>JAHRHZ010000144.1:71350315-71391190 GCA_024137785.1 Ginglymostoma cirratum
CAATGCCACAGTGATGCCACCCGAAGGCTGCAGGAACAGCAAATCATATTCAGCCTGGGAACCCTGCAGCCCAATGGCATCAATGTGGATTTCACAAGCTTCAAAATCTCCCCTCCCCCAACCGCATCCCAAAACCAGCCCAGCTCATCTCCACCTCCCTAACCTGTTTTTCCTCTCACCTCAAGCCACACCCCCATCTCCTATCTACTAACATCATCCCGCCCCCTTGACCTGTCCGTCCTCCCTGGACTGACCTATCTCCTCCCTACCCCCCTACCTACACTCACCTTTACTGGCTCCATCCCCGCCTCTTCGACTTGTCTGCCTCCTCTCCACCTATCCTCTCCTCTATCCATCCTCTATCCGCCTCCCCCTCTCTCCCTATTTATTTCAGAACCCTCTTCCCCTCCCCCATTTCTGATGAAGGGTTTAGGCCCGAAACGTCAAGTTTTCCTGCTCCTATGATGCTGCTTGACCTGCTGTGTTCATCCAGCCCCATGCTTGTTACCTAGTGCTGTGAGGCAGCAGTGTTAACCACTGAACCACCGTGCCACACCGATTTGTGTAATTTGTCCAGGAAGATAAACTTTCCTCTGGCCAGTTCCCCTGCTCCCCATGACCTCGTGTGAAAGTCCCCAACTCTGATGAGAGTCAGAAATTTCAGACAGTTCTGCAGAACTTACCATCTAGTTACTCTGGAAATATAAGGAAGATTAAACTTAGACGAACACTTGATTACTCCGGATACAACCTCACACACACATGCACACATACACTAACCTCCAATTAGTTTCTGAATCAACCTAACACAACAATCCATATCCACCCAATTACATCTCCCTATCCAAGCCTGACTACTTCGCATCATTTTTTGCAATGTCATGTGCGGCTGTACAGTGAAGCCATGTTTGGATCACAGCATACAATTCTGATCGCCTTCTATCAGAAAAAAATATTGTTAAAGTTGAGAGGGTGTAGAAAATATTTACTAAGATGTCGCTGGGACTGAAGGGTTTGAGCTATAGGGAGAGACCAAACAAACTGGGCTTTCTTTTTCCCTGGAACATTGGAAGCGGAGAGGTTACCTAATAGAGGTTTATAAAATCATAAGGGACATGTGTAAGGTGAATAGCCAAGGTCTTTCTCCTAGGATGGTGGAGTCTAAATCGAAAGGGCATATGTTTAAGTTGAAAGGGGTAAGATTTAAAAAGGACCTGAAGGGCAACTTGCTCACACAGAGGGGTGGTGCAAATATGGAACGAGCTGGCAGAGGAAGTGGTGGAGTCTGGTACAATTACATTTAAAAGGCCTCTAGGTGGGTCTATGAATAAGAAGGGTTAAGAGAGATGTGGGCAAAATGCTGGCAAAAGGGACTGGATTAATTTAGGATATCTGGTTAACACGGATGATTGGGCCAAAGTGCCTGTTTCTGTGCTGTACATCTCTATGACTCTATAAGTGGGACTAAATCAGTTAGGAGACTGGCCAGCATAGATGAGTTGGACTGAAGGGTCTGTTTTCGTGCTGTATTTCTCTTTGTCTCTATTTCACTATCGCTCTGACAGCATCTTTTGAGGCCCTGTTCCACTGAACTGCCTCATCCACCTGCCCTCCTACTCACTAACCACCTCATCCTCTAGCTGCTTCATTCACCTGCAACCTTTTCTGATTGCCATGTCACCCACATACCATCTGGTCCTGCTACCAACCTCTGTGTGAACAACTTTCCCTTTTGTCACCTCACCCATCTGCCATACTACTTACTTATAGTCTCACTCACTTATAACGATCCTGAACTCACACCAACCCATCTACCACCTGATCCACCAACCACTTCACCCAGTTTACATATTAGCCTATCCACCTCTCACCTCACCCACTTCCCACTCCATTCACTGGACGCAACCGCTCACTTACCTGCCGACTTAACCTACCGACCCTTCCATGACTGCCCAACCCATTCAGACATTCATTCATTCATTCACTCAGCCATTCACTGATATGCATTTCTTCAGCCATTCACTGACATTTGTAGTGGGCTGTTAAAATGACCATTAAACAGCGTGTGTTATAAAAATATGGTGTGTCCTGTAATGGACACTGCACTCTGCATTTCTGGAAAAGCTGCCTTCAAAAGACCTGTCAATAAATGTGCAGCAGCATCTAGGGCAGGGAAAACTCAACGGAGATGGCATGCTAACCATGATGGATTATCCTTGGAAGATCGGGATCGTGACGCTGAAATTAGAATGAACATGTTAACCATGAAACTGCTCATACAACTTTACTGTTTTAACAGCGAAAAACATGAATCAAAAATATAAAACATATGGCAATGGAACGGTGATGCATCAGGACACTTGCCCAGCCACAACCATGATGCGGACCTCATACTAAAGTCCAGGGACAAGGCTATTAGCACAATTAGATGTGGATAGAGAACCTGAATCAACACATCCAAAACTACCCCCAGGATAGAATGATGCAATTTAATTTATCTCACCCAGCCCTTCCAAAGGATATTTTCGCCATTAAGACTGTAGTCGCGTAAATCCATCAAGCATTGCAATAGAATAAAAGCATAACGTCGTTGGTGCAGACAGGAAGAATGAAGGGACAGAAATTTACCATTTTCCAGATACTTATCACTCCAGGGATTAAATAAACAGATTGAAGGAGGCAAGAGATCCCATCTGCTCCCAGATATTGAGAGGTCAAGGTGTTGGTGGCAACTAGAAGATAATTTTGCCTTCACCGACTCCCTAATTGGAATTTATGTTTGAATTCAAGACTACTCAGCCTGTTGCACTACTATGTCAGACAGGACAGCTGTATCGTTTTTAATTCCAATTCCCTACCTTGTTTAATAGCTAGAAGCCATATGTTATTGTCACATTTTGCTCTCATATTAACCAGAAAATGACTTTGATAAAGGGAATTCTCATCTAACTATAGTCAACACTTTGTAACTCAGTTTCATTGTGACCAACGATTAGAATCATCATGTTATAGTATCCCTGATTCCAACTCTGCTCTCTTCATCTTAGCTACTTTATGCCCTACTTCTGTTTCTAAAAAAAAAAGCAGAAAAGAATAATAGGGAATTTATTCTCTGGCATATCATTGTCTATGTAGCACACCACTCAGGTAAATTTGATCCAAACTTTTCAATAAACTGCAATCCTAAAACACAAAACACCACTTCAAATGTTTTACCTTATTATTTGAAGTAATATTCTCTGCAGCGTTGTCATAGGCCTCATTGTCATCAATCTAAGAATCTACTAAAATATTGTGAACCACTTTCATGTTTTCTATTTCAGTGTTGTCTCAAGTGCTTGAAGTGCTTAGTTTGAATTTTAAAACCTCAGAAACCTTCTGGTTGTCCACAGGAACTCCACTTGTCCCAACTTTTGCTTTTAACTAACCACCCCTACTAAATCATATTTGCTCAGTCATATCAATAGGTAATAGATACACTTAAAAAAATGCAAAATTTGATAGCCCCTGGAAAGAATGTAGAGATTACATGCACAATTAACCTGCACCCATTGCTTCCAATGCAAGCAGCATATAAGCATCTCACTATCTCATCATTTACATGATTACAGCACAATTGGATGACGTGGTGCCTCAGTGGTTAGCACTGCTGCCTCAAAGCGCCAGAAACCCGGATTTGATTCCAGCCCTTAGGCAATGTGGAGGCTGTACATTCTCCCTGTGTCTGTGCAGGTTTCCTCTGGGTGCTCCTGTTTCCTCCCACTGTCCAAGGATGTACAGGTTATGTGGGTGGGCTGTACTAAATTGTCCAGAGTGTGCAGGTTAGATGGATTAGCCACAATGGTCACCTTCTTCTTTTTCCTGGTGGATCAATGATGATTATACACTGGACTGCCACAAAATGAAGACATTCTGACTGTTGCAGAGATACTAAGCATTGACTAGCATGAGGAACATAGCATGACCACACTGTAACAAAACCTTAAGGAAGTGGAATCCTTTGTGGTTACCATATTTATGTGTGGTACCCACAAAGAGATCTGTATGCAGTGAATAGCAGCTTATAGGCATTTTCTAATCAACCTAGTCAGAAATGTTATGGCACACCTCTGAAACAGGTGGGTCTTGAACCCTGGCTCCCTGGCTGAGCAATAAAGATATGACCACAGCACCATGAGGGCCCTCCTCAAAGCTTATACAATCAAGGGCTCTGCTTGCATGGTCAAGTCATATGTGTGCCAAACTCGTTTCTGTAGATTTTTGCAACTTTGACCAGCAGTACAAACCTCCACACACTTCTCCTAACTCAGCAACAGCAGATAAAGTCAGTTGCCATTTAACACCTTTGTTGAAGATTTCATTTTAAAAAAAACTGGTTGGTAGGATGTAGGAAGGGATTCTTTACAATTCTGAACACATGTTCAGATGTGGGAGATCAAAATAAGGTATTTTATGGAGGACTCAGGTCAAATATGACACTGCTAGAATCAAATCATTTAACAAGTTGACTGAAATAACTTTGCACACATCCACACACTCCTAGTACCCACGTTAATGACGTACCTGAAAAGAAATTTTTAAATGAGGCCAACACCAGAATTGTGCACATGTAGTAAAGAACTCTTTTTTAGATCTGACCATGCCTCCATAGCATGAAAATATTGGTTCTACAAAACTAAATTTTGCAGAAATGGTGAATTAACAGACCTTAGATGTTTCCGTTAACGTTGGCTATAAACGTGTGATAAATAAGGTGAAAATATGGACATTTATATTGTTTTATTACTTCTATAACAACCAAAGTACTCAAAGAAAAGTCATTGAAAAGGTTTTGTCCTCAGCTCCAGAAGCATACACGAGGACATTTGATTACAGTCTTGGTTGAAGGTATGATCTTTAAGGACAATTTTAAGGATGACAGAGATTCCAAGATGCCCTGAAGTGGATAAGGAATATGAACAGAATGTCAAAGTGTATTTTCTCAACATTGGAGAAAAAATGTTTAGTCACATAATGGACATGGACTGAGGCCATTTGGAATGATGAAATAGATTCTATTTTAAACAGATTAAAAATAAGTGTTCCAGCTTAATTAGCTAAAAGGGAAGCTGGGTGGATTGGCAAACAAATGGAATTGTTGATTTTTTTTGCATTTAATAAGATGAAAAAGTATGAATGGAGCACTGAAAAAAATCAACCATTCTTGATTAAATTGTAAGTTGGTTTATGCCTGATGAAATTGTGATCTTGGAACAAGGATCTAATTATTTATTATTGGAAACACTTGAAGCTGATAAATTTGAGGTACATTAGTTATATTACTAAAAAGAATCCTTTGGCTGTGAGAAGAGAAAGAAATATAAAAGTGCTGTTCATTTTTCGAAAGATGGAAAGCAGGTGTTATGAAACTATCAGAGAGATGATGAGTAGATTAGTACAAAAACTATAGTGTTTAAACACTATAGTTATGCTTGGTAAATGCACTACAATTAAAATGTAAATATAGCTTAAATCTAAAGTTGGATTGCACCATAATTTGGCATTTTGCACAATACAAGCTTAGTATCAATGCAAAACAGAAAGCTCTTCTCATCGATGGCCAGCTTGTAATATAAGTGCACTCCCAGTGAATTAGTAGAAAACGTACATAATTATAGCAGATTAGGTCTCTAGACAGGAAGATATTAAAGTGATTCAAATGAAAATTCCAGAGTTATGAAAATATATTTTGGATCAGCAAAATTAATAGAAATAGAATAACAGTTTGAGTAGTTCTCAAAACAAGTATTGACAGAGGAAGGTGGGGTTAGAAGGATGGATTTTCTTTTTCCCGCCAAGTTACAGTACAATAGAATGTTAATGCGTTGAGCTGTGGTATGCAAATTGGATCCATAAATACTGCAAGTATAAATGTGGAGCTCAAAAGAAGATTCAGGAAGGAGACAACAAAAGATTACTTTTGACAATGTTTGACCAAGAATGAGCTTAGAAATCTTAGGGAGAGGGATTTCACACTAACATATGTGCTCAGATGCCTATGCTAGGATGTAGACCTCGAGAGTTGTTTGTGATACCATAATCTGGTTAACTGCTAATGTATACACAGGTGGTTTGGGGTGCAGGCAGGGTGCTTATTCACCACAAAGGCCACAAGTTATAGATTGCTTTAAGAGATTTCTTTGAAATGAAACCATGTTGAACCAAAACAACGTAGAAACTAAGAACAGGAGTAAATCATTTAGCCATTCAATTTGACATGAAAATGGTTAATTCTCTGACTCAATGCCATAATCCTGTTTACCCCCAGACTCCTAAATGCCTTTGAACTCTAAAAGTGTATCCATTTTCTTCTTGAACATGTTCAGCGACTTAGCTTCCACAGCTTTCTATGGTAGAGAATTCCACAGGTTTCACTAGCCTTTGGATAAAGATAGCTTTCCTCATCGCAGTCTCAAATGGTCTACCCCATATCCTGAGACTGTGTCTCATTTACAGACACTTTTACAGACATTTACAGAGACTCTTCACCTAAGGAAAACATTCTCTCTTAACCTGTAAGAATTTTATACATCTCAGTTAGGTCAGATCAGAAGTTTTACAATAAAACCTACTCATTCTTTTGGTGCCTATGCAAGATTCCTCACCTCATTCACTTGGTGGCTGAGTGTTCCTGACTCGAAACGGGTTGGAAAGGTGGGAACTTACAAAGATTTGGGGTCCCCTCCTCAGTGATATCTCCCAAAGTATGACTGATCTTGTAAACTATATATATAAAGGATGGCATTCTTTACAATGCTCAATATGCTTTGAGGCAATAAGATTGAGTAATACGCAAATGACAATGCCATTTTGCATTGTTAAAAAATTGGCAAATTGCTTCTCTGTTACAAGCATTTCACTCCCTCTATTATTTTTGTAATCTGACAATCAGGCAATTGCACTTTGTTAGTTTTGGGCTATCATTTACCTTCCCCAATTCGAAGGCTCTTCCGTTGTTTGAAGATCTTTCTTCCCATGATTGTGAAAATGCAACTCTACAGTTAGCTTCTGGTAGATACTCAAGGTTTGCTGAACCCTCCAAATCCAAAGAAGTGGAAATCTGAAAATCTTGCAAAAATTTTTGTACTGAAGGTCAACTTTCAAAGTTCTTTTCTTTTGTTGTGCAAAAATCATTACAATTATTGAACCAAGACAAGTAGAAGGACTTGATATTCACATCAGCCCTGATCTAATCAGAAGGGGGAATAAGCTTGAGGAACTGAATGCCCTATTCCCTTTGCTATTATCCCGAGTGCAATCTCCATTGTTATCTGTGGTCATAAGTGCATCATGTGGAGAGCCTAGGACAGGAACTATTGTTGTTCCATATGCAATTAATCACATAACCAAAGTGTCAGGTCACTGGGCTGCCTGATAGACGTTTTGAAAATGCCTTTTGTTGGGTACTGTTTCTTTATAAAATAATTTATGAAACACCAAAAGCTTTAGATTCTCAACAAGTTAGACGACGATATAATTTCACAAAGGTTATGTGAAATTAAAGAATGACAACACGAGGTATAAAATGTTAAAGTAAGCTTATGAAAGCACGTTGAGCTTAATAATATAATTTTTGAGCCCTATTTTCCTGCTCCAATTACTGCGGCAGTGTACAGCACTGAAACACATGCATTAACCACCTTTGCTCTTAGAAATATTCATAACTGCTGCGCTATGTGCATCAAATTCACTGTGTTGTACTGTTAATACTACTAATTAACAGTGAGCTAAATTATTCCACCCACTGCTCTTTGATTTGAACATTATCTAAACTTGCATAAAAAAATCATCAGCTCTATGCCACCATCAAAATACCTGCAGAACTTGAAATTTGTTGATAGTGTCTGTCAAATGAACAGACATAAAAATATATCCCTTAGCAATAAATGCAGCACTCTTTAATCCAGAAAGGGCACCAATACAGAAGCGCAGAGCCCACATCTAAAGCAGGCATTAAGTACTTTGCACATGAAAGAGGGAAAGCGATTCCTGTTTGAGATATCCCCGACTGGAATTTGCTATCCTGAATGAGAACATTGTCACGTCTAGTGTAGTCAAGATAACAATGGTCGTTGAGGATTTACCCTGTCGTCCTGTAAGGTAACAACTGAAGTTCTTTAAAAAATGTTGTTTTAAAACAGTGGTTCTGATGATCTGTGATTTTCTCTTCCTTGTCTCTTTATCCTGATTAATCTCCCTATCCCTCCCAGGACATATCTAAGAACAAGTGCCAGGATGCAGCTGGATCATCTTAAACCTCCTGGAACCAGCAAGCTTGGCTCTGCAGTCAATCAGCATCCAGGATCCCTGATAATATGCAAAAGAGGCCTAAGGTCTGAGTTTCAGAGCATCTCAGGGCTTCAGCCTCTGTAAATGAGTCAAAATATCCAACATATCGTATCTTTATCTTTACAGTATAAAGCGAGGGATAGCACGATAAATAGAAACACACCCAACTGGTAGCATCAAAGAAATTACATGAATTTGGGATTTCAGACACAAAAGTATTAATTTAACCTTAATTTCCATTAAAAATAGCATGAAAGTACGCAACATCTATCCAAAAATCCAATACCTCTATCTACCTTATGAACAAACAGTCTTATAAAAACATTAAAAGACCTTTTTTTTTTGGTCTTTCTTTACAATGGGTATGTTGGCAGCAAGATTTTTTTTTACATTTAACTTTTTAGTTGAATTTGAATCCCACCACTTTGAAGGAATTTTATGGAGATAATTGTGCAATCCTTGTGGTAGTGCATTCTAATAAATGGTTCGATTACATATTAAAATATCTTAACCATACAAAGGTACAAATTATTCCAAAGCAATTTTGCTCAAACAATCAAACTATTGAAATTAAGCTAATGATTAGGCCTTTCAACCAATTGATTATTTAGTATCATGTTAGATGGCAGAAATCTTAGCAAGTAGGAAGTTTGAAACTATAATATTTAAATTGGGAACATTCTGTTTATTCCTTGAGTTGTAAACTTAGTTTGGTGCCATTGTGTGAGATTGACTCGGCTTGGCAGCAATGACTTTGAGAAAGAAAATCAAATTTTGAATGAAAGTAAGAAGCATGAAGAGATTCAACAATTCTTGAGAGTTAATTTAGAATCTGACCTTTACAGGCTTGGAAGTTTCCAAGTTCGATTGTTTGACTTCAAAGGTCAAAATCTTCTTGGAATGCTATCCCTCCTTTAAAAATAGATGTGCATTTGTTGGAGTATTTCTAGTGAAGAAAACAATGTGGTAGACCATGATACCGCCACAGTTAAATAGCCCATCATTATTCATCATCAATGTATAGAATGAATCAGAATTACTTGGAGAAGTCCCAGAACTTCCAATGCCCACAAAACCATATCTCACCATTCACTCAATATCACCCAAAGGAGAAAAGAGTTTAGCAGAGAATGTTTGAAATAAAAACACTTTCCTGGATGCACAGATAAAGAAAATTACAAAAAGTGACCAACATAACAAGAAGAAAGACGTCATGATCAGCTTTGTGAGAGATAGTTATATTGAGAAAATCAATCACAGACAGAACCTGTGATAAAGACTAAACTTGAAATGAGCAGGACAGTTCAGTCTAAGAGTAGATAATGAATTGTTCTTTTAGAGTTTTGAGTGGCTGCCAACATAAAAATGAAAGCATTTTACTGCATTTTATTCTTAGCTTCCTTTAATATTCTGTCTTTTTTTCTCTGGATCTGTTACAGCTGTGTTGTGTCAGAATGGTTGCTTGTTACTAACATTTCCATAACAAACTTCAAAATGAACAGAAACACTTTAGTACAGATAACATGATGGAGTAAAATGGTGAACGTTGCAGAAAAGTTGGAATTGACTAGCATTTTAGTTAGTGTTTTCATTATGATTTAATGTAGTCGGCAAGATCGTAAAATTTTCGTTACATGTTATTTAAAAAAGGAACTAGCTTCTACGAAGCATTGAAATATTCATTCTGAAGAAGCAGGTTTGAAATTTTAATATTCTGAGAGAATGCTTTTTGATGGGATAGCAGCTTTAGTACCATGTCAGTTCTAATACTTTGCACTTAAATTAGTAATTGCACAACGTTTCTAATTTAACTATTTTTGAAATTTTCGAGATGGACACCAGTAGATTTATATTAAGTAAAGATCACATAGGATACGGAGGAAAGGTGGCTTGGTGAAGTTGAGGGCAGATCAACCATGATCTCACTGAATGACTGAAAAAGTTTCAGGGGCAGAATGAACTTCTTCTGCCTTTAAAAACTTTGAAAGGCTGATTCTGCGATTCTTTATTTTAATACAAATTAATTATGTTTCAGTATTGATTAAAAAAAGCTATATATAGTATTGACATACAACATTTTGCAATTTTGAAGTTAAATAAACAAAAAAAGCTCTAAAAAGATCCATAGAAGTTCAATGACAGAGAGATAGCTAGGTTACAATCTATCAGAATAAGTTATTATTACAATGATACTACTTAATTTTGTTAGTCATTGTCTTGATAACATTTTCTATGTATATGTAATTATAAAGAATGTACATTAGTAGCATAGGGTTTATGTACACGATTATATTTTTGTCTGCGCTGTCTAATGTACAACTTCAAATTCTTACTTAAGCTTTTGCTTTCCTTACATTACTTACATTATGCCTTCTTCTTGAATATCTTAAGTACCCCAATTAAAGAAGCAAGTGACATGAACAGAAGGCTGAATTCTGTTTTCTAAGGAACTGTTGACATGGATGCAGATGCACTGTGCCTCTCAGTGCCTCAGGGTAATGTTTCAGGTATTCAGCTCGGTGACAAGTAGCACTGCTTCACACCACTGAATAAATATTAATTTTCTCAGCCAAAATAAATCTGCAGGGTCTTTCTGGAAGAGCAGCAGAAATGATGTGTCTTTGCACAGCACAGCACAAATGCTCCAGTCGTTTCCTGTAATTTTCAAATGTGGGAGAGCATAATTTTAAACTGAAAGCTGCTAACGGATGCAAGTAAGGTGCATTGGCACTGGGGTGCCAATATTCACTTATACTCACACTATTTTATGCTGAAATTTTGGTACTGACACAAATGTCAGTAAATATTATAACTTGACTACCATGTCAAGCATATACAACTTAACTCACTTAATTCAGTTAAGTAACTCTGTAACACAAATTATATAATGTTTACATTTTTGATCCATCCCGTTAGACATCTCTGTGTGCGTAATGTTTATGGTCCAGAAATATTCATCCAACCCAACAGAACCATGCTCCAATTGAGCTTCACCCCACCCTCATTGAGTCATAGAATTGTACAGTATGGAAACAGACCCTTCGGTCTAACTTATCCTTGACAACTGGATATTCTAAAATGATGTAGTCCAATTTGCCAGCATTTGGCCCATATCCCTATAAACCTTTCCTGTTCATGTACCTATCCAGATGCCTTTTAAAAGTTGTAATTATACCAGACTTCTTCAAGTAGCCCTATCAATATATTCTTGTAACCTTTTGCTCCGCTTGGCTTAATTCAGCGCTCCTAAAGTGCATCTATATATGGTGCTTCGAACACTCTTTGTGATAGAATGTTTCACATACTGAGGGTCCAAATAGCAGAAACATTTTTTCTGTGTCCAAGCTATCAATTCTTCCATGATATTACAGACCTCTATAAAGTCACCCCTTAAGTCTCTTTCCTGGAAAAATAACATTTATTGGCTTCTCCTTTCTTCCTGAATGCAACATGAAAGTTTCATTTTAGTATCATTCTTGCAAATGGCCTTGGAACTTCTCCAATGCCACTGTACCCATTTTATCATACTGAAACTATGTCATCCCAGTATTGCTGATTTGGGTTAATCAGTTCTCCTTAGAAGTTTAATGTAACTTGATTTCTGGTTCTATCTGCAAGAAATTAGACTTAGTTTTTTTTTAAACTGACCTTATTAATTGATATGGCTACTTTTAGTCGTTCAAGTATTTGTACCATCAAATTCCATATTATCATCTGGGATCTGCCTCTGGGGTCCCAACAATAAGCATGGGTTCTTGATTACTACAGGGAAGTGGACATGTGGTTGAGTCTTGCTGGGAGAAATATGTGTCATGTTCACACCTGAAAAGGGAGGAAAGGGAATCTTGGGCAGAAACAGAGAAAGTGAGACAATGACAGTGCTCACAGGAAGGAGAGTTCGTGGTGAATCCGCAGCAGAAGGTGAGAGTGAAGACAGTTTCTGATTAAAGAAGTACATTCCCAGAGAACTAAAGACTTTGGAAGATTTGCTCTGGCAAGGATGGAAGGAGACATTATTGAAATGTATCTTACCATTGGTAGCCAGTTTATAAATTCTCTGAAAATTGAGGGAAATGCCTTTCAATTGTCACTAGACATCAAGAGTCAATGAAATAGAGAGGTGTGAACCCTTTGAAAGCTGGAGTGGCTGTGGATTGTTTCCTAGAAAGCCTCTATTCCTGTGAAGAGCATAATGTGGCACATGTATATTGTTACAATCTTGCATAAGACTGTCAAATTATGTAATTAATTTGGTTAGGGACCGATTTTTTTTCTTGAAGTGGACAAAATTTGAAATTACATGTACTTAATAAGAGTATGATTCCACTTTGGTCAAACAAAATAAATCTTATAATATAAAAATAGAAAAATGAAATAATCTACAGTAAACATACAGCTTGCTCTCTAACATTCTGAATTAACCCGAGCTAAATATGTGCTAACAGTCAAACTGTGACCAAACAGACTGCATATTAAATTACAGGTACAATTAACACAGATGCCACATATTTTTCAGAATGTACCTAAACAAGAGTTATCACCGTAAGTCACAAAAATACTTTTAAAACACCTGTGTCTTTGAAAAGAGACTTCAATTCTTCTTTTTTGAAGATCTAGCTTTGAAACTCTCAAACCAACAACTCTTATTCAGCTCCAATGCTGCAAGTAGATGTCAGGCAAAAGGATTCAATCTTAGAATAAACAACTATTCATCATCCGTATGCTGAAATTCTCCTCCTGAGATTATACTCTACTGGGTTCACCAGGCTACCCCAGCACCATGGAGTAGGCAAAAGAATTCTGCTTACCTAATCTTAAAATATTCTTTTGTTTCTCCAAACATGCATTTTTCTCAGCTGTGTCAAGAAAGTACTGCTTGTGGACCTTTTTCACTCCCACAGACAGCAACACTGAAGTGCCATTTTCTCTGGCAGATAATTTTGTTTCTGCTCCATTCAGCTGATAGTTGCTCGAGGATGCCTAAGCCCCAAACACCCAGCAGCACATTTTTCAGCAATGGCAGAACTTTAAATGCATTGAGCCTCTCCCCCTGCTTTTGATGAAAAGGGATCCCTGTTCACTGACATTTAAACTGGGTTTGAGTGAAATAGCAAAAAATAAACTCTGCTTTGTTCTGAGGCAGTATCGAATGCAACTGACATTGGTAGACTTACTGCTTAAATTTTGCAAGCTTGACAAACTGTGAATCCACACATCACAAATGGATGTCAATGTTGCTTTTAAGTGGTTTGTCACAGTCAAAGTCTTAAAATTCAAAATCTTTTCATGTATTTCATTTAATTTCAAATCTTTTCGATAAAATATCAGGCCCTATGTCGACTGTAACATTGTCTTCCCTGAATCCATGGGAATAGTTTGCCCAGCCAAGGAGATTTGACTGTATGTGGGGAGTTAAATATGCTAAAATTTACATTGAATTGGGATCTTGACTGCTTCCCACCCTGTTACAAGGTTCTGCTGGATAAGATTGAAGTCCAGTGAGGAACTTCCTTGGTCCTATTGGGTGATTAATTGTTTAGGTTAAGAATTCAGAAAATAACCATTTTGACCTTCAATTCAGGATCACTCAGACTATGAGTATATCTCCTGGCTTGTTGGCAATTAATCAGAGTCACAGAGGTGAGTCCACAGTGAGAAAAGGTTCTTCCTGAAACTAATAAGCTGGAAAGAGTTCAATCAGTTTCACTGAACAGCTACAGTCATTGCCAGGTGAGAGACTGCTGTTTAAAGCATTGATTAAGTGCATTCACTGCTTTACATGTAATTATGAACTTGTTGGGGGTCACTTCACTATCCAGCACTTCTCTCATCTTCAGTAGCATTTCCCTGCTCCCAGCCTTCATCATGCATGAAAGTAATTTATGCAGCTACACCTTACAACTCTGATGAGAGCAAGAGCAGAAACATCGCCACCACTATCACCAGCACCAGAAATAACAGGAGTGACAACCTTACCCAAGATAGAATCTTAGCTTGCCTCTACAAAATGCAGACTAAGTTACTGCCCTCCCCGCCCCAGCATCAGCGTGAGGGGCATTGTCTTCAGGATAATAGGACTAAGAGAGAGGTTTTGCTGAGAGTGTATGAACTACTTTAGGCAAAATTAAAAAGCAGATCCATAAAGGTAATAACCTTACTTCTCTGCCACTGGTTGAAAATGCTGGAATGTCTTTCCTAACCACATTGTGACTTTACCTATCCCCTATGGATTGTAGCCATTCAAGAAGAAGTTTGTCACTACATTCCTAAAAGAATTTGGGATGGACAATAAATGTTGACCGAACCAGCAATGCTCACATCACATGAGCAAATAAATGTGAGCAAAAAAGCAAAGCAGATATATCGTTGGTTCTCCAGCCAACCAATGACGCCTTGATGCCCTTTAGTCACAAGATGAAAAAGATTTGAAAATAAATGTTCCAGTTATTACCTCATTGGAATATGTCATTGATAGTGTTATTCAAGTAGCATTTTTGCTTAAATAAGAACTTTTAGTTTGGGTTCCACTGGGACCACTTAGGTTCACACCTCGTAAAGCTATGACCCAAATGTGAAGAAGAGATGAACTCAAGTGATGAGGTGAGAGTGACTGCCCTTGACATCAAGGCAACGGTTGACTGAATGTGTCATCATAACAAAATTGAAATGAATGGGTGCCAGAAGAGTCTTTGCACGTGTTGCAGTCATACCCAGTACTGAGGAATGTTGTTGAGGTTGTTAAATGCCAATCATCTCAATCCCAGGATACTGCTGCAGGACTTTCTTTGGGTAGTGTCCTAGGCCCAAACATTCTCAGCTGCTTCATCAATGACTTTCACTCCATCATAAGGTCAGAACTGGGATGGTCACAGTAACGGAACAGTGTTCAGAACTATCTGTCACTCCTCAGATACTGAATAGTTGTGCCCACTGCAGCAAGAACGAGACATTATTTAAGCTGAGAGGTAATGTTCTTCTCTAACACGAGAGAATCTAACCATCCCCGCTTGACATTTAATAAACTTACCAAAGCTTAATTCTCCACGAGGAAAATCTTGACAAGAGCCTTAACTGTGTCAGCCATGTAAAAACCATGTTGCAACAGTCGTTGTTTTACAGTGTGCAGCTCAATTTTGACTCATCAAAGTTTTCTATCTCTCTAATAGACACAAGTTAATTGTGGAGTGCAGTCCAACAATGGTTGAAAATCACAGAATCACTACAGTTACAGCGCAGAAGAAGGCTATTTGACCCATCTTGTCTGAATCAGCTCTTTATGTGAGAAATATTGCCATCCCCTGTCCTTCACTCCATGGCCCTGTGCATTCCTTTATTTCAGGTAGAAGTCTAGTTCCCTGTTGAATACTTCAGTTGAATTTATCTCTACTGGACTCTCAGGCAGTGCTTTCTCGACATTCTTGACTCACTGCATGAAGAAATTTTAGATCATGTATTTTTTGCTTTTTTTGAAAACAACTTTAGATCTACACCCTCTGTTCTCAATCCTTTCTTGAGTAGGAGTACTTCCTCTGTATTTACTCTGTCCAGGCTGGTCATGATTTTGAATTTCTCAATCAAATCTAATTCAATTGATTAGCTGAGTCAGGAATTAAGTGAACTACAAAATGCCTGAATTAGGTTGTCCCGCATTAGGATTAGGTAACGGAATGAGTCCTGGAAATGGGGACTGGAAGCTACGTGGATCAAGAGCAGAAATCAGTTGCTTCAAATTTGCTGCAAATACAGCAGCTCGAGCAAGCAAACAAACCAAGCAGCAAGGATCGTATTCAGATTGAAGAAATGTGATGAAAAAGTCATGGAGCAGGTCATGCATAGGTTGTTCAGCCTTTTAATATGTATAGTAAAGCATTTCTTTTTTTATTGCTACACTGTCAGATAGGTCAAAGGACCAAACAGAGCGCAACAGAATTTCCAGAGAAGCTAGCTCCTGCCTCCTGATCCTGCAGACTCAGATCTCTGGTGCCCTGCATTTAAGATGAAGTTGGATATTCTCTGCCCTGAAGACTGTGGCATAGGACCAGAGGTGAAAGTATTGAACAATGCAATGCTCAGCTTCAATTTCCCAGAGTTTAGTATAATGCAGTGTTATCTGGAGTGGCATCAGAAACATTAAAATCCATCTCCTGACAAAGATGCCTTTAGATCAGTGAGTATATCCAAAATGGATAGTTTAACCACAATCTCTCACATTATGGAGAAATCTTAGTCTGCAAGGTCAAGGCCAGGACTTCTCCTGCCGAACTTACAATCCTCTAGCCCATATGGTGGCATGGTGGCTCAGTGGTTAGCACTGCTGACTCACAGCACCAGGAACCCAGGTTTGATTTCACCCTCCGGCGACTATCTGTATGGAGTTTGCACATTCTCCCTGTGTCTGCGATAACAAGGTGTGGGCCTGGATGAACACAGCAGGCCAAGCAGCATCATAGGAGCAGCTCCTATGATGCTGCTTGGCCTGCTGTGTTCATCCAGCCCCACACCTTGTTATCTCGGAATCTCCAGCATCTGCAGTACCTTTTATCTCCCCGTGTCTGCGTGTGTTTCCTCCGGGTGCTCTGGTTTCCTCCCACAGTCCAAAGATGTGAAGCCTAGGTGGATTGGCAATACTAAATTGCCCATAGCGCTGAGGGATGTGTAGATTAGATGGGTTATAGGGGGATGGGTCTGGGTAGGATGCTCTGAGGGTTGGTGTGGACTTGTTGGGTCAAAAGGCCTGTTTCCACACTGTAGGGATTCTATGATGTCAGTGAACAGCATTTTAAAAAAAAAGGAATGCCATACTTTTAAAGAGTGTGAATGATCTTAGCATGACCTACTTTATCACTTCTGCATAAAATTCTTCAATGTGACTTGTATGGTTTAATGAAGGTTGTCAGGGTTAGAAATGAATGTGCAGTGCAGGACACACTCACATTAGACATTATCAAACAAATATTTAATATGCAAAAAAGTAGTAGACCGTTAGGTCCTTTGATCCTGCTCTGTCATTTAAGGACACCTCTTCTGATGTGATTGCAACATCAAATCCAAATTCTCACCCACCTTGATAGCCATTCATCCCTTCGCAAAATGAGTATTCACCAGTCTCTATTCTAAATATGTCTATATATCTAATTAATATTCAAGGAATCTGCTTTCACAACCTTTTTCAGGAAGAGGGCTACAATTGCTCAAACCTGCGCGACCTTCAATTCTTCATTCCCCAACAAGAGGAAACGTCGTCTCCACATCCAACTTGTCAAGTCTCATTGGGATACTATATGTCATAAACAAGTTGCATTTTACTCCAGTGCATACGAGATTAGCTTATTTTAACCTTTTCACATAAGACTGCGTGATCATTCCGCGTAGTAAAACTTCGCTGAACTGTTTCCAATGCATTTACATCATTCATGGTGGCACCAACAGTAGGGTGAGCAGGGCATGGCTCCACCTGGCCTGGAGTCTCCTGGTGAGCAAGGAGTGAGTCGCAGGCTGATTCCCATGGCCCAGACTCGAAGGCTGAGCCAAGGCTGAGGGAGGAAATGTGGCAGTCTTGGCACAGCATGGTGATCTCCCAGTGTGGTGATCTTGTTCTGGCAGGGCAATCTTGTCCTGGCGTGGTGGTCTTGTCCCAGTGTGGAGGTCCCATCCTAATGTGGAGGTCTTCTTCATCTTCTTCTTCCAGGTATTCCAGTGGCGTTTCAGGCAGTCTCATCCAGGAGTGGTAGTCTCAGCCTGCCATGGTGGATTTCTATGACGGAGGGTTCCAGCCAGTATTCCAGTGGCCCAGCGTGGCCATCTGATACTGGAATGGTGGTCTCATCCTGTAATAGTGGTCTCATCCTGGCTGCATCTTCAGAGTATTCCATCATTCCTTACTCAGCTTTGTCCCAGTCCAGGAGCCATTAACAGAATTGTGATGAACTTTGTGTTAATTTTACTAGCTTTTATTTATTATGTAAGACTTCTATCATTGATATGGGTGCCATGGTGGGGTAACTTATAAAACAGTTCTCTGCATTTTTCATGTAAAAGTACACATGACAATACATTTCTATTCTATTCTATTCTCTTCTATACTTCTTGATGGTCTCCCACATTTCACTCCCCAAAAATTTGATGTCATCTAAAATTCTGCAGCCGATGCCGAAACTCTCAGAAAGTCCCAATACCCTATCAACTGACAACATATGTACCTGGTCAAGCAATTTGTTGATTTTGAAATTCTCATCCTTGATTTGCCTCTTTATCTCTGTGATCTAATTTAACTCCACAGTCTTCAAGATATCTGCACTCTTGATAAAAACCGAAAGAACTGTGGGTGCTGCAAATCAGGAACAAAAACAAAGTTGCTGGAAAAGCTCAGCCGGCCTGGCAGCATCTGTGAAGGAGAAAACAGAGTTAATGTTTCGGGTCCGGTGACCCTTCCTCAGAACTGATGGTGGCTGGGAAAACATCAGTTTATATGCAAAAAATAGGGAGGTGGGTGGGGTAGGGAGTAAATGATAGGAAGAGCCCAAAGAGAGAAAAAGACAGTTGGACAGACAAAGGAGTTGCTAACGATCAGGCTGGGAGGGTGAATAGCTGTTAATGGGGACTGATAGTGACTAACAACAGGAGATGTGTAATGGCAGGCTATGTGGTAACAAGGCCTGGTGTGTGGGGTGGGGGGCTGGGACATGGGAGAGTTTAGGTCCTAAAATTATTGAACTCAATATTGAGCTGTAAGGTCCCCAAGCAGAAAATGAGATGTTGTTCCACCAGCTTGTGTTGGGCTACACTGGAACACTGCAGCAAGCCAGAGATAGAGATGTTGGTCAAGGA
This sequence comes from Ginglymostoma cirratum, assembly GCA_024137785.1. NCBI lineage: Eukaryota > Metazoa > Chordata > Chondrichthyes > Orectolobiformes > Ginglymostomatidae > Ginglymostoma > Ginglymostoma cirratum. The sequence goes on from JAHRHZ010000144.1 coordinate 71,369,471, forward strand.
GTAGGGTGGTGCATTGAAGTGGCAAGCAACAGGTAGTTCAGGGTCTTTTTTGTGAGCAGAACGTAGATGTTCTGTAAAGCAATCACCAAGTCTACGCTTCGTTTCCCCAGTGTAGAGGAGACCACATTGTGAGCAGCGAATGCAGTAGAATAGATTCTGGGAAGTGCAGGTGAAGTGTTGCTTCACACGGAAGGTATGTTTGGGCCCTTGGATACTGGGGAGGGACGAGGTAAATGGGCAGGTGCTGCACCTTCGCCGGTTACAGGGGAAGGTGCTGTAGGGCTGTGGGGAGGTGTTGGGGGTGAAGGAAGTGTGGACCATGATGTCCCGGTAGACAAGGGAGGGGAGGGGAATATGTGTCTGGTGGTGGCATCTTGCTGGAGATGGTGGAAATGCCGTCTGATGATCTTCTGGATGTGGATGCTGGTGGGATGGTAGGTGAGGATAAGGTGAACTCTGTCGCAGTTGTGGGAGGGAAGAGAAGGGGTGAGGGCAGAAGTGCGGGAGATGGGTCGGACCTGGATGAGGGCCCTGTCAAAAAAGGAGCTGAGCAATCCTCGGTTGAGGAAGAAGGTGGACATTTTGGAGGCTCCAACTATTAGCTTGGAAGCGGGGTAGGGGGGAGATCACCAGACGTAATAAGATCAGTGACCGTAGTGGATACAATGGCCTGATGTGTCATGGTGGGGTCATGGTCCAGAGGAAGGTAGGAGGAGGTATCTGAGAGCTGGCGCTCAGCCTCTGCAATGTAGATGTCAGTATGCCAGACACAACAGCACCGCCCTTATCAGCAGGCTAAGTGACAAAGTCAGGGTCAGATCTGAGTGCACGGAGTGCAGTCAGTTCGGAGGGAGATAGGTTCGATTTGGTGAGAGGGGCAGCAAAATTGAGGCGACTAATGTCATGTCAACAGTTCTCAATGAACAGATCGAGTGCGGGGAAAAGGAGGGAGGGGTCCAGGTGGAGGGAGAGTGCTGGAACTGAGCGAAGGGGTCTTTGGGATGGGGAGAGAACTCTTGTCCAAAAAAATGAGTACTCTTGATGTTTGTGAGTCCTGATTTTAATTAGCCTACCATTTGTACCATTTTAATTAGTCTACCATTTCATGCTTTGAGTTACCATGACCTCGGGTTCTCCCTACATCTCTCTGTCTCTCTATTTTACTTTCAATTTTTAATTAACTCTTCAAAATCTACCTCTTCGAACAAGAGTTTGGTTACCTGACTTAATGACCTGGATTTTCCAAACAGTAGCAATCTCATACAGGAGAGGAAGGGTCACCAGACCCAAAACGTTAACTGTGTTTTCTCCTCCACGGCTGCTGCCAGACCTGCTGAACTTTTCCAGCAACTTTGTTTTTGTTCCTGATTTACAGCATCCACAGTTCTTTTGGTTTTCATACAGATAACCATTCTACTCCTTTTTTACGAAGCAAAAGTGCTCCACATTCCTGACAGGAGATTCCACAATGCATAGGTACATTTCCATCCTGAAAGGGCCTTCAAAGTGTAGAACAGTTAGTGGAAGTCAACATCCCCCCTTTTACACAGAAGTCATTTGGGGCATTCTGAAATGTAAAGGTCCAGAATCAAGTAAGATGAAATTATGATGCGGGAGAGTAGAATGCCAGGTGAGTAGATTTTCATTGGGATTGGGAGAAGGGTGCCAGTGGGTAAATTGACAGAATGCTTTTAGGCAAGGCATCCCAGTAGATGAAGTGTTTCTGGTAGTTCGCGTTGGTCAAAGGATAGAGGGTCCATTGGAGAGGCTGGGTGCAGGAGGATTGGTTTGATAGCTGCTGTGTGGAACAGGAATGTAGGTCCCCTGGGTGAGAGGAATGACATTATTGGATCTTAGGGCGTTAGGAAGAGCAAGTGGATGCCAGATCCTAGGGCATGGTGAGGGTGTTAGATCCAGAGGTGGTTCAGGGATGTCAGGTTAGGAGAGGGAGGGATGAGGTTCAGAGCAGGGAAGGGAAATCACAAGTCCTACTGCAGGAAAAGGAAGTTGAGACCAAGAGATGGAGCATGAAGAGGTGGGATCAAATCCATCAGCAGTCAAAAGGTCAGACCCAACAGGAGGTGTTGCAACTAGCAGCGGAGGCAAGGGGATTGGCTCTGACATTGGGAGAGAGTGCTCAGGTTCTGGACAAAGAGGAGGTGTTGGGCCAAGGCCATGCATGCTTTGGGTTCCAGGGTACAAGAGTGATGTTGTGGTGTCCTGCTGTGAAAGACGAGGATGTTTGGTCAGGGTGTGGAGTTGTAACAGGTTTGGGGACATGTAGTTGGGAGAGGGTGCGGTCAGTTGGGGTCAGTTGATTAATTACTCAGGCGTGAGGCTACGTACGTTATAGTTTTCCTTTTCCTGAGTAACTATTTGCTTAATTGTAGCAAAACATACCAAATTCTACAACTTAAATGGATACTTTCGGAGGGTTGCAAGTGCAGGGAAAATTACACAGAGGAATATTCAATTTAGAGTCTGCTACGATGGGGATTCCACAAAGTTCCCATCTGCACCACTCATCTCCATTTCTGGCCATCAGAAAATCCTGGCCAATTTTTCCTTACATGGCTCATTGTCATATTTTGATTATTGAGGCCCTTGTGAAGTATCTTGGGACATTTTAGTATATTAATGCTGCTAAATAAATGTAATTTGTTGTTGTAAATAAACCTCATGATAAAATGAATGAGAATTAAGGGATTTGTATGCTTAATGTTGCTTAAAGGTAACTTGAAGAATACGACCTCAGGTACATAGCTGAGAAAACATTTATTCAATTGCCTTAGTCCAAACTGATATTTGAGACAATGTTGTATCAGAGATAAAAGGTACTGCAGATGCTGGAGAATCCGAGATAACAAGGCGTGGAGCTGGATGAACACAGCAGGCCAAGCAGCATCAGAGGAGCAGGAAAGCTTGACGTTTCGGGCCTAGACCCTTCATCAGAAATGGGGGAGGGGAAGAGGGTTCTGAAATAAATAGGGAGAGAGGGGGAGGCGGATAGAGGATGGATAGAGGAGAGGATAGGTGGAGAGGAGGCAGACAGGTCGAAGAGGCGGGGATGGAGCCAGTAAAGGTGAGTGTAGGTGGGGGGGTAGGGAGGAGATAGGTCACCTCCCCCATTTCTGATGAAGGGTCTAGGCCCGAAACATCAAGCTTTCCTGATCCTATGATGCTGCTTGGCCTGCTGTGTTCATCCAGCCCCACGCCTTGTTATCTTTGAGACAATGTTTGTGGACATTCGGTTCCAGTGTTTTCAGTCTCCATGTTTGTCAGCCATGCAGGTAATTTGATGTTCTCCTTTACAAGAGTAGCACATGCCAGGTGTATTTCCAAAGTAAATCGTCAAACGTCTGGTGTAATATCCAAAGACCTCATGATGCTATCAATTGCATTCACACACCACTTTAGAGATATGTACATCATTGACCAGTGGCCAGTTCTGCTGAAAATTGGCAAGTATTTTTAGACAGTATCTCTGTGGCATATCTGTCTTACATGCAAAGAAAATGCTAATCCTCTATGCCAGAACTCTCCCACTTCTTAATGAACAAAAGCCTGCTTTTTTTCATTCCAGAAAGATTTGTTTGTTCAGCTAGAGTGCGTGTGGGAAACAATCATTATTTTCTCGGTATTACATAAAAAAAACACAGGAATGTTCTTCTATGTTTCTTTTTGTAAGTTTTTTCTTTAACTGCGGGCTTATATCCTTCCCTGTTTCCATAGTCCAACACCCACATTAAAAAAAACATGAGCCATGCACTCCAGAATATTATCAGGAATAATGGTCTGGCATGAAAAATAATATACTACACATTGTGTAAAATATTTCTTTCGTTCAAGTATTTGGATTCTTGTAACAGTTAATATCTGGAGGCATTGATTTGCTTATCTTCTAAAATGCAATCATAAAGCATCTAATTCACTGTCACTAAAAATAACCACATTTTACAAACTATTTTACAAATTCTTCTTGCTGTCCAATTCTAATAATATTCTTAGATGCTACTAGATACCTTGAGGGCTGAATCAGAAAATCTTGGAACACGGTCATGGGGATCATGATGTGGATTAACCTATGCGCATTATTTTCAATGTCAGCAGGACATCTACATCATACTGCTTACTCATTTGAATGACCTCTGCCTCCAACCAATACTAATCATGCTGTTCATTTACTGAATGTCTCAGCAGGATGCTAATATTGCACAGAGCTACATTGTCTAAACCTGGCCTACTCTGTTTAAAGTAGCGCTACACCTTTGGTTACACCTTTGAATGAGAGACAATGGGATCCAAGGTTTTCCGATGCTGCACTGGAAGTTTTGGAGAGGGCATTGAAAGTGGGGAAGCGATATTGTGCACCAGTAAAGGGACCAGGAGACCCTGAAGACTAAATGTCCTAAGGCAAAGGGAGCGGAGAGCTACAGAATTCAAAGTGAGGAGTTAAGTACAAGGGACTTGGATGCAATGCAGCAAGAAATTCAATGACTGTAGGTAATTCAAATTGGTGAATACATCTTAAAATGCCATATCCTGCCAGCTATAACTATGCTAGTTCCATCATTGCTAAATGTGGTACTTTCATTACTCATTTCTATCAATGTTACCTCATGTGTTACATTCATATTCTTCCATCCACTCTCACTTAATACTGCTGCCAGCCTCACACACACACCTCACAGCTTGCATACATTCCTGGGTGTACAAACATTTAACAACACATCACCTAAACATGTCGCACTGCACTCACTTATCTCTTTCTTGCAATATAGGATGATGGACTACTGGAGGCAACAGCAGCTACTCCCCAGAGGGAGACATGTCACTGCATGTCCCAACCCTCATGGAAGGAAATGATGCTGCCATTACTGGGGAAGCCATTTCTGAGCCCATTGTCAGAAGGCTGGGCTGAAGCCATCTAATGTTATGATGGCTTCCTACCTAACATGTTTGTTCACATCCCTTTCACTCTGATACAATGTTACAAATTGCAGATAGTTTTGGTGTGAACATCTCACTTTCCAGTCTTCTCATGCTAAAGTGTTACCCCTGAGTTGTTTTCTTCTCATGGAATACCAGGAGGTCAACCCCAGCTCAGCTGTGGAGGAATGCTAAGAGTAATTTGATGACAAGGAAGACATACACTTGTCACCAGAGCCTTAACTCAGTTACTGACATTGCCTGTATATTAGACTCAAGACTGGATCTGATTGTGGTGAGACTTGAGACTCAAACCTTTACATAAAATCAGCTTTACTACTCTACCAGATGTCTTCACCCCAAATATATGTGTGTGTGCCTCAGATCTCATTTTGGAGCTCAAAGTACATTCAAAGCTCAAATTTTAAATAATGTTTATGTTACTCTTATTGGAGAAACTTGTAATGCTTTTGGACCCTGGATTGTGCAGTCACTGCTGCAAAACTGAAAACCTTACTGCGCACCAAAAACCCTTTCTTTGCTACCAATCTACTGGACCCTTCCCACTTTTAACAAAGGTTGACTGAGATCCTAGGTTTAGACTGAGCATGACTAATACCACCTCACTTGACTTGCAAAATCACATGATGTCCATTTCAAGACAATCCATAGTAGGCATCTGATCTTATCATCAGTGCAAATCAATCTGACACAGCTATATGCTTCTCAGTGGGGCGGTGAAATTGGCAAACACATTGCAATTTGCAAACAATCATTAAACTCTAAACGGTCTGAGGCTAGGCATTAATATATACTAGAGCTGCTCACACAAGATATATTGTTTCAGAAGAAGAAATGTGTTGTGCCCCTGTAAAGAACAAAGTATATTCCGTTAAAGTGGAACTGAGTAGCTTTAAGGCCATTTAATTATTGCTAAGTAAATACAATCTCAGATCAATCTCATGGATGTTTTCTCCAGAAACCTTGAAGATATATTTGCTATCAGTTTCAAGTTACAACTCAGAAGCACCCAGCATTTTAAACTTATCTTCCAGCTATTAACGAAGTGTAATGTTTGACATCTGGCGTATAACATCTGCATGTACGAGTCATATTAGGTCTGTAACTTCCAACTGGCAGCTGTGCATTTCTGAACTAAGAACTAGTGGCTGGTAGTTGAAGAATTGGTGGTTGGAGAGTTGCGGTGGTGGCAGGAGAGTGATGAGGAACATATTTGCACTGTGTAATTTTTAGATGGCTGTTAAATGTATGAACTGCCCTCTCATCTTTTTCAGACAGATGGCTGTTCAGATGGATCTTTCTTTTGAAAATCATTTCCTTTTTTGCACTGTAGAAGTTGCTGTAAGAATATAACATCCAGGGCGTGCTGAGTTCCAAGAGAATGCTACTTTTGGCTATTCGAAAATATATTTGTTGCACACAATTCTGCCTAGACGTGAAGGCGGGGCTAGTTCTGCAACTTTCAGTATGGAGAGTTCAAAAGTCACAGTAGAGGAGTTCAAAAGTTATAGGTATTGGAATTGTGTGATATACAGAAAATGAGGAAGATGTAAAATGCTAATTAGGCAATGCTACTTTCAGCTTTACGAACGAGGAAGGCAGCTGAAGTACATGGGTGCTGTGCAAAAGATTAAGTGAGACATCAAAACATTTTGATATCTCCTTGTTGTTGGATCTCAGTAGTGTAGTCCCATGAGTTTTAGGCAGCTAAATATTGAATTCAGGAGTCAGTAATAGGCCTTGAAGTTATAGGGATTCAGAAGGGGCTGTGTGCCACCCCAGTGTAGCTGAAAAGTCCACAAGCTGTAATTTCAATTGATACAACCAAGCAAGATCAGAGCACAGGGATAACCCCCTGGGTAATGTTAGCCTGATTAAATATGCTCGCATTGAAATGCTGGTGTTCTGCAAGTGAATAAGCACTGGAGAACAGTTTTTGGAATCCATGGAAGAATAAACCCAGAAAAAGAAAGTGATGACCAGAATGGGTTCAGTCATTGAAGCAGTCCAGGAAGGAATGGCTGTTTAGAAGGACTTTCAAAGTCATTTTTTCAAAAGTGGAGAATTGTAGTCCCTTGTGAGATGTAGTGAGATTAGGGTTTGGAATGCATTCACTGCAAGTGCAGTGGAGCCATAAAGTGCAAGACCAGCTGCCAACTTTTATTGACATCATGCGCTTTAACATCTGCCCAGAGAAGATGATGAGGAAGAATGTCTCTTTTCCCAGTTGCAACATAATTTTCACAGCAATGCAATTCCAACACCTGTTAACATAGGCACTCTGTGCTGCCACCATTTAGATAGGCATCATGCTGAAACATAAGCCTGGAGTTTTACTGAGTGGAAATGACTCAGCAAAATGGTGAGAGGATCACTATTCTTTACCTATTGTCCAACTAGCTCAAAACATGAGACACAATTTTCTTGGATTTGTGAATCACAGTCTTCATGAAGGAAACTTTTGAAAGGTATGTTAAAAAGGCCCGCTTCATGCTCCTCCCAGATATGCCCCTCCACCAATCTCTGTGGCCTCTGATGCTGTCAGAACAAGACAATACTTCTCCCACCATGTTTTCCTTTGGTCATGTTGCCCCAAAACCAGATTTATTTTCTTCTTTTTTAGGCAGTCCCTCGAGATCGAGGGTGGCTTTCTCCTAGAGTTGTGAGACTGAGGTGACAAAGCAGTCCAATGCCAGATCTGCTCACTCCACTCTCTGACAAGGTAGGTGCATGGCACTGCCCACGCTTCCACAGCTTGGAAGCTTCCTGGTGGCATTTAATCTCCAACCCGGGTCTGTTGGATATGTTCAAGACGTTTGGCACCTTTAGTTCAGATGGCCTTAGGCAAGAGATTTCCATGAGTCAGCTGAGATATTGCATTTTATCAGGTGGGGATTTGACATCCTTAAATTATGTCTGACCTCTTCATAACCAACTACTATGGTGGAGTTCGGACTGGAAAGCTTGTTTTGAAAGTCTTGTGTCAGTCATACAGATGACATACCTGCCAAGTAGAGTTTATTGACCAGCTCAGTAAACAATGCCTCAACATTGGGGATGTTGGCCTGAGAGATGATCGTGATATTGGAATATCCATCCTGTTGTTGGATCTTGGGGGAGCATGAGGGTCTATGGGTTGGTGGGTGTATTCTTATAGACAGGCATGAGGTGACATGGGTAGGGCATGGGGAGTGCATGGCATTTGAGGCGTGAGTCTAGAGTGCCTTGACTTTTTTATTAAGAAGTAAGGTGGCCTTTTAAATAGTCCAAGTCAGCATGTGGCCTAGGTGAACTTCCATACCTTGGCCCCTACCCCTTCTCTAGTAACAAAGATCCTTCCTCTCCAGGCACTTTCCCCCAAGGTAGATGCACAAATCTGTCACTTTTCCCAACTTTCAATCCCTCGTTCAAAGATGAAAATCACAATCTTACAGTCATTAAGTGGCCAAGCAACTCAATTCTCCACATATTTTCTTCTACTCTGAAGCTGGGAACTGAGCATTCTCCATGCATCTGCATGGGAAAAGGATCTCAAGGCCTGAGCGTTATGATTTATTACCAAATGGATGTGAAATTTGAATCAATCAACCACAGTGATTTTACATATGTATACGTGTGACACCTGAAGTGCAAGACTGAAATGTGAGATGGGAAATACGATGTGACAGAAAATAAGTGTGCTATATGTTTCTATACCATATCTAACAGATTTCCTATGCTATTTCTCATAGTGGCTCAGGACGATTCACTGTTTTCCAACAATAGCGGTGCTAGGCAATGTGACACAGAGTACAGAATCATTGTTATATATTATGATGACTACTTATCTTTTACTGCCAATGTTTTGGAATCCTGTAATTTTGCATCTTTTGTGAAACCTTACAACAGTAACCATGTTCAAGTTCCTTTTCCAATATGCCCAATTTTTAATGACTATCTTGTTGATTTCCCATGATATATAGTGTACTGGATCAGAATGGAGGAAGGGCTTGGACATTTCAAATCTATTGCATAAGTAACAAGGTATTTCAACAGACAGTGAGATAGCTCTGAGATTAATTTCATTTCAGCTCTGGTTTTTGATGTAGAATGTAAAAGAAAAAAAAAATCTCTTTTCTTTCTTAATTTTTACTGAATAATTAATCCGTTTTCAGAGATATTCATCAGACTAATTCCTTTCGTCACCCAGATAGTCCTCACAACTGATTTAAATGGTGAGCTGCATGATAGCAATAATCTTAATAATTTAGTTCAGAATTTTTATTTTGTTCCCTTGCATAATTACATACTTTTGATTTGGATGGGATTGAAATGGTAAAGTAAGAGGTTGATACACTCAAGTTATTTTGTTCTGTAAAAGGGTTACTGGACTTGAAATGTCAATTCTGTTTTCCTCTCCAGGTGCTACCACACCACCTATGTTTCTCTAGCATTTTGTGTTTTTGTGTACTTTATAGTTTATTATCTTGTTCAAATATCATTTGAACCATCAATGGACAAAAAGTAAACTTAACCTATGAAAACATTGGATTGTCATTGAATCAGCCTCTAATTTTAATGAAAGATTAAAAAAAAATTTCAATGCCAAAATTTAATGAAGTGTTCACAAAGCTACTTTCCGTAAAGGCATGGAAGATATTTAATTGCCATAATTGTCATATCCTGAACTAATTAAAATTAACACAGTTAAAATTACCTTTTCCTAAATTGTCTTTCCTACTGCACTTCCAGCATGGATAGTACGCTTGGTGCAATGTGAAATTCATTCTGTTCACCATTACAGAGCTATGGAAGTAATCGACACTTGTAGCAGTTATGAATTATTTATTCTCAAACCGGAGCAGGGGGGGGATCATGTGACTTACCATCGGGCATCAGTCGATAGAATATTTTTGCATGAATTAAGTGCATTTTTTAAATCATGACCTCTGCAATTAGTCAACATAATTCATCATTTACCATTTGTAAGCAGAAATGCAGATACTGAATATTTGAAATAAAATCACAAAATGCTGGAAATATCCAACAGTCAGGCAACAATTGTGGAGAGAAGCAAAATTAAAGTTTCAGGTCATTGAAATTTAATCAGAGCTTCTTTCGATAAATATCACAAGAAAGGATGCTCATTTCAAAATGCTGAACATCTGAACCAAAAAAAAACACTCGGATAACTGCTAATAGATTGGATACATCAAATATGCCCAGATCGGGGCAGCACAGTGGCTCAGTGGTTAGCACTGCTGCCTCACTGCACCAGGCACCCAGGTTCAGTTCCACTTTTGGGCGACTGTCTGCGTGGAGTTTGCACATTCCCCCTGTGTCTGCATGGGTTTTCTCTGGGTATTCCAGTTTCCTCCAACAATGTGCAGGCTAGGTGGATTGGCCATGCCAAATTATCCATAGTGTTCAGGGAATGACCTGGGTGGTATGCTCTGGGGATTGGCGTGGACTTGTTGGGCAGAAGGGCCTGTTCCCACACTGTAGGGATTCTATGATCTATGATATCATAGTTAACTTAAATAAAAGTAGACAAAACAATGGCCTATGCAGTACTTGTGGTTAGCATTTATTTTCAAAAAGAGTTGGGAGGAAAACATCAAAGCAGCATTTTAGGCTTTTAATTCCTTACTAGTGACTAATCTTAGCTTGCCTCAGTAACAGACAAACCTTTCTGGAAGTTGCACAATGGGATGAAAATCACTTGCGGATCATCCAGTTTGAGAAAAAGACAATGAAATTAAACCCTGCAATACAAGTTGAACTGTATTTCAACAGATATGTCATGCCTCACTGGGGTAGCATACTGGAAGTCAAGCCCGCATTTCTTGGAGTTGAGTCAAAAAATTAAAATTTTATCAGTGTATGCAAAGTTCCCGCACTTGTCAGATCGACCCAGCCTAACAGAAAACAGAGACCAGGTTTCTGTTCTTAGAAAAACTACTTTTTTAAACAGATAAATATGTTCTAACCATTGGTAAACAATTATAAACTGTCAACATATAACTGTACTAGTTTAAGCTCTAACACCCTTCTAAAACATTACTAAATACATAGACACAGTCAGACAAAAAAAAAATGATGCTGTTGGTGGAGGGAGATAAAGAAACCTGGGAAAGCAGTTCAATGGCCTCAGTCCACAGGGTTTGCTGAGATGATCCTTTTTGTTTTCCATGATTTGTTGTTCTTCAATCCCTCTTCTCCAGGTCTTTTTCACATCTAAGGAGGAGGCTCAGCTGATTGGCTTGTTAACTGCGAGGTCTCTTAGTTACTGATTAAAGCCTCAGCTTGCAGCAAGGGGTGAGGGAAATAAACTTACTTTCTTCAGGCCATACGTGTTTTACAAGAAAGAAAGACTCACCACTTCCCCTTCTAGAGGTCCAAAGGTTTCTGCCAGTATTGTTCACATCCACAAGCTGTTCAGCTACCAAGGAGGGAACCAATTAGTTTTTGTCAAGCCAGTGGTCATTATTCTCCGCTACTGGACACAGTTCCACAAAAGAACTGGCAAATTATTGCTGTTAGAATCTCACCTTATACATATTTCCAGGGCCTAGCCATCTGCTAACACTCTCTCCCAGTGACTGAACAAAGCAACAATGTAAACATGATTTATCATGCCGCATAGAACATGGAATGGATTGGTGAGAAATAAGGGGTGCAAATACTCGGTGTTGTCTGTCAATGGCAATCATGAGATAGTTAGCCACACAAACTACAAAGAACATTTGTTTCTAAGACTGTGGATCAACAACCTTTCTCCCGAAAGTAATCCCACAGTCGAAGAAGCTGACAAAGACATAATAGTCACAATCAGTTGAAATCTTCAAGATGCATTTTCTGATTATTTCAATGTAAAAGTTTTCTTTATCAGAATTATCATTTCATGTCTGTTGCATTTTGTGCTATCTCGATAAATATAGAATACAGATTTTTGTGACACTGATATATTTAAAGCAGAAGACACTGGTATTTCCACAGATATAAGACATTCTAGGCTCAGTTGCACACAAATATTTATATGCTGTAGTAAATGCAGGTCTATATTCTAAGAGTAATCTTAATTTATATATTAACAGAAAACCTTTATTGACAGTTTGACGCAAATCATGTTCATTTAGCTGCACAACTTCAGTTCCTCAATCAGAAAATATTAATATACATCAACATCTGGTGCTACCAGTAAGTTGATTTATGAGACCTAGGGAGAAAAAAGCACACACTACATTGTCAAGATCACTACTCCTGGCGTTTGTTTGTTCAACAGTAGCTTAACAATTCAGATCAATTGCACAAATGTTAGGCACCCTTATGTGCAAGGAATTGAAATTCTCTTCTGTATCTTTGCCTTGATTTGAGAAAAAGATGCAAAAATCTGCAAATAAAACATCATCCCCATGAAAGTCCATGGTATGTCTATTGATTACAAAAGAACAATACAGCACTGGACCAGGCCCTTCCATCCTACAAGCCTGCACTGACATATTTTGCCCTTCTATATTAAGAGTGTCTTCATTTACAGGATCCATATCCCTCCCTATTCATAGAATCCCTACAGTGTGGAAACAGGACATTGGACCCAACAAGACTACACCAACTGTCCAAAGAGCATCCCACCCAGACCCACACCCCTGCTATATCCTTATAACCCTGCTTTTCACAAGGCTAATCCAACTAACCTACACACTATGGGCAATTTAACATGGCCAACACCTACTCTGCACATTTTTGGACAGTGGGACGAAACCGGGGCACCCAACCGAAACCTCCGCAGACATGGGGGGGAATGTGTAAATTCCACACAGACAGTCACTCAAGGCTGGACTTGGGCCTCTGGTGCTGTGAGGCAGTAGAGCTAACCACCAAGCCACTGTGCTTCCCCAATGTATTCGTCCAGGTGTTTCTTGAATGGTGTTATTTTGTCTGCTTCCACCAAATCCTCTGGCTGTACGTTCCAGGCACTCACCACGCTTCGTGTGAAAACCTTGTCTCGCACATCTCTTTTAAACTTCTCCCTTCGCACCTTGAACCTTTGTCCCGTAGTAATTGACCCCTCCAACCTGGGAAAAAACCTCATACTTTCCACTCTATCGATGCCATTCACAATTTTATAGAATTTTATCAGATTACCCCTCAACTTCCTACATTCCAAGGAAAACAAACCCAGTCTATCCAACCTTTCTTCACAGCTAAAATCCCTCACACCATGCAACATCCTGGTACACCTTTTCTGAACTGTCTTCAAAGCATCCACATCCTTCTGGCCTAAAAGCTTAGAATAAAATATCTCCAGTTATTTTTACAGTTTTTAACTCATGTAACAATGAAGTATGAGATCCCAATTCAATTACAAAAGAAGGATGTTGAAGAAGAATCAATCTATGTGCAGACTCTGAGGATGCTCTGCCATGATTGAAAGGCGTGGTTGTTGAGTCCAAATATTTAACTTGTGGCTACAGTTTGGTACATTTCTTACTTTGCAGTCAAAGATGCAGCAAATAGTAGCTATATTAACATTTGCAGCAATGAAAGATAGTCAGGGACTAGCCAGATTCCTTACATTTATCCAAAAAACAAAGCAGTGCTAGAGGCAATTGGAGATAGACAAAGGTACGGCACTGATTGCTCCTTGAGGGATCTGGTGGCTATCAGTAGACTTAGCATCCAATTAATCTGGACAGATGCAGATCCAATGGATCTAAAGATCAATGAAATAGAAGTACTTGTCCCAGAAATTAACATTTTTCTTTTCCCAAATCGCAACATAAGTACGGATTCCATAGAACTGGCCAATCCAACTAAAGTTCAGGATGATTAGTGCCCGATAATTAACAACCCTGGGGCATGGTAGCAATTCTCCAGGCAACAAATGTGTTAATACAGACATTTACACCACATACCTGGCAGGCAATGACCATATCTAGCATGAATGAAACCAATTACCTCCATTCAATGTTCAACATTAACAATTCTAGATCTGCCATCATTGTCCAGAAACTGTTCTGGGCCATATAGATCCTGGGTTGGATATTTCGAGGAAGGAAAGGCTGCATTTCCGATGGTTGATGTCAGTCAGATCTCCTTCAGAAATGTGAAGCCAAGCTTCCATACTGACAGCTCCCTGATAGTGCAGAACAGGCAGGGGAACGCAAGCCACAACCTCATGTATATTCACAGCAGTCAGCTGCCATACTGTGAAGTATAAAACCTCTGACGGCCACTTTGATAGGTGCTGTCAAACCGTAAGTGCGTACAGTAAGTATGATGTTAGGGTGCTGGATGCATGGGGGAAGTGTGCCCGGAAGTGCACAATGTCAAGTTGGAAGTGGGTAGTGTGTCAAGTGGGTAGGGTGCAAGGTGCCAAACTGATGCAGTGTTTACTGTAGATTGGATGTTTTGGGGGAAATCGTGTCTCATGGGCTTTGAGAAGTATGTCTGTTGGGTCTAAAGGGATGTTGGCCTGACAGTGGGGTAATCAGGGGCAAGTTGGACCCAATGGTGGGGAGTTTTCGTCTCTTCTGGTGGCATGGGTCAGCTCCCAAGGGACTGTTAGATCAAGGTCTTTTGGGAGTAAGTGGCGTGGGAGAGGTGTGGTTGGGGTTAGTCGAAAAGTTGTTCAGGAGATAGGCATTCAAAGTCTAACTTTTCCTGAGTAAAACTATTTTACTTAATTTAACCGCAACTCTGAATTTTCTGATTTAAATGGAGACTCTCAGAAGGTTACATATGCAGAGGAATTGCCAAGCAGAATGATTAACTTCTTGGGAAATTTTTTCAGAACCTGTTGCAATGGGGATTCAGCGAGGCTCTCAAGAGAAACTCAACTCGACACTGGAATAACTAACCAGCCAGCAGTAAATCTGAACCATTGTTGTTAAAAGAGCAGATCAGAAGCCAGATCAACTCACACTCTATCTCCCCAAAGGCTGTCATTATTTACAAATCACAAGTCAAGAGTGTGATAGAGTACTTTCCACTTATCCAAAGATCCAACGACAGTCAAGAAATTTGACACCTTCTTGGTCAAAGCAACCCATTTGATTGTTTCTCCATCCAAAAAATGAAATATTTTCTCCTCTACTCCAGTGTGTAATATATACATAATGCACTGCAGAAATTCACCAAGGCTTTTGGTAACACCTTTTAAACATTGGCTTCCACTATTTCAAAAGGCAAGCTTAGCAAATACATGGAAACACAACAATTGCATATTCCCCCTCCAAAGTGTGTGTTCCTGACATGGAACCACATTGTTGTTTGTCCATTGAACCAGGATCAAAATCATGGAACGCCTTCTGAATAGTACTTTGGATGTACCCGTACAGCAAGAACTGCAGCGGTTCATGGAGGCAGCTCACCACCACTTTCTCAAAGGTAGTTAGGAATGGGCAGCAAATGCTGACCTTGTCAGCCACGCTCAATGCCGTGAAAGATTAAAAAAGATTATGCACAGATATTATACTCCATTATAACTCACATCAATCAGTGAGGTTCTAAAATGACCGGCTGGAATTTACTGCTAACAATATTCTTAGCTTAGAGTTCAAAAATATTCATCACATTCTCATCCTACAATTGTTATGATGCTGGTAACTCATTTGGAATCATGGGATAGTGCAACACAGAATGAGATCCTTTAAACCATCAAGGCTGTGCTGGAATCTTTCTCAATAAGTTTGACAATTCCATTTAAGTAGAGAGAGAAGTCATTAAAAGACTTTTTGTCAACAGTAATTCCCATACTTTTAAATGGTAACTCAGATCCTTAAAATGTAGGAAGCGATACAATGATGGGCCAGAAATCTGAAATGCAACAGGCTTTTTTAGCCCTTAATATCAAGATGTGTTTTTCTTTTAAAGGGAGCTGCTACAGAGACAAGATAACTGCAAATTCAATGGCTTGGTTAGCAAAATTTCTGTGTGAGAGGGATGGGAGGTAGCACCTAAGGATATCAAAGAAATTTCAAACAGACTGGACTGTGATCTCTTGTGTCTACAAAGATAACAAGGGGCAGATGACCCTGGCTCAACAGCAAGCAATCCCTTGTGATCATGTCCGGAAGTGCAGACACATTTTGTGCTTTTACCTTTGAAGAACATACAAGGACAGGGATTAAGAAGTCAGTTGCAACTCTACAGGAGTTTGCTCATGGGACAACGTTTCTCAATGTGTACCACTCAGAGTTTAAACTATACCGTGCTGTGAATGTGAGTCAGAGAACTATCACCCAGTTACCCCAATGATACAAGTAAAGATTTCTTTTACTCTGAGTGTTAGGAGTAAGCTACGGAACAAGTAAACAGAAGAACAACAAAAGGACTTTGTCTCTCACCCTGATGTCTATAATTCAACCAGGTTTGAAGGGATCAGAGCTACAGAATCTCAACCAATCTGTAAAACTAAAGATTATAAAAAAAACTGTTCAACTATCAATGTTACAAGTGAGCTCCACTACAACAGACACGCTGTTGAACCATCCACCCTCCACAAACAATTGTATATTGTCTCTTTTACATCATAAGTTCATCTGAGTCGAGGAGAAATGTTTTCACAAGGGATTGTGAAAGAGATTCTTTCAAATTAATCTTGTTGCAACCAACCAAGGGATGGCTGAGTAGGAAGCAGTTCATCCTCCTTTTAGCTTTATAGTTTGGGGTCTCCCATCTGGAACCGTAATGAATTTGGGAAACCACACCCAGGATCCAGTTGTAATGGAGAAAAGTCATTAAAAACAAATGAGTAACAGATTTTGAGTTGTGTCAGCACATTTAATGCCAGTCAGTTTTGCTGCAAAAAACTCAAACTCCAATTTCTCATCATATTTCTCAATCGTCTCTCACAGAAATATGTTCTATTACTTCTCAAATTCATTTATTCTATTTCCTTCAGTGACCTTTCTACTCCATGAGAATGAAATTCATCATGTAGCCAGAACTGTTACATTTAATGCTTATTACTTTTCTTCTTAGGCTCCAACTTGAAACATGTTACATTAGTTTACATTGATCTATGTCAGTCACCTGTTGGCTGGTCCTTTCGTTTAAAAAAAACTTCCTTTGATTTATGCAGTTCCTCAACAGATTATTCTCACTCAAAGTTTAATATCATTATTTCAAAAGTACCCCATGCTATTGTTTGTGATGCATATAAAAGATGTGGATGAGAGTGTGGGAGGTTGATAAGTAAGTTTGTGGATGACTCTGGGTGGTTGACAATGGGGGAATAAGGTCTTATGTCACAGGAGGACATAAACAGATTAGTTCTGTCAGTCTTAAAAAAATCCCAAATTTGGATTAAAACAAAACCTTGATTAATCGCATAATATTCATATGAACAATATCAAGAAGCTTCCAAATGTAGATCTTTTGTAACCTCATGCACACAGTGCATCTGATTGACATTTAATACCACTATTAAATTTAGACGTTCATCATCAGTGCAGAATCTACTTGTATCGTCACCAAATGCTGCACATTCTGCTTTGTTTTGAAATGTAGCAAGGAGCCTTTGTGATGTAAATTCAGAAAATGTTGATAGTATTAATTTCTCCTGGTGCTAGCTTGTAAACATCAATATTTATTGATCCTTTCATTGCCTATTTAACTTAGCTTTATTTACTGCAGGTCATGGATTGGAAATGTGAACATTTGCAGAACCGAATAGGGTACATTGTCAGCTGGTTTACTAAACTATAAGCATTTGCAACCAATTAGTTATTGGTGAACTTGTACATAATTGCTTCAGAAGCATGGATTTTATGGAGATATATGACTCATCTTAATTGATCGATTATATTGTTGAGTACCATACACTGATGACCAAATGTTAAAACGTGTATTCTAATTCCGCTATTGTGGTCACATTTCTTTTATTATATATCTTCACCCTGACCATCTAAACGCGTATTCCTTCATTTTGCACAGAAGGTATCTTTCAAAATAACCCATAAAAATTACAGCTTTCATGATGAAATTCTGCAAACACTATCGATAATTTGTCCAAGATTTATAAAACTGTTGTAGATGTGTCTATTGTTTTTATAATATTTTTCAGATAGTTATCTATTCTGTCTCATTTTATTCTAAACTCATTCTGCTTCTCTGTTTACAAGTGAATCAATTTTGCTCGTAATTCTCTGGGTCAAGGCAGGCATAAATACTTTATAAGGATATTTAGAGGACCAATTCTATGCCATTCTTGCACTCATTTCTATTTCTGTCTTCATCAAATTGCATTATAGTTGTTTTCTTTCTCTCTGCAGACCGTCAGGAACTGTTCAGCTTTGCATATTTATTACAAATGTTGCGGCTCACTTGAACTCCATTTCCTCAGTTGCCTCGTACATTTTTTTTTCAATATCGCCTATTCTGGAATCTTTACTATTTTCAAACCCAGTCTTCAAAGCTTTGGGAGTTACTCATAATCAATTTGCGTAGTTAAACCTGTTTTATTTTGATAATTACGTCAGTGCTCAAATTATTCACTTAACTCTTTTATCTTACCCGGTTTCCAATACTTCTTCAAAGTTGAATTACAAGAGTGCCAGAATACAACGATTCAAACTGTCTGATGAAATTATCATGTGAGACTGATTTAAATTTTATGTATTGATCATTTCAACATTATTTTGGAATCATCCCCTCTATTTGTTTTTACTAAATATGAATGTTGTTTGAAGCTCTTCTAGCATAATCCTTCTGGTACCATCAAGAAAGAAAGAAATATCTTCTAGTGTGATCCTTCACACCCATATCTTACAGCTTTCATACCTTACAAATTGACCAATGGTGCGAGATCAGTTGTTAATCTGAATTCTGAGATGGATTTGTTTTTGTTAAACTAAGGTATAGATGGATATGGGCCAATAAAGGTAAATGAAGTTAGGCCACTGATCAGCCATAATCTCGTTAAATGGCAGAAGAGACTCAAAGGGCTAAATGGCCTACTCCTGTTCCTATGTCAACAGATTTCCACTCCATAAAGCCAGTACCATTCTCCCAGAGTGATGGCTCAGCAATCCTAGTGACACATTGAGGGACAGATTACTGGTATGCTATGACACCCCTTTGAGCACTGGTATCTGCATCACAATGGTTGTAGTTTGAGATGTTATGGCAGTGAACCTGTCTGGCATGTCAGAAATACAAAATGCAGTATTCAGACAATGGGTGAAGTTTGCTTGCGCTGCAGTGAAAGTTGAGGCATGCAACATAAAATGCCATTCTCTGTGAATTGAGAGCCTCAGTAACCTCCCTTGCACAAGAGTGGATAGTGTTACAAGGCGGAGGTTGACCCCACTCTGATAACTAAAACCAAAGCACCCAGAGAGGAGTGCCTCACTCTATAATTTTTTAAAAGGAGTTTGAAAAGTGGTATAACCTGCTTTTCTGCAATGTCTAGTGGCTAAATAAATACATCCCTGACACTCACTTTACAATCAACAAGAAACAATTTATTCATCTCACCCGAACAGTGAAGAAAGTAACTAAATTACTAACAAACTGAATAAACCCCATTCTAACCAATAACTATTCCTGAATAAAACAATATTCTAATGGCATTCTGTTCCAATACATACAAATCCCATTTATATAAAATAAAATGATTTTTAAAAAAATTTAGTCTCTCAAAATTACAGCCAGGTTACATGTCTTTGGGAATGTTCTTTGCTTGTTCTGGTAAATGTGCTATCAGCAATGGCTTCTCCATCGAATGTTTGTCCGGAATATTAGCTAGTTGTGCCAAAGGTACCATTGATTTAGATGGCGCTTTCTGTAAAACTTAGAGAAGACTGTGTAAGCTAGCAATTCTCTCCTGCAAACTGACAGCTGTTAACTCTATCAGATGGCATTTAGTTTTTCTGACTTCGCCCAACTGCCCATTTTTTAATACTCTTGATGACATATCAATATTTCTTACAATAGGGTTCTTCCTATGTTGTCAAAACCATCAGATTTAAATTTAATTGCTTTTTGGTATTTGGGTGCCTGGTTCAAATTAATTGGTTAAATTCAAAACTTGTCTTGATATCAAAACAGAACTGCTGCTGGGCCTGCTAACTATACTGCCTTTTGTTATAAATGTTTCAATTCAAGTGCTTTGTGCACCTGCAAACCCACAAGCTGCCGCCTACAGACACCCTTTGTGAACCTCAAAGTGTAGAAAAAATACATCATCTTTTAAAGGGACCACACACTGCTTTCCCCTTAACATTTTACAAACACCAAATTCTAACTTCCTGCTTTCCAATCCACAAGCACCCTACCCAACTTCACAACAATGATAAACTAGGAAATGCTGCAAATATCACTCGCTCCAGCTATAATAGAACCAGACACACAGAGGCTCACTGCCGTAATCATCTTCATGGCCACTGGCAATATGGTTCTTTTCCTACTTAGCAGTTACAGTTGTGCTTGATCAGATGGCAATGTTTATTAAGGACATCCTTACTAAAGTTCAGATGTGCATATTATTCCTCAGTTACATTCAGATAGAAAAGTCGCTACCTAAACATTCTGGGTGAACACACTGAAAGACAATCCTTCCTTCAACTCTTTCCTCTTCTAGCAATTTGTCCTACTCTACATGCTTTCAGTTTATTCTCCCAGTCAGGATAGGTTCTAAATGAAGTGACCAGTGATGCAACAAAATCTGGCATTAATTGGTTTATGCAGAACACTTGAAGTCCTTTAGCATCAGTTGCAGATCATGATAACATTCATGATCTCTGGAAATTGCTAGAGTACTAATTGCAGCATAGCCGGTAGAAATCAATCAGCAACAAACCTGAAAGAAGTTTATGTTCCTTTTAAGGTGACTGCTGGGGATCTGTCCAACTGCTGAAAGTGTGACTGAGAGGCAACATTAACTGGAGAATTGAGCTCCAAAATGGCAGCACCACTGTTAAATCAGCATGACACTGTGATTGGAAATCACAGTTCCCTACTTTGCATTCTGTACAAGAACGGTATACTCTTATTAATAGCCCTCACCAATACGCTGTCTGGCAGAACCTGATTCTGAAGTGCATGCTTACATCATGGCTAATACTTTCGACATTTCATAGAAGGAATTTGTATCAGTCAAAAAGTGAGTACTTTACTTTCAAACTTTTGCTGAAGTCCTTTCGCCTGTTAGAGTTCCACTAGCACATCCTGACATAAGATGAGCCATGATATAATTTGTATAATAAGTGGTAGACTTGCAAATTAAGTGATCTACCAATCAATATGTAAATTTTCATACAATAGTTGAGTGCTGAGTCATTCATCAAATAAATTTTTGGGAACTAAAGACTCAGGTTTATAGCAAAATGAATAAGATGTCTTGGTCATGCATTATACATGATCGGAGTCAAGATCTGGTTCATATAGTTTGAATATTACCCAAAATGAGTAATTAACTTTTACTGGTGTATTATTAAGTATATGCTGATAACCCATCTTCCTAATTTTATTTAAAGATTATTTAGAAACAACTATTCTGCCATATGCTTGTATTTTTTTTCACCTGTAAGTCATATCATTACCAACCACTGGTAACTGGCAGAACATTCCATTTCTCTGGCACATTCAAGAACAAGGTCACGACTCAGTGTGTATTCTTCATTCTGTCTGTTATTATTTGTTGCACAAGTACACAAAGAGTTGAACCCAGCATCAACCTCCTTGTCCAAGGGGAGGTTTTGTGCCCCTTTCATACTGCAACTTCAAGTAAGTTCTACTCTCAGGGCAACATTGAGAATTATAAGGGAAACTCTATAATAGCCT
>JAHRHZ010000144.1:71391590-71418914 GCA_024137785.1 Ginglymostoma cirratum
CTGATGAAGGGTTTAGGCCCGAAACGTCAAGTTTTCCTGCTCCTATGATGCTGCTTGACCTGCTGTGTTCATCCAGCCCCATGCTTGTTATCTCGGACTCTCCAGCATCTGCAGTACCTTTTATCTCAGGAATAGTCTGGAGCCAGGTAGAAGATCCTTGCTCCTCCTGGCTCCATACTAAACATTGAAAAAATTTCATTCGCTTTTTGATTATGGTCCTTTGCTGGTCACATTCATTCTGCAAAGCATAAAATGATCTGCTGGTGATCTTCTGTTTCAGTCTGTGTATTTCCTGTGTATGTCCTGAGCCATACTTGAAGGGTAAACATTTGCCTTCCAGCAACTATATTAGTCAAGGGCCTTGGAAAGAAATAAGCACCTATGAAGGTTGCAATATATGCGACTCATGGTATTTACACAGATGTCTGGCACAAAATATGCATTTGATGGTAACAAATTAATGCTCATTAATGAAGCAGCGTGCTCTCAAACACCACTGTTTGGTGATAGTGGATATATTCAGTAGCACACAGTGCCTTGAAAATGCTAGTGATGTTGGAGAATCCTAATACTCGAGCTGTTTGACTCTCTTGCTCAAGTTTGAAGGTGATGAATGAGTGGTTTCTTATGAAAATGGTATCAGTTACAACCTGGGTACACAAATGAATGGATGATTGGTAGACTCTTCATAAGTTTGTAAACACTCTGTGGATTAACCTGCTAGCATAAATATTTTATACAACTGTGACCTTGACAGCCACGAGCATGGTATTGTCATACAGTCTTTGTCAACTTAAATCCTCATCTAACAGCTAGTATAGCTTTTGGCGGCATTGTGGCTCAATGGTTAGCGCTGCTGCCTCACAGTGCCAGGGACCCGGGTTCGATTCCACCCTCGGGTGACTGTCTGTGTGGAGGTTGCACATTCTCCTCGTGTCTGTGTGGGTTTCCTTTGTGTGCACTGATTTCCTCCCTTGGCCCAAAGATTTGCAGGCTAGGTGGATTGGCTGGGCTAAATTGCCCATAGTGTTCAGGGATGTGTAGATTTGGTGGATTATAGGGGATAGGTCTGAATTGGATGCTCTGAGGGCCAGTGTGGACTTGTTGGGCCAAAGGGCCCGTTTCCACACTGTAGGGATTCTATGGTTCTACAAAATAGATTGGGACAGCTTTGATCTTTACCCCAATGCTTCACATCCCCTATTGTGTTGTATCCCTGTGTTCTTGACAACCCTTCAGCTTCCTATTTCTCGGTTCTGATGAAGCCCTTTACGTAAGTATTGATGTTTCTGTTTTATGCCTGAAGGTCATCACTGACAGACTCCTACACCCTTGCTGGCCCCATGTAGAGGCCCGAGTAATGGTGACCTGTTTGAATCCTCACACCCTACTTCTGAAACTGCAGTCTCTTCTCATTCATTAAAATGTCCCACTCATCTATCTGTAATTGACACCCCCATTTCCCTCAGTGACCCTGTACAATGAAGTCCATCCCCAGCCTCAATTTATCCACTTTCTTCAGCTGTCCATGGACTGGCCCCCAAAAAGACCCCTGATTATAACTGACCAAATGCCTATGACTGACCTCAGCCCATTCCCCAGACGAACCTGGCAAGGCAGCTCCAATTGACATTGAGGACTGACTGTGACCCAATGCCCAGAATGCAATGGGCAAACGTTCCTGGACTCACACAGTACCAAGTTCTTGAGTGGCCTTGGCCACCACTCAGACTGGAATGACATGAGCCCTTGGACTGTGAATGGTGGTATACCCTGACTGATTGGAGTTCATCTTCACCTCACTGACTGCTCATCTCTTTGATCTTCATACATTGCAATTATCTTTGAACACATGGAGCGTGTTTGCCTTTTAGCCTTTTGCTGGCACTATACGATGTAGCATGGTGCCTTACAATAATATGCCCAACCGATTTCTAACTGGAACATTTATTCTTCAGTGTGTCCCACTGCCAAAAGCTGCCAACCTCTCATTTTGTGCTACAAAGCAGGCTGAGACAAAGGATGCTTGCCTTTTACTCAAATCTAAAGGCCTTGGGGGCTAAAAGAAAGGGAAATGTAGAAGCTGCCTGGCTCCAAGTCAGCTAAACATCCTGTATGGTTATGTAAGATACCTTGCTGTACCTCCATGCAAAGTGAGCTGCCACAGGCTTGCAAGTCCAGGCTATCCCTCACCTCTCAAGTACAAACTGAATGCCTTGAAATCATAGCTGATTTGGGTCAAGATGAAGCCTGATATTTTAGGGCTGGTGCTTTATTGATGCTGAGCTATGGGATGAAGTGTCTAGGAAGAATATATCCATTGATCAAGGAGGCACCTTGTGCAAAAAGAATGGTTATTCAAGCATTAAGTCACTCCAGCACTGATGCTTAATGGCCGCAGTATATACTATCCACAAGATCTCCTGCAGCATTTCACCAAAGATCCTTACATAACACATTCCAAATCCATCGAGGTGGAAATTGCAGCAGATACATGGGAAGATCACGAACTGCAAGTTCGCCTGCAAACCACTCACCATCCTGACTTGGAAATATATCATTGTTCCTTTGCTGTTGCTGCCACAAAATGTTGGAATTCCCTTCAGAATGGCATTTTGGTTCTAATTACAGTTCATCATTGACTTGAACAACAGTTCAAGAAGGCAGCTCAGTGCCACTTTTTCCAGGGAAACTAGGAGCCATCAACAAATGCTGGCATTGCCAGCGATGCCCACTTGCCATAAATGGATCTTTTAAAATGAAAAGAGAAGCTAACTGCTGGCACTGACATTCCAGAAGCTGTAACCTGCAATGCTGAGACAAGCCTCCCCAGGTACACGTTCTCTTACAAGTCAGGTTTTTTGCACTATTGAGTTCTTTCAGCTGCAGAAGGGAAAATTGGAAGCATGATGTTAAGGTGGGGAGTTAGGCTAAAAATGAGATGCGTATACCTGTCAGTGAGGTCCTGTCATCCGATAACAAGATTCTGAATTTGGCACCTAAGTCTTGAGAATTAACTGGGAAAGTTTATCTTGACTTTGTAAATTTGAATATTTGACACTTGTCTGATAGAATGACCTAACTTGACATCATTTGCATCACCTCAGAGAGGGAAAAATTCTGAGTTTTATCTTTTTTGAGGGCTCAAGTAAGTGCCCAGTTAAAATCCACTACTTGCATGCAGATAAATCCAGTTCACCCATTATTAAAACACAGGTTCTCCTCTTACCTGTAAATGTATTCAAACATCTGCCATTCCCATCCAGAATCTAGTTTCATACATGTTCAAATGCAGTCAATAGTAGTATATATAGTTCCGAAATCATATTATCTTGAGTGCTCTAACCAATGCCAAGATTTGGTCAGAGCCAATATTCAATTGTGGCAAAGCAGCAAAGATAAGAACATATCAGAAAATACAACATAAAGGCCGTCAGCTTCAAAACAATTAATCTTGAGCGTAAAGTTCATTCTAATGAAGTATGTTTGGAAAAAAAAATGCACAACAGCAATGGTTAGTGGAATAAAACAGTAAACACAATAAATAATGACATGCTTTAATTTTTTTTTTCTTTTCCTAAAAGATTTAAAGAAATCTCCAGGCAACCTGGCATTAATAGAAATTCCTTCACCCTCAAAAAAAGCACCTTGAATGTTCCTTCATGGCTGATTTAAATAATGGCCGTGCCTTTGATTTAACACAGATATCTTACTGTTAGCATCTGAAAAGTGGAAAATTCACATTAATAACACTGACAAGACATGATAGCAGTCTAATCTTTCTCAGAGACATCTCTGTAATTTTAAGGCCTCAGTTGTCATATGAGCCAATAACGTACCGCCTGTGGAAATCATTTAGCAATGTGAGCATACCTCGTGCTGATTGCTGAATTACACTGCAAAAATATTTTACATGATGCTTAGAATGAACCTCAGCTCCACTGCATGTGTGTTACATTTCATGGCCAGCTTCATGCTTACACAAGGGGGAATTGGGTAGAAGATTTTGGGAGAATTAGAGTGGGAGAAAATCCATTCGGTGTGTAAGAAATCTTTGCACAAGCACCTTGCAAAGTTTTCCAAAATTATGTGTGTTATGTAAATACAAGTAACCGTTGCTGCTATTAAAAACAAAGCATGGCCGAGTTGAGTCAACTGTTCTATTTTTACACTGTTGATTCTGCATACATCATTCAATAGTGAAAAAGAGAGTGGCACTGTTGGAGAGCAGACTATTTTCCTGTTAAAGGAAATGCAAGAGAGCAAACATTGCTGAAATGGAAGAAGTGAACATTTGCTGGTTTTCACAGGCCAACAGGTAACTTTCTCTGTTGCTTTGAAGTGTTAAAAGATGTGTACTATTTAAATTCTACCACATGAGGGCTACTAAATTACAATGGTGAGTGCACTTTAGAAATAAGTAAAAAGCTGTGATGTTGTTTGGAGCTTTTAGAGGCAAGGAGTGAATGCTATTGGTTGTCATGTCACTGAAATGGAAATTCAGAGGTCCAAGCTACTCTCCTGTAGATGTAGGCTAAAGTCCCACTTTGACAACTGGATAAGTTTAAATTTAGTTTAAGAATCTTGAATGATCAATCAATCACTGATTGTGGTAAAAAAAATTTAGATCATGCCTTTTGGAGAAGAAAATCTGCCATTCTTTCCTGATCTGGCTTATTTTTGCACAGCAATATGATTGATTATTAATGGTTCCCTGAAATGGTCTAAAAAACCATTCAGGTCAAGTGCAGTTAAGGGTGCGTTACAATCCTGACCTTACCAATTACTGCCATGTTCCATTAAATGATAACAAAAATATATTGTCATGACCATAGATCATAACACCAGATTGTTTGATTGTATTTGATTTATTATTGCTACATGTACCTAAGTACAGTGAAAAGTTTTGTTTTGTTTGCAATGCAGAAGATCATAACATACAAAGATACAAAGATCATAGGGCAATTGAACAGAGCAAGGAATATAGAGTTATGGCTACAAAGACTGTGCACAAAAAGCAAGACGAACATTGATTTTGAAATTTGATAGGTCCATTCAGAAATCTAATAACAACAGAGAAGGAGATGTTCTTGAACCTGTTGGCACATGCTTTTATGCTTTTGTATCTTCTGCCTGATGGAAGAGGTTGGAAGAGATTATAAGTGGGATGGGAGTTTTCTTTGATGATGTTGCCTGCCTTTGCGTGGTAACAAGAAGTGTAGGCGGAGTCAATGGGTGGAGAGTTTGGCTTGTGTGATGGTCTGTGCTATGTTCACATCTTTATGCAATTTCTTATTGGCCTGGGCAGAACAGTTGCTGCACAAAGCTTTCTATGGTACATCTGTAAAAGTTGGTGAGGGTTCTTATGTACATGTCAGATTTTCTTAGCCTCCTGAGGAAGAAGTGTTGCTGTGCCTTCTTGACCTTCTCAACATGGAGGTCCAGGACAGAGTGTTGGTGATTGTCACTCCCAGGAGCTAGATGCTCTCAACCTTCTCCACATCAGCTCCATTGATGTAGAGAGGGGTGTGTCCTACTTCTTGCTTCTTGAAGTTGATGATCAGCTCTTAATTTTGCTGACAATGAGGGAGAGATTGTTATCTTTGCACCACATCACCAAGCATTCTATCTCTTCAGAATTCTGTCTCATCATTGTTTGATATCCGGCCTACGACGGTGGTGTCGTCAGAAAACATGCAGGTGGAGTTTGAACTAAATTTGCCCCCACAGTCATAGTTGCACAGGGAGTACAGTAGGGACTGAGTACACATCCTTGTGGGCACTGGTGTTGAGGATTGTTATGGGGAAGGCGCTACTGCCTATGTTTACTGATTGCAGTCTGTCAGTTAGAAAGGCTAGGATCCAGTTGCAGAGGGCGAGCAGAGACCTAGGTCTTAGGGTTTGGAGATTAGTTTGGTTGGAATAATTGTTTAAGACAGAGCTGTAGTCAATAAGCAGAAGCCTGACATAGATATCCTTATAAGCCAGATGTTCCACGGATGAGCGTAGGGTTAGAGAAATAGCATCTGCCGTGGACCTGTTGCGTCGGTCGGCAAATTGCAAGGGATCGAGCCAGGCTCAGAACTAGAGTTGATCCACTGATAGACCGAACTTTAATTTTGTCAGTTTTTCTTTTGTTTTTAAAGAAAGGACTTACAGCTAGGTTTTTACTGCAGATGTAGATTCAGTTATTTCCTAGAGAGACAGATTCCAGGTGTCAAAGAAGGTTCAAACACAACATGTAATCTCATGAGACTGTGCACATGAGTTGAATAACAGACAACGTTCTGTGCAAGAAACTTCTTTGCATCACCCAACCTCATTCAATAATACGTAGCAAAAGAGCTAAAAGTGAACATTAGCTTTGCTCTGTATGTCGTACTGGTCTGATACTCTAGTGTGTGGACCGGTATGCTGTGAATGTCGTGGTTCTGAGAACAGTCATTTAAGTACCCTTGTACTGAAGCAAAGAGCAAAAACTCTCTCTCTTACTCTGAGTGCTGCCAATCAGCCAAAGCTGAAAGGAATTAGGATAAGTGAGATGCAATCAACCTACAAATCCATGTCAACTGTTTTTCTGCCAGTAGCATCCACTGCAGCAGCTGCAATTTTCAACTCTCTGCTCTTCAAAAACATTCAGGGACTGATACACAAGTCTTTCTTTACATTTTAGGTTTTTGAACTCCCCTATCGCTTATAATTTGTATGTACGTATGTTGCATTATTGTTTCTAGGATTTAGAAATTTAGTTCACTAATTAATAACCTCACTCTTTTTGTTCATTCAGTAAAGTCTGTTTAAACATAAGCTCATTTCAGTCTGGGAGAAATGTATCCACAAGGGAAGGGATCCTTTTAAAATTAACCTTGTAACTAACTAACCAAGGAGGCATGTGAGTAGTCAAGGCGAGACATTTCACTCTTCTCACATGGGAGCTGAATGGTTTGGGTGCCCTGTTTGGAATTCGAGAAGTTAGGAATACAAAATAAGGAAGTGATGCTCTTGATGTACAAAAAACTGGTCAGACCTCATTGGACTACAATCCATTTTGGTTAACAAATCTCAGGAAAGGCGGATTCACTAAAATAGGATAGGACTTGTGGGGTTAAATTATGAGGAAAAGTTATACAAATCTGATTTGTATTCATTTGAGTTTAGAAAATTAAGAAGTGATCTAATGAAAAAGTTTAAAAACTGGTTCTATAGACTATGTAAAAAATAAGGTATTTACTCTACTGGTGAGAATACACAACAACTGGCCACAATCTCACAGTTAGAGCAAAGTGATTTCAGAATAAAATTAAAACGTGTATTTTCAGAAGGATGGTGGAAATTTAGAACTTACTTTCTCAAAAGTTGTGGATATTGTATAAGCTGAAGTTTTCGAGACTGAGATTCAATTTTTTTTTATTTGGTAAGAGTTATGTTTGGGAACTGAATCAAAGAATATGAAGCTAAGACAGATAAATGGAGCTGAGATGTAGTTCGGTCATGATTTCATAGAATAGCTAAGCAGACTTTAGGGACTGAATGACCTATCTTGGTTCCTTTGCTTTCCTTTCATTGTTTAAGCCATCTGGTAAGTTTTGGTATTTTGTGTGCGCTTCCAGGATAAACATTTCTATAATTATCACAAACAAATGCCAATAAGGGAACAAGTCGTAGCAATTACAAAGCTATATTCTTTTGATGAAATTCTACTTGGCGTATTGGATCTAAATTCTTGATAATAATTGGGTAAAAAGATGTTGTTATTATCTATTGAGTTTCTTCTTGTCATTAGTCTAATTATTAAACTTATTCAATGAATAATTCAGGCTTATTGCGCAACAGTAGCAGATTAATCAATACATTAACATCCAATTTATTTTGGCAGAGATTTCATGTGGATACAGAGCACATGAGGTTTTCATTTCCGAGAGATGCATTTTGAAACACAAGGCAACAAAAAGTGGTTGTGTGCCCAACCCAAATTGTTTATGTCAAGTTGCTCCATGCTATCTGTCTATTTGGAGCACAGGGTGGAATCTGGCAGGGGGAGGGGTGGGTGCTCTCTCTGCCATTTGGAATGCCGGTGTGACGTCCATGTAGACTTTTCTTGTGAATAGAGTGATGACTTGGAAGGTAAAATAGCCACTGCACGTGTGTAGATGTGGTCAGGCCATAGAGCTGATCGCAGGAAGTGTCTATGCACACGACTGATGATGTCACCACTTTCCATGCCCAGTGACATCCTTATTGTTGCTTTTGCCACTGGCAAGAGGTCCAGGAAAGCAAGGCAGAGGCTAGGGCCCCAGCAGCACTGAGAGTGGGGGAATGGGGCTGATAATTGGCCTGCAGTGGGGAAGAGACTAAGGGGGATGGGGAAGGGAGGAGGAAGGGGAATGCCCTGTACCTGAGCTCAGCTAAACCCCTTTTCGCTTGTGAGTGATGAAAAAGATGGGGGAAGATGAGCAAACCTCGAGGGTATAGGAAAGTGGGGAAGGCTTTTCAGAGGGAGCAGGAAGAGGAGGCTGCAAAGAAGATAACTCAATTTCAAAATGAAAAGAACTTTTTAAAAAAAATCTTGTCATACAGGGCACTCTATTTTAAGACCATAAGACCATAAGATATAGGAGTGGAAGTAAGGCCATTCGGCCCATCGAGTCCACTCCGCCATTTAATCATGGCTGATGGGTATCTCAACTCCACTTACCCGCACTCTCCCCGTAGCCCTTGATTCCTTGCGAGATCAAGAATTTATCAATCTCTGCCTTGAAGACAATCAAAGTCCCGGCCTCCACTGCACTCCGTGGCAATGAATTCCACAGGCCCACCACTCTCTGGCTGAAGAAATGTCTCCTCATTTCCTTTCTAAATCGACCCCCTCTAATTCTAAGGCTGTGCCCACGGGTCATAGTATCCCCACCTAACGGAAACAACTTCCCAGCGTCCACCCTTTCTAAGCCATGCATTATCTTGTAA
Source organism: Ginglymostoma cirratum (assembly GCA_024137785.1). NCBI lineage: Eukaryota > Metazoa > Chordata > Chondrichthyes > Orectolobiformes > Ginglymostomatidae > Ginglymostoma > Ginglymostoma cirratum. Next base: position 71,400,555 of record JAHRHZ010000144.1, read on the forward strand.
GTTTCTATTAGATCTCCCCTCAACCTTCTAAACTCTAATGAATACAATCCCAGGATCCTCAGCCGTTCATCGTATGTTAGGCCTACCATTCCAGGGATCACCCGTGTGAATCTCCGCTGGACACGCTCCAGTGCCAGTATGTCCTTCCTGAGGTGTGGGGCCCAAAATTGGACACAGTATTCTAAATGGGACCTAACTAGAGCTTTATAAAGTTTCAGAAGCACATCACTGCTTTTATATTCCAACCCTCTTGTGATAAATGACAACATTCTATTCGCTTTCTTAATCACAGACTCAACCTGCAAGTTAACCTTTAGAGAATCCTGTACTAGCACTCCCAGATCCCTTTGTACTTCGGCTTTATGAATTTTCTCACCGTTCAGAAAATAGTCCATGCCTGTATTCTTTTTTCCAAGGTGCAAGACATCACATTTGCTCACATTGAATTTCATCAGCCATTTCCTGGACCACTCTCCTAAACTATCTAAATCATTCTGCAGCCTCCCCACCTCCTCCATACTACCTGCCTGTCCACCCAACTTCGTATCATCGGCAAACTTCGCCAGAATGCCCCCAGTCCCTTCATCCAGATCATTAATATATAAAGTGAACAGCTGCGGCCCCAACATTGAACCCTGCAGGACACCATTTGTCACTGGTTGCCATTCCAAAAAAGAGCCTTTTATCCCAACTCTCTGCCTTCTGTCAGACAGCCAATCCTCAATCCATGCCAGTAACTCACTTTTATGCCTTGCGGTGCCATAGTTAGATAACCAGGTGCTGCCGTTCCTTTGACAATGATGACAGCTTTCTTTGTACCATCTGGAGGCAGCATTCACAGGATAGTCCATCTATTGTGGGGCAATGGGGAGAGTGATGTAGGGGTATTGAATTCAACGACAGGGAAAGAGCAGTATCTCTCTGCGGCGTTCCCCATCCTGATGCTGAGTCCTATCATCAGGAACTTAGGGTTTTTGATGGTCAATCCTCACTCCATCCTTGGAGGTGACAAGTCAACATGTTGTCAGGCACGATGCGTGACAACAGCTCCATCTGCCTCAGAGTTGATAGCAGTGGTGGTGGGATGACACACTTAAGTGGTCATCAATAAGCAGCAGGGGCAGGGGGATGGGGAATGGTGGGAGATACTACCATAGGCTTTCCCACCTGGCTTAATTCTGGTGGTGGTAATAAAGTAGTGGATTTCAAATACACCAGCATTGGTGGGTTGGTTAGCTCAGTTGGCTGGACAGCCGGTTGATGACACCAACAGCATGGGTTCAATCACTATACTGACTGAAGTCACCATGTAGGACTATGCTTCTCAACCTCTCCTCTGGCCTGAGGTGTGTTGATTTTCAGGTTAAATCAACACCAGTCACCTCTCTATAATGCAAGATTAGCCACCTAGACAACAGCAGCTAAATCTTTACATGACTATACTTCCTGCAACTGTGTCATTAGAGAAGGCAGAAGATCAATTCGAGCCACAAGCATCAAATGACATTTAAACATATGAAACAACTGTAATAAGGAAGGAGGGAACTTATGAGGAACAGCAAGCAGTTGCCCAATGTCACAGATGCAAAGATTCTCCTGTTGTATGGGAAAACATTGGCTTTTCCTTGACCAGCCTCAGGAGGGAGTTGATGGGCTAAATACATTTTTTTCTCTCTGCTACCCTGAAAAAAAGCTATTGAAAAATTTGAAGAGTGTGTCTCTGAGCAACAATGCATATCGATTGGCACAACTACAGTACTTCATCTACATAATAGCAACTTCATGCCCATAAGGGATGTTAACAATAGCAAAGTCAGGCACAGGTTCTCTTATAAATGTTGTGGTAGAAGCTACAGCCAATCTTGATTTACATCTTATAAGTTTTGACAGAATGGACAAAATGAGTGATTTGCTTGATGTTATGATGGATAACTTTGCAGTCCTTGGTGGTATTCTATATTTGGCTCAAAATATTCCTAATCTTCTAACAGAGGTGCCCAGCATTTGGAATATGCTGGAGAAAAGAGCAAATGAAAGGTGACTTATATCTGTCAAACCAAGTCAAGTCATGGGCAGGTCTGTGGGGAGGTGAGGAAGTAAACCCTTCACATTGCAATATTAATCTGATTAGTTCAAATACCTTTCGAAAATCATTCTTCTATTTCCTAGGCACAGAAGCATGACTAGAAACAACTTTCAATTTCAATCAAACAGTTTTGCTTGAGTTGGGCACACAATGTTGGCACAGACCTAATAGGTCAAAGAACCCTTTTCTACACTGTTGATCTCTATGGCTTGAATTATACAAGAAACATCTCATCAGAATGTTTTCTTCGTAAACCAAAAGTCACAAATATTGTATAATTTATTTTGTTCTAACTTTACTGTTCCTTATTTGATTAGTGATACAAAATGAGAACTTTTACGTGAATTTACTATCAATTTTAATATCTTTCAGAAAGAAAAACCATTCATGTTGCATCTTCGCAATAAGTAAACTTTCCTATCAGATGAGAGAATGCATACTTGTAGAAGGAATCTAAAACTAAAATTTTACAAAATACCATACTGACTTAAACATATTCTTCTTCAATAAACACCTCTCTATAGTCATTATTGTAAATAGCTCCTGTTTATATAGCATATCTGAAACCACAAAAATTTCTCTTCTTATTCAACTAATGGCTACATCCTTGCAGAATGTATTACTTTTCAGTTAACGTGTTCCCTGATGTCTTGTTTTCTGAATTGTCTTTCAGGTAAACGTGAACAAAATAAATTTAAAAGTTTCTGGCTGCATAAAACATTTCACAGAATGAACAAGTTATCCAAGGTTTTAACATGAAGTTTCATTTTCATTCATTGAGCAGTGACAGTTAACATGTGGATGTTGACTACCACTGACTTCGCAGATGGATCCAGCTGTTGCAGAGTCACATTGTGAACCATCCCTTGAGGTCATCAATGTATAACAGCAGTCTGTCACTACTGAACGTGCTTAAGTTCTTTCAGAGGACGAGCTAGAGAAGACCACCTGAGAGGTCTACCAAGGGGAAATATTAGAACACATCTTTATTTAAATAATGCTTTACAAGGTTCAAGCATGCATTTATCTATTCTTTAGACAAATGTTGCTGGAAAGGGCCATGAGAAGGCATTAATAGAAGCAAAACCAGACTCATTAGAATTGTATCACATATTTTAAAGAAAATGCTATATATTTTCTGAATGTTGATCTTTCTTACAAAGCCACAATTGGTTATAAATCATTCTTTTCCCAAAGAAAGTGGTGAAACATACAGGTAACAAATTGTCCTCCAAAGTGACTTATTTAGCTTAATAGCTAACTAAGTCACTTTGGAGGACAATTAAGACCCAACATCAATGATGAGGGAATGGATTCTCAAGCAGTATAGGACATAACATGCAAGGAAACTGTTTGTTTTCCCCAAAGAAATCCTATGTACCGTTTCATGCATTTGTATTACAAAAGCCAGATTTAAGATAGGGGCCAATTATCAATGAGTTACTGTCTTTTGCATTCTTCTTGGCAGCAACAGTGTGCTGGATGTCACATTTTGCAGTGAAATGAGGTGGGTGCAGAACAGGAACTGATGGGTCTTCTTGCTCCCACCCAGGCTGTCACAGTGTGTACAGTGAAACGTTGAATGTCTGGCAGAAAGGATACCAATAAGAGAAGCAGGGAGTGGGAGTTGAGAACAGTGGGATTATGGACTGGGATGTCATGCCATGGACGGGTAATGCTGTTACCAAGACCAGAATTATAAAGGCCACCTGCAGTTAAAATCATATTTTTATTCAAAATGAATTTAAAAATAAAACATAAATTAAAAAGATACAGCAGTTGCCATCTTCCCTGGCAGGCTTTATCTGCTGCTATTGTGTGACTTCACCACATCTGGTGTAAAAGATTCCCAAACATTTTCACTTTAGGTATCAAAAAAAAAGCACCAACAAGAAAAATTCAGACAAATGGGTGTTAGCAAGCTTAATAGCTGTTACTAATGGTTTCAAAACAAATCCTAGAGGGAAAAAAAAGCAGTAAAACCCCACGTTATTATTTGGAATTGAACATGCTGGTCATGTGGATGGAAAGCGATGGCCTAGTTGTATCATTGCTGAGGTTATTAATTCAGAGACAGAGGTAATGTTCTGGGGGCCTGGTGGAATTTGGATTCAGTAAAAATGTGACGTTACGAGTCTAATGTTGACCATGAAACTGTGATCAATTAATGGGAATAGTCCATTTGGTAAATTAATGTTCTTTAGGGAAGGAAATGTCTGCTCTACATGTAGCTCCAGAACAACAGTAATGTGGTTGACTCTTTTCTGGGCATTTAGGGTTGGGGAAATAAGTGCCGGGCTAGCCAGTGACACTCACATACTGTAAATAAGTAATAAAAAAAATTACAAGAGCTCCATTTTGAAGTGTTCAGATTAAGTCTCTACTGTGTCAATCACAGCTTTCATGATTGTTTTCCTTTTGAGTTGGTAAGCTATAGTTTTCTGTGCTTGCTCACCCTCGTAATTTGGTAAACTGGAATTATGAGGTTGTATATCCAACTCAACATAATCACACTCAAACTCTAGTTAGCACAACAGGGCAGTGGCCAGATTTGAATACATAAAATCCTGTGCAATGTTTCTGCTATTTCCTTATTTGGAGTCATAGAGTCATAGAGCCTAACAGCATGGAAAAAGACCCTTTGGTCCAACTCAACCATGCCGATGAGATATCCTAAATTAATCCAGAGCCATTTGTCAGCATTTGTCCCCTATCCCTCCAAACACTTCCTATTCATACACCCATCCAGACATGTTTTTAATATTTTAATTGAGCCAGCCTCCACCACTTCCTCTGGCGGCTCCTTCCATACAAGCACTACCCACTGTGTGAAAAAGTTGACACTTAAGTCCCTTTTCAATCTTTCTCCTCTAGTGTTAAACTCCCCTGCCCTAAGAAAAAGATCCTATCCATGCCCTTCATGATTTTACAAATATCTATAAGGTTACCCCTCAGCCTCTGATGCTCCAGGGAAAATAGCCCCAGCCTACTCAGCTTCTCCCTGTAGATCAAACCCTCCAGTCCGAGCAATATCCTTGCAATATCCTTTTCTGTTCTGAAGAAGGTCCCGACTCGAAATGTCAGCTTTCCTGCTCCCCTGATGATGCCTGGCCTGCTGTGTTCCTCCAGCTCCACACTGTTATCAATATCCTTGTAAATCTTTTCTGAACTCTTTCAAGTTTCACAACATCCTTCCTACACCAGGGGGATCGGAACTGCTCGCAGTATTCTAAAAGTGGACTAACCAATGTCCTGTGCAGCTGCAACATGACCTCCCAACTCCTATACTCAATGCACTGACCAATAATTGCAAGCATACAAAATGCCTTTTTCACTACACTTGCTCCTTTTTCTCTTCTACCATTCCAGCATTGGCCTCCCTTTTTGTTCTGTGGCTTTGATTATTTCGTCCCCGCTTCTAATTCTAATTTGAAACATATGTCTCATTGTATGCAAGTTGTGCTACAGGTAAGATGTTGTTCTCTGGACCATAGTCATATCAACTCACCTTAAGCAACACACTCCAACTTCTCAACCTCTAGCATCTAGGTGGACAAGGGCAGCTGATGTAAGAGACCTGAATCAACCGAAAATTACCTCCAAGAGTCTGACTTGGATCCATTTCACCACTCCTTTAGTGTTGCTTGGTCAAAATCCCAGAACTCCCTTCCTAACAGCACTAGGGGTAGCAATAGTTCAAGAAGGCAGCTTTCCACCACCTTCTCCAGGGCACTTTGTAATGGGCAATGAGTGCTAGTTAGTAATGTTGGCAACCGAGGAATGAATAAAAATATGCTTGACTGATCAGGACTCCCCAGCATCACAGAAAACCAATTTATTGTTACCTTCGAGTAAGGCAAGTGACAGAGACAGCTTTATAATAAAGATATCAAGGTTAGTTGTTAATATAGTTCTGTGATGAGGTATCACCTGAACATTGTTTGAAGAGAAGCACTTTCTGTTTATTTGGACACTTTCTGTACTTATTTTCCATGGTACTTGCATGCCACCAAATAAGAAACAAAAGTGTTGATGAAGATACAAAAGTTTTAGACAGTATTTCACTTTAACCACATTTCCATTCCTGATACATCTGTAATCCTGCCATCCTTATGTTCAGTATCCTTACTATCATCAGCTTCTATTAGTTCTAACTCATGGGTCTTGGCCTCAGTTGACTACAAATATAAATACCAACACTAAATGCACAAAGCAGAAACTTTACTTCAACAACTCAATTCTGATTTGATTAATAATTAATCAATAATTAAAAATCAATATTTTTCAAACTCAAAAGGTAGACAAAATTCAAGGACTTGATGACATTCACCCCAGGATTCTCAAGTATATAAGTGATGAAACTGCAAATGCTTTAGACACAATCCTCCAAAGTTCTCCCAAACCATGTATCGCCCCTTAAGATTGGAAAATTGAAAATATAACTCCACTAAAAAAATGTGAGAGGGAAACTAAGAAATTAAATACCTGTTAGAGATATTGTCTGTTCTGGGGGACCTATTGGTGTCTGTAATTTAACAGAGTAATTAAGCAGAGAAATTTTAATTATTTAGAGAGAACCAATGTAGATTTATAAAGTGAAAGATTACAAAGTGGGTCATGTCTAATGATCCTAATTAGATTCTTTGAAGAAGTTACTGAGGTCGTGGACAAGATAATGTCTCTGGAAGATAAGTTATTTTCATAAAGAAATTGATAATGATCCACAGAAGACTCTGATATCAAATTTAAAGCTTAGAAAAGTGAAATATAAACAGAAAGTGCTGAAGCAACTCATTAGATCTGGCAGCACCTTTGGAAAGAGAAACAGAGTTAACGTTTTAAGTCTGTTAAAACTCTTCAGCTAATTTGAAGGAAACTTCTATTGGACTCAAAACATTAACTTTGTTTCTCTCTCCACAGATGCTACAAGACCTGCTGCAATTCTCCAGAAATTTTTTTTTTTTTTCAGATTGCCAACGTCTTGCTTTCATTTTAGTTGTATGCAAGTGATGCTGAATTATTGATTGGGTTAGGTCAGTAGTCTGGTAGAAGTCAAACGTTAAGAATATTGATATTTTCTTATGTTGGAAGGTTGTGACAGTTGGTGTCCCGAGGATCCCCACAGCTTGGAAAAATGAATTGGTGCACAGGTTTAGCTGTGCATGACAATATTGCTTTTGAAGCATTGTTATTGATAGATTATTGAGTCAGAGCAGTAACAGGAGTTAATGAGTTAAGGAGCAATTGCCTGATAACAGCCCTTGATTGGTCCAGCTGTAGTTTGTTCCAGATTTGTAAGTGTAGAGCAACTAATTCAAACTCCATTTTGAGTTAGCCCCATCCCCCTCTCCCTACCTTTCCCTCACCTTTGATGGGCTTCACATAACAGGGTCTGTATTAACTTTATAAATTGGAGAACACGGATGAAATATTGATGGTCGTTATTAGGTGAAAAACACAGGTATTTGGTGATAGGGAAAAAAATATTCAGTTGTGTGAAAGAGCAGTTCTGGATAAGAAAGAAGGAATTTCAGAGCAGCCATGGACCTCCAGAGCCAGCAAACTGAAAATGCCACTCTGTCATTTCTTAGGTGTGAACAATAAGGCTGGAAGACAAAAGAACTTAAAAGAACAATTTCTCTCAGGAAAAGAGCGAAGTCAACTGTATCATTGAACAAAATGAAGAAAACTCGTCACTTTACAGAAAAAGCGTGCATTATCACTGCTAAAATTAGTAGGAATTTTCAATGATAATTTAACCCACCCTTATTTTTTGGACTCCTCCCAGTAAGTCCTGATATGCCCTTCTATCCATCGTCTGGTCCTTCTTTTTTTTTTTCTGAAAGCAGTCACAAAGTTTACAGCTACACTGCTTGTTTTTGAATAGCATCAGATGCCTGATTACCTGCCCATGCCTTCCCAAACAGACAAGCAGCCAGTAAAGAAAAACCAAAAGAACTGTGGATGTTGTAAATCAGGAACAAAAACAGAAGTTGCTGGAAATGCTTAGCAGGTCTGGTAGCATCTGTAAAGAAAAAAGTCAGAGTTAGAGTTAACGTTTCAGGTCCGGTGACCCTTCCCTCAGAACTCAGTTCTTTGAGTACTGAGGAAGGGTCACCAGACCCGAAACATTAACCCTGATATTTTTCTTCGCAGATGCTGCCAAACCCGCTGAGCTTTTCCAGCAACTTCTGTTTTTGTTCCTGAAGCAACCAGTAAAGGGTAGAATTGGCTTTTTGCCTGGTCTATTGTACATAACATACTGGCATCACTAGTTGCACGTGGATCTTAAAATAAATGAATGGATTTTGATGACATCAGTTTTCCAGGTCAAATGCCTGGCAAGAAGTGTCTTGAAAGGTTAGAAAAGGTTTTTGGAAAAAAAGACAATCACAGATGCAGATCATCTGACTGAAGCAAAAAAAAACTATAAAATATTCAAAAGGTTAAATAAACTCATGCAATGAAGGACAAACATTGGATACAGTCAACGATGAAAAATGCCAAATGCACTTTAAAGAAAAATTCAGGCTTGGATGGCTGGGCCAACATTTATAGCCCATCCCACCCTCACCCTCATTGCCTTTCAGAAGGTGGCCTTCTTTAACTGTTGCAGTGCATTTGGTATAGGCACACCATGATCCTGTAAGGAAGGGTGTTACAGGATTTTGGTCCAGTGACACTGAAGGAACAGTGACATATTTGCAAATCTGGACGGTGAGTGGCGCAGTGGGGAACTTGCAGTTGACGATGTTCCCATGTATCTGCTGCCCTTGTCCTTCTAGATAGTAGCTGTCATGGTATAGGAAGGTGCTGTCTGAGGAGCCTTGGTGAAGTTTTGCTGTGTATCTCATAGGTAGTACACACTGCTGCTACTGAGCAGTGGATGGTTGCAGATGTAGTGCCAATTAAGTGGGCTGCTTTGTCCCAGATGATATCAAGCTTCCTGAGTGTGTTGGAGCTGCACAAATCTAGGCAAGTGGGCAGTACTTCACTCTGATTTGACTAATCCTGACCTGTGTTTTGCGGATGGTGGACAGGCTATGAGGAGTCAGGAGCTGAGCTACACTCTTGTGAATCAAATTCACTGCAGTCTAGTATCTGTGATGCTGGAGAACTCCAGTGGAGGCTGAGATGGGTCATCTATTTAGCACATGAGGCTAACAATTGTTTTCAGTGCTTCAGCTTAGCTTCCCATCATTGATGATGATAAGATTTGTGCTACCTTCTCTTCCAGTGAGCTGTTTAATTGTTTGCCAGCATTCACAACTGGATGCACGGGGCTGCAGAACTTAAATCTGATCCATTGACTATGAAATCGATTAGCCCTGCCTATCATTGCTGCTCCTCTGTTATGGTTTTTTTTTTAAGTTCATTCGGATCTTTGCTCAGCACTTTTTTTTTTGTCTTTGCTTCTGATTTCCAGCACTACTGCTTTCTTTTAGTTTGCAACAGATCAGCACCATTTTTGTCACCAGGAATCTTTCTTAAGAATCCACCTTAGTAAGTTGTAACACTGGGTTAGGCATGTGATCATTTTGTAGGATTATTGGATATTAAACTCAACAGAAGAATGGTAAATGGATGTGGAACCTGATGACATTAAATATATTATAATAATACATGTTCTGATCTCTGATCAAATCACCCTTTATCTGTTGATTTTTCTTTATTGCAATATGTGATGTGCTGCAAGTTTTGTGTGTCAGTCTGGGCATAATTCTTTAACCTACCCCAGAATCAGATACTCAAAGTTTGGGGTTTATTTCTGCTTTGCCAATGTAGCTTTAATAGACTATAGGCTCATGTTTTTTTAAGTTGCATTGCATTATTTTTAAATATTGATCTAATAAGTTCAGCAGAGGGCTGAGAGTATAATTTAATTTAGAATTAGAATCCCTACAATGTGGAAACAGGCCCTTCGGCCCAACAAGTCCACACTGACCCTTGCAGCATCCCACCCAGACCCACCCCCCTATAACCCACACACCTCTGAACACAATGGGCAATTTAGCATGGCCAATCTACCGAGCCTGCACATCTTTGGACTGTGGGAGGAAACCGGAGCACCTGGAGGAAACCCACACAGACACAGGGAGAACGTGCAAACTCCACACAGACAGTCACCTGAGGCTGGAATCGATCCCAGGTCCCTGGCACTGTGAGGCTGCAGTGCTAACCACTGAGCCACCACACCACCCAATTTAAATAAGACTTACATGTTCTCAACTGAGATTAATTTTTTTTTGCCACATGTTTGGCACAAATACTGCATGAAATTCCTGCTAAAACTATGACATTAAAACATCAGAATGAAAGGAGTGATGTGCAGGCTGTGGAACGAAATAAATTGGAAGTGATGCAATGTGATTGAGTGATTGTATCTAGATATTTGTGTTTTGCTTGATCCTGTCAGTGTTGTGGATACACATTGCCTATCACCCTGATGTTGCAGAACAGCATGATGCTGGAAAAAATCATAGCAAGCCAGTTGGAAGACAACTTTCATGTTTCTTTGAAAGGTAGAATGAGAACACCTACCAGGAACTGTCACACAAGTTGATGAAGTGAAAATTCAAATTTTCTGAGAAAGAAAATGTGCAATGCTTAGCTCTGTATGTATATAAAACAATTCTGATACCAAATAAAATGAAACAAACGTCTTAACTGGACCAATCAGTGATTAGACTTGTGCTTTTAACTGTTTAACCATCAGTGGATCATATCACCACTCTTGAGGTTCTTTTAAATAAACTAGTTTACAACCAGAACAACTTCCAAACATAAGCGCAAAAGAGTAAAGCTATTACAGCAACTATTATAGCAAAAGCAGCAATATTGAGAGCTTGCCTTCATGTGGAATCGGGGTAAGCTTGCGTAATTTGTCTAGAAAACTGGTCGCACAAAATGTGTTAGGTTAGCCATTACTTTCTGTTTGAGCATTTATTATGCACATGAATATTTGACGTATGAAACCCGGCCAGCAATTTGACTGGCTAGGGAGTGAGAAATCCAGCACTGCAGTAAATCTTAAATGGTTTAGAAGGATCTAATAGCATAAAAAATTAACGCTGCAGTAATCGGCACAGTTATGGAGCCATTCCTACAGCTGTCAGCAGGTAGCCAGGAGCAGATGGTGTAGCTCTGTAACAAGCTGTCTAGTGAAATGAAGATGGAAAAGATAAGTTTCCTTTGACATATCTAGAACAGAACACTGTGGCACACACTGTATTACTATATGGGATAAGTTTGATATGGTTTCCTGCAGCCAAGCCTTCTCACATGTATTTCTCTTCTTCTTTTACAAGAATTCCCAGGAAAGGCTGCAGCTTCCAGGACTGTTGAAGAACATTCATTTCAGCTGTTATCAGTACAACACAATTCCATCCATTCTGAGAGATTTTGATAATGAATAGAGGCCGCCAAGTGAACCACTGAGCCTGAGTGAGAATTAACAGGAGAGAAAGCTGTGAAAAACATCTCAGCAGAAAGGGATTTATATCTGAGGCAGTCTGTTTATAAAGGGTTACTAACAGAACATAATCATATTATGGGGCCATTTAAGATTTTTCAAAGCATTCTGAAAAGTATTGTGATGAACAAGGTTACAATCACTACTTGCAGTTATGCAGGAGGGCTTACTAACACTGCAGTGCACTACAAACAAGGGGAACACTTCCATGCTAAATTTGTAATCCCAGTCATTGGGCTTAAACACAACGGGCTCACCTCTTGTGAATGCTCAAACAACTACTACACTTTGAACATTACACAGATGAAAATGAGGCAAATTACTCTTTTCTTTAGAAGCCACTCATCATAAAAATTTACCAATGACAGCTTTGAAGTGGAACAAAATGAAACATACATTGCTAGGTTACCTATCAAAAAAGACATTGTTAATATTTTATTTCAACTTTGCCAGAGACCTTGGCATTGATATTTCATTCACCCCCCATAATAGTCAAGGAAGGTCAGGCAAAAAAGAAAAGGCTAGAAAACTAAACTGCATAGAATGTGATCTCAAATCTTTGGGCATCCACCAAACCAGCAGATATCAAGATATCTGACTGCATTCTTGAGCAGAGGTTAAAAAATTCATTAAAGGATTTAAATCAGGCCTCTCTCAATGGATTCTGAATGTATTATTTAAAATTTGCAGCAATACAGGCCCTATGTTCCCAACTTAGTCAGATTTTTCAGCCATTTTTATCCTCAACACCCACACTCTTCCTCACTCCAAGTTTTCTTTATCTTTGTTGTTACAAAACACAACAGCAGTACATTCAAGAGTGGTGTAGTAAATGTTAGAAGTTAGCTCTATCTGCTAAGTGCTTCATATGACATTCCAAGGGATTTTGATGCCAAAGTGAGTACACTACATACAGTTTTCCATCCACTGTAAAGTCTGTCTCCTATGTGGTGAATAGATTAATAAAGAAGACAACGTTGCTCATGGCATGGTGTACATTTGGATAAGTAGAACTACAAATGGATCACGCAGATACTAAAATAAAACACATCCAGAGAAATTGCCTTAATATCCTTTGTGGTTGCAAATTTGGGGCTTCCTCTAGTTTGTAACTATTGTTAACTTCAGACAGTGGAGTATATTCTCCTCCATTTGTTTGGATAAGGCATGCTTGGATAATATAATTGACCAGACCTTCCTTTAATCTATTAAGTCATTTCACAATGTCAATAGTTTGTCCTCTAGTCATTCTATTAAAGGCGTGGAGCTCATTGGATTAACATGGCACTCAGAAAGGATTCATTTACAACTGCTCCATTGTGTAGCCTTGCTTTTATGAGACTTCAATTGTGCTTTCTCCTTCAAATAGACTAAACATAGAACAATGCATTGAAATACAAGGTCTGCGACCAGACCCTGGCATTAACCAGGAGGATCTGTGCCATTGCTCAGTTTGGGGAAACTCTGGGGAATTCTGTATGGCAGAACAATTATGGTGTTACCAATCTGCTGTTATTTTCCTATAAGCTCAGTAAAAAAAGTGAAAAACCGTCACATTCTTCCTTGGAACTTGATTCTTGCTTGTTTGGCACACTTTAATTTACATCTAATGCATCCTCCTCTGGTTTTAACATATGAAGATTGGTGGGGAGTCAGGTTTCAAAGCAGGTCCCTCAAGGTGGGGAAACCATTTAAGTATTATAATAACATTGTCCATCTCAGTTTAGGCCCCTAATTTAAACTTGACTGCAGCTGGCTGGGTTTTCTAAGCCTCAGAAAATACCAAAGGGAAAGTGGCAAAAGACTGCTGGATACAGGAGATATGTGCCCGTGCAACTGGCCATGAGAGTGTCTGCTTGGTCCCAATATAAGCCAACATAGAATAAACACTTAAAACCAAAGATATGGATCAAAGCGTGCCATATCATAAACAAATGCCAAATGATCACCTTTGTGCATTCTCTTCGTGTCTATCTTTTATTTGTCATTATCAGTCCTGATGCTACAGCTACGGTTGCAACATAGCAGTGGAAGACTGCTGTCTCTTACTGCTCATGGCCTACAGCTTTAGGCACTGAGTGTTCTGCTCTGAGTAGTGTCAGCTATCTCCAAGAATTGGCAATGTGGAAGGATGAATGCCACACAGTTGGTACGCACACCTTTGGACCACTGGCTTATCCCTGGCGCAGCACCTCAGTAAACCTAATAACCTACTTATGGATAATTGTTGGTCTTCTGTGACATCTTGAAAGGCCACTTGTATAAAGTCATCCTTCGTCAGATTAGCAGTAGCCTGAGTTTGTAAGACAGGAAACTGAGCCTGTGTGAGAGCAAACTTCTAGGGCAGCAAGATGACCTTGCACCACAGCAGTTTGAGCTTCCAGAATAGCACACAAATTCTGGGTGGCTTCTGCTTGACTTACAATGGAAGATGTGACATTGGCCACCATTTGTAGCTACAAGTTTCCTATTAGAGTTGGCTAGTTTTTAGGCACTGGAAAGGATGGACTTCAAATGCTGCTGAAAGTCTTGTGCAAGTTTGGTGTTGCATTCTTTGTCTTTTCTGACTTCACCTCTAGCCTACCCTGTTAACATTCACACCTCAGTCCACAGCATGGTGGCGGGCTTGGGGACTGGGTGGGCCTTGGTGGGAGGGAAGTGTTGGGTGTCATTCAACTGGTGCCTGAAATCTGCCTGAAAGTAAATCTCAATAGTTTGATTGTTGGAGAGCAAAAGAAGGCTTGGACTGGCTTACTGGGAAGAAAGTGCAAGACATTTACATGTGTAAACGGTGATGGTAGTCTTTAACTTTACCATGAATAGACTTCGAGTCTCCCAAAATCATAGAGAAGAACCATGGCCTCAAGTTGTGGATACTTTTAATAAATCTGTTTGGATTTGTATGACTGTGAGAAAGTTGGACTTGAACCTGGGCGTATCTGGCCCACTTCCACTGGAAACAACTACTGCATCACAAAAGCCCCAAGGCAGGTCGGCTTCTAAATTGTCCATTTACTTCGAAGATGAAGGAGAGTTGGAGTCAAGGTGAGCTAATTAGAATCCCTAAGTTCTGAAGAAGGGTCATGGGACCCGAAATATTAACTCTGATTTCTCTCCACAGGTGCTGCCAGACCCGCTGAGATTTTCCAGCAATTTCTAATTTTGCTTTTTTTAAAACTAAAATAGAAAAAAGGACAAAATATTTCACATCGTCATGGGCACGTGGAAAGAGGAAATCATTTTTGATATCATGCTACATGCCCAAAAACCTTGAGACAAACTTTCAGAGTTCAAATTGGAGAGCAGAGAGGTGATATTACTTTGCTTGACAAGCAACCACAGCCAAATAGTGGAGGGAGCAATCTCACTTCAAAGAAATTCATCTTGCAGCCATCCAAAGTTTGCAGGAGAGTTATCCTCTCATGGTCAGGGGAAGAAGATTATTCACAGCAGTCTTTACTGCTGTTGGTGAACTTAAGAAACCCTCAATACAGTCACTCAAAGTCACTGCTTGACAAAATGGGGACCTGAGAAACTATAGTAAACTGGGAGCAACAATGGGTTGTAATTCCATGTAGACTGTGATTGATGATGTACATAAAGTGGGCAGGTTACTTTCTATAATTTAAAATAAGATCTTCCACATTAAGAAAATAGTGTTTAGACGATGGTGTATTTTTTGAAGCAAACTGGTATGGATGTGAACTTCTGAAATAAAATCAGAAAGTGCTGGAAATGCTGAGCAAAGCTGACAGCACCTTTGGAGAGAAAAATAGTCTTGATCAAATTTGATGCTTCTTCATGTTTTGCTCATCATTTGTTATACTAAACCTTTTAATAATAGATATATTTTGTCTTTTATTCTTTCAATTAACTTTCAATGTCACACAGCTAACTTTCATGCAACTTTCACCTCAAAGATATCCTTTAAATTACTCCCAGTGTCAATACCTGAACTTGAACTGCGAATGTGAGAAGGATTGAGATTTTTCTTTGTCACTGTCTTCTTGCTTTCTATCATTTCCTTTTCTATCGCACTCTAATCACGTTGCAGTTCTTGAGTAAATGAAGAAAAAATGGTGCAAGCATATTTTTCTGGTCAGGGAAGAGGGGGAAATCAGGTGATGCTTACGCCCACTGCTGTTTTTAAATGGAAATAAGTTGGGGGATATGAGCAAGGCAGGATGTAAGAATGAGGATGCAGCTTAAGTACACTCTTATAAATGCAATGATGTCAGTTCTGTCACAGAACATAGCAATGGACATTCAGGTGATAGGTATGACTGTCTCCAGCAGTCCAGTGAGAGGGTAACATGTCATTGAGTATGGTACAATCGATGAGTTTGGGTGATATGATCAGTGATATCATTAAATAAAAGAAAGCATACGCAAAGTGAGATGTGTGTAAGAGGCTCACCGTAGTGTTACATTTGTCGTATGAATTGAAACTGAGAACAGTATATTTAAGCGCCGATTGATAGAGATTATATAAACAAATAATATGTGAGAGGTGTGTTGAGCTGTGGTTGAAGTGAGAGGTGCAGTTTGTGAATATGACACATGGATAGGTCTGCTGAGCTTAACACCATGGCAAGGTGATCAAATTTCTTGTGGTACTGTCAGCACAGGTCCAGGAGAATGTTCTTGATCTTGATTGCGCACTGTGATCGATATATATTCTAATATTATTTATTTTATAGTTTGAATAGAATAGCCGTTATTGTCATGTGCACTGAAATGAAGAGGGTGATGGCCTCATGGTATTATTGCTGGACAGTCAATCCAGAGACCCAGGTAATGTCCTGGGGACTGGGGTTTGAATCCTGCCAGGCCAAACGGTGGAATTCGAATTCAATAAAAAGCTGGAATTAAGAGTCTGACTGGCCAGTTGTTGGAAAAACCCATCTGGTTCACTAAAGTCCTTTAGGGAAGGAAAAAGCAATCCTTACTGGTCTGACCGACATGTGACTCCAGATCCACAGCAATGTGGTTGCCTCTTAACTGCCCTCTCGGCAATTAGAAATGGGCAATAAATGCTGCCTAGTCAGTGACACTCTCTTCCCATGAATGAATAAAGGGAATGCAGTGACAGGTTTGTAATGACACCTCTCGGCACCATCTTAGGTACAGGGTATCTAGTTACAGATACTTTAATTGTTATAGAATTGAAACAGTAAAAGAAAAAGACTGAATGGGAATATAGAGTTAAAAATTCCAAAATTCAAACAGAAAGTATCTTTAAGTACACAAATTATAGTTCTTTTACACTGAGTCCCCACCCACTGGGTCATAGAACATGAGGCATGCTGCCTTGATACGCCAGGCTCTAGCCTGCGACTGGTCTCCCAGGACACATCCCTCTGCCCGGCCCACTCCTGCTCCGGACTCTGGCTGAGACTCATTTCCAGGACTTAGCCTGTGCGTGCTTTGTTCCTGCTTCGGGCTCCATCTGCCATTCAATTTCAGGACTTGGCCCGCGCTCTCTCTTCTCCCTGCTCTGGATTCCAGCTGTTACTATTCTTCCCCAATGGGCTGGTCTCAGACTCTGTTCTCCATTACCTCCATGTTCAATTTTAAGAAGTATAAAGTTGTAGGGGGGCGGGAGGGGGGAACGTGGTAGAAAAACTACAACAATTGGGAAAAGAAAAGAAATATAAAGGAAAAGGAGCTGGTGAGCAGACGAGCCCCGGCTGGAGCCTATGGCTCCCCCTCTCCCATCTGCTTTATTTATGTTTTTTTCTTTTCTTCTTTTCTTCTTTTTGTTCTTTTTCTGTTTTTGTTTCCTTTCCTCTGTAAAGACTGTAGAGTGGTGGGTGAAGGATGAGGCCTCTGGCGGCAGTGGTAGCAATACCAGGATGAGCAGGACATGGCTCCACCCTAGCCTGGGGTCTCCTGGTGAATGAGGAGCAGGTCCCAGGCTGAATCCCCTGGTCGGGACCCGCAGGCTGAGCTAAGGCTCCAGGTCTGCAGCTAGGCCACTGTGTCAGAGGGAGTGGAAGTGTCAGTGAAAGGAATGGGAGAGGACACCATTGACCAATGACCAGCGGCAGTGCCTGGAGGAGCATTGGATGGGAAACAGGAAGTATGTAATCCATGGATCCCTAGGCCCATGGCTCCAGCTCAAATGTGGTAGCCATGGTTTTATTGGCAGCTGCAGCCTGTAACCAATACCCCAGAGCCCATTACTGAGAGCCAGGAACTCGATTCAGAGACCCTGGTGGATGTTAAGCAGCAAATGGAGGAGCAACAGAGGAGGAACAACAAGAAGAGAAAAAGACGAACTCTATTGCAGTGAAATTGGTGGCAGGGTGGCTCAGTGATTAGCACTGCTGCCTCACAGCGCCAGAGGGTTCGATTCCATCTGCAGGTGACTGTCTATGTAGAGTTTGTACATTCTCTCTGTGTCTGCGTGGGTTTTCTCTGGGTGCTCTGGTTTCCTCCCATAGTCCAAAGATGTGCAGGGTAGGTGGATTGGCCATGCTAAATTGCCCCACAGTGTAGATTAGGTGGGTTATGGGGGGATGGGGCTGGGTGGGATGCTCTGAGGGTCAGAGTGGATTTGTTGGGCCAAAGGGCCTGTTTCCACACTGTAGGGATTCTATGGAAGAGGTCTTGCATTATATTCTGTATTTTAAGATGAATTTGGAGCATGGAGACGCTTTGCATATGACACGTAAAAGCCACTTTTTACTGTGTTTATATATACATATGACAATAAATCTAAATCCAATCTCATCTAGAACCAGTACGAGAGAAATATTGAGCATGAGGCTGGATGAACACAGCAGGTCAAGCAGCATCA
>JAHRHZ010000144.1:71433914-71446743 GCA_024137785.1 Ginglymostoma cirratum
AATCTTTCCTTTCCTATCCCTTGTTTTCAAAGGGACATGCCTATCCTGCACTATCTTCAACCTATCTTTGAAAGCCTCCCACATATCAAATGTGGACTTCCCTTCAAATAGCTGTCCCCAATCCACATTTCCCAGCTCCTGCTGAATTTTGATATAATTGGCCTTGGCCCAGTTTAGTATTCTTCCCTTAGGACCACTCTCATCTTTGTCTACGAGTATTCTATAGAAACATTAAGATTATGAAGGGAATAGACAAGGTGGAGGCAGGGACATTGTATCCGCTAGCAGGTGAAACTAGGACGAGAGGGCATTGCCTCAAAATAAAGGGAAGCAGATGTAGGACTGAGGTCAGGAGGAACTTCTTCACCCAAAGGGTTGTGAATCTGTGGAATTCCCTGCCCAGTGAAGTGGTTGAAGCTACCTTGCTGAATGTTTTTAAGGCAAGGTTAGATAAATGTTTGTACAGTAAAGGAATTAAGGGTTATGGTGAGTGGGCAGGTAAGTAGAGCTGAGTCTCAAAAAGATCAGCCATGATCTTATCAAATGGCAGGGCAGGCTCGAGGGGCCAGATGGCCTACTCTTGCTTCTAGTTCTTATGTACTTTCACCTTACGAAGCATGAGGCACAAAAAAAATCAAATTTGAAACATGCTGATGATATTTCACTACATGTAGTTAATACGGCAATTTCTCTAGATCCTTACGTTTTTCCCAAGAGCTAATAACATTTCCCTTCCTTTCTCTCAAGAAAACCTTATAATTGGCTCCTTATTATTCTTGATGAATTAGTTCATGACATTTAAATTGGTATGATGCACAGCTGTGTGCTAAAAATAAGTAATTGTTGTGGCCAACTGAGGAAGTTGTTTGGAGGCAATCTGTTTTACCCCTCCTCACTGACTCATAACTAAGTCCAAATTTGGGATGGATATACACTGGGTCAACAGAAAACCTCCAACGTCATGTGATCCATGTGGTCTAGTGGTTTCCTAATATCTTTGTTCAGGATATCTTTGATTCAGACCAGGGTTGGCTGCATGGTTCTCTTCAGCAGGGTGAGAAAAAGTAGCTGGAAAAAATATGGTGAAGAATCTCAGCTGGCTTGGAAGTGGAGAGAGAAGCTGAGTTAACGTTTCAGCAGTCCAGTGTGACTCTTCCAAAATCTTCAAGAGTGCAAAATAGTGTTCATGCAGTCCTTCAAACAACCCCAAGACATTTCAGAATGGTACTCAACCAAATTAATGCTCTCACAATATATTTATTGTTGTACGGTATAACAGTCAACAGACGTACTACACATTCTGCACTCTTCGTAATACAAGGCAATTTTCCAGTTATTTATGGCAGCTATGAAGCATGGGAGGTAGTTGAAGTCACAATCAGAGAACTGGGTTTTGAAAACACAGTTCTGGATGTAAAAAGAGAGAAACTGTGAACACCATAAACAGAGATAACTAACAGGTGTTAGTACCAGAGGATTGTACTTAAATTGGTGCTAATGTATTTCTGTTTCTCTTATTTGCACTAATACTCATGTGCAACAGAAACTTGCCACTCAACTCCAAAAGTCAAAAGGGTTAATTAATTGTAATATCCTTAAAATATAATATACTGTTTTACAATTAAGAATGTTTTGCAGTGACAGGAACCTGGTCAAACTCAGGAAAAATTAGAAAAAAAATGCACAGTGAATGTACAAATGACAAACTGATTAAACATTTAATTTCTGCAAAAAAAATATTTCGACTTTAACTCCAATGTTGTGAAACTAATTCTGTTTGGATTATTATGGAATCATGGACACATTACAACACAAGAGCAGATTTGGCCCATTATAAGCATGTTGGCTGTCAGTAAGGGAAATCTCACATCTACCACCTTTCTTTTTAGGTGTAATTCTTGTCTTTAGGTGCTTATTCAACTTGATTTCTACACGCATCTTCAGATTCATAGATTGCATATTCCAGATCCTACCCATGTGGTTTCCCACCAGAAAGTTTATACGTTCTGGTTCTTATTTGCTTGATTTCTCCTTCTGCTCTTTGATTGAGGGGGAGCCAGCGTAATAGTAGTGTGACTTGAGTCTCACAGTTGCAGATGGTGAAATTTGAATTAAGTAAAAAGAGCTGGCCCACTAGTGACCATTAACTGTCTCTGATGTCATGAAAAACCCATCTTGTTCACTAATGTCCATTAGGGAAGGAGATCTCCCGTCTGTACTTTGTGTGGCTGACATAGCAACCTCCAGACCTCCAGACTCTTAACTGCCTGATGGACAATAAATGCTAGCCTAGCTAACAATGTCCTCATCGCCATGAACAAATTTAAAATATAAACCTCTGCAAATCTAATGATAAACTACTAACTTTATGTAATCTAGTCTTTTTAATTCCTCTCTTTGTCAATTTTTAACCCATTCACTATCTCAATCACTTTCCCTTTCATTATAGCAGTATAATGTCTTCCACGGCAAAGACAGATGTAATGTACTCATTTAGTTCCTAAAATACATCCCTGGTCCATGCATAAATTCTTCTGGCTTGATAATTTGCCCTATTCCTTGTTTTACTAATACTTTACTATTTATGCACTTATTGAAGACTTTTGGGTTTTCTTTTACGTTACCTACTTTTCTGTTCCCATATGTTTTCTCTGCCTCTGATTACATTTTTGACTTCCCTTCTGAACTTATTATTTTCACGTTTTGAATTTATCTGACAGCTGTCATATGCTTCATTTTACTTCTATCTATTTTGTTATTCAGGATGATTTGCTTTTGTTGCCCTACCTTTCTCCTTGTAGGAATGTACCCTGACCTTGCATACAAGAGCATTTCTTCTCTAACACAATCCATTGTTCTGTTAAAAATTTACCTGTTATTCTTTGATTCCAATTCATCTGGTTTCCAATTTATCCGTTCTCACCTTGTTGAAATAGATCTTCTTCCAATGTAACACATTTATCTCAGGTTGATCATAAGACCATAAGACATTGGAGGAGAAGTAGGCTATTCAGCCTATCTTTCTCTATTTAAATAATGTTCAGACCTCTATTCTTTCTGCCAAAGTGCATAACTTCACAAGTTTACCAAATTATGTTCATTCTGCCAAGTTTTTATCCATTCACTTAACCTGTCTATATCCCTCTGTAGAATCCTTATGTCATACTCACCATTACGTAGCCTAACTTGTAGTACCTGATGAAATGCCTTATAAAACCCAAATATATTACATCCATTGCTTCCCTTCTACCTATCCCGTTCCTTGGTCTTTTCCATAGTTGAATTAAATCTTATGATACTATAATTACCGCTCCTTAAAAGTCCCACTATTGACATTTGATCAACTTAATTTATTTCATTCCCCAGAACCAGATCCATAGTGATTCCTTCATAATTTGGCTGGGATCATATGGTCAAGAAAAATATCCTGACACACTACAGAAATTCTTTCCAATTGCAACTATTACTATCCCAATCTATATTAAAATAACAGAATATGCCTTTATCGCTAAACTATGATTTTTGCACTTTCCGCTAATTTTCTTGCAGATTTGTTCCTCTGTTATTCCTGTTCATTTATAGCACGTAGAATTCATCCTGTAGTGTAATGGTATTTTTATTGTTTGTTGACTCTAATGAAATAGATACAATCATTCAGCCCTCAAACCTTCCCCTCTCTCTCTAACATTATGATACCTTTCCTGTTTTGAATCTGGACTCAGTTATCATTCTAATGTCACATTTCCAAGCTCACCAGCCTTATTCACCACATTTCATATGGTAACAGATACGCACTGTAAAGCTATTTTAGACTTTATTGTATGCTCCCACTCCCTGTGAAGACACCGATGAAAACTATATCTTTGAATATTTCTTACTCTTCTGTTATCTGCTGCATGTTGTTTAAACTTCCTAATGTTACATATTGGTTCCCAATCTCCTGCCAATTTTGTTAAAGCCATCCCCAAAAACATTAGCAAACCATGTCATGAGGACATTGGTCCTAGCTATGTTGAGGTGCAATCACTAGACAATGCAACAAAAAAAAACCCAGAACAACCTAACTACAACTGTCCAAAAGTTGATGCTGTGATTTTAATTACTTGGAGAGAAAGTTTTGAAAGGTCAAATAACAATCAGCCTTGCTACAAAAAAGAAACTGGCAACTGCCAAAACTGCATTTTGCCTCTGGCAGTGCAGCATAAAGTCACTTTGCCAGGGTCACCAACAACACCTCATTTATATTGTGCAATAATTGAAACAAGGTTGCTTTTCATGGCTGACCATGATGTAAACATTCCATCAGTGTGAGGAAAGCTAGCAACTTCAGAAGCAATAGTTGGGTTTTGCTCATGGATACACAAGACGTGAGAAAGACAAAAGGGCTTGTAGCCGAAATCACCAACACTGTCAATCAGTCACATGGCTGGTATCATGCCAAATTAATTTATCTCCATTTTTCCTTGGCAACAGGCAACTATTTATCTACTTACTTGAGATTTAGGGCTGTTTCTTATTTGTACTCTTCAACCGAGTCAACATTTATCACACTAGTTTGCAGTTTATTCCAATGGGTTCAAAGTCCCATGGTGAACTTACATTGCAGGTCCAGTTGCCTGAGGCCTGTGGTGAATTGTAATCCATCTAATCTAAATTGCAGGGGAAGTTTCACTGTAAGTGAAAACTGGAAAAGAAGCTATATTTAGTTTAACCATAACTCTTCCTAAGAACTATATCTACAACTTGGAAAGGCAACCGACCAGTGAGCAAAGGAAAACATTATCTAACCAGCTAGGATTGCTTAGTCAGTGAGTTGCTGGAAAGAGTAGCTGCCTACCTCGAGGGTTTACTCCCTGTACCTTCAAAGACCCTAATGGAAACTATAAGTGATGGTGCATCACTTACATTAAAATGTTAGGAAGAACTTTACAGCTGTTTCAGTTGTGATGTTATAAACTAAAAGTATCATCATATTACACCTTTTTCTAAAAAAATTGTTGATAGGTTTCCATATTTATAACCAGATTGTAAGCTATTCATAGATAGTAGGAACTGCAGATGCCGGAGAATCTGAGATAACAAGGTATAGAGCTGGATGAAGACAGCAGGCCAAGCAGCATCATAGGAGCAGGAAAGCTGATGTTTCAGGCCTGGACCCTTCTTCAGAAATGGGGAAGGGGCAGGGGGTTCTGTCAGCTTTCCTGCTCCTATGATGCTGCTTGGCCTGCTGTGTTCATCCAGCTTTACACCTTGTTGTCTCAGATTCTCCAGCGTCTGCAGTTCCTACTATCTCTGAAAAAATTTTAACCCCACTGCGAAGCCTCTTCTAAGGATGCCTACCCTGAAGAAGTTACCCTCCTCCCTCCAGAAAAACCTCAGTGGATCCCTCTCACACTGCAACTCTCTCGTAATTCCTGTCCGTCTCCTCTCCTCTATCTTCTCCTCTATCCATCTTCTATACGCCTCCCCCTCTCTCCCTATTTATTTCAGAACCCCTTTCCCCTCCCCCATTTCTGAAGAAGGGTTCAGGCCCGAAACATCAGCTTTCCTGCTTCTATGATGTTGCTTGGCCTGCTGTGTTCATCCGGCTCTACACCTTGTTACCTTGTATGCTATTCATTATGTGGATTCTTTGAGAACACAACAGTGTTATTTTCTAAGATAACAAGCAGCATCATAGGAGCAGGAAAGCTTGATGTTTCGGGCCTTGACCCTTCATCAGAAATGGGGGAGGGGAAGAGGGTTCTGAAATAAATAGGGAGAGGGGGCAGTCGGTTAGAAGATGGATAGAGGAGAAGATAGGTGCAGAGGAGACAGACAAGTCAAAGAGGCAGGGATGGAGACAGTAAAGGTAAGTGCAGGTGGGGAGGTAAGGAGGAGATAGGTCAGTCCAGGGAGGACGGACAGGTCAAGGGGACGGGATGAGGTCAGTAGGGAGGAAATGGGGGTGGGGCTTGAGGTGGGAGGAGGAGATAGGTGAGAGGAAGAACGGGGTAGGGAGGCGGGGATGAGCTGGGCTGGTTTTGGGATGCGGTTGGGGGAGGGGAGACTTTGAAGCTTGTGAAATCCACATTGATACCATTGGGCTGCAGGGTTCCCAAGCTGAATATGAGTTGCTGTTCCTTCAGCCTTCGGATGACATCGTTGTGGCACTGTAGGAGGCCCAGGATGGACATGTCATCTGAGGAATGGGAGGGGGAGTTGAAATAGTTCGCGACTGGGAAGTGCAGTTGTTTATTGCAAACTGAGCGCAGGTGTTCTGCAAAGCGGACCCCAAGCCTCTGCTTGGTTTCCCTGATGTAGAGGAGGCCACAACAGGTACAGCGGATGCAGTATACCACATTAACAGATGTGCAGGTGAACATCTGCTTGATGTGGAAAGTCTTCTTGGGGCCTAGGATGCGGATGAGGGAGGAGGTGTGGGGGCAGGTGTAGCACTTCCTGCGGTTGCAGGAAAAATTGCCGAGTGTGGTGGGGCTGGAGGGGAGTGTGGAGCGGACAAGGGAGTCACGGAGAGACTGGTCTGTCCAGAAAGCAGACAAGGGTGGGGAGGGAAAAATGTCTTTGGTGGTGGGGTCGGATTGCAGATGGCAGAAGTGTCGGAGGATGATGTGTTGGATCCGGAGGTTGGTAGGGTGGTATGTGAGAATGAGGGGGATTCTTTTTTGGTTGTTATTGCGGGGATGGGGTGTGAGGGATGAGTTGTGGGAAATGCGGGAGACACGGTCGAGGGCTTTCTCGACAACTGCAAGAGTTAAGTTGCGGTCCTTGAAGAACGGGGACATCTGAGATGTACGGGAGTGGAATGCCTCATCCTGGGAGCAGATGCAGCTGAGGCGAAGGAATTGGGAATAGGGGATAAAAGGTACTGCAGATGCTGGAGAATCCGAGATAACAAGGCGTGGGGCTGGATGAACACAGCAGGCCAAGCAGCATCATAGGAGCAGGAAAACTTGATGTTTCGGGCCTAGACCCTTCATCAGAAAATGAAAATTTCTGATGATGAATGAAAATGAAAATCAGAAAATTTCTGATGAAGGATCTAGGCCCGAAATGTCAAGTTTTCCTGCTCCTATGATGCTGCTTGGCCTGCTGTGTTCATCCAGCCCCACGCCTTGTTATCTGGGAATAGGGGATGGCATTTTTGCAGGAAGGTGAGTGGGAGGAGGTGTATTCTACGTAGCTGTGGGAGTCGGTGGGCTTGAAATGAATATCGGTTTCTAGGTGGTTACTCGAGATGGAGACAAAGAGGTCCAAGAAGGTAAGAGAGGTGTTAGAGATGGTCCAGGTGAACTTAAGGTTGGGTGGAAGGTGTTGGTGAAGTGGATGAACAGTTGGAGCTCCTCGTGGGAGCACGAGGCGGTGCCGATACAGTCATCAATGTAACGGAGGAAGAGGTGGGGTTTAAGGCCAGTGTAGGTACGGAAGAGGGATTGTTCCACGTAACCTACAAAGTGGCAGGCATAGCTTGGGCCCATGTGGGTACCCATAGCCACCCCCTTTGTAGGAAGTGTGAGGAATTGAAAGAGAAGTTGTTGAGGGTGAGGACGAGTTCGGCTAAGCGGATAAGGGTGTCAGTGGAGGGGGACTGGTCAGGCCTGTGGGACAGGAAGAAGCGGAGGGCCTTTAAGCCATCTTCATGGGGAATGCAGGTGTATAGGGACTGGACGTCCTGCTTCTATGATGCTGCTTGGCCTCCTGTGTTCATTTAGCTCTACACCTTGTTATCTCGGATTCTCCAGCATCTGCAGTTCCTATTATCAGTGTTGTTTTCTAGCTTTGTTAGTTTTTGACTGTGAAAATAAGCTATCAAGGAAAAACTTTTGAGTGGCTTTTCCCCCTCCCTGGAGGTAATGAGAAAGATAATGAGATGGGCAAAGAATTGATTGAATTTGCCCGAGGAAGAAATTTACCCCTTTTTTGCCACCTCAGCAATTGAGTGGTGGGTGAATAAGTCCATGGTGATTTCAAAACTTGCCAGCAATTAATGCCATTAAGTTGGCAACAAAGGGCTCTTCGAGGGCTTCAACACATCATCTCCCTGATCACCGGTCTCCACTATGGGTGAAAAAATTAGTTCACTTCCTGGTTGGGAAACCTTGCCAATCTGATTACCAATTTCTTTTTGGAGATGGGGATATTGGGCTCCAATTGCACCAACCTGTAGCAATTGGAGACATGACTTGAGGACAAGAGTGTAGCCTCTGAAAACTACCGACCTTGTTTCTGACCTCACTGAGCCTATTCTCCCTGTAATCAAATGCTGTCAGGTTACTTGCTTTAATATCTTCTCTTGCACCTCCTGATGGCTAATCTAAGAGTAGTATTGGCACCAGTCCCTAAAAAAATGGTTGCTTCACCACTTTAGATGATGACTGGCTCATAGTGCGTTACTTGAAGAATTGAGAAATCAATAAAAATGAGATGCAAAAATGTAGTTGCTTAATTAATGTTGTAGATGTTTCTGCAAAGTCTTGTTTAATTGCTGGATGTATCCATAGTTACTTTAAAATGATTTTCACAGCACTGTTAACCACCAGATCAAAAATGTTTTTCAATAATTGCGTAAGTATAATTTTGAGGATCTTTCTTAGGCTGTATTCATTATCATATTGCATTTTTTCAACTAAATTACATATTTTGGTGTTAGTATTGCAAATTAACAAAACGTGACACAAAAATGAATAATTCAATAACAGTTCTACCTCTTGAAAATTAGATAATGCATTTTAGCACAATAGAAATGTCAGAGCAATATGAAGCGGAGTTTTGAGTAAAAGTGCATTTCATTTGAATTCAAAGAAAATGAAAATCAGGAAAGATCCATTTTGCACAGTTGGAGCAATATCCCCATACTACAGTTTTACTTGAAATCAAAATTACCTTTATGGACTTTTCTCCTGAAGTTATCAACCTCTGTCCTTCTACTTATATTGGAGAATTTTCAAATGTTGTAAAAAGAAATCTGCATTAGCCAACAAATGTCAAACTGAACATAGTTAAAGGAATGAGAGAGATGGAAAAAATGTTCTGAAGCAATTAATCATTACATTTATTATTTGCTTTTAACTGTTTGGACCCTTTTACAGTACTAATGACATCTATTAATCTTCTGCTATATGCCAGATTATGTGTGGCTCTTCCTTTAAAATAATAACTAGTTAAAGATTCTTAGAATATCTTTTACGTCATAATAGCAAACTCTTCACTTATAACAAGCTTCTTGTTTGTCCCAAACAATCATCTTCTACAGAAGATAGGGTCAGAAAATTTATGTCTGCATTTTCAAAAAGTGGCTTTGGCTTTGATAATAATCATCAATAACATTGAATCGATGTATTGTGACCCCAAAGAAAGCACAGACCTATATTTCACAAATTCACCATGATAGCTTTTGAGTTGGGCACTTATTCAATGTAAAAACATTGAAAACTGAAATTAACCTCTGTGTAATAGAACATTATTCTGAGCCAAGTACTTTCCCTTATGTCATTTGTCAAATAAATTTTTCAGGATATTCAGTAATTATTCCTGAAGTATTATTAAATATTATTATAACACAGCCTGTAATTATTTAGATTTGAAATAGATACAATGCAAGACACTCAAATTCTCATATGTAACAATTATAGAGTTTCCAAAAATAAATATTTTTGGTGTTTTCTTTTTCTTCATGACTCATAATGATGGTAGTGTTCAATTACACCTCATTTGAGTGATCTGGTGAGAAATGTACATTTTAAACGTTATGTGAACTTGATTAAACTTATATGGTAGAATAAAGGCAACTGTTATATTCAGCTTAAGTAACATACTGCCATCTTTGGAATCAAAATTTAAAAAAAACACCATGCAGAAGACATATGAATAATTGAAACATTTCCAACAAATCAACTTTTCATCTCTCCAGTGCCTGTGGCAAAGGTATAAAGATGTGACTATTTAACACAATCCATTCTGTTAAAGTCATGACGAAAATTAGATAAAGTAACAGAATTGTTCATTTCTTGTTCTTCGTAACAATCAGCAGTTAATAAATGCACACAGGAAATTCCTAAGTCAGCGTAAGTACAGAGCTGAAGCTATATCTAATAAACTTCATTACACAAACAGTTCCTTACTGAAGCTGAAAATTTGTTTAACACAACCTACTACTGAATGTCAAAGGTATATCTTTTAATATATCTTATAATTCGTCAATTTTTGATGTTAATTTTCACACAAAAAGTGAGTAAATTTGTTTTTTTTTAGACAAGACAAACAGAATGAGAATATTTCTTGAAGGGTTCTTCTGAGTATGTAACACAAACCATATACATGAGAGGAATAGCGGAAGTGGCAGGAAGTATGTGAATTCCTAGTTTTTTTTTATTTTTATGTAACAAGATTTGATATATTTTGACACGTTGCACCCGAAGTCTAAGCATGATACAAATTCGTGGGGTTGATGTTTTAAAACGAGTTTCTGATGTTTAGGAATTCTTTTGTGAATCTATTATATGCAAAAAAAACTTCCATCGCACATTTTTGCAGAGCACATAGGGAGAAAAGAATGTCATGACGTGTAAAACAACACAAGTACAGCTTCAGATGCTCCTTCTCGGTATATGGCGCAAATCATTCAATTGATAAAGATCAGCAGCAGGTATGGCAGCAGCAAGAATATTAATTTTTTAACCTGACTGTACTAAGTATTAAAATAACATTTTGTAAACATTACAAAGTCCGGGGTGTGGGGGTTGGGGGCAGTGTTGGGATAGAACAACAGATCTAAAGTCAAATGTGCTAAACTTCTTCACAAGAGCAGTTCGTACAGTTGGAGAGAAAAAAAAATCACAAAGCTCTTTTTATTCTCACCAGATGATGACTGCTTTTAAGCTACTAGTGCAGTACTCATCCTTTCACGAGATAGTCACTGAAGGGTTACTAGAAGCAGTAATTAAACAGAATAACACAAGCTCTTCCCCGATAGAATACAGCAATGCTCCATATAGTCATAAATGACATTCTGTGAAAATACACAAGTTTGTCAGAGTCTTTCTTAGCATAGCAATCTAGTAAATAAAGTATCCTTACCTTTATCAACTAGAACTGACACAGCCTTGGTGATGGGGAATAATCCTGATATTGTTACCAAAGCTAAAATAAACTCAGACATTGCGACAAATGAAGGCTGTGACTGCCTCGCTGCACACTCAGTAAGTCAGCAGAGAACCAGTGTCGAGCTGCGTAATCTAGAAATGTCAAAGGAAATTCTTCTGCTAAATGAGCCGATCTCCCTCCTCTGCTTTCAGCAGAATTTGTAGGTGTATGTGTGCAGTGTGTGTCTTGACTTTTCAATGCAGTGTACGTCTGGTCTTACATCACAAGAGGGCAGTGAGTGATGCTAGAGGATGGAATTTCACTGATTAATCATGGAATCTACCATACAACCGCTCCGTATCGACACCATTCAGATTCATTGCCTGGTGTGAGACGTTTAACAAACAAGCAATGCATAGCTACACATTGAGGACAATATAGATCTCCATTTCCTTTATTTTGCCTTTTTTAACAAAGCACTGCTGCATTATATATTGTGCATTTAAAGTGTTCCCAAAACAAATACTGTAATGCCTGTAAGTCATGTTGTGCTAAATAACTGCCCTGCATAGTGGCAGAACTTAGTCTTTGTCGAGGGTGAACACTATTTTTCTTCATAATCATTCTCCAGAGAATCCCTGATCATGCAGTTGTTCCTTAATAAAATGGAACCAATTACCATATCCAGCAGCAATTTTTATTTTTCTTATGGAGTTTTTCCGGTCTATAGAAACTAATTTATAGTGTTGTTAAAAATAGTATTAAGCTATGTTAACCCCACTTTGTCCATCATTACTGTTTAAATCTTTAAAAGGTGAACAACACATCTGTATTAATTGACTGTGTGCATCAGTATTAGTAAATAACTAGAACTATCCATCTATTCATGCAGTTTAAGTATTAGTTAAAGTACAAAATAACCGGAATTTTTATTTTTATTGAAAAAATTCTTTAGAGTATACTTGTTCTCTTTTAGAGACCCTTGCCATACCTTTTCATAGAAAGATAAATTAATTTTAAAGTTATAGTTCTTTTCCAAATCAATGTTATCTAATGTTTGCCCATCTTCTTAACATCATACATTATTTAATTCTCACAACATTCTTTTATACCCAAGACAATGAATAAATAGATTATAGCTTTGGATGTGAATGTTCCTTGGTGAATAAGAGGTATCAGATTTATTTTTCATTATGGAGAGACACTCCACCCAGTGGTGCAGTGCAGAACTAACCAAACTCACACATCAAGCATACAATAGGTTCACATTTTCAACCACAGCAATAACCCCGGATAACAAAGTAGCTGGGCTGGCCTTGGTTATGCTGCACCACACATCTGGACAGCTCCAGTGAATGATAAATATGCACTGTCAGACTTCATGATCCAGTAACTGTTTAATAATCAGGTGGTGATTCAGTTGGAAAGTTGAAATTTAACTGAGACAGTAGGAACTGCAGATGCTGGAGAATCTGAGGTAACAAGGTGTAAAGCTGGATGAACACAGCAGGCCAAGCAGCATCAGAGGAGCAGGAAGGCTGCTCTAGTAGCCTGGTACTGCCCTAGTATCCTGGTACTGCCCTACTGCCTGGTACTGCTCTAGTAGCCTGGTACTGCCCTAGTATCCTGGTACTGCCCTAGTATCCTGGTACTGATCTAGTATCCTGGTACTGATCTAGTATCCTGGTACTGCCCTACTGCCTGGTACTGCCCTAGTATCCTGGTACTGCCCTAGTATCCTGGTACT
>JAHRHZ010000144.1:71446753-71476834 GCA_024137785.1 Ginglymostoma cirratum
CTGGTACTGCCCTAGTAGCCTGGTACTGCTCTAGTATCCTGGTACTGCTCTAGCAGCCTGGTACTGCCCCTTCATCAGAAATCAAGTCTAAGCCCGAAATGTCAGCCTTCCTGCTCCTCTGATGCTGCTTGACCTGCTGTGTTCATCCAGCTCTACACCTTGTTATCTGAAATTTAACTGAGCCCTTCTACCACTGTCAAATGCTACTTTTAAATCTGATAATTGCTGTGATACCAGCATATCATCTATTAATCAAGAGCTTCCTTTACATTTATTTTGTTTTAACTGAATTTAATCTTATATGGACATTATTTGCTATATATCAGCCTTACTGCATCACTTTAAATAACTAGTATCTTTAACATAACATAGCTGTCACTATGTTTACATACACAGAGTTCCCATGTTTGAAAGCAGTCGATAGAAAAAGACTGTATAATAATAAAGTAAAAATAAACACATATATTTGGATCACAATTATTATAGCTTTTCATATGAGCTACTGCAGAGGTTTTATTCCATGTTTAATAGTACAATGAAATATCATAACGGAGAAAAAAATGAGGTCAGGTATTTTAATGCAGCAGAGATTTAACAATGTCAGAAATTCACTGGTGTAGCCATTGCAACGAACAAACTAAACATCATGCAGTTTATCAATTTAGAGTAAGGAACATCCCATTTAAGCCAATCACTGTTGACTGAGTGTTATCAAGACTGATGTAAGACCATTGTCAGTCCAAACATCTAGAAGATTATTCAGTGTTCATCATCCTCCCTAGTGACAGATGGTAAAGAACACAAATGGAAAAAGTGGACAGTTGCCAGAAATAAGACTGGGCCCAATTGATGCTACCTTGTTAACATCTGGTTTTAAGTTTTACCAATATCTGGCGGATAAAACTTCCCACTAAAAGGTCGTTTAACCTGCCTCACCTCTGGAGTCACACAATTATGAAGAGATGGCCTGTTTCTGTCAGCTGAGGAAAAGCTTTTTCTCTCGGTCTTTCAACACTGATGGAGTCTAACAATGTTTATCTCACTAAATTAGTTCCTGAGAAAAATGTACATCAGATTGACCTGAGCTGGCGGTTTATATTCAGAAATAGGCTTCACTGTCAATAATGGATTGAAATCTGCATTAAATAAACTTATTAAATATGGACCACTAGGACAGCAATTCATTGATGGCTACTTGTGGTTATAAATTAGATGAAATCCAGCTTGTAACCCGAAGCTTTGCAAACCTTCAAAAGGTAATGTTACTGCAATTTTGTACTTCCACAAGATTAATACTGAAGAGACTGTGGCACAACATTTGGGTAACACAAGGATCATTAAAGATTCAAAATGACAACATGAGTGCATGTGCACACTTCTGTACTAAGTTGTGCTATATCACGTATTGGTGAGGACAAGTAAGCATGTATGCATTACAGTTCGATCAGAAATATGCGGTCTAAGCAGATCACAGTGTCTATTGCCACAGACCAATAAACATTGACATTTTGGAGTTCAATGCTCCAGTTAATGCCATCTTTTAATCACGCCTGGTTGAACAGGTGTTCAGCAGCCGGAAGATCCTTCTAGACTCTCTGCTTAAATGGGTCTTCAATTGCTTTTGAGTTGGTTACAGTTTGATTTCTACTGGCTGCTGCTGATTTTGTCGAAGAAATTAGCATTTCCTAGTGTTTATTTTTTAAGTTGTTGACATCTATAAGAAGTGTTGTGGCATATACTGAAGAACTGAAATGACTCCTAGGTTCATGGTAAAAAATGTTTTGTACTGACATTGCAGTATTCGCAGTGGGTCAGGTGCCCAATGGGCAGCTTGACTTTAAACCTATTGAAGTCTTAACCACTCAATTGAGTACAATGAAGAACCTCAATCCTGCTGCATTTTTACAAAATGCTAGAGAACAACAGATAACCAGAGTGCAAAGATTGTTTCCAAAACCAAATTGTTGAAAAGGTGGAAGATAAAGGTAGGGGTACTAACCTTAATGAAAGGGTGTGATGTGTACATTGGGGCACCCACAAAAAAGTTCCTATGAACCTTCCAAAGCCTATTCGCTCCACATATCATCCAACACAACGTCTCCCTTGGACGTCCAAACTCCTCCAATGCTAACTGACTGAGCTATACTCCATCCACAGAGTCATAGAGACGTATAGCATGGAAACAGGCCCTTTGGTCCAAATCATCCGTACCGACTAGATATCCTAGATAAATCTAGTCCCATTTGCCAGCTTTTGGCCCATATCACTCTAAACCCTTCCTGTTCAGATACCCATCCAGATGCCTTTTAAATATTGTAATTGTGCCAGCCTCCACAACTTCCTTTGGCAGCTTATTCTATACATACACCACCCTCTACATGAAAAAGTTGCCCCTTAGGTCCCTTTTTAATCTTTCCCCTCTTATCTTAAACCTATGCTCTCTAGTATTTGACTCCTCTACCCCAGGGAGAAGACCTTGTCTATCTACCCAATCCAGGACCCTCATGATTTTATAAACTTCTATAAGGTCACCCCTCAGTCTTCAACGCTCCAGGGAAAATAGCCCCAGCTTATTCAGCCTCTCTCTATAGCTTATCCCTCCAACACTGGCAACATCTTTGTAATTTTTTTCACAACATCCTTCCTGCAGCAGGGTGACCAGAATTGCAGAAAGTATTCCAAAAATGGCCTAACCAATGTCCTGTACAGCCTCAACATGACCTCCCAACTCCTATACTCAATGCACTATTCAATAAAGGTAAGCATTCAAAATGCTTTCTTCACTATCCTATCTACCTGCGACTCCATTTTCAAGGAATTATAAACATGCACTCCAAGGTCTCTTTGTTCAGCAACACTCTCCAGCTCCTTACCATTAAATGTGTCATGCCCTGATTTGCCTTTCCAAAACGCAACACCTCATATTTATCTAAATTAGGCTCTATTTGCCTCCTATGTTCACATCCAAATCATTTATATAAATGATGAAAATGTGGTTGACTATCTCTGGGGCCACCCTGCAGTCCCAGCAGTGCCCACGACTGAGTTTTGGTGATGATGGGGTTGCTAGAACCTGAGGACAGGTCATCCTGGCCATTGCAGTTCTGAGATCTGACTCTCAGCCCATATTCCATCCACAATATATTATTGCTTCAGGACAGGCTCACTGAAGACCATGCCATACACAACAAATTCTTTCTTCTGGGGACACCCCATAAACACCGAGCCATTAACCCTATTACTTTCTCCACTGATGCTGCCAGATCTTTGTTTATTTCAACCATTTGGCTTTTTGTTTCAGATTTCCGGCATCCCCAGCACTTAGCTTCTGAAGAGTTTATTGTATGTACAACTACGAAAAGTGGATTTTCATGTTTCAAATTGTACTTGAACATTTTAAAATAAATGAAAATCAATGACTGATATTGATGTATGCAGCTGGTGGTGTACTCTATTGTGCTGTGTTCCAGAGAATTAAGTTGTCTGCATTTCACAACTTAGAAAAAGTTTTATGTTGTTTGCAGGCATGTAGATGAACAAAGAATAAACACCACCAGGACAGAATATTTCATAAAGCAGCAATCTTGTGAAGCTTTGAGAAGTTTATAACAGAATATGAATATAATTTAAAATATGAGAATTTAATAAAACTTTGTTTTCTTTTTAACAGGCATATCAATGAATGCAAAAGCATATAGTTTATTTAGTAGCATTTTTATTCTAATTTGAAACCAAAACTCAAACAGAGGCACATTTTATGAGAGCATATTTTCCAGAATTCTTAATTGCACATTACTTATCTCTAGTGGAGGAAATGCACCAGCAGGTTTTGCTGTTCAAAAGTGATTTGATGGTCTTTAAAATGACAGCATTTATAAAAAGTTAAGTGCACCAGTTATGTCCATAATCAACCAAGTGTAACAGTCTTTCAGTCTGTCACCATGCTTACTGGTCCTGAAAGAAATTGATGGGATTTTAAAACACTGCTTGTAACAATTGTACAGTGCACACAGTTCTGAAAGAAAACAAAAATGTTATTTTTCAATCCATTACTCCTCCGTATTTTAACAATTAATCCTTAGCATGTGAGTCAGAAGCGATTTACTAAGTGGGACTGAATTTGTTGTAGCAGTGTATTCAGCACACCTGCCAACAGATAGACTTACCACTGCTCGTTCAGCTTGAGGTAGCTTTGCTCATAAAGTCACTGAAAATGTGAGCTAACATTGTTACAGGAGGGAAAGAGGGTCATCACAACTTGACTGAACAGAGCAATGGATTCCCCTTAAGCGACAGAATTAAGCTTTTTTGATGTAAACATAGGAAGCAAAAATTCAACATCAGACCCAGATATACGGATTGAGAAAGAGACAAAAGAAGGACACAGAAATGAAAAATATTAGTGAAAAAAAATAAATTTGACAGTTTCAAAATGTCCCTGAAGAATTCAACATCTGCAGCAAGTTCCAAAAGTGAAGCTCGGAGCATGATGCCATACTCATAAAGCTATTTGACGAATAGCACAAGAGGACAACCACTTCTGGATACAGGCATTTATCTGACTTCTGACATTTGTCTGAAACTGCTAAATTATTTATTCATAACAAATGGCTAGCTTCATCAGCTTTGTTATTATTTTGGTGTAAAAAAGAATCTGACCCAAAGCCTTTTTATTTCCTTGCACAGTATCCTTTGAAACAACTGCATACAGTCAAGTTAAAAGTAACTCATTTTTTTATACATGGGAGCCCCCTACAGGTTTGAATTGTCTGTTAATATTTTGCCTTTTGATGTGACAAAGATGAACTAACACTTTCTGATTCACTGCAATAATTTTAATTCTTTGCGCTGCTACAAGCATCAAGCTATATGAATGAAGTCAATTAAATTTAAGGCAAACATGGCATCCTGGGAACTCAAGTAGTTGAGTGCTAACTCCCTACCAGAAGGATATGCCATCAAGAAAACTCTCAATAGTCCATTACTCAGAATTGCTTGTCGCACTTGGTTGACTTCTGTCAATTTTAAGTTGGACTGTAGTGCTCTGGGGAGATAAAACTAGCAGATAGCAGCTGTACGTATTTAGAATGATGCTTCAGTCAACCAAACACAGAACTGAATTTATGCCAGTTGCACTGAAAATGCATGGCACCGAAACTGTCCCATTTTCCCTATTGAAGGAAAATAACATTAAAACGATCACTTAGAGGAGGCCCAATAGAACAAAACAAATAAAAATAATTTTTTAAAAAATTTATTACATTTCAAGTATCTTCTTTAGTTGACATTTGAGCCTACTTTTCCTCATGCGCATGTCTTTCTGATAAACTACTCACAGTTTTTAAAATATTGATTTTGGATATCAGGTGTTCATTAATATTAGTAAAACAGGTATTCAATAAATACGAGTGTGATTGCTCTTTTCTAGTGAGGGCACAACACTTTTGCCTCAGTGTTCCAGCCAATGTTTGGAAGAAATATCTATCATCAAAAGATTCTGGGCCTGATTACAATTCAATGAAAACAATATGTTTGATATGTATTGTATCCAAAATTATTTTAAAATGCTCATTTTTAAAGCTCACTCAGCCTAGACAATTATTACATACGTTATTCTTTCCTAGCTGAGGGAATGTTTGAAACAGATTTTGCTCCTAAGTGATATGTTGGTCTTCGAAGTGACACAATTTATAGAAAAATTACATGCATCAATTATGTGCATAATTAGCAGATTAAAAATATGTGTGCACACGTGTATGCACTGGATAAGGGTGGGAAGGACTTGTCTATAACTCTGCTTCATAAATAAATAGTCTGTCAAAAATGGCCACTTAAGCAAGATACTGGAAAGGTGCCAGCATTTCAGATATCATATGCCACTTTGAGCTATTAAGAGTGGAGAAGAGAAACTTTGGGAAAAGAAAGTGGGCACGAACATGCTTCAATGTACTATTTCAAACTGATTACTGAGGTAATTACTACATTTGTAATGATATATACTGCAATGTTATTATTGTTAATGTTATTCAGCTCTGTGGGTGTCTCTAAACTCCAACAACTGCAGCGCTTCAAGAGGACAACTATTGCCACCTACTTCAGGGCAATAAATGCTGACCTAGTCATGGTTGAATAAAAAAATGTGTTTAAATGTCCTTATGTAGTGCTTTGAACCTGTTTTCTGGAAGGCTTTTCTTTCCAAATGTTAGTCGTTTGATGCAAATTGGGACAACAAAGTTCGATGGCTACACATAACATGTGAGAATTACCTGTTCCAGAAAAATTAAAAAGCACAACATGACAAATTTAATGAGAGGATATACATTAATTAACCTTTTGCAGTGATTCTCCTTTGTAACTGAAGCATAATTGTGGGCAGTTGTGTGTCAGGCCAGGAATTTAGTGAGGTTGGAACAACCCCACATCTTAGCTAATGCGGCAGTAGTCCAGCCTCCATAACAAGCATCCTCCATTTTTTGCTGGACATTGGGAAGGAGTGGGGCAAGATGGACACCACACACACGGAGCTCATAGAAGCAGCAGCAAATTGAAAAGTTAATCTACCTGAGGGGAAAGTGATGGCCTTGTGGTATTGTCACTGGAGTGTTAATCCAGACATGGCAGATGGCGGAATTTGAATTTGATAAAAATCTGGAAGTAAGAATCTAATGATGACGGTGAAACTATTGTTAGGGAAAACATTCATCAGGTTTGTAAACGTACTTGAGGGAAGGTACTGCCGTCCTTACTTGGTCTGGCCTAGATGTGGTTCTAGACCCGCAGTAATATGGCTGACTCTTCACTGCCCTCTTGGCAATCAGAGGAATAGATGCTGGCCCAGTCAGTGACACCCATACCCTGTAAATCACTAAAGTAAAGTTAGAAGTTGTTTTGCCATTTACAGAGCCTGGCTTGTATGGCACGACTTTGAGTAAGTGGTTATTGAAGAGACCAGCTGCCCTATGGGGAGCTTAAAACATATCTGCAAGTACTGCAAAAGTTCAGACATTTCAAACATCAATGTGTGGCTGACACCCAAGGGAGTTACAAGGTGGTGACTGTGAAATCGAAGACCCCATCTCTTCAATCCTCCTTAACTCAGGCAGTTAGCTTAACTTCTCCCAGTTGGGAGGAAGAATAGGGTGCCAGATAAGGGAGTGAGTCCACACCATACCAAAGAAATTGCAAAATGGGGATAACACCTTTGCATGTTAGAGCATGAGTGGGAAGAACAAATGGGGAGAGGGAGGGGCAAAGCTAGGAGATGGAGGCAGCAAGATGTGTTCCAGACAGGAGGACAAGGAAAACAACAAGATTTTACTCCAAATAAGTGTGTGTGTATCTGAAACAAACACAGAGAAGGCCAGAGAAACTCAGATAATATCTGCAGTACCTTTGGAAAGAGAGTTCCAGTAGTTTGGAGCTACCTTACAGTAACGTCACAGAACTGCACTTTGTTGAGCATAGATAGTGCAGTGGTGGTGAAGTTAAAAAGATAGACACTACCACTCTGCAGATTCACATGACAGCAAATGAAAATAGATTTGTCCTTACTTAGTGTATCTATAAGCCAGGGCCTGGTATGCCTGTGATTACAGTATATGTCAACAATTAATATTTAGAGAAAGAATTATGTGGAATTTTACTGTCCACAGAATGATGTGGGCGTTGGTAAGAAATATGGGAGAATCATAAGAGATCACATGCAATAATGAATTCTTAGCACAGAGAGTAAAAAGCCCTATCTTCCAAACAATTGTTGAACAGCGAGTCGAGATTCTTGCTAATGAGTGGCAAGAGGACTATTTGCATGCGTTAACATGTATTAACGTCTCATATTAGTTAATCTCAGCTCATTGATTTTCACAATCCCATTCTCCAGTTGACTGGATATAAATTAGATGATGGCAGCTCCGAACAAGAAAGCCAGAGCCATAACTTGGACTTTCAAACTTGCTGCTTGCTCCTCTGACCCTCTAGATTTGACATCAGTCACTAATATCTCGGGGCAAACACCACAAGCAGTGATGACAAACCCTGCCCTCAACCACCCCCCACACCCCCAACCCTATCCATTTTGATCTCCAGGTCTCTTTCAGCAAAGCTGCAAGTATCTATCTGCCAATATGCCTGGGATATTAACAGGAACTGTGAAGAACAGCTTTAGACTGCAGCACTTGACCAGGTGCACAACTGGACATTAAAAATGGTGCCATGCCAGGAATTTTGTGAGGTTCCGCAGTTGACGATGCTTCCACCGTCACATGCAGCAGCATATGACAAGCATGTTGCTGTAGGGTCAAGTTGCCTAGGCAATGAGGCAAGTTTGGAAAGATAGCATAGAAACCTTGCCAAGAGCCTTGGAGAGAAATTCCATGAGACTCTTAAGTTTCAGAATTGACGCTTAGCTAATTGCTGGTAAAATTTAGTTCAGAGTTGCTTTGCAGTCTGATCTTAAAAAGATGGTTCTTGACTTTGTTTTCTCTTTGACCAGTCTGTCTTAAACCAAAAAATTGTAGTATGACATCAAGCCACATAATAAAAATGGTGAAAGAGATGGGAGTCACTGTGAGAAACTTGTAGCAACAGGGAAGATCAAGAAACAAACCTTAGATTATCTAGAGGAAGGAGAGATCGAAAAATATATTTTTTCAAACTATTCTCTAAATGGTGTTAAGACCAGCTAACAACCAAAAAAAACCCAGCAAGCTAAAAAGCCACTGTGAACAAAACATCTTTGAACAGAAAACTCCTCAGAGAAACCATCAGAACAGAATCTCAACTAACCTTTTACAGTCAGTCACAAAGGAAGCCCCAAGTCTTTACAGATGCAGTGAGAAAAGTAAAAGCCCATTAGCAGCTAAGGGGATAAATCCACATTGAGTATCTGTGAGAAGAAAATTAATTAATGGACGTCAGTAAATTTGTTCTCTTAAAAGAAGACACATAAACATTGTGTTTCCGCATAAAATGAAGATGAAGAGAATAGTTGAGACTTTTAACAGTGAAATAACAGATTTCTGAAGTATTTAATTGATGACAAAGTCAACAACAGCATGTTTAGATAATTTTTCTTGTACAGGCTAAAAACAATTTCAATTTAAATATCCAGACACACAGCAATGTGGTTGTGGTTGTGTGGATCAACTAAAATAGCCGAGCAAGCAATTCAGTTATATCAACTGCTACAAAGGAAAATGAGGGATGACACTGGATGGACCATCTTGCATCAACTAAGACACCAGAAATGATAATGGCAGCCATAGCCTCGATGATGTTGCAAAGTCCTCCTTACAAATATCTAGGGGTTAGTGCTAAATTTGGAAGGGCTGCCTCACAGACTAGTCAAGCAACAGGCTGACATAGTCATACTTGTGGAATCATCTCAATCTCAGGACGTTTCCGTAGTAATTCCTCGAGGTATTGTCATTGGCCTAATCATCTTCAGCTTCTTCATCAATGACTACCTCACCTCATAAGGCCAGTGGTATAGATGTGTGTGATTATTGCACAATGTTCAGCACCATCTGTGACTAAAGCAGTCCAAGTCCAACTGAAGCAAAGCCACAGAAATATCCTGACTTGGGTTGACAGTTACAAGTAACATTCATCTTACACAAGTGCCAAGCAAAATTAATTCTCTATTTCTATTGAGAACCTAATCGTCACCTTTTGAAATCGAATAACATTAACATCTCTGAATCAACGTCCTGAGAGTTTACATAGGTTGGAAACTGAATGATGTAGCCAAATAAATAATCTGCCTACTGGAGCAGGTCAGAGGCTGGGAATCATGCAGCAGGTAACTCATGTCCTAACTCCCAAGCACCTTTTACCATCTAAGGGCACATGTCAGGAGTGAGTTGGAATACTCACTACATGCTTCAATGAACGCTGCTCCAACAACACTAGGGAAGCATTACACTGTCAGAGATAATGCAACACACTTGATTTGCATCCTATCCGCAAGCATTCAATCTCTTCACCACCTTTATAAATGGGAGCAGTGTGTACCATCTATAAGACTCACTGCAGGAATTCACCAAGGCTCCTTAGTTAGTACTTTCAAAGCCCATACCACTATCACCTAAAAGGACAAGGACAACAGATACATGAGGATTCCTCCACCTGAATGTTTCTTTCCAAGTTACTCGCCATCCTGACTTGGAAATATATCACTGTTCCTTCATTATTGTTGTCATTATCGTTCAATCTTAAATTTCCCAATCTAACAACATTGTGTAACTGCACCAATGAACTGCAGTGGTTCAAGGAGGTAGCTCACTGCCACCTTCACAAGGGCAACTAGGAACAGACACAAAATATTGGCTCAGCCAGCAAAGCCTGTGCGTCCTGAAAAGTAAAGTTAAAACTGTTAGCAAGAATGGGATTCAAACTGATTCTGAGGTAACCTAAAGTGGTCAAAGATATTCTGACTCGAAAGGTTGTAGACAATCAATGTGGTTTTTGGGTATGGTGGATCAAGTGGCTAAGCTTTTACCACACCTCACCTCATTATAGCACCACAGATAAATTACTTAAATAAGTCAGAAGAATATTATTGGGACACATCACATCAGATTAAGGACATGTTAACCTTCACTGGTGTTGAAGCACATTACAATCTATTAAATCCCATGATATTCCAGGTGAATCAGCCACAAGTATTAGTATAATTCATTTTCAAGATGTTATGCTTAATGGCGTTTATCATATCTGCAAATCAATGCACAGTTTTCAAGGGAGACATTTCAACTATTACAAGGTCTAATTAAACAAGAAACATTCTAGTTCCCTTCTGCACCTCAAAGCCATGATTGACTGATTGTGACTGTGTATTTGCTGTCGACTGGATGAAAAAGAGTTAGCGAAAAACGTAACCATTTTAAAACTGCCATGCATAGCCCAGTCTTCATTTTAAAAAAGCAGTGAGCATGTAAACATTGCATGTTATCATTTATTTTTCTAACTATGGTGTGAAATATGGGCAAATAAATCTGACTCATAATCATTTTTTTCTGATGAAGGGTTTCGGCCCGAAACGTCAAGTTTTCCTGCTCCTATGATGCTGCTTGACCTGCTGTGTTCATCCAGCCCCATGCTTGTTATCTCTGACTCATAATCTGTTTCTTTTTGGACCTGTGGCTGGATGATCTCACCAGTATCAAAAATATATACACCAAGACTATCATATTAAGTAATTTTGATTGGCAGTGAAGCAATGGAAAGAGGTTTAGGAGTGATTTACTCAACTTACTTTTAAAGTATTAACTCATTGTCAGGATGAAAAACAGGAAACAAGGGTGTATCAAGAAAACATTGAATAACACATTTGAACAAGTTTGAGTAAAGTTTTGCAGATGAATAAGTTAATGAATATTTTGCAGTTTAAAGGTTCGATGAACATTAACTGGCTTCTAATTAAAAGGATCACAGAAGGAACACTTTTGAGAGAAAATTGAATTGATTCTCTAATGCAGATTTCCAAATTATTTTAATTCAACAACACTGTCCTTCAACATTTGAATTTTGGGACAAGTGATAAATTAAGAGCATTTGCTGTTGGCATTTAAAAAAAAACTGTCCAAAATTTATAGCAATTCCTGGTTTCATGAAATTGCCCATTTTCCAATGACAGTTTAAATCTGGTTGTAAGTCAAGGGTATGTCTTACTTTGCACCAGTAATGATGTCAGCAAGCAGCCGGGCAAAAAAATTCAAATAGAAACATTTTCACACAACAAGCTAAGAAATTAAAAACAGTCAAAATGCTTAAATTTTCAGATAGGCAAATATATGGCTCTATTGAGATTAAAATAGATAAATTATATTTCTTTAAAAAGTGCTTTTTCAATCATTATGTAGAAATTATACATTCCGCAACTAAAATTAAATTTCCAGGGCCAGGTAAGGTATTTATGAGTGACTTTGGAGTTAGCAAGTTGTTTAAGGCTCAATTATACTTTAGTCAATGAGATGAAACTTTTTAAGATTGTTTCCAGTGAAACTAACAGTCTCGAAGTGGATATTCTCACCAAATCATAATTGCATGAAGAATTTCACTTTGTGGAAACTCTTTATAAAATTCAATTCTCCTCATGGTATGACTGGTTGGCAAAGTTAGATCACATGGAATACAGGGGCAACCAGCTATTTGTTACAAAATTGGCTTGAAGGTCAGAGACAGAGGTGGATGGAAGTTTGCATTCCTTTCC
This sequence comes from Ginglymostoma cirratum, assembly GCA_024137785.1. Classification (NCBI taxonomy): domain Eukaryota; kingdom Metazoa; phylum Chordata; class Chondrichthyes; order Orectolobiformes; family Ginglymostomatidae; genus Ginglymostoma; species Ginglymostoma cirratum. The sequence goes on from JAHRHZ010000144.1 coordinate 71,458,965, forward strand.
ATGCATGGAGACCTGGAGTATGAGTGAATAGGCCGCTGGAGGGAAGGGCAATCCTTTTTCCTAATGATAACCAAAGGAGGACATACCACTAGACGCAGCCAACTTGGTTTAAGATCCCTGCCTAGGTCAGTGTTAGGTTCAAATGAACAATCAGTAGTGCAAGAGGAATGTTAATGACTTTCTGTCTTCCACAAGGTCAAGTGTCACCAGCTTCTCTCTTTAATCTCACACACATAGAGTTTCCAGTCACTCTAACACCACCATCACGCTATTATCTCATCAAGACCCATAGTCTACAATTCTCAATATTTCATGCATCATGACCACTCAAAAGCTCTCATCCAACTCATCCTCCTCAACTACTAACCTTTCCCACTCTCTGTGCTTTATTGTTTAAAAATCAGGAGTCATTCATTTAAAGCAAAGATGAGGTGAAGTTTATAATGTCAAGCACTGCCACACTAATAACATCCACATGTTCTTTACAATAAGCAAAGGCTGCTTCCCAGATTCCTAACAGTATCTTAATCAAGCTCAGACACTACTTTTTCAGAAAGTTCAAGAAAATGAAAACAGGGCATGGACATCTGAGATTATGTCATTCTCCTCTACCTCCGTGGGGGATTTTTGCCTGCTGCTTCTTCCTCTGGATTGTATGGCAGCTGCTGAAGGCTGTTATGTTTGCTGAGGTTGCTGACAAAGTTGGAATTACTGTTGTCTTCTGCACTTTTGCGGAATTGAAGGCTCCAGCCATGACGATCTGTATCAGATGTTTGAGCAGATATTTTGTGGAGAATGTGAGCAAGATAACAACTGTATTGAAAGAAGCCCTGAGCTCTCACATCCATCACACTGAATCCACGTGTTACACCCTCATAAAGTGTGGCATGGAGGCTTCCCAAGGAGATCAATGTCATCCTTCCAGACAATGCTCTGAGGTATGTAACCTTATCCAAATGTACATTTCAACAAATTTTTCATGGACCATTGGTTAAGTTAAATTCTGCTAGTCAGCCAATACAATAGCTGCTCTCCCAAAGAAACAGCATCCTTGTACATTACAGACCATATTCTTGCGTACTTATAGTTCAGGGCTTGAATTTGGCAGCTGCGAGGTATCTTCCAGTGCTAGCCAAGCAATTTCTTTCTGAAATGAAAAGCTAAGTTGATGATTTTAAAAATGTTTGTCTAATTTCAGTTGCTTAGCTGAGATGACAAGGAGACAATTAGTCTGCTCATTGCAATGAGAATATTCATTTGAGGCCTTAATACTTAATGTTCTGCTGATGAAGAGCAAATTGAAACCCATCAGGTAGCATTGCCACTGGAGTCATAATTGCTGCAAATACAACAAATGCCAGAAGTTTTACTCCAAACCCCAACACGAAAATAAAAGTACCTTAACTTTACTCACTTTTAACCCAGAGCTAGCATTTTGGGCAGACGTTGCACAATGGCTTTTGATCAGACATTGCAAGGTTCTAAGTTCATGTGCTCATGATTGAGTTGCAGGTTCCACCTTAGACGCAAGATTGATCCCCACGACTTCTTCGTGTTCCTTTTACGTGTTCCTTTGACCTTCCAGTTTCATCTCACTTCTGTTGAGCCCCTTTTATATCATATGATTGATTCCATTTTATCCCAGAACCCATGAGTTTGCAAATTCATACCTCATTTTCTGTTCCTACACCAATGCCCATATAGATCCAAGATTTAACTGTAAGAAGCTCACCACCTCACTGTCAGAGCTCCCAGTCCCCTTCAATGGCCTTTGACTTCCCTCCCTACACTCTAGAATTGCCTGGTAAGGCTATAATTATTCCTACGGCAACTTAGTGCAATGAAGCCCATCTGTAGATTTGAATTGTTGTGTTCTCAAGGATTACATGAATTTTATAAGGTCCCTGACCATTATTGAATGAACCCCAAGGATCAAACATGTCCACCCCCTGGACTGACCTGACGGAATAGCCCCAGAATTGATGTCTTCACAATACTGACTGACCAGTAATCCACAGACTGGATACACTTGGTTGGCAGCAATGACCACAGCCCAATCCAGGGAAAGGACACAGATTTATGGACTCTGGTAAAGCCAAGTGCCTGTATGTCCGTGTCCAACCTGTAGAACTGGAATTGGGTGAGCCCTTTGAAATATCAGCTTTCCTGCTCCTCTGATGCTGCTTGGCCTGCTGTGTTCATCCAGCTCCACACCTTGTTATCTCGGATGAGCCCTTTGACTGACTGTGATGTCTGTCTGTAATCCCTATTGACTTCCCTAAGGACTGCTCCTATTTGTCCTTCACACAGGGCCATTTGCTTGAATCAAATGCAATGTGTTTGCCACATAAGCAGTTAGCATATGCTGCAAATCTGATATTAATATAGCCTGTTGCCATACAGTGACATATCCAACCCCTTGGCTACTGTGACAAGCTGTTTGTTTACCGTCTTTGCTAAAAAGCAGTACAACCCACAGAGGCTGGCAGCCTCCAAATTATCACAAAGTAAGTGAATGCTAAGAAAGTAAGCCCAGCGTCATAAGATGTAATCTATTTGGATGCATGAGATGCATATGTATCCCTGTTCGCAAAGTAACCTGTCAGAAGCATGAAAGTCAAAGGTGTTCTCAGCCACCAAAGTAAAGATTTGAAAGGGCCAAGTGATGAGTGAGTTAGTCTGAGAGCAGGCATTATAATGTGCTAAGATTGGTGGTTTGTTGCCGCCAACTTGTATGGGGGAAGGGATGAAGAGGTTGGTGCCCATGGACTGTGTGGAGACATTGGCCTGAAGACAAGGTTGGATGAAAACCTGGACAAGCAGCCAATGAATTACTACTGCCAGGTACTGGCTCTGACATACACAGAGGGATTTGGTGCCATCAGGTTTCTCAGGGAAGGAGAAGAGAATTGGAAGCATTATGTAAATGAAGCATTTTAGGTTATTCATGAGATATAAATGCATGGAAATAGAGTCGTCACTACTCAAGAGTAAGGTTTTGAAGTTGCCACTTAAAACTTAAGAAGGACTATTGGAAAATGTTCTTTTTTGATGTCAAGAATCTGAATGCTTTTATTCTCAACAAATTTTCCCAACTTTCTTTCATTTATTCATGGCACACTATGGTGGGGAATGTTTCACCCATAGAGGCAGAGATAGTCAAGGGAGAGACAGAGTTTTTCTTGCGTAACCTGTGTATAGCATACTAATGTAATAAAACATCTTGTTTTTATTTTTACCTGGCACTGAAGTTCTCTATAAGCTAGGCAAAAGGGAAGGATAACCCCAACCCAATACAGACCATAACATACAGGCAGTAGTGGTCATAACAATAATGAATAAAAGTGGAGGCAACATTGGCTGAGTAGTGTCCTTTTGTGCCATAGATCTCTACAATTCCAGAGTCTGTCTGTGACTGAGTGAAGACAGGCAGGTTATTCTTGGGATTTCATGTGCAACTTCTTTTTCTCCTTGTCATAATTCTAAAATGCTGTTATGTATATGGATCTCTCTTGTGTCCTTTCACCCCTCCACTGCTTCCATGTTATGTTTTTCTTCCTTTAACTGAGAATTTATATATATACTTACATGTGATCTACCTTCAAATTCCCCTTTAAGTCACTCATCAAACTGACTTGAAAATATATTGTGGTTCCTTCATTGTTGCTGGGACAAAACACTGGAAGGTCCTCTCTAACAGCATTGTGGGTGAGTTTACATTAAATAAACCCCAGTAATTCAAGAAGGCAGCTCACCACCGCCTTTCAAGGACAACTCAGGATGAGCAATAAATGCTGACCCAGCCATAAATGCCCACATCCCATGATTAATTTTTTTTATTAGTGCTTATATCAGAGTAAGACATCTCAAAGTGCTTCACCGGATGATTATCAAACAGAAATTTGACTTCAAAACATAAGAACATTTTGCAGCAGATGAGTAAGAGTATGGTTAATGGATTAGACTTTAAGGAGCATGTTAAAAGGTAGAGAAGTAGACATTTTTTTGGAAATGAACTTCTAGAGGATAGAGGCTAGGGGCTGAAGGTGTGTCCTCTAATTCAAAGAGATCAAAATTGGGGATGCACATAAGGTCAAACTGGAAGTGTGCAAATATCTCAGATATATATTCACACATTACTACTTTACTTCCATGCAGCTCACTGTTTCTTGTTCTGCAGTTTGCTGGGAGAGTTTTTCAACATAGTACACCCTCACAGTGACTAAAAAATCATAGAAGAATCATAGAATCCCTACAGTGTGGAAACAGGCCCTTCGGCCCAACAAGTCCACACCAATCCATCAAATATCTCAATTTTTTTTCTCACTCTTCTTCAGGTATCCTTCTCTATTTTTATACCATATTGTTTGTTTCTCTCTCCATCTTCAATTCAAATAAAATGTGCAAGCAAAGTCTTTTCATTGATGCTAATTGGCCTAATCTATATTTTCAGGAATATTAGGTTTTGACCAATGAGTATTCTTATCAGGTTTTAGCACTGAACAATATGAACAAGAAAGCAAACTTCTGGAAATTAAATTGCATTTTTTTTATTATCAAACATTGACTGTGTATGTCTGTTTTGTGTGTAAAATTGCACTAACATTTTCTTCTATTTATCTTGCCGACACAATTTACAAAGGAGCACTCTTTCAATATTCTCATTGCTGTGAACTATTTAGTTTATTAGCTCCAAGAGTAAAGGAAAAAGTTGTTCTTTCCAAAGGCACCTTCAACATGGAGATAACGCTGCGTGGAAAAATAAAGTAGAATATGACAGAAGTCAGTCCACGTACAAAGATGTTCAATTGAGTTTAATACATGATACAAAACATAAGTTATTTAAGGTGTCAGCAACATCTCTTGCTTCAGGTGTGCCCTTTATTAAAGAAATAGAACCTTGCAGTTGCACTCTTGATCTCAGATTATAAGGCACTTCATAAACAATGGAGTATCTTTGAACTGTCATCGTTTTTCTAACAGTCACACTGCAGCAATGAAATAATGATCAGAAAATCTGACAATTTAGCAATGTCAATTGAGTTATATGTGTTGACCATGACACAGTAATTATATAATTAGATATCTGTGCTGAAGAAAGATCACTAAACTCTGCTTTATTGCCACAGATGCTGTCAGACCTGCTGAGCATTTCCAGGAATTTCTGATTTTCTTTCTAATTCGATGTTTACTACCATGTTGATCCCATGTTTATCACACTGCAATCTTGGATGGTCTTTATAGTCCATGTCATGAAAACATAAGCTCACCAAAATTTCTGGCATTATCATAATTCACAATGTCCTGTTAATGTATCACATTTCTACTCACTGATTCACATTGGTTTCAAGTCTAGCAACACCTCAGATATTAAACTATCATTTTTGTTTTTTACATCTATCCATGGCTTTCTCCTAAATCTCAGTCTGTAATCGACCTTCCAATGCTCTGAAATATTGATGGTGCTTTTGGGTATTTTCAATTTTAATTGTTCACAATTGATTGCTACATCTTTAACTGCTAAAGTCCAAAGATTCGGGATTCCTTCACAAAACCTTTCTATCTCTCTGTCACTCTTTCCTTGTTCAGGACGCACCTTTCAACCTAATCATTTTTCCAAACTTTTTGTTACTTGTCACAATGTCACCTTCTGTGTCTCCTTGTTAAATTTTGATTGATAATTCCCCTGTTTTATTATCTTAAATGTGCTTTAGAAATGCAAATTGTTGTTGAAAGTCAGCTAAGGCATCAATATATATTCTTCGCCTATGTGATAAGATTCACTGTGCAATGTTGTTTCAGCATGGCATTGTTGTGCCAACATAAATGCTGAGTTCAGTTCTCCAGAACAGAATTCAAGCTCTTTTCTCTTTTGAACCAGATTGGAGATCTCTACTATCGAGCAAAAGTTTTCATGAATGCATTTATCAAATATGCTTTATTGTTTGCTTCAATTTAGTTGTAATTTCATGTATTGAAAAGGAAATTCTAAACATATATGAACCTAATCTTGTAACATATATTTCGAATGTCAGCAGTTAAAGAGAAGATAAACCATTCATTTTTGGTTTATGTACAAGAAACCGAAATACCTTTGTGTGGCAGTTACGCAGTTTTTCTACATATAAATAATGTTCAAGGTCTGCATCAATTGTCAAGTGAAGGAGATATCTGATTCATTAAAAAAATCCCTTTTGAGTTGAAATTGTGAGTATGCCACAACTTGAAAGAACATATTTTACCACAAAAATTCAAAGAAAGCAATTGTGATTTCTGACTAATGTATTTTTAATAAAACAATGCAAAGGGAGATAAGATGTTTTAAATTAAGATGTTTCAAATTATTTATGACCTTTGGTTGGACTTTGAAGTCATCTGTGAACATATAGTACAATTCATTTGTAAACACTATTCTTGTCTCTCTGCTTTCTGTGGATTTTTGCCCTGGAACTTCCTCTTAACCAACAATCTAAAACAAATGAAATGGTCACCACAGGGTACCTGGGACTTATATGAACAACGGAAGCAGCTGGATATCTCTTGAGTCGATCAAAGGGAGCATTTATTAAATATTAACAGGCAAAGACTGAGATAGGAAATGCAATTTGACGATTGAACGCATTGTCAAATCAGGTATAGAAAGCAAATTACAGAAAGAAAAAGACCAGATGAAGAAAGAAGGCCAGAAGAAACATTTTAAAAAGTGCAAAAACATATTACTATTTTAAAATTGACTTTAAAGCTCTAATGATAATTAAAATTTGAACGAATGAAACTCCAAAAATGTAAAAGTTATTTAATAGTAATTAAGCTTACCAAACAATTAAAAAAAAAACTTGCACTAAAATGGGCAGGCCTAGTCTGGCGAGTTCCAATTACATTTATGAACCAAATACTGCATTCAGAATACTTGAAAGGAGAGCCAAAACGAGAGATACAATTTTTGGGATGCTATGGTGTCACGCCTCAGATATTGATTTCTGAATATTTGTGTTTAGCAGTATGTGTGTGACTTTAAATATTTGCTGTCTAATTTCTGCACAAATATCATTGGGTACTCTTTTTTTAAAATTCACTCATGGAATGAGGGCGTTGCTGGCTACACCAGCATTTATTACCCGCTCTTAATTGCCCAGAGGGTAGTTAAGAGTCAACCACATTGCTGTGTGTCTGGAACTGCATGTAGGCCAGACCAGGTAAGGATGCCAGTTTCCTTCCCTAAAGGATATTAGTGAACCAGATGATGTTTTTTTCAACAATTGGCAATAGATTTATGGTTATTATTAGGCAAAACTTCCAGATTTTTATTGAATTGAAATTCCACCATCTGTCTTTGTGGGATTTGAACCCAGAACATTACATGGGTTTTTAGATTAACAATGCAGCAATAATATCACTAGGCTGTCACCTCCCCTTAACTCTTATGTTCAACACAAAATGGAATCAACTCTTATCATGTTTGGTGTGGCTGTTATTTTTTTTTTCCCTAGACTGTGCAAGTTAGAAACAATAGCAAGTAATGATTTAAGCTGATGAGAACATTAGACATTGGAGCAAAAGTAAGCCATGCTGCCCATTGAATCTGTTTCACTATTCAATGAGGTGATGGCTGACCTGATAATCCACAACTCCACTTTCCTGCCGTTTCCCCATGACGCTTGAATCTCATACTAATAAAAGAAAAGTGTATCTCTGCCTTGAATAGACTTAATGACCCAAATTCTCGATAACCCTCCGTGGTAGAGAATTCCAGAGGTTGACTACCTTCTGAGAGGGAAAAATATCCTCCTCATCCCTGTCTTAAATGGACAGCCCTTATTCTGAGATTATGCCCTCTGGTTCTAGACTCTCCGACAAGGAGAAGCTGCCTTTTCGCATTTACCCTATCAAGCCCCCTAATAAAATTATATGCTTCTATAAGGTTTCTTCTCATTCTTCTTCATCCCAGTGAGTCCAAGCTCATTCTATTCAACCTGTTCTTCTCACACAAAATTTCCATGTCCAATGTTCCAAAGTGTTATAATTTATGTTGTTGACATTTGGAACTGCCCAGAATGTTCATTCTAAGTGATCAATATTGTTGTTCATAAAATAGAGGAACCTTATTGTGAGTGATCGCATGTTTGGAAACAGATGTTGATTTGAAGTCTCTGAAGCATATCAGAACATTGAGAATCTGTCTTCAGTTTGTTTATTTCTGTATTTGCCTCAATTTAGCTGCATGCATGTAAACCTCTTGGGCAAGGTGGGTTGTCAATTTCAATCTCGATTGCTTGACTGTAGTGATATTAATATAGGTTTGGGGGTTTAATGTCAACTTCATGTGTTTCCTGAGACTCCTGAAACTTTGCAGTTAAAGCAAAGTGAGAAGAAAACTTGGTGAGGGGACTGAAGACAAGGAGATGAAAAATGCCAAGAAGACTCACAGCCCCTTTGTTATCGACTGAGTTTACATTGCTCTTTTCACAGTGTTTGTCCTGAGAGACTACTTTACATACGTTTACAGACTTTGGACATGTCATTAACACTTTGAAGTTCCGATCATTTGGATCAGCATGGATACTGTTCATTCCTGGCCTCAATTTTTTCAGTGCCATGGCGAATCTACAGACTATCCAAAACAGATGTTACTTTGCTGGTCGGGGAACGGTGGTGGGATGTGCCTCACACATGGAAGAAACTCAAATACAACAGGGACAGTTGAGCTCATTACTGAGTTAAAGCATCTAAAACACTCCACATTAATTAGATTGGGAGCTTTGTCCTGCTATGTGTGAATTGCAATATTTCGAGAATAGTACAAAATGCCCACGAAGGTTAGATAAGGTCTGTGGTATTGTTAATCAAGCTATCGAATTATGTAGATGGTCAGCCATTTCAAATTTGAAAAGTAAACTGTCCTACTTGTGTTTGTGAGTTGAAAATGAAACTCTTAATTGCAGTTTCAATAGATTTTTGTTGACATTACATTAAGAGCCTGCAGCCCATTCCCACTGGTGAGTGTATTTTTTTCCCTATTATTCCTCAACTCCACCAAGACCAATTCCATATCCTGAGTTTCTGAACCAAGGTTATCTCTAACTATTGCACAAGCACCATCCTTGACTGACAATGCTATTCCTCCATCTCTACCTAGTTTTTGGGAGAGGTGATGACCTAGTGATTTTATCACTGGAATGTTAACCTAGGGTCCCAGGTAATGTTCTGGAGAGTGGGATTTGTATCCTGCCACGGCAGTTGGTTGAATTTGTATTCAATAAAAATCTGGAACTGGGAATCTAATGGTGACCATGAATCCGTTATTTATTGTTGGGAAAACCCATGTGGTTCACTAATGTCCCTTGTCGAAGGAAACCTACCATTGTTTCCTGGTCTGGACTACATGTGACTCCAGACCAACAGCAACATGTTTGACTCTTACTTGCCCTCTATGCAGTTAGGGATGGACAATAAATGCTGGCCTGGCCAAAGTCAGTGACTCCCAATTCCAGTGAGTGAATTATAAAAAATTCTATTTTTGTTGAGTGTCATACACCATTGAACATTTAGACCAAATCCTTGTCCATCAGCAGCATATCTCTATAATGAACAGCTTTTCATATTTATTTATTTCATGCCTGCTAATAATTTATTTATTTCGTTATGAATGCTATGCAAGTGTCATTTGGATAGCCACATAAAATTCTAAGGAAAGAAACAAAGTAGTGACACAATGAATATCATATAACCTCCAGAGGTGTTATTGAACAAGCCATTAGCATTCAGAAGATGCACTTCAGTGTCTGGTCAGACATGGAGACACCTTTCAGTACACATGAACTTGACATTATTATTATACACATGATCATATTTCACTTGTTGTTGATATCACGTACCGCATGATAGAATTGTTTAATACTTGATTCTATCATCAGAACTTTGAAAGCCTTGTTCTCCTCCTTTCTGATATCCATCTGAGCAAAGACTCCATTAATTTCTTGTGTCTCCTTTACTGTGTTTGTTCACTGTGAAACCTGTAGAGGGTGACTTCCATTTCTCTGCTTCTCCCTCCTTCTCTGTGCTCCCTTTACCTTGTATTCAAGAGACTTGCCAATGACAGAAATGGCATGTTTTGAACAGATAGGTAAAGAGCATTTGTTGAGGGTGACTGGGAGGACAAAGCATGAATTTCTAAATGATGAGGGTGGGTGTGAGTAGTGCATAGACAGGTAGGGACATGAGGTATATAACACACAGATGGGTGGACAAGCAAGAAAACGTTGGAATGAAATATCAGATACCCAATTTAGCTGGAGAAGGCAGAGAGAGGTTAGTTGACACGCACATTGCTCTATTAGGAAATGTACTGTTGCAATCGTTTTCTTCATTTAACGAATTAAATTGCTTCCTGCATTGTATCCAGGAGGACTGCAACACACCCTTTCAGATGATGTCTCCCTTCAATCACACTGTCTGTAGGTGGCATCTTCCTCTTGCTGCTGGGGTCATCAAATCACTTAAGGTCTCACACCCATCAACAGCAAATCAAGGGAGGTGACATTGTCTGAAGCATAATCTTTGATCTTCTCCTACAACCTTCTGTTTTGCTCGTTCCCTTTCATTCTAAAACTACAGTGAAATACATTTCCATTTGCTGTTTGCAAAAAATCCAAGCAAACTTGCAAAACAGGTTTTTCCTTTCTTATTTTCATACAGACATTTTCATTAAAACTATTGAACTGTTGGAAATGTACCTTAGTGAACTAAGATTCAATGTTAGTAAATACAATATTGGGTGTTTATTTACTCTGTTTATGGAAGACTCTCAAATAACTGCTTCACCAGATTTGATTTCTTATCTAAACAAAGTATAGCACTTAAATGTGAAATTGCTATCTAATTCATTTGGACAATTTTCAATGTAATCTAATACCACCTAAAAGAGGAAGGAATTCTGCACATTGTAATTAATATTGCCCACTTCCTGTATACCTGGGTGACCATTTTAAGGTCTTTGAACTGGTGGGAAATGACTTATCATTTCTTAATCGTGGATCTTATTTTAGAGTTGAATGGATGAACATTTTATATAGACTGTAATGGACGCGAGATCAACTTAGAATGTTATCAGGATATCTCAAAATGAGTAGTGCATTTACAAATCAAAGCTCTTAAACAATTAGTTGCCTTCTTGAACCATTGCAGTCCAGGTGCTACAGGTAGAATTATGTGTCTTAAGGCAGGGAATTCCAGGATTTTGAGCCAGCAATACTGAAGGAACGGCAATGAATTTTCAAGTCAGGATGGTGAGTGACTGGGAGGGGAACTTGCAGGTGGTGGTTCGCTCAAGTATCTGCTACCCATATCCATCGAGATAGATGTCATTATGGGTTTAGAAGTTGCAGTCTAAGGATCTTTGGTGAATTTCTGCAGTGCATCTTGCAGATAACATACACTATGGCTAATGAACATCGGTGGTGGAGGGAATGGATGCTTGTGGATGTGGTGTCAATCAAGTATGATGCCTTGTCCTGGATGGTGTCAAGCTTCTTATCGAATCATAGAGTCATACAGCATTGAAACAGACACTTCAGTCCAACCAGTCCATGCCGAACATAATTCCAAACTAAACTGGTCCCATCTGCCTGCTCTTGGCCCATATCCCTCCGAAACTTTCCTATTGATGTACTTATCCACGCATCTTTTTCAACATTGTAATTTTGCCCACATCGCTCAGCAGGTTCATTCCACACGCGAACCATCCGCTTTGTAAAAAATTTGCCCCTCATGTCTTTTTTAAATATCACTCCTCTCAACTTAAAAATATGCCTCCTAGTTTTGAAATTCACTACCCTAAGGAAAAGACACCTACCATTAACCCCATCTATACCTCTCATGACTTCATGAACCTCTATGAGGTCACCTCTCAACATCCTATGCTCCGGTGAAAACCGTTGCAGCCTATCCAACCTGTATAATTTAAACCTTCCAGACTCGGCAACATCCTGATAAATCTCTTCTGAACTCTCTCCAGTTTAATAATATCCTTGCTATTAACTGGGCGACCAGCACTAGACACAGTACTGAAGGAAAGGCCTTATCATTGTCCTAGACAACTTCACCATGAATTCCCAACTACTTTACACTCAAGAGAATGAGCAATGGAGGTAAAGGTGTTAAATGCCTTGGTAACCCCTCTGTTTTTGAATGTTTTTAGAACTGTACCCATCCGGGCAAGTGAGTAATATTCCAACACATTCCTGACTTGTGCCTTGTAGATCGTGGGCAGGATTTGGGGAGTAAGGAGGTGAGTTACTTGCTGCAGTATTTCAAGACTGTGTTGTCACTGCGTTTATATGGCAAATCGAGATAAATTTCTCGTCAATGATAATCCCCAGGGTGTTGATAGTGGGGATTCAGTGATGGTAACATCATTGAATGTCAAGGGGCGGTTATTAGATCATATCTCATTGGAGATGGTCATTGCCTGGCAGTTGTGTGTTGCAAATGTTAATTGCCACTTGCCAGCCCAACTCTGAATATTGCCCAGATTTTGTTACGTGTGAACATGAAATACTTCCAAATCTGAGGAATCATGAATGGTACTGAATATTGTGCAATATTCAGGGGAACATTGCACTTCTGACTTAATGATCAGGAGAAGGTCATTGATGAAGTAATTAATGATGGTTAGGCCTGAGGAACTCCTGCAACTGCTGATTGTGCAGGTTGGATTTGTTCTCCACTTTGCGTACCGGAGTTACCTGGGCAATTTTCTACATTGTCATGTAGATGCCAGTGTTGAACCTGTACCAAAAATAGCTTGACTAGTGGAACAGCAAGTTCTGGAGCACAAATCTTCACTTCTATTGCTGATATATTGTCAGAGCTCTTATCCTTTGCAGTATCCAGTGCGTCCAACCCTTTCTTGATCTTACATGGAGTGAATCGAATTGGCGGAAGACTGGCACCATTGATTCTAGGGACTACTGGAGGAGGTCAAGATGGATCATCCATTTGACACTTTTGGCTGAAAACTGCTGCAACTGCTCAAATCTTAGTGTTTGTGTCAGGTTCTTCTATCATTGAGGATGGGGATATTTTTAGAGCCTCTGTTTAACTGCCTGTGGTGATTGCAACAAGATTAATTTTATTGACTATGAGATCCTTAGTTGGGGTTGTTAACCTTGGCCACTCAGGGACCTCACAGTTAATAAGATCCACCTAGTTCCAATCACTACACTGCCCAACACTGAATGTGACAGGATGGCAGATCGTAGTTCTGATCCATCAATTATAGTACCGCTTAGCACTGTCTTGTGCAGTTTAGTACACAAGTGGTCTTGTTTGATAACTTCGCCAGGTTGTCACCTTACTTTTAAGTTTGCCAAGTGTTTCTCCTGGCATGCCTTCCTACGCTTTGTATGGAACAAAGTTGGATCACTTTGCTTGATGGCAATGGTTAAGTGGGAGATTATGCTGGACCATGAGGTTGCAGATTGTGTTGGAGTATAATTCTGCTGCTATTGATGGCCCCCAATGCCTCATTGATGCCCAGTCTTAAGTTGCTATATCTGTTTGAAATTTGTCCCATTTAGCACTGTGATAATGCCACACAATACAACAGTGGGCATCGTCTGTGTGAAGGCTGGGCTTTGACTCTATAAAGGCTGTGCAGTCATCATCCGTACTGATGCAGCAGCCAGCAGATGGTAAGGATAAGGTCAAGTATGTTTTGGCTGTTGTTGTTTTCCTCAACATCTGCCGCATTCCCAGTCTGGCAGCTATGTCTCTGAGTACCTGACCAGCTCGATCAGCAGTGCTGCTGCTGAGCTACTCTTATTAGTGTACATTGAAATCCCTCAGCCACAACACATTGAGCACTCTTGCTACCTTCAATGTTTAATCCAAGTGTTGCTCAATATAGGAGAGTACTGATTCATCAGCCAAGAAAAATGTTATGTAATAATCAACAGGAGGTTACCTTGCCAATGTCAAACCTGAAGCCATGAAACTTCATGGGTTCAGAGTCAATGTTGAGAACTCCCAGGGCAACTCCCTGTTGACTACATAGCACTGTGTTACCATATCTGCTGGGTCTTCCCTGCTGTTGGGACAAGGCATACCCAGAAATGGTACTGATGATGTCTGGGACATTATCTATAAGGCATGATTCCATGAGTATGACTACATCAGGCTGTTGCTTCATTAGTCTGTGAGACAGCTCTCCAAATGTTGGCTCTCGCCCCCAGATGTTAGCATGGAGAATTTTGCAGGGTCAACAGAACTGTTTTTGCCATTGACATTTTCCACTGCCTAGGTTGATGTTAAGTAACCCATCCAATTTCATTTCTTTGTTGAGACTTCAAAGCAATTGTTACAAATGAGTGGCTTGCTAGGTTATTTCAGAGGGATGTTGGGTGTCAACAATATTGCTATGACTATAGAGTCGCAAGTAAGACAGACCAAGAAAGGATAGCAAATTTCCTACCCTGAAGGGTGTTCAGGAATGAGATGGGGTTTTCTGACAATCAGCAATGGTTTCCAGATATTTTTATTGAATTCAAATTCCACCATTTCCCCTGAGGCAGGACTTAAACCCAGGTTCCAACTTCATTTGCTGAGTTTCTGAATTAATCATCCAGTGATAATACTACAAGTCCGTTGTCTCTCCCTCGTGTGATGCCAGACAATAAGGAATACAAATAAGGGGATTGAATTCAGCCTCAATAAAATAACTATGCTCATTATGTTGATAAGCTTCTCCAGATTTCCAAAGTGACTTTCAACTTCATTACCCAAGATCTGGGAAACGACTAGAGAATCTTAAAGCTCACAGCTATTGTAATTTTATAAAAGGGAAAATTTCTCTCTCTGCAAATTTGTGAGAAGTGCAAATGTCATGTTCACCAATAATATAGTCTCATTAATGCCTTTCAATCATATTCATTAGTAAGAAATATTACAGTGCAGTAGGTTGACCATTCAGTCAATTGAGCCCATATTATCTCCTTGTAGAGCATTCTGATCAATTTTATTCCTTGGCTCTTTCTCTGAAACACTGCGGCAACCCTTATGGGGATCTGGGGCCTATGTACAGAGGCAAACAATTTTGTTTCATTGTAACAAAGCAGATTACAGAATTCTTACTGAGAGACTCTCTGAACCTTGAACTCCAAGTTAGAATAATAAATTCAATGGTAGGTATTATCGAGGAAGAAAAATGAAGAGAGGTTACAAAATGAAAAAAAAACTCATGAGATAAGAAAAACACCCAGAAAGAGAAAGTAAGAGAAAGTAAAGTTTATTTTTAATTCAAATTGCTGGCAATAATTAAAATTTGAATAAATGAGACCCTTCATTTATAAATCAGCAACAATTTATATGCACAAGGTGCATTTCTTGTTATAAAATGGCCGAAGGCATTTTATAACAGCATTATGTAACAAGCTGTGATATAAGCCACATGAGGAAATATCATGTCAGATTATCAAAGGCTTGGTCCAAGATGTAGACTTGAAGATTTCTTAAAAGCAAAAAGGGGGCCTCACCATTGCTGAATGTGTTGTATGCATGTCCTTGAGTTGACAAAGGTCTTGCAGTCCTTTCCAGGCTATCTCCCTGGTGTTGAGCTTACAATTTCTCCTGAACAATGACAGCATGATGCATGAGTAGACTTCCCACACTCAACTCTCACAGCATGACATTGATATATTCTGCTGCACTCCTCAGCAATGGCCACTGCTCTCTCATACTTCACTTACGAGGGTGACTGAAATCCCTATAATGCCACTTGACAACCTCAATGAGCACTAAAGTCATGGTCTGGTGAGCACCTATACACACCACTGTGTTAACATTTGGAGGGCTATCACCTCAGTGTCACTCGCCACTTAAATCTCCAGATCTTTCGATGTTCTTCTAGTAGTGATACTATGAATACTGACAGCTGTGGCACCTTTCAGGCTTGCCATGTTAGACTCCTGGGCTTCTTTTCCCATTTTCCATGAAGAAAATCTACCACCTTTCATGCACATCCCCAGACAGAAATTCCAGAAAAACAGCAGAAATTTTGGAGGCTGCCGTGCCTAGCTGTCGCTTATGGCACTGACTTGATTCTGTCTGTGCCCTGGAAGGCCACCACCGTGGAAAGTGATATACTGAGACATGGTAGATCCTCACCATTTCAGAGGGGTGTTGTGGTTGCATCCCACCTCTAGGTCACTTTGGCATTGGCGATTGGGCACAGAAACTGCCCTCAGGCCAACTACATGATTTCAATTTGAAAACTATGTTTTGGTGTCAGAGACAGTTTTCAATCCCACAATTGAAAATCCTAGTGCTTGTAACAAGGATCTAAGCCAAGCTTCATGCAGCCTGGGGATTATTAGTTTAATTTTATGTCAGATGTCATGGAGATTGAGAGACAGGAGCAGCTTCTTTGTCTTGAGTTTCAGTCAGTCTACTGACTGACCAGCCATCATGTAACTGAAGGTGCCTATGTGTCTTTTCCCCAGTCTGCTTCCAGGTAGACCAGGGTTCAGGAAAATGCCTGTGCCTCCATCAACTGAAACTCCACATCCATACTGAGGATCGAACAACCTCCCTCTCCATCAATGACAAAACAAGCTGTGAGAGCAAGGATCAGTGCATGTTAGGGGCTTTCCTAGCTTCATCCTTGGCTAACTTTTCCAAATACCTCTTCATTATTGTTTTCTAGAAATTTATCCAAGAACTGGACTGAACACAATATGGGCTCTCTACTGGCATTGTGGCCTCAAGAATCAGGTAGAGTTAGGCTGGTGGTTGGTGGAAGTTATTGCTTCTTACGTTCTGTCACTCTTCAAAACTATCCATTTAAAATTGTGCACTTCATTAACCGCAAATTGTTAATTCTGCTGAGCAATGTCCCTGTGTGAGCATACTCACTGTCCCTTCTTCCCTCCACTACCATTTCCTTATCCCTCTTCCCCACTAAGAACACGTGAGAAGGCAGTTATTCTGTCAGCATGGCTAGGTTTGAGTAATAATGCCTCAGAGTCAAATCGCAGGAAAGTTGTGAGTTGATTGGTTACTGTGCAGATGATTTAGAAAGTGTCTTTCTGTAACAACATCTGGTTAGAAGTACAGGTTTAACTGGGAACTAAACACACGTAATTAGGACACATATGCTAGTAATTAAATTAGTATGCTGGACAGACAACAAAAGGGTACAAAAATATTAATGACTAACAGAAAAAGTTCTTGGTAAAGCATTGGCAAACACACACGTGGGTTTGAAAATAAAATTTTAATTAACGGGAGGAATACTGAAAACATCCAACTGATAACAATGACAAAGATCCTTATCAAATAAATAACATTACAAACCAATATAAGACAACATTGTTAAAGAAGGAAAAATGAAATATCTTCACTGATAACACTCTAATGAAGAATAAAGGCAAGATGAAAGGGATATTCAGGTATGACAATAAAATGCCGCAAAAAAATTTACTAATAAAAGTTCCCAACATTATAAAGAAATCTTCTCTGAACAGTTAAGGAACAATATTAAATGATACAGCATCATATGGAATTGTAAGAAACCTGTACAGAGGGTTGACACCCACATAAGTGAAGCTATTCTTCAAAAGACTTGGGTGTTTTCAGCTGCATATAATTGTTAAAAATAACATCAAACTAGATTCTTTTCACTGTGATATTTTGACACAGTAATATACTTATCCACTTAGAGTGTAGCACTTGTCAATTTCTATTAGTAAGGTTGTAAAATTAGTAAATAAACTCATGAAACAAACCCAAATATCTGATACAGACATAGTAGGAACTGCAGATGCTGGACGATCTGAGATAACAAGGTGTAGAGCTGGATGAACACAGCAGGCCAA
>JAHRHZ010000144.1:71491834-71570502 GCA_024137785.1 Ginglymostoma cirratum
GGCTGCCACTTTCAGGAGTTATACAGTCTTAGCAGTACTTTTCTGCTCTTTTATTCTAGCCCTCTTCAATGGTGTGAACGTATGATCTTTTACTGATAAATTCTGTATCTCTCTCACTAACACCTGAAGAAGGGATGAGGCCCTGAAAGCTTGTGTTTTCAAATAAACCTGTTGGACTATAACTTGGTGTGATTTCTGACCTAGTCTACCCCAGTCAAACACTGGCACCTCCACGTCATGGAAATGAATGCTAATATTGCATTTTTCTTTCCTAATTATCAATTGAATCTGCACGTTAATCTTAAGAGAATTCTGAACTAGGACTCCTAAGTTCCTTTGTGCTCAAGATTTCTGTAGTTTTTCCCCATTCAGAAAATAGTCTTTGCCTCTATTCTTCCTACTAATGTGCATAACCTCACATTTTTCCCACATTGTTTTCTATCTGCCACTTCTCTGTCCACTCTCCTAGCCTGTTCAAGTGTTTTTTTTCTGCAGCCTCCATGTTTCCTCAACACTACCTGTACCTCCACTTACTTCTGTGTCATCTGCAAACTTAGTCACTATGCCCTCCATTCCTTCATCTAGATTGTTAATATATAAAGTGAATAGTTGTAGTCCCAACACTGGCACCTGCAGAACTCCACTGGTCACTGGCTGCCATCCAGAAAAGAAACCCTTTATCTCCATTCTCTGCCAGTCAGCCAATCTTCTATCCATGCCCCTATCTTGCCCCTAACACTATGGACTGGTCACATTTAACAGCTTTCTGTATGTCACCTTGTCAAAGGTTTTTTTAAAAATCTGAATCAATTACTTCCACTGTCTCTCCTTTGTCTAACTTGCTTATTATTTCCTCAAAGGATTCTAATAGATTTGTCAGGTATGACCTCACTTTCATGAAATCATGCTGACTCAGCCTTATTTTACCATGCGCTTCCAAGTATTCCACTCTTCCTGCCAAAGTTTGTTAGTTCTAATTTTGCGACACAGCTAGTTTTTGCCCAATCAGTTAAAGTGTCTATATCTGGCTGTAAACCCCTTGTGTTATTGTCACTACTCACCTTCCCAAATATTTTTATGTCATTTATAAACTTGGTGATAATCGATTCACTTCCATCATCAAATCATTAATATATGTTGTAAATAGCTGTGCTGTCAGCACTAATCGTTGTGGTGTTCCATTAGTTACAGGTTGCTCGCCTGAAAATTCCTCCTAAACCCCAACTCTCTGCCAGTATTAGTTAGTCATTAGTCTAACCATGTTAATATACTGCTCCCAGCATAAGTTAATTTCTTACTAAGTAGCCTTGTTTGCAGTCCCTTATTGAATGTGTTTTGGAAATCCAAGATCCAAAGGGTTCCCCTTTATCTTCCATACTTGTTACATCCTCAAAGAACTGTAAAAAAATGTCTGGCATGACTTCAGTCTCACAAAGCCATGCTAACTCTATTTGCTTATATTATGTTTCTAAATGCTCTGTTATCACATTCTTTATAGTATATTGACATTATCCTGATGACAGAACGCTAAACAAGTGGCTTATAATGACCTGTTTTACTGTCTCTCTCTCCACACTCAAATAGGAATGTTACGCTTGGCAGTTCTCCATTCCTCTTGGACCTTTTGAGGATCCAATGATTCTTGGAAGATTACAACCAGCGCATCCACTATCGTTGTAGCTCCTTCCTAAAATTCTAGGAAGGGATCTAAAGGACTTATCAGCCTTCAAATCCATTAGTTTCCCAAGTAGATTTCTCAGTAACAGTTGTGTTTGTATTGTTCACCATCCATCCGCACTGCTATTAGCCCCTTCTTTATTTTGTAATTTTGAAATGTTATTAATATTGTCTATGATGAGAACTGATGCAATGCATTTGCTGAACTCTTCTTCTGTTTCTTGGCTCTCCATTGTTATTTCCCAATCTTGTTTTCTTGGGGCAAGAGTTCACTTTGGCCTCTCTCTTCCTTTTTATACAGTTAAAGCTGTCTGTTATTTTGTTACTTGCTAGTTTGCCCTCAGAGTTTGTTTTCTCCCTCCTTATTATTTTTGTTTTTTTTGTTCACTTTTGAAACTTTCCCTTTCCTCTGATTTACCAATAATCTTTGCCGTGTTGTGTATGTCTTACTTACTTTGACATTATTCTTCTCTGGTTAACCACAGTTTGTTATCCCCTTCTTAGAATTTTTCTTCCTCTCTGGGATATATCTTTGCTATAAATCATTAACGTATTTATAAAATGTCCACCGTTGTTCATCAACTATGTTTTTTGCTAAAGTCCCTACTCAGCTCACTCCAACCAGTTCTGCCCCAATCCTTTCTAATTAGCCTTACTTGGGTTTAGCAGTTATTTCCAAACCAAGTTTCTCACTTTCGACCGATTATAATCACTGTTCGCTTGAGATTTTTTTATTCCGAGATCATTTATTAAACCTTCCAAAGTACCAGATCCAAAATAGTATGATCCTTGGTCAGATTCACAACATAAATAAAAACTGAAAGAACTGCAGATGCTGGAAATTAAAAACAAAAGCAGAAATTGCTGAAAAATCTCAGCAGGTCTAGCGGCACCTGTGGAACAAAATCAGAGTAAACATTTCAGGTCTAGTGAAACTTCTGAATCAGTTCTGAGGAACGGTCACCAGGCCTGAAACATTAACTCTGATTTCTCTCCACAGATGCTGCCAGACCAGCAGAGCTTTCCCAGCAATTTCTGTTTCTTGTTTGGGATTCACAACATATTCTTTCAGGAAACTGAAAGAATATACTCAATGAATTCTTCCTCATGACTGCCTCTATCAACTTGATTTTCCCAATTGACATAAATATTAAAATTACCCATATTTAAAGTGTTGACAAAGATCCATAGCTCAGGTTGTGGGTAAGGTTGTTGACTTGTTTGCCGAGCTGACTTGTTTTCGTTCAGACGTTTCATCACCATGCTAGGTGACATTATAAGTGGAGCCTCCGTTGAAGCAATGTTATTCTACTCTGCTTGGAATTTATACTGTTCGGTCTGTTATGGTGAATACTGTCATTTCTGGCTTTGTTCTTTATGGGTTTGTATTTGGGGTCCAATCCTGTATGTTTGTTAATTGTATTACAGGTGGAGAACCATGCCTCAAGGAATTCCCATGCATGTCTATGTTTGACTTGGGCTACTATGGTTACCTTGTTGCAGTTAAATTGATGGCCTACATTGTCTGAGTTTGCCAATATTAAGGAGAGTTTGTCGTGCCATTTTTCTGCTCGCTGATATTCATGTATTCTGATGGCTAGTTTCCTTCCTGTCTGTCCAATGTAATGTTTGTAGCAGTCATTGCATGGTATTTTGTGAACTACGTTCGTTCTGCATGTTGTGGGAATGGAGTCATTAATCTTTGTGAGTGTTTGATGTAAAGTGGCTGTGGGCTTGTGTGCCACCATGATTCCTAGTGGTCTTAGGAGTCTTGTTGTCAGTTCCGATATGTTCTTGATGTAGGGCAGTGTGGCCAGTGTGTCAGGGTGTACTGTGTCCTCCTGTTGTTGTCTGTTTAGTAGGCAGATGAAGTTGCGGGGATATTCGTTCATAACGAGGATTTTGTATAGGTGCTCTTCCTCTTTCCTGTGTAGTTCCGGAGTGTTGCAGTGTGTCCTGGCCCATTTAAACAGTGTCCTAATGCAGCTTTGCTGTGGACATTGGGGTGGATGCTGTGAAAGCTGAGGATTTGATCAGTGTGGGTTGCTTTCCTTTATACTGAGGTTTGGAACTCAGTACATAGGAATATACTGTTGGTATACTCCAATAGTTGGTCATACTATTGGTCATACACTCTACTTTAACATTTAGAAATGGAAGTTGATTGTTGTTTTCTTCTTCCCTTGTGAATTTAATCCCTGTGAATACACTGTTGTTGAGGTGGTAGGTCTCTTCTAATGTATTGCATTTAATAATGACAAATTTGTCAGTTACATATGGGACCCACAATTTAGGTTGAAGAAAAACATTACCCATAATTAATTTACAATTGCAGAAACAGGGATAGAATACCTACAGTTCAAAAACAGGTCATTCAACCAATTGAAAAAGCACCGACTCTCCAAAACGCATTTCCTATTACTAATCCATCTAACCTGCATGTCCCTGGACATTATGACAATTTAGCACAGCCAATCCAACTAACCTGCACATTTTGGAATTTGGGAGGTAGCTGGAGCGCTCAAAGGAAACCCACACAGACACAGGGAGAATGTGCAAACTCCAAACATACAGTAACCCAAGGTTGCAATCAGAACCGGGTCTCTGGCACTGTGAGGCAGAATGCCAACTACTGCACCATTGTGTTGCCACTCTCTTGTCTTTTTCACATGTTCTCAATATTTCCTGATTTATTCTGTATTCTGCAGTACCTCTACTTTTAGGTGGCTGATAAACTATTCCCACCATTGTCTCTTCCCTACCTTCCAATCCAAGATCAAGTTTTGAATAATATTTCTTATACTATTAACACAATACTACCACCTTTCCCTTCCTACTATTTAAAAAGTCACATACACCCTGATCATTTGGTTTTCAGCTTTGCCCTCCTTGTAGCCGAATTGCTACAACCGTTCAAATGACATTTTAAGCAAGTTGTCAGATCTGGGTAAACACAGAAACAATTATAATCAATCTGTAAATTTCTTTGCAAATTGGCCTTTTGGTGACTGTTAAATAGTTTGCTTTCTACATAGGTGCATGATGACACGACCACCCAATCTGTGTTCTTTTTGTTGAAATTAGGACTCTACTACTAACAAAAGTTTACCATTCTATCAGCCTACTCTTAATCATGAGCAAAATGGTGGAAGGAGCCCTCAGAGATGCTATCAAGCAACATCTGCAAGGGAATCACCTGACCACTGAAGGTCAGTTTGGATTCCACTAGAGCTATTGGGAAGAAATTTGCAGGATTTTGACCCAGCAACAGTGGAGGAATAACAATATAATTACAAGTTAGCATGATGTAGTCTTTGGACAGGAATTTACAGGCTACATGTTACTATGTGCCTCTTACCTTGATTGTTCTAGGATGTAGAGATCACTGGTTGGGAAGGTGCTGGTGAAAGAACATGGGTGAATTACTGCAGTGCATCTTGTAGATGGTGCTGCACTGCTGCCACTGTGAGTCAGTGGTGAAGTGAATGAAGGTTGAATTAATCCATGCCAATGACTTCATTTCTTCACTAGTTTAAACATGGAACAACAAGCTGAACTCCAGAGCTGAGGTGAGAGTGATTGTCCCTGACATCAAAGTGGCATTCAACTGAGCCTGGCATCATACAGCCCTAGCAAAACTGAAGTCAATTGGAATTGAGGGGAAATTCTTGACTGGTTGGAGTCATACCTGGCACAAAGGAAGATGGTTGTGCCTGGGGAGGTCAATCATCTGAACTTCAGGACATCTCTACAGGAGTTCCTCACTGTAGTGTCCTGGGCCCAACCATCTCTAACTGCTTTATTGATGACCTTCCCTCAATCATTAGGTCAGAAATGAGGATGTTTGCTGACAATTCTATAATGTATGTCACAACTTGCCACTCTTCAGATAATGAAGCAGTCCTCATCCATATTCAGTATAACAAATGTTCCCTCAAAGTTGTGCATGCATCCAGCCATTCCAAGGTTTCATGCAAGGTGATTGGCATCAGCATGCTGATCACAGCAATGACCTCTGGTTCTGGAAATTACTGCTGTGCATGGACCTCAGAAGCCCGTGCCACCAGAAGAGAAAGTTAGAACACTGAGCAGGATCTGTAAAAGGGTCCGGGTGTGAATTAATTCAGCCTTCATTCACTTCACCACTGGCTCACAGTGGCAGCAGTGCAGTACCATCTACAAGGTGCACTGCAGTAATTCACCTGTGTTCTTTCACCAGGACCTTCCCAACCAGTGATCTCTACATCCTAGAACAACAAAGGTAAGAGGCACATGGTAAATTTCCCTCCAATGACCACATCATGTTGACTTGTAATTATATTGTTGTTCCTCCACTGTTGCTGGGCCAAAATCCTGCAAATCTCATCTTAAGAGCACTATGGATGTCCCTACACTCCAAAAAGGTTTGTAGGCAAAAATGAGCTGCCAGTGAAAGTGGTAGAGGCCAATACAAGGCAGCACGGTGGCTCAGTGGTTAGCGCAGTTGACTCACAGCGCTAGGGACCTGCGTTCACACATAGCCTCAGGTGATTGTCTCTGTGGAGTTTGCACATTCTCTCTGTGTCTGTGTAGGTTTCCTCCGGATGTTCCAGTTTCCTCCCACAGTCCAAAGATCTGCAGACTAGGTGGACTGGCCATGTTAAAATGCCCATACTGTTCAGGGGTGTGTAGATTAAATGGGTTATGGGAATGGAGTCTGGGTGGGATGCTCTGAGGATCGGTGTGGACTTGTTGGGCCAAAGGGCCTGTTTCCACACTGTAGGGATTCTATGATGATCTATGAAGACATTTGGGCAGGCATGCAGATAGGAAATGTTTAGACAGATATTGGCCGAACATAGGTAATAAGGACTAGTTCAGTTTAGGAAACATGGTTGGCATGGATGAGGTGGGCCGAAGGGAATGGATTAAACAAAGGAGGCTTTATCAGTCTTTCTCTCTCCAAAGTTTTGACAATGCCTGCTGAGTGTTTGCATAATTTTCTGATTTTGCATGGGTATAATTTTGCTACAATACATGTTTTGATGTTGAAACATCTACACTGAAATGGGAAGGGCTTTCTATTTTTCTTATTTATTTTACACTAGCGAATTGTCAGGCTGTTGAAGAATTAATTTAGCTTTTTACTTCATTTGCTTATGATGTTTTCTTGACTTATCATCAGAAAAACCTCCTTCTGTCCTTATCAAGTTAATCTCTTCAAAATAACAATTTTTAAAAATTGTCTGACACAGAAGTAAATCTGGATTTTAACTTATAGAAGTGAAGGGATTCTCTCAAAATATAGTTCTAATTTGAATCAGTCAAGTTTTTAATTCTATGGTGTTTGAAACATACATAAAAAATGATTGGATTTGAACCAAATGCAATGAGCATATTCTTTCAGACAGTGTCCCCTTACTTAAGGGGACGAGGCCTGCTGGTTTTATTTTACTGCTGAAATTGTCACTGAGTATGACAAATGCTAATTAATATCTGATGAATAAGAGAATTTACTGAAGTCTAGTTCCAGTACCCACTGCTGTGATAATTATTACAATTTGAATGAAAAGTAGCACTTTCTTATGATCTAAGGGGCTGTTCCACGTTGAATTAGCATGAATTGATTTAACTTCAGTCACCAGTTACCAATATCTTGAATTTTGCTCACTGATAATAATATGACTTTGTAAGTGTATGCAGTTGCTGCAAATATATCATATTAAAAAAAATCTTACCAGCTCCCCAGATTGAAATCAGCTGCCTTTTCTGTCATTTCTTATTTTCTATCAGAGTTGATTGAATATCTTCACAGATGGTATAATGTTCAATACAACTCTGTCTTGTAACATTGAAAATATACTGTGCTGCACAAAACAAGAGAATTGTACTGTTCACTTTTTCACACAGCATCAAGAACTTGTAGTCAATAGCCAAATGCTCAGGATATGTAGTTGAGAATAAGGATTCATCCTATCATTTCTGTTAGCTATTAAGGCAGGAAACTAGCTATGAAGAAGAAGTGAAAATTCGAGTCAATTTATTGTCCTGTCTAGAACCAGGGAATATTTTCATTTTATTAAAATGCTTCATGAAGAAAACATATGCAACAATACATTTTAATATTTCAATATTATTGAATATTAGAATCAACCAAATATCAATGATATTGCATATGACTTTTCAAAACTTTAGTTTGTTCCCATTAGGCTATCACAAACTCCCTAGATGACAGAAAAGCAGAGTATTTTAGACATCACAAAAATGTCAAGAAATTACAAAGCTAAGTAAATCTACAGTGATAGAATTAGCAATGCAACAAATAAGCCAGGCCACACCCAGCAAGTCTGTCAACATCTGCGGAGAGAAATCAGAGTTAACATTTTGAGTCAGATGGTCCATTTTCAGAACTGATGGAAGCTAGCAAAACAATTTTTTTTTTATGCAGGGGATAGAGTGGGTGGAGGGGTTAAGGAATAAATGATAGGTGGAAATAGAGTCCAAATAGAGCAAAGAATAGTTGGACAGTCCCTTTCCACGTCTATCATTTACTCTTTAATCCATTCCCCAACTCTATCTTCTGCATTAAAAAAAATCTTTCCCAGCTACCATCAGTTCTGATGAAGGGTAGCCTGACCTGAAACGTTAGGTCTGATTTTTCTCCACAGATGCTGCCAGACCTGCTGAGCTGTTCCAGCAATTTCTATTTCTGTTTCTGATTTCTAGCATCTGCAGTTCGTTTGTTTTTTTAATAAGTCAGGCAAGTCTAATATTTCTACACTGATCAAAATTTTCTCATTTTTCTCTTACGTATTGTAAAGTGTCTACCTCTAACCTCAACCTCCATCCTAACTATGTCTTTATCCTGTCCTTTTATGGTGTAATATTCCCATTCTAAAATAAGGAATCCAAACTGGATTCTGAACTGCAAGCCAATAAATGATTTGATAGTACTTTATATTCTTGTATTCTATCCTCCGAAATTTACAATGATGACTATCTTGAAGAGGAAGCAAATAGGGCACAAATCATCCTTATTGTTAAAAAGATGCAAAATTCATTAACCAGAAAGGTAAAATGGCACTATTTAATAAGTCTATCCTCCATTTTGAAAGAAGAATATTCTATCTTTTCAATCTAAAGCAATTCAATGATCTCTAAGTACCTGAAAAAAGCATCAAAAATGGAAGAATTCCTCTGAAAGATTTTGAAATTTTTAACTTTCAATTAACAGGAGGTAGGTAAAAATTCTGCAAGGGAAAATAAGGAATAAAGCAGTTTTTTTTCAAAAAAAATTCTTCATTTAAACAGCAACACTGTTTAATCACAAAGCTAGTTTGATAATTGATCTTCATACTCCAGCAAATTAAAAAAATAATGAAAATATTTTAAACATTGATGAAGCCAAAATTTAATACAATAGAAGAAAATGCATAATTTATTCAATGAAAAGCAGAACCAATCAGTTATAAAAACAATTTTAAACATCTTGCAACAGTTTTTGCACATATCAGTTAAATATGTGAAAATCAGCAGTTAAATACAATTATAATGAAGAAAGATATTACACCTCTAAGCAGATTTAAAACTGCAAAATGCTTCAAACTGGAAAATTAATCTAGTTTTTATTGAAGACACAATTCATACAATTCAGAATTGCTTCAGGATTATAAAAGAAGCCCAGAGAAGTAATGACAATGCTCTAGTGGTATTATTGCTTGGTTATTAATCTGGAGACGCAGGTAATGTTCTAGGGACTTGGGTTTAAATTGCATCACTGCAGATCGTGGAAAATGAATTCAATAAAAATCTGAAATTAAAACTTGAATGTTGATCATGAATCAATTGTTGGGGAAAGCCACATCTGGTTCACTAATGATTTTAAGGGAAGGAAACACCCATTCTGCCTGGTCTGGCCTACATGAGACTCCGTCTGGGAAATGAGATGGCAATAAATGGTGACCCAGTGAATGATACCCATATTACACAAAGGAATTTAAAAAAAGAACTTCACTCTGTAGGTCCAACCATGTATAAAAAATTGACAGAATGTAAAAGTCGATAGATACTTTTGATAACTTTGTAAGAACATTTAATAATCACTTAACAATAAGCACTAATCACATAATAGAAAGAACAAGATTTAATAGAAGAATACAATTTCTAAAAAAACGTTCTGACACCTTTATCATGACCATTATACAATCTTTGGGATTTGTTAAGTGGAGATCATGTCTGACCAAATTAAATTTTTTGAAACGGTGACCAGGCATGTCGATGACAGGTTTTTTTTCGATATAGTCTACTTAGACTTCAGCAGTACTTTTAAAAAGGTGCCACATGGTAGATTAATAGCAAAGGTAAGAGCCCATGGGTTCCAAGAAGATTTGGCAACATAAATCCATAATTGGCTGAGTGGCAGGAAGCAGAGGGTGATGGCTGAGGGGTTTTTTCCAATTAGAAGTCCGTGTCCAGTCGGGTCCCACAGGTGTCAGTGTTGGGGCCCTTGCTATTTGTGCTTTATATAAATAATTTAGACTTGAAAGTAGGAGGGTTTAACAGGAAGTTCACAGATAATATAAAAATTGTTGTTGTGATAATCAGAAGTCACACAATATTAGGTGGTAGGCCAACCACTTCACCAGATGAAGGAGCAGTGCTCCAAAAGCTTACTTGATTTGATTTGGTTGATTGTAGTCACGTATTACTAAGTACAGTGAAAAGCTTTGTTTGTGTTCAGCACAGGCAGATCATAGTAAGCAAGGACATACAGATCATAGGGTGCTTCGGCAGGGTGAGGCATATAGGTCCCACTTCACAGGAGGTGTGTGAAGCAAGATCTACATTAACAAGATCAACATTATTTGAAGTTGGAGAGTCCAGTCATCAGTCTAATAATGACAGTGAAGAAGCTGTTCTTAAACTGTTGGTGCGTGTGTTCAAACTTCAGTATCTTCTGCCTGATGGAAGAGGTTGTAGGAGAGCATTACCAGGGTGGGAGGGGTCTTTGATGATGTTGGCAGCTCTTCCACGGCAATGAGAAGTGTAGGTGGAGTGTATGGATGGAAGGTTGGCTTCCATGTTGGTTTGAGCTGTGCATGCAACCTACTGTAGTTTCTTATGGTCCTGGGCAGAGCAGTTGCTGTGCCAGGCCTTAATGCACACGGATAGTATGCTTTTTCATGCTGCATATGTAAAAATTGATGAGGGTCCATAGGGACATGCCAAATTTTCTAAGCCACCTGAGGAAGAAGAGATGTTGTTGTGCCTTCTTGACTGCTGCATCTACGTGGAAAGTCCAGGACAGGTTTTGATTTCAAATAAACCTGTTGGACTATCACCTGGTGTTGAGTGACTTCTGACTTTGTCCCCCCGCCCCAGTCCAAAACTGGCACCTCCACATCATGGTAAATAGTATGGAGGATCACCTTTGATTGCAAGTGGACTTAGACAGACTGGTCAGGTGAGCTGATCAGTGACAAATAGAATTCAATCCAGGTACCTATGAGGCCCCAGTTTCTATTTCTGTTTCAGATTTCTAGCATCCGCAGTTCATTTGTTTTGTTTGCACTTGATTGGGACAAACAACATAAGGCAAGGGAATACATAATGAATGTTAGGATCCTAGGAACCACTGAGAATCAGAGCGACCTTGCTGTATATATATGTTGGTCCCTTAAGTTTTCTGGAAAGGTGGATAAAGTGGTTAAGAAAGCATTAACATCCTACAGCAAATATCTTGAAAAGATTACCAAGACACACTTTCATTGGTACATTTAACTTTATATATGTTGGCACAACAATTTTGGAAGATGTGAATTAATCTTTCTGAGGGGCAATCAGTAACTCATCTGAATCCAAAATGAGAGAGATTATGTAGGTCATCCAAATTACTTTACAGGGCAAGTGTTGCACTACCACTCTCTCTTGCACCATCTTTTTAGCCATCTATTTATCTCATAACCTACTTTTTGTGTTCAGCCATGGTACGTGACATAGTAACAATCTGAAATAATTACTTTCCAGGTCCTACTTTTAACTTGTTCCTAACTCCCTATATTCTGCCTTCTGGACCTTATCCTGTTTTCTCCAATGAAGATTTTAACAAACAGAGAGAGCCTGATTGTTTGGGGGATGGTGGGGAGATGTTACCTCAGGCAGATAGTACCCGAAGGGTGAACTCACATCATAAGATAAACTGCAAACTTCAGGATCTAAATAATTGTCCCTGAGAGAAGTGCACTCGTTGTTATGTGCAAGTTGTTCAGTTGAAATGATTCAAAAGCAATAATGTTTATTTACTCTTTATTTGGACTGATGATTCACAAGAGACCATTGTGTATCTCAGATATAATGTAAATAGGATGTAATATATAGCACATCAACTCTGCCTATCAACACTGGGCCATCTTCTGCCACCGACTTTGTGTAGGCACTTTTCCCTATTAAGTATCAGTAATTTAGACTAGTATTAAGTAAAAGGATTTGCTGCAATGAACCTACACTAGACATCTCAGATGGTTCAGGGAGACAACCATGACATTATTCTTTGTTAGAAAATTGATCCCTGTAGAACAACATAACATTATCTCAACAGTTAAGGATAAATGTTGTCACCATTATTACTAACCAGTCAATCTAACTTATTAATACGTCTACATTGTTAGAATGGTCTCCTTGGGGTCTGTATTTGTTTCAATTTAGTGCCAACAACATTCTAATCTAATGTGTTAACAGGTAGATTGATAGTAGCTAGCCAGACAATTGAGACTTTTTGCGGTCTTTGGGTCACTAGACTGTTGATTGTTTTGACTAAACTCCAGCGTATGCATAGAGTCATAGAGTTATGTAGATGCACAGCATGGAAACAGACCCATTGGTCCAACTCGATGCAGATATCCTAAATTAATCTAGTCCTATTTGCCAGCATTTGGTCCATATCCCTCTAAACCGTT
This sequence comes from Ginglymostoma cirratum, assembly GCA_024137785.1. Classification (NCBI taxonomy): domain Eukaryota; kingdom Metazoa; phylum Chordata; class Chondrichthyes; order Orectolobiformes; family Ginglymostomatidae; genus Ginglymostoma; species Ginglymostoma cirratum. The sequence goes on from JAHRHZ010000144.1 coordinate 71,504,446, forward strand.
CCTATTCCTGTACCCATCTAGATGTCATTTAAATATTGTAATTTCATAACCCACACCCCTTTGTATGAAAACGTTGTCCATTAAATCCCTTATGTATCTTTCCACTCTCAACTTAAACCTATGCCCTCTAGTTTTGGACTGCCCTACCCTGGGAAAAGGATCTTGGCTTTTCACCCTATCCATGACCCTCATGACTTTATAATCCTCCATAAGGTCACCCATTAGTCTTCAATGTTCTAGGGAAAGTAGCCTGCTCCAGCTTATTCAGCCTGTCTGTATAGCTCAAACCCTCCAACCCCAGCAACATCCTTGTAATCCTTTTCTGTACTCTTTCAAGTTTAACAACATCTTTCCTATAGCAGGAAGACAAGAATTAAATACAATATTCCAAAAGTGACCTCAGCAATGTTGTGTACAACTGCAACATGACATTCCCAAACCTGTACACAACGCATTGACCAATAAAGACAAGTGTACCAAACACCTTCTTCACTATCCCATCTACCTGTGACTCCACATTCAAGGAACTATGAACCTACATCCCATGGTCTCTTTTCTCAGCTACACTCCACACGACCCTACCATTAAGTGTATAAGCCCTGATTTGCCTTACCAAAATGCAGAACCTCACATTTGTATTAATTAAACTCCATCTGCTACTCCTCGGCCCATCAGCTCAATTGATCAGGTCCACTTGTACTCAGAGATAATCTTCTTCACTGTCCGCAACACCACCAATTTTGGTGCCAAACTTACTAACCATTCCTTCTCATTTATATAAATGACAAAAAGCAGTGGACCCAGCACCAATCCTACAGCACATTGCTGGTCACAAGCCTCCAGTCTGAAAGACAATCCCCTACCATTACCCTTTATGTCCTACCTTCAGGCCAATTTCATATTCACATGAGAGAGCAAGAACTGAAGATGCTGGAGTCAGAAACAACACAATGTGGAGCTGGAGGAACACAACAGACCAGGCAGCATCAAAGGAGCAGGAAAGCTGACGTTCCGGGTCAGGACCCTTCTTACATGGCTAGTTCTCTCTGGATTCCATGTGTTCTAACCTTGCTAACAAGTCTATCATGCAAAACCTTGTTGAACATTTCACTGAAGTCAACATAGACAATGCCTAAAATTTCACTTTCATCAATCTTCTTTGTCACTTTTTCAAAAAAGATTAGTGAGACACAATTCCCCACGCACAAAGCCATGTTGATGATAACTAATCAGTCTTTGCCTTTCCAAATTCATGCAGATTCTGTCCCTCAGAATTCCCTCCAACAACTTGCCCACCACTGACATCAGGCTCACCAGTCTATAGTTCCCTGGCTTTTCCTTCGCACTTTTCTTAAATAATGGCAAAACATTAGCCACCCGGCAGTCTTCCAATACTTCACCTTTTGCTATTGATGATACAAATATCTCAGCAAGGGGCCCAGCAATCATTTCCCTAGCTTCCCCCAATGTTTTGGGTTACACCTGATCAGGTCCTGGGGATTTATCCACCTTTATGTGTTTTGAGTCATCCAGCAGGTCCTCCTCTGTAATATGGATACTTTTCAAGATATCATTGTTTATTCCTCCAAAGCTTTTGACCTTCCATATCCTTCTCCACAGTAAATACTGATGCAAAATACTCATTTAGTATCTTCCCCATTTCCTGCGTTTCCACAAATAGGCAGCCTTGTTGATCTTTAAGGGGCTCCGTTATCTCCCTCATTACTCTTTTTCATTTTGGATTCTCCTTAACCCTATTTACCAAATCTAACTCATGTTCCCTCTTTGCCCTCCTAATTTTCCTCCTGAGTATATTACTACTGCCCTTAGATTCCTCGAGGGATTCACTTAATCCCAGCTTTGTATACCTGACATATGCCTCCTTTTTCTTGACAAGACCCTCAATTTCTCTAGTTATCCAGCATCCCCTACACCTACGAGACTTCCCCTTCACACTGGTAGGAACATATTGCCTCTGGACTTTCGTTAGCTCATTTTTGAAAGCCTTCCACTTTATCTGCAAATAGCGTCTCCCAATCAACTTTTGAAAGTTCCTACCTAAAATTATCCTTACTTCAATTTAGAACTTTAACTTTTAAATTGGGTCTATCCATTTCCATAACTATTTTCATACTAATAAAATTATGATAACTGACCCCAAAGTGTTCTCCCACTGACATCTGAGTCACTTGCCCAGCCTTACTTCCAAAGAGAAAGCCAAGTTTTGCTCCTTCTCTAGTAGGTTCATCCCCATACTGAATGAGAAAACTTTCTTGGACACACTTATCGAATTCCTCTCCATCCAAGCCCTTAACACTGGCAGTCCCAGTCTATGTTTGGAAAGCTAAAATCCCCTAACATTAATTACTGCCCTATCATTCTTACAGATATCTTGATAAATCTAATCCCTGACTCTGCCAACCTGACATTCGTTAAATTTTTTAGGATTATGTAGTCAAGCTGTGGACCTACTGTGAAAAGCTTCCACTTTGTATTAAAATGACGGAAACTTGAAAGGTACAAATTGCTCATTATGTGCTTTGGAGATTCTTAAACATGGTGATCACTTTCTGCTTGATTCAGACTCCCCATTCACTATATCACATTCAGAATGTTAATAAGATCACAGATCAATACTGATTTACTATAGAGAAGAATGCTAGATTAGTTTCATTTCCTGTGTGCTTGTTTTCTAAGAGTCTTGATCTTTCAACAGAACAAAATAGAATTCTTTAGAAATACAATAAAATAGAATTGGCTCAATTCTGGCAATACTGGTCATAATATTGAGCAAGTTACAGAATACATTAGATTTTTAAAAAATATGTCAATCTAGTCCAAGTGCAATGCATCAGTATAACAAGATTAAATAAAAACAAAAGCTTAAGAAAGATTAGAATCTGATAATCACAATGGTTTTGTAACCAGATAACTAAAGCTGAAATAAAACAGAAAATAAAGGGGTTGGAGTGTGCAAAAATTGCTTGACAATGGATCAGAGGTCAAAATATTTGAGACTGAAGCAAGTGAAATAAATATTGGAAACATTCTGGTCAATATAAAGAATGTTTTGATCTCAGTTGATGTTATTACTGGACAAGCCAGATTCCAAACTGAAATCTGGCCCAATAGATTATGTTTTGTTTTGCCTTTATCTATTGAGGTCAGCTTTTACTAACAGACAAGCACGCAACGTATCACAGATAACAAGGTGTGGAGCTGGATGAACACAGTAGGCCAAGCAGCATCATACGAGCAGGAAAGCTTGACGTTTCAGGCCTAGACCCTTCATCAGAAATGGGGGAGGGGAAGAGGGTTCTGAAATAAATAAGGAGAGAAGGGGAGGCGGATAGAAGATGGATAGAGGAGAGGATAGGTGGAGAGGAGGCAGACAAGTCGAAGAGGCGGGGATGGAGCCAGTAAAGGTGAGTGTAGGTGGGGGGGTAGGGAGGAGATAGGTCAGTCCAGGGAGGACGGACAGGTCAAGGGGGCGGGATGAGGTTAGTAGATAGGATATAGGTTGGGGCTTGAGGTAGGAGGAGAGGATAGGTGAGAGGAAGAACAGGTTAGGGAGGCGGAGATGAGCTGGGCTGGTTTTGGGATGCGGTTGGGGGAGGGGAGATTTTGAAGCTTGTGAAATCCACATTGATACCATTGGGCTGCAGGGTTCCCAAGCTGAATATGATTTGCTGTTCCTGCAGCCTTCGAGTGGCATCACTGTGGCATTACAGGAGGCCCAGGATGGACATGTCGTCTGAGGAATGGGAGGGGGAGTTGAAATGGTTCGCGACTGGGAGGTGCGGTTGTTTGTTGCGAACTGAGCGCAGGTGTTCTGCAAAGCAGTCCCCAAGCCTCCGCTTGGTTTTCCCGATGTAGAGGAAGCCACAACGGGTACAGCGGATGCAGTATACCACATTGGCAGATGTGCAGGTGAACATCTGCCTGATGTGGAAAGTCTTCTTGGGGCCTTGTATTGGTATCTGGTTTTAACAATAAGACAGAAATTTATTATGAAAAAGGAAAGAAGGTAAACTAGATTAGATCAAGCTATGGAGACAGAAGGTGGGGGTACAATCTTGCAGCTGGTGCTCCTGAGGCCGAGAGAATATTCTTCAACAAAGGCACTTTTCTCAATGGGCCTATTAGTCGTGCTCCTCTTTGTATAAATCTAAGAGTTGTTACCATTGATGGCAACACCCAAAAACCTAATCTGTGCCCAGACAGTGGACATCAACAGTCTTTAGCAAGTATAGTTGTATTCAAGAGATAGTAAAAGATGAACACCCTGGAACCCTATAGACTTGGGTCCCATCTCCATGTGATCTTATATCATTATGACAAAGTTTCTTACACACACGCTCAATGAATCTCTTCCAAAGAGACAGCAAACACTACGTCATCTTTGACATCATAGTCAAAGAGTGCAGCAAGATCCAGAATATGCTCCTCAGGGAGATTATATCCCTCAGTGTCAATATCATTCTCTTCAACCTTTTTTCTGAAAAAGCAAATCAAAGTCTGGAACATCACCTCGCAGCTGGTCATCATCATTCTTGGTGAATCTTATTCTGTCTATTTCTACCTTTGATCAAAGGAAATGCAAAAATCTACAAATTCCTCTTTAAAGAAGACTCACTTGCAGAGTGATGAGTCAGCATCAATTTCTGCAACAGCTGGTGAATAAAGAAGATTCAATGCTACACAAGCATTTAACAAAGAACACTGCTGGTTGGAATGACACACAGAAAATTAATGATCTCTCTCCCACTGTAACAAAAGGCAGTCTGCATCTGGCTCATTTTATTGTTTGATGCCTTCTGTACCCTAACATTTTATGGAAGATGATTTGAGAAACTAAATCTTCAACTGTGGTGCTGAATCTGAAAGGATCAATATACTTGTCAGTATGGCAAGTGATAAGCTGCTAACTGCAGTTAATTGATTAAATGATTGTGTAAAAATAAAAGGAGAACAGGTGGTACTGAAAGTGTGGCATGAGTTGTGCGATGTGTGGTAGTATTGAACAATGGATAAAGTCATAGGCACAGTGGCTCAGTGGTTAGCACTGCTGCCTCACAGCACCAGGGACTTGAGTTTGATTCCACCCTAGGGTAACTGCCTGTGTGGAGTTTGCACGTTCTCCCTGTGACTGTGTGCATTTTCTCCTGGTGCTCCAGTTTCCTCCCACAGTCCAATAGATGTGCAGGTTAGGTGGATTGGCCATGTTAAAATGCCTGTAATGTTCAGGGTTGAGTGAGTTATGGGGGATGGGTCTGGGTGGGATGCTCTAAGGGTCAGTGTTGGGCTGAAGGGCCTGTTTCCACACTGTAGGGATTCTATAATCATACAACAGGGACACAGACCCTTCAGTCCAACTGGTCCACACTGACCACGTTTGCAACCTAAACTAATTCGCTTGCCTGTGTTTGGTCGATATCCCTCCAAACCTTTCCTATTCATATCTTTATGCATATGTCATTTCAATGTTTTAACTTTACCTGTATCCATCACTTCCTCAAGCAGTTCATTCCACACATGGAAAGCTCTCTGTGTAAAAAAGTTGCCCCTCATTTCCTTTTCAAATCTTTCTTCTCTCACCTTAACAATATGCCCCCTAGTTTTGATCTCCTCCACCATAGGGAAAAGCCCTTTGCTATGTACCTTATCTATATCCCTCACAATTTTATAAACCTCCATACAATCACCCCTCAACCTCCCACGCTCAAGTGAAAAATGTCCCAGCCCACACAGCCGACTTTTATAACTCAAACCCTCCACTCCGGGTAATATCCTGGTAAATCTTTTCTGAAACCTCTGCAATTTAATAATATCCTTCCCATAGCAGGGTGACCAGAACTACACACAGTACTCAAGAAGAGACCTCACCAACGTCGTGTACAACCTCAACATGACATCCCAACTCCTGTACTCAAAGGCCTGAGCAATGAAGGCAAACATAATAAAGGCCTTCTCAAACACCCTGCCTACCTGTGACACAAACTTCAAAGGATTATGTATCTGAACTCCTGGATATCTCTATTCAACAGCAGTACCCAGGGCACTACCATTAATTGCGTAAGTCGTGTCCCTGTTTGTTTTACCAAAATGCAATACCTCACATTTATCCAAATTAAACTCTATCCACTACTGCTCAGCCCATTGACCTAATTGATTAAGATCCCTTGGTAATCTTCGATAACCTTCTTTACTGTCGACTTTATCACAAATTTTCATGTCATCTGCAAATTAACTAACCATGCTTCCTACTTTCTCATCTAAATCGTTTATTTAAATGACAAACAAATAGTGGATCCAATACTGATCCCTGTGGAACAACGGTGATCATTAGTGGACTCCACTGAAGGCCTCCAGTCCGACAAACAACCCTCCACCACCACCTTCTGCCTCCTACCATTAAAGCAATTATGTATCCAATTGGCAAGCTCATTCTGAATCCCATGTGTTCGAACTTTACCAATTAGTCCACCACTTGGAACCTTGTCAAAATCTTTGCTAAAATCCATGCAAACAAGGTTTATTGCACTTGACTTCAGTGTGATTCATAAAGCTAGCAGGGGTTTTGTGGCACACAACCCATAGCTCTGCAGCTATAGTCTGCTCCACTATTTAATAAATCAAGGACTAATTTTACTTTAACCTCATTCCTACATACTCATGATAATATCTTGTCCCCTTGGTAATCAAGAATTAATCTTCCCCTGCCTTAAAAACGTTGAAAGTTCTGCATCCACTGCCTTTTGAGTAAGGGAATTGCAAAGACTCATGGCTCTCTGAAAGAAAAAAAAGTTTCCTCATCTCTATATTTTCCCGCAAGAGGAACCATTCTTTCAATATCCATCCAGTTAAGACCCCTCAGGAAATTGTATATTTCTGTTAAGTCACCTCTGACTTTTCTGAACTCCAGAGGATGCAGGACTAGCCTGCTCTAGAGGTGGTTTACAATGTGTCTGAACAGGTTGATTAAAAATATAAAACCAACAAGAGCTGCATGGCTGTATAATCATTGAAATCTATCATCGAGGAAAGGTGAGTTCTACTTCACAAACGGGCTGAGATCCAAATTAACAATGAATTGATTTTGAACTTAGTTTTCTTGCCAGTCACCATGATCATTGCTTACCAGAAATCTTCTTGTGGGTCCACCATGTCTTCTGAGAAGAATGCATTTTGTTCCTGAGTAGCATCTACTTTTTGGATAGCTGCAGATTGGAATGGTCTTTTTCTTTAATTTTATCCTGCAGACCTGAGTGCTGCTTCAACAAATCACACTAAAATGGCCACTCTCATGGCATGTTTGGCACTCAGGTTTAGTGCTGGTTTGAAGTTTTCCACTCACAACACAGACACCGAGCAATGATCAGGAGCCCTATGATCTCTGAATTAGACTGAGTCTGAGTCAGTAGGCTGGCCCCAGGAAAAATCTCCATCCCCACAGATAAAATGTTTATTCCCGTTACCAAGTTCAGCCTGCACTGTTTTATTTTTGGCTAATTGCTATGCTTATTTGCTAACTTGTTAAGCTTCTCATTAGACTGTAAAAAAAATCTGTTGGAGCTTCATTCAGCACCTGGACTGTTTCATTGTCTCCTATGAGTTTGTCTTTTAATGTTAAATATTGGCGATTGATGTGGTATAAGTCATTTATAAAAGAAGCAATAGTCTCCCCGGCTTCCGATCGTGCTGTTTAAACTTTAGGTACTCTAGGATGATATTATGCTTTAAACTGACCTAAGGGTCAAAGACCCTAATTATGTAATAATATTTAGCAGTTTTTACTTCTATGACCTCCCTGATGAGAATGGCACTGTTACAAATTAATATTAATCGATATATGGACCTGATTCTTGACTGTTTTTTGATCTGGGCATGAGGCATAGTGGTATCTATTCAAACATCAACAGCAGATAATCCAGTACAAGGCCTGGTCGTGGTCCTTGACGTGGTCCAAATGCTCTCGTAAGGGTGAGATTCATTTTGTTATCAGATATTTATGTTAGGTGAATTATGGTGTCCCAAAACGTTTTACTTCCTTGCCTTTTTCATATTGAGTGCTGTTTCTCTCACCCTTTGGATTGGTGACTCAGTTGGCTTGTCATGCGTACCTAAGTACTGCAAAAAGCTTTGTTTATGAGCAGTACAAGCAGATCGTAGCAGGCAAGGACATACAGATCATAGGGTGAAAAGAAAACTTAGACAGAATTAAAGTTTAAAAGTGTAGAATAGTTATAAGAAATGTTAATGTTAGATCAGCTGTAGGGAGCTTGCAAAGATTCACATGGTATAAATCAATCAAAGCAAAGCCCTTCACTAGTTGTACTATTCAGCTGTTACACTTCTCTTCAGGCTTTTCCCCTTCTCTGTGGTCAGATTCCTGAGCTGGCCTTATCCTTTCCCTGTCACATTACACAAATGCTAAGCTTCTCTTCAGAAGCTCGCTTGTCATTTGCTGCCACCTCCATGGGTATGTTCACTGCTTACCATCATGTAGTAGGGTCAGGCCTGGATTACTGAGAGAATCATAGAATAGATTTGTGCAATCCCTACAGAGCAGATAGAATAAATGTCTGCTCAGAATAACTTGACTGAAAGATATTACAAAGCAATTTTATTGTTATCTATTATACCTTAGACCATTGGAATATCAGCAGATTCAGAAAGGTAGATGAAACTGTCTTGCTGGTTATATCAAATTGGATAACATCAATAACAATGTGTATTATTTACCTGACAAACTGGCTCTCTACTATGATTGGGTGCTATTGTACAGATAGCCAATGATTGCTTCATACGATTCATTGCCACAAAAGAAGATTGTGGTTGTAACCTCCAGAGGCACAGCAACACCTGTGTAGTAGGAATATCATGGATGCAAGTCTTCATGCAATGAATGATGTGATTCATCCATTGGCCTTTGTGAAGAGCTCTTTATATGGTCTGGTCTCTTTTTGGGATCTGTGCTGCTTGTATATTCTATAGACAAGGGCCTAATACAGACAGGTCTTGCAGTCTTAGCCATTCCTAGAATGTCTTAGGCATATCTGACATTTCCCCTGTGCCGTAGCCAATAGTTCCGTCTATTGCAACCAGATGGCTTGAATCGGTTGATACTTGCAGAAGATGGAAACTTTAACAGCTATTGTTAATAGCTCTATTTATGCTACAGTCAATGAATCTTTTCTCTGGCATAGCTGATAGCTCAATCTATGTTATAATTGATTGCATTGTTGAAATTCTGGTTGACTGCTCTAGGTAAAAGTTGATGGCTGTATCTATGCTACAGTTAATGGAAATATCAATTGTTCCATAGATGGAAGAATCTATGATATTGTTGATTAGTCTTTATTATACTTGATGAATCCATCTTGGCTAAAGCTGATTAATCCTCCAGGGCTCTATTCCTTACCAATGTTTCTTCTTCATGCCACTAAACTTGCCCGTTCATCACAGAACAATTTATTTACTTTTATCGATGATTCATCTCCACATTAATCAATTTCCTTTGGACTGCACATTGTCAATGTTCACAAATCAGTGACTGAATTACATTTTTGATCTCCTTGTTGATGGAAACTTAGTTCCTTTTGTTCTTTGATTCAAGTTTTCATCCCAAACAAGTTTAACTGTTAACAATTGCTGTTACTTTGATATTTTCAAGCTTGTTCCGCTATCATTATTGGTAGTATTCATCTCAGTGTCCTGACATTTCTCAGTTGTCCTGCTAAAAATTCCTTTTTATGTGTGTGCACTCCTCAAAAGTTTATTGTTTTAAATTCTTAATAATTGACTTGAGCAATTATGAGATGAGAGTTTTCCATACTTAGGTTATGATCCTGAATAAAATTTGACAGACATGGTACATTGGGAGACTTCCTCAGATACATTATCAAACTTTCATGGTTGCAAACTGTCTAGACCTTTTCTAGTTTACTGATTTTGTCAGGCACAGCATTCCTTTGAACACTGATTTTGAACTCAATGTAGGTTGCACTAAATGTTCCTCTATATCTTCTTATTATGCTGACTGATTCTTACAGGTGCTCTCTCAATCACACATACTGTGGACATTCTGACATTGAACTTATAGCCAAGAATTATGAAATTACCTGAACATATCAGACCGAACTTGAAACCAACATCTACATTTTTGGAAGTTTCTTCACTGTCTATTCCACAACAGTTAAAATAGGTTGTGTGGGATCCAAATTGTTCCTATTATTATGTAAAATAAGCCTTGATCTACTCCATACTTTCTGAAGAATTTTTAGTCTGATTTTAATGATTGATACTTTAAGTTTACAAAAAGATATTTATTTGTACAAAATTAATTAAGTGGTCATTTTCTTGCAGCAGTTGAAATATTGTGTACATCGGAGTATTTGTGAGATCTATATCAAACTGTTAGAGGCCTTCAGGTTTGAAAGGTCAGAAAAATATCAGGCTTAGCCTCAGCGGGAGTGATTGGGACATTAAATGCACTTTAATTTACTTCATTTTGGATAATTCAATGGTTAGAGCTAAATAAGCATGTATTTGATGCTTGGAGTGTACTTTGGTTTGAGACAGTAATACATTAATTAATTGAGTGAATAAACAGTGTGATTAGGTGTTAAATAGTTTGTGCGATTAACTATTCATTGAACATTTTTTCTCATTCTAAGCAATTTGGCTATTGTGCAAGCTAAGGTAATTTTAATTTGAATTGAGTGCCGAGAGATCAATTTCAAGTTCAAGGCACCAGTGGTGTGTTAAAGGTCAGAAGTGCAAGAAATTTAACCTCAGTAGAAGTTCAGCCTTGAAGTCCAGTTATAATTAATTTATTTACCTGAAGGGAGTAAAAAGAGATTTATCCTTGTTACTAGTGCCAATGTGCTACAGTGGGGATTCTGCTGTACCTCATGCACAATTCCTACCTAAACCTGAATAATGACTTGCTGGCCATTGGAAAATCCAGACCTATATTTTTTATAAAGTTATATCTTCTAAAGAGATATAAATAACCAGTGAGTGGAAGTAGGAGTGAGGCAGATTAGGGAACCAAAAAGAGGAATTTACAAAGTGTGCAGAAGGCATGGCTATGTGCTAAATGTTACTATTGTATCTCATAAGATACAATAATAATGCAACACACAAGCACACACACAGATTAGGAATAAGAAATTGGTCTAATAAAACATTGAAGATTTTTAAAATATGAGTTAGTCTGAGTCTTATGTGAAGAACAGAGAGTAGAACTTTGAGGCCATTACAGCTGGCATTAAGGCAGTGAAAGAGGGGTGGAAGCACAGGTGCTGTCGGTGAACTGGCTTAGGGCTCATGGCGGAGACAGTAGAACAAAGATAGACTCTCAGTTATATCTTCTTATTCTCTATTCTTTTGAACAATTCAAAATGGCAATGGATTGTGGGGACATTTGAAGCTTTTCAGTGTATTTTACTGTATTATTCACTGTAAAATACAAATGACAATAAATCATTCAATTCAATAATATTCTATTTGGCAATTAGATAGTTGAATTCAAGACCTCTGTTTATTTGCAGGGTGACTAAAATTCTTTTGCCCTGCTTCTCTTTGATATTGCTGACTGGCAGCACGCAGAATAGGAGCGTATTCTTCCCTTTATTGCCTGCAATGAAGGCATGTTTAACGTTCATGTTATGGCCTTCACAGCACAGAGCCTGCACTCTAGTATGTCAGACCAATGTAACATACACAGACCTGTTTACGAAAACCTTTTTTGTATGTCTGTGGAAGCGTAAAACACAAACATGTCTATAAGGAATGGCACCTGCAGAAGGAATGTAGGCAGTGCTTCCAAACCCATGACCACTTCCATCTAGAAGGACAAGGGCATCAGACACATGGGAACACCACCACCTCCAAGTTCCCCTCCAAGCCACTCACCACCCTGACATGGAAATATATCACCATTCCTTCACTGTCGCTGGGTCAAAATCCTGGAATGCCCTCCCTAATAGCATTGTGGGTCAACCCACAGCAGGAGGACTGCAGCTGTTCAAGAAGGCAGCTCACTACCACCTTCTCAACGGCAACAAGAGATCGGCAAGAAATGCTGGCCAGCCAGTGATACCCATGCCCCACAAATGATTGGAAAAAAAAAGTCAGGATCTCATTAGATCTTCTTTCTTTACATTCTCTTTGAAGTTCTCATGACTTTAAAGGGGTGGGGCATTCAAAGGGTTCACATGGGACTCTGTCAGGCAGTCGCTGAATTTACATCCACTGTCATCATTTGACTGCAATAGTCCTATTTGACAAAAAAAAACACATTAGACTTAAAAGATTGATCTGACCATTAGTACTTTACTGTCCTGATCTGTCGTCATGATGGACATCTAGAAATGCATTGAATATATACAGACTACACGTAATTAATACCAGAAATACAGGAGCACTTGGCAGAAAAATAGTTACTGAAGTACCACCGCAGTATACTGTGGGAGCTGATTTACTCACACAAGCATCTCATCGCTGTAGACCACTGTTCAAAGTTTTGTTTTATCAGGAAGATGAAAGCGAGCATCTTACCTCCTCACAAAGGGTGAGCAGATGAATGACATGCATCACACCACTCGTCTCAACTCTTTCTGCATTATAGTGTCCTGTTTTCCTTGTGGAATAAGAGAGAGGCAGGTATTATGGAAGGCAAACGTGGTGGCACCGAAATTACTAGAAATGTAGGTGGCAATGTATTTCAAGGGAGTAAGTAATCAGTGCAGATGACATGCGTGGTTAGTGGCATTGAGGGTTAGGGTGGATGAGTAGAGTAGCAAAGATGTTCCAGACAATAGTGACAGTAGTCAATTGTGAGTCTTGGTGGGAGGTGGTACAATATCAAAGATAGAGTGAGTGTGATTATCGGAAAGAACATGGTGACATTTACACTGATGGAGTGGTAAAGGACATTGACCTTCTCCCTACAGTGCGGTGCATTCATTCAGACAACCGAGGCTTTAACTCTAGTAATGATATTGCACCAGGCTGGCATACTCTGGTGCATTGACCTCAGCTGCTACTCCTGAGTGAAGAAGCCATTGTGCCTCTGCACCACACTGTCCAGCAGGACCTTCAGGACCATGCTCACAAACGAGGGACTGATTTCCCCTTGTTCGCTTTGTCTGGGGAAATGTCAGTAATCATGCAAGGCAACTCTAGACTGACAGAGATTGCCCAGTTGTACAATGGTCTTTTAAAGATGATGTACTGAGCGGCAAATCATTTTGGGAAAGGAGTGTGGTAAGATGGGCGAGATGCCAGATGTAAGAGATGTGCTCAGTAATTAATGAGGCATGATTGGAAAGATATGCTGAGAGAAGTCAGTAATTCTCACCGTAAGAAACCTCCCAAAAGAACAAACTTTGTGATAGCCAAAAAAAAAGTACCATTCTGTCCACAGTGTTTGTTTTATGTTGCAGCAGAAGCTTAGACCATTATGCTTTAATCTGCCTAACTCTTCTGAAAGTTATGCCTTTTGCTGAAAATTACGCCTTTTGCCAATGCTATTGTCAAGGAAGAACTAACTAGCTGCCCACACAGAATAATTGCTCAGCTAAGTGACCCACCCTGACTACAACATGCAGAGGTGGATTCTAAAGTCTACATGGTCCCATACTTTGACTATGATTTCCAAAAGTCCTCTTCCAGGCTGTGAAGAAATGACTGGAGCTTTTCATTTCTAGGGAGGTTGCTGACCCAGAAGTACCTCATTGTATTACAAGCCTGAATAGGGAATGGGAAATACTCACCTGATTCATCTCCGCAAAACTTATCTCACCAACACAAGCTGGAGAGAGCTAATAGCCAGTTAAACGTAATGGGCTCAATTGTACCAGGGAACGGATGAGTTTCAATTTTAGCAAGTTGCATGAAAGGGTGCTCTCAGTGTACCCTAATCAGTTTTCACATACTACCTTCTCAGACTCAGTTCATTATCTATGCACCACATCCCTTTGGCACCCTATTCCTTGTATTCATCCACTCAGCACAGATGGAAGCCCTGGACGCTGCTGGAGTCTTTTGGATCCCTGACGCTGGTGCCATTTTTAAAGCCCAGCCTTGCACCTGGTCTAGTGTTGGCAGTCCACAGCTACTCTGCACAGTTCCTGCCAATTGTCCCAGAGTATCAGACAGATAGAAATTAGCTTTGCCCAAAAAGACATGACGGTCCTAGGGGACAAGGGTACATGATGTCACAACCCATGACCATGCCCAGAAATGTTTGTGTCAAAGATGGAGAACCGGAGAAGCAAGTGGTGAGCTCGAGCCATTGGATTATTGCACTGATTTTCAGATTGGATTTGTTGCTATCAAGTTTCAGTGGGTGGGAGAATAGGAAACTTTATATCAATGAGTCAAGATTACACTATATTGAGGACGCTCATGTTCATCAAATAAAACTCTCACTGGGAATCTCATCTTGTCATTCAACACTTGTTTGGAACATTGGACTTTTTTATTCTCAACATCAGAAATTTCCTTGCTGTTGATCTCCAGCGATTCTCTCAAATTTCTCAGAAGGGCCTACATTGCTCAGTGGCTGGGAAAATGCAACCAACAAATCCTACAGTTTCTTTCTGTTCGACAAACATGCATGATTCAAATCATGAAGTTGATCTATAATTAATAAAGGAACAGAAAAATCCAAGATTTACGCTATTACTGTGTCAGTTTGCTTTAATTACAATAAATATTTTCATTCGAATAAAAAATAGAAATAACGCTTAGAAAGAACAACAATTCCGAACTATAACTGTCAAGTGTGAGCTACCCCTTAAAAAGGCTTTGTTATGGGTCAGTAATAATTATGAATTCAGTTAGTATTTATGTAGCAGACAATGATGCTGAAAGAGCTGTGGTAAAAATTCAATTTGCTCATTAGGAATATCAAAATAATCTTATATCAATAAAATTAAATTAATTCTGCATGAAAAATCATTTATTGTAGCAAAATAAAATATTAGTAAATATTCTAGCTGAAAGGTTTAGTTATTTCAGAGTGTTGTTGTTAATGAGTATTATGTTATCACTATCCTTCAAATGTTTCTTGTTGCTTTTTTTTGTCTTTTATGACCACTGTTTAAGAGGCAGCCTGTGAACTAAAATTTACCATAATGTGCTGAAGTTCAGTCACTGACATTGTAAGTAAAGACACTAAATTATTTGAACATTTCATGATTCAAGACACAAGCTCTGAAGCTGCCTCAAGCATAAAACAAGAGATAACTGAGTCATGAGAAATAAATCATTTTTTAAGTTTCTTTTATTTACAATCTGAAAATGTTATTTTATTTTTGGAGGATTTTTTCCTTAGCAAAACATGCTTAGACAAGCTAGAAGTTATCAATTCATTATTTTCAATCTTCAAACTTTTAATAGTTGTGAGCAATTACTGCGACACTTTCCTTGAGTCCCTGCATGGCATGGACACCATTTTGGAACAGAACAGCACCCACAGCACTGAGAAGACAAAGACTCCAAACAAAAACATGCAGCCTTCTTGACTCAACTGAAATTCAATCAATGCTGCTCAACACACAAAAAAAATGAATCCCTCAAGTAAATGTAATATTACATATGACACTGTAATATCCAGACTCAGATAACATTACAGTATGCACATTGTGAAGAAATCACTGATCAGATAATAACTATCTCCTAGGATTATTCTCAACATTGGTGACAATGCATTAGTGATTCTTTGTATGTGTCCATAGGACGTGTTTGTTGATGGATAGGCTAGCTTTTGTTGCCAATCCCTAATTACCCCTGAGAAAATACTTGAGAGAGACCTTCTTGAGCAGTTGCAGTCAGTGTGATGTAGGTAGAGCCAAGAAAAACTGCAGATGCTGGAATCCAAGGTAGACAAACAGGAGACTGAAAGAACTCAGTAGGCCGGCAGCATCTGGAGGAAAGGAGCAGTCAACATTTTGGTATTACCTTTCTTCAGGACTGTTCATTGTTAGAGACTGAATTCCAGATTTTGACCCAGTGATGTTGAAAGAACATAAGAACAGGAGCAGGACTAGGTCATCTGGCCCTTTGAGCCTGGTCTGCCATTCAATAAGATCATGGCTGATCTTTTCATGGCCTCAGTTCCACTTACCCACTCTTTCACCATAACCTTTAATTCCTTTACTATTCAAAACATTATTTACGTTAGCTTTAAAAACATTCAATAAGGAAGCATCAACTGCTTCACTGGGCAGGGAATTCCACAGATTCACAACCCTTTGGATGAAGAAGTTCCTCCTCAATTAGTTTTAAATCTGCACCTCTTAATTTTGAGGCTATGCCCTCTTGTTCTAGTTTCACCTACCAGGGGAAACAACCTTCCCGCTTCTATCTTATCTATTCCCTTCATAATTTTACATGTTTCTATAAGATATCCCCTCATTCTTCTAAATTCCAATGAGTATAATCCCAGTCTTTTCCGTTTCTCCTCATAAGCCAACCTTCTCAACTCTGGAATCAAACAGGTGAACCTCCTCTGAACCCCCTCCCGTGCCAGTACATCTTTTCTCAAGTATGAGGAAACCAATCTGCATGCAGTACTCCAGCTGTGGCCTTACCAGCACCCTAGTTAGCTGCAATGTAACCTTCCTGCTTTTAAACTCAATCCCTCTGGCAATGAAGGACACAATTTCATTTGCATTCTTAATTACCTGTTGTTCCTGCAAACCAATCTTCTGCGATTCATGCACATGGACACCAAGCTCCTTCTGCACAGCAGCATGCTGCATTGTTTTTACTGTTCAAGTAATAGTCCCTTTTACTGTTATTCCTATCAAAGTGGATAACTTCACATTTATCAACATTGAATTCCAAGAATGGTAATATAGTTCTAAGTTGTGGTAGTGTGCAATTTGAAAAGGAACTTGCAAATGTTCGAGTTCCATTTATCTGTTACCCTTATCCTTCTAGGTGATAGAGGTCATGGATTTGGAACATGCTGTCAAAGGAAGCTTGGTAATTTGCTGCAGTGCATCTTGTGTACAGTGTATACTTCTGCCACTATACATTATTGGTGGAGGGAAGGAATGTTTGAGATATTAATCTATGTGTCAGTCAAGCTGCCTGCTTTGTTCTGAATAGTTTACCACATGTGTGTTTTTGATTTTGCACTCATCCAGAAAATGGAAGTATTCTGTCACATCCCTGAATTGTGGATGGAAAATTGAATTATTTGCTGTAGAATTCATAATCTTTGACTTTCTCTTGCAACCACCATATTTATATGGCTTGTCCAGTTCAGTTTTGGGTTAAAGATTGTGCCAACCATCCCCAACCCCAACAAAACATTGACAGTGAGGGATTCTTGGTCCAAATATGGTCAAAAGAGCTGAATTCCAAAGGTGAGATGACAATGATGGTCTTTGACATGAAGGCAACATTTGACTGAGTATGTCATCAAGAAGCTCTAAAAAAACTGAATTTGGTGGGGTGTAGAGCTGGATGAACACAGCAGGCCAAGCAGCATCATAGGAGCAGGAAATCTTGATGTTTCGGGCTAGGGTCTAGGCCCGACTTACAAGAAGCACAGTGTCTTTTTTCAAGTAAATAAGATGTAATGAGTGGTGTGGCACGGGGATCAATGTTGTGGCCTAAACTTTTTACAATTTACATTAAATGACTTGGATGAAAGAAACAGAAGGCATAGTTGTCCAATTTTCTGATGACATAAAGAGTGATAGGAAAGTAAAGTGGTGAAGAGGACAAAAGGAGGTAACTAAAAAAGATAAAATTTCTCAAACGAATGTGGAAAGATTGGCATATAGATTATAATGTGGGAAATACAAAAATGTCCATTTTAGTCAAAAAAACCCGTGCTGTTTAAATGATGAGATATTGCCGAACTCTGAGGTTCAGAGGGGCCTGGGTGTCCTGTTGCATTAATTACAAATGGTTTGCATGCAAGTACAGCCCGTGACTAGAAAAGTGAATAGAACATTAGCAATCAGTTCAAGGGGAATTGAATTCAAAATTAAGGAGTTAAAAGTAATGTCTTGAAGAAGATTCACATTAGATTCAAACTATTAACTCTGTTCCTCTCTGCACATATGTTGCGGGAACTGTTAAGTTTCTCTAGCACTTCCTGTTTCTATTTCAGATCTTCAGCAACTACAGTACTTTTTCAGAGCAGTTATATAGAGCAGTGGTGCACTGGTGAGACCTCATCTGGAGTATTACGTATTGTATTGGCAGCTTATTTAAGCATAGAAGCAAAATGCATGAGGAACAGGTAAGAGAAGGTTTACCAGACAAATGCATGGAATAAGTTGGCTGCCTGATGAGGAAAAATTGAATATTCTAGGCTTGCCTCTGTTAGATTTTATAGGGTAAAAAGGTGACTTAGTTGAAACATGTGGAGGGTATATTTTTCCTTATGGGAGATTCATGAACTAGGGGATCATTATTTAAATGTTAAGGGTCACCCTTTTAAAACAAAGAACAGGCAACTTTTCTTTCAGAGTTGTCTGTCTTTGAAACACTCTACCTGAAAAGGTGGTAGAAGCAGATTCCTTGAATATTCTTTAAGATAGAGGTAAATAACTACTTGTGAAGCAAAAGGATGAAAATAATCACAGGTCGGTGAAAATGTGGACTTGAGGTTACAATCAGAGCACTAATGATCTTATAGAATGGTGAGTACGTTCAAGGGCCTACTCCAACTCATTTTTCATATCTTCATACAAAGTCAGAAGTGAGGACGTTTGCTGATGATTACATGATATTGATCACCATTTGCAACATCTCAGATATTAAAACAGTCCATGAAAATATGCAACGAATCCTGGACAGCATCCATGTTTGAGCTAATAAGTGAAAAATAACATTCACACCAGACAAGTGCCAATCAATGATCATCTACAACAATGGGGCGGCATGGTGGCTCAGTGGTTAGCACTGCTGCCTCACAGCGCCAGGGACCCAGGTTCGGTTCTAGCCTCGGGCATCTGTCTATGTGGAGTTTGCACATTCTCCCCTTGTCTGCGTGGGTTTGCTTCGGTTTCCTCCCACAGTCCAAAGATGTGCAGGTTAGGTGGATTGGCCATGCTAAATTGCCCGTAGTGTTCAGGGAGGTGTAGGTTAAATGGGTTGTTGGGGGGGGCAGTGGTGGTGGGTCTGGGTGGGATGCTCTGAGGTTTGGTGGGCTGAAGGGCCTGTTTCCACACTGCAGGGATTCTATGATTAATGGAGACAGCAAGTGCTGGAGTCAGAGTCAATATAGCATGCAGCTGGAGGAAAACACAGGTCAGGCAGCATCAGAGGAGCAGGAGGGTTGATATTTCAGGTTGGGACCTTCATCAGGAGGGTCCCAACCCAAAACATCGACTCTGATGCTGCCTCAGCTGCCTAGTTCCTCCAGCTCCATGCTGTATTGACACCATCTACAACAAGACAGAATTTAACCATTGCCCCTTGAAGTTTAATGACAGTACTGACCTGAATATCTCATAATCAAGAATCCGTGAGTAACCATTGACCAGAAATTGATCTACATAATTCTTATAAGGTGGCTACAAGAACAGATGAAACACAATTCTGAACAAGTTTCGCACCATCCAGGACAAAACCATTCACTTTATGGCACATTATGCACCACTTGAACATTGAGTCTGTTCACCACTTTTGCACAGTGGCAGAGATTTATGCAGTAATACATTCCTCTGTTAGTACATTCCAAACCTATAAACTCTACTACCTTGGAGGACAAGGGCAGTAGGTGGTTGGAAAAAGAATTCACTTGAGTGTTCAACTCCAAGCTACACACCATACTGCCATGGAACTGGATGACCTTTCCTCAGCTATGGCTGGGTCAATACAGTGGAATACCCTTCCTAACAGCACTGTGGGTGATACGGCACCCCAAAGACTGCAGTAATTCAAGAGGTTACCTTCTCCAAAGCAATTAGAGATGTGTAATAAATGCTGGTCCAGCCAATGGCACCCACATCACATGAATGAGTTTTTAAAAATGTGATTAGGAAATAGCTGGAATCTCTTTTGTTGCAGATGGGAGAATAGAGGATAGAGGGAAAATGGGGCGCAGTAGGACTGTTAGATGAAGGGAAGCACGATTTAACTGATGCAGAAGGAGTTAGAGAGACGGTTGGCATTACAAATATGGTGGTTTAACTATCATTAGTTTACACTATATCAGGGGAAGATTGTAGCATTGCTAATGGGCTGCAATTCTAGAGGCCAGGCTAATGTTCTGGGGACATGGGTTTGAATCCTACTACGTTAGATAAAAAAAATTGAATTCAATAAAATAAAAACATGGAATTTTGAAAAAAAAGGGCTAGCTTAATGATGACGATGCATGTGTTTTAACAGCTAACTATAATAAAAATTCATCTGGCTCACTAATACCCTTTAGGGTTAGAAATCTGTTATCCTTAATAGTGTGTTTTACATGTGACTCCAGACCCCACAGAAATGTGGTTGGCTCTTAACTGCCCTCTGAGCAATTAGGGATGGACAATAATTGCTGGCCTAACCAGTGATGTTGACATCCAAAGAACGAGTAATAAAAAAGAATTGCAGTAATTGTGTAATTTATTGATTCTCCTTCTCATGATTGAAATTTCTCTTTACTTAATTGCTTTGGCTTATTTTAACAACCTCCAAGGTCAATTAACATTAGAGACGGATAAGGCAGATTGCACCAATTCATTTAAAGGAAGACTAAGTAAGTAAATGATGAAGGAATGGATAGATATTCTGATAAGAGTAATGAAGTAGAGAAGGTGAAGGCTTATGCAGAGTATGAAAGCCTCTATCTACCAATTGGTCCTAACACCCTACCTCTTTGCTGTGTATCAGCCCGTGAGATACAGAGATCAGGGAAATAAAGTAATGGCAGAAACATGAAACAGGTATTTTGCATTTGTCACATAACTAGAAGAAACAAAGGTCATGCCAAAAATACTATAGAACCATAGTTCTAGTGAGAATCGGGAACTCTTAAAAAGCATATATAAAGAAATAGTACTTTTAGAAATGAATGGTGCCAAGTCATAATAAATCTGTTATATCTAACCACATGCATCCTGCATTTAAAAAAAAGGATATCTGCCGAAATAGTGATCACCTTGTTTGGGATCTTCCAGAATTTCTTTGATTCCGGAACAATTCCCCAGGATTTTTGAAGCTCCGTTGCTGAAGAAATGGTTGTGAATCTTTGGAATTCTCTACCGCACAGAGATGTGCATGTTAAGTTAAGGATACTAAATGAAGGGATCCAAGGATTCTATGAGAAGATGGAGTTGTGGAAGAAGATCAGCTCTGGTTTTGCTGAATGATAAAATAGCCTTGTTAGGCAATGGCCTACTCTGACTATATTTCTACGTATAGGTGATTAAGAAATAGAATGACCTGTTGGAATATGGGCAGAAATAATTTAAGGTGGCGATGCAAAATGAGAAAGTGATCAAAACACCATCAAATGGCCTGGCTTTTAATCAACAATGCTTTCTGCATTGTTTCACTTGTTGTAAACCCAGCTGTCATCATAGTTGGACAGGTCAGATCCCAGACTGAACTCTGGCTTGACAGATCACAGTAAAAAAAATCTTTTCCAAGCTATGGATGTTTCTCTAAAGTCTAAACAAAAACAACTCCAGAACCTCTTATCTTAATGCCTAATGCATTGCACTGTTTACTTTATTCATTAGAGAACTCCGATAACAAAAACAAAACCCCATTTCTCGCCAGGAAATCTCCCTCTAATACTGTGTTTTAGATATTTCATCATGGCTACAGAAATACTTATAAATTAATCATTAAACCCCTTCATAGACACACAGAAATAAACCCATATACCACTACAGTGAATCCAACCCTTAAAATAAATTACATTAAAACATATGGAAATCACACACCTTACATCACACAGTAGACCACCGGGAATGAGGGCAGGTGAGGTAGTTCTTACAATTATATGTATGTTCAGAATACTTTCAGAAAACTGACCTACATTGATACTGACATAATGGAGGAGAAAATACATGACATAATTTTCATTAAACTGAAATGATTCACTGGCTGATTTCCACTTGGGAATGCTATTCCTAATTATGACCATATGAGTATTGATGCAATCAGTTTTAATTCACATTTCTGGATTATCACACATGTTCAAACTCTCTGAAAATGAATGTTGTTGGCTCTCAGGAAAAAATTCAAGTCAGCAAACATATGCTTTCCAAGATTGAAAACTTGAATCAGGATAGCAGGCCTCTCAGCATTCAATGAAACCTTTCATTATTGAACAGTATAATAGAAATGGTGTTATACATCACTATACATCTCAGATCTCTACAGAGATTTTGCATTTTTACATCTAGATGAAAATTCATCTTCACATTTCCCTCAGCAGCAACCATACCCCCAACACGCCCAACTCCACACCCCACCATCATTTCCTCTCTGGGGACTCCTGAATCTCTTTCTGTTCTTAGCCTCTTGTCCCTTATTTGTTGATTTTGTTAGGCTATATAGCCCCTCTGGACTGTTCCTTTCTGTTTCAAGGATATATTTTGCTACCAGCCAGATTATTTCCCAAGAAAATGTTGATCCTAGCCATTAGAAATCTTGGTATTACTTTCACTGTCAGTAGAACCATAACAAGTGCACTTTATAAACAAAATCTAGCCAATGGCAACTCTATACTCAGTCTCCTAAGTGCTTTTTATCAGCAAAGCAGAACTTAATTTGCTTCCAGGTAGAACATCCTTTATTTTCCTTACTAGCATGGTCCATGAGCAGCTAATGTTGCTCTCCACTTTGTCGTAAAGTGTAGATTCAAATTCTATTCCAATGCTACAGCTATAAACTGACACTTTATTGCAGAAGTGATGATTGCTGCAATTCTTAGAGGCGTCCCACTAGAGAAGGCTTTAAACTAATTACTGGAGGAATTGAAGGGAAATTTAAAAATCAAGAAGAAATTAGAGAGAAGAGGTGCAGGGTGGTGAAGAGGTGAATAATCAATATATCACTGGAAAGCCAAAATTATAAGCAGAGGATTGTAGCAGAAATTAGGACCAGAGTAAGTAATAATGGTAAAAATTCAATGCTTGAGGTTCTTATCGGAATGCACACAGCATTCGCAACAAGATAGATGCACAAGTAGAAATAAATAAATATGACTTGATAATTATTATAGAAATGTGCTTACAGAGTGATCACAACTGGAAACTTAGTACTCGAGGGTGTTTGACATTCCAGAAGAATAGGCAAAAGGGCAAAGAATGTGGGGTAGCTCTGCTAATAATGGAAGGTATCAGTGTACTGATATATTGTGATGTAGGTATAGTGCTGAATCAGTTTGAATAGATATAAAAAAAAGCAGGAGAAAGAAGTTATGGGTGAAAGTTATGTAAAGTATCCCAAATTATTGCTTCACTATAGGACAAAGTGTAAGTTTGGAAATAATAGATGTTTAGAAGAAGGACACTACAATTATTGTGGGTGCTTTCAATCTGCATATTGACTGGACAAATTCGATAGAGAAGAGTAACATGCAAGGCAAATTTTTGTAGAGTGTATAAGGGATTATTTCGCAGAGAAATAAGTTTCACAACCTACTCAGGAACAGGTTATTTTAGATCCAGCAATGTGTAAGGAAACAGAATTAATAAGTGATCTTATAGCTAAGGATCTGCTAGGGACTAGCAATCACAACATGGTAGAATTCCAAATCCAGTTTGAGGGACAACAACTCAGCCCCCAAACTAATGTCCTCAACTCAAACAAAGGATGAATTACAAGGTTATGAAGAAAAAAAGAGTCTGAAGCAGGCTGGGAAAAGAGGCTAAGGGAAGGCCAGGAAATGAGCAGAGGCAGACCTTTTATAAGTCTCAGCAAAAAAAAAATTGTTTCAGGCTTGGTGAGAAAGTTGAAATACCCATGGTTAACAAAGGCAGTCAAAGAGATTGTCCAATCAAAAGCTAAGGATAAGGAACATTTAAAACTAGTAGTAATTGTAATTAGGTCAGTTGATTGGGAACAATTTTAGGAACCAACAGTGAATGATTAAGTTGTTAACGTAAAGAGAGAAAATTGATTGTGAAAGTAAAATAGCAAACAGTATAAAAATAAACAGCAAGAGTTTCTTTAGGCACATAAAAAGAAAGAACGGCTAAATTGATTGTGGGATCCTTGAAAGATGTGACCTAGGAATTGATATTTGGGCAACGAGGAATTGGCAGACAATTTAAACCAATATTTTGCATCAGCCTTCCCCAGTGGAGGACACTGTAGACAACCCAAAGGTATTAAAGAAACAAGGTCTTAATGGGCTGAAGCTCTGAAAACCATCTCTATTATGAGGGAAAACATATTTGACAAACTATTGGAACTGACGGTAAACAAGTCGCCAAGACCTTATGGCAGGCGTCCAAGGATTTGAGAGGATGTGGCTGCAGGAATCGTGAAGACATTGGTTTAAATATTCCAGAACTCATTGGATTCTGGGAGCATCCCAGCGAAATGAACAACTGCTTTTGTCATGCCCCTGTTAAAGAAGGGAGGGAGGCAGAAAGCTGGAGTTTATAGGCCAGTCAGTTTAACTTCTGTCACTAGGAAATTGCTAGAATCCAGGAATAAATGATTAAGAAAGAAATAGTAGGGTGTTTAGGAATGCTGAATACAATCAACATGGTTTTGTGAAAGTGAAATTATGTTTGATAATTTGTTAGAGATCTTTAGCGATATAATAAACAGAGTTGATTAATCGTTATCTGGTAGATGTAGTGCATTGAGATTTCCAGATTGCATTTAATAAGGTGCCATATAAAAAAAGATTATTGCAAAAAATAAGAGTTCATGGGATTGGGGATGATGTATTTGCATAATTTGAGGCTTTGTTAACACAGAGTCAGAATTAATGGATTTTTTTTCAGGTTGGAAAGACATGACTAGTGGAGTTCTACAATAATCAATCCTAAGGCCTTAATTATTTACTGTCTATATTAATGACTTAGAGGAGGGGTCACAGTATAAAGTGTTAAAATTTGCTGATGCTACCAAAATTGGTGCGAGAGGTTATTGTGATGAGGACACATAGAATCAATAAGGGAAAAAACATGGGTTGAGTGAGTGAGCAAAGAAACTTGGTAGATGGAGTGTATTGTAAGGAAATGTGGAAGTCATGCACTTTGGCAAGCAGAACCAAACGTCAGTCTATTATTTAAATGGAGATTACTCCAAAAAAAGCACTCAGAGATCTGAGTGTTCTTGTAAATGAAACACAAAAGGTTATTGTGCAGGTACTATAAAAAATTAAGAAGACAAATGGTGTTTATTGCTAGGTGCTTGGAGTTTGAAAATAGGGAAATCTTGTTACAATTGTACAGTGTGTTGGTGGGGCTGCACCAGGAGTAGTGTACGCAATTTTGGTCCCCATATTTAAGAAAGGATATTCTGCCATTGGAGGCAACTCAAAAGAATTTCATCAATTCCTGGGTGTAGGGTTTGAGTTATCAAGAACAACTAAAAATGCTAGGAATTTATTCATTAGAGTTTAGAAGAATGAGGATTGATCTCTTTGAAATATAGATTTTGAGGGTGATTGGCAGGATAAATGTTATGAAAATGTTTTCACTAGTAGGGTATCTCCAAATTAGACAACATAGTTACAGAATACAGTTTGCACGTTCTCCCCGTGTCTGCGTGGGTTTCCTCCAGGTGCTCCAGTTTCCTCCCACAGTCCAAAGATGTGCAGGCTAGGTGGATTGGCCATGCTAAATTGTCCATAGTGTTCAGGGATGTGTAGATTAGTTTGGTTTGGGGACTGGGTCTGGGTGGGATGCTCTGAGTGTCAGTGTGGACTTTTTCCACACTGTAGGAATTCTATGGATTTTCTATGGATTCTATAGAATAAAGGTTAAATGACCAGAGTCCTAATGAATCATAGAGCTTCTCTCTCATTATAGAGAGACAACTGGTGTTGTTTATCCTGAGGATGACTATGCCTCAGGTGAGGAGAAAGGTTGAGAAGGAAAGTCCTTCATGGTAACCTCACCTGGTGCAGGTGAACCTATACTTTTGACATTACTCTGCATCATAACGTGTCCAGCCAGCAACTGAGCTAACCAATCTACTAAACTCGGCATGTCTGGCAGCATCTGTGGGGAGAAAGCAGAGTTAATGTTTCAGGTCTGGCAACCCCACTTGTGGAGTGTTGCCCATGATTAAAGCCAAACTTGAAAAAGCCACCTCCACTAAAAGCATGGTTTCCAAAAGGAAAATGCAAGTTGTTTTTTTGCTGCAAGTAAGAAAATACTGTGAATGATTGGTTCGTGGTGCTCATTATTCATGAACATGGTTTGTAGGCATAGAGACGTTGTAAACTTCCAGCAATGTTGCAATTCTATTTTTTCTCCAATTTTTCTGCGCATTTCCTTCTTTATTCCACCCACACAGTAAGCAGCACCTTAGAGTAGACATGTTAGGCAATAAGCACTTCTTGTTTGTAGCTAGATAGTTTGTTAGTATTAATACTAATACTGACTTTTTCAGGAGTAAGTTACAATTAAGACCGATCCTGTCCTGAACTGAGATTGGATAGCAACAATGAACAAAACACAATTACCTTTTTCTCTCTTTGGCCACTATAACTGTCTCAGTTCTAAAAGGTTGTTCAGCAAAGACCAGACACTGAAACTGGATATTCTGATTCAGTGTTCCATCATTCACTGTACCTCCTCACTGAGTCATCCAGCTTAATCGGTGTCTGTGGTGAATACAGAGAACGTTTCATTTAGTTGCAAATGTGAGAGGTAACATTAAAATGTAGATGTTGCTATTCTAAGAAATAGCCAAACAGCACAGACATATTCAAGGCAAAGTTCAAGAAACATGTGACAGAGATAAAAAAACACAGATGATCCCGTTGAGTTAGTTGAAGAGAGGTGGGAGGTGGTCTCATGTGTGTAACATTCTTCATGGACCACTTGAATAGAATAATCTGTTTCATCTTATAAATTCTATGCCATATTGAACCTGAATTAAAATACAAATGGAATGTTTTTCAGTGTGAAAATCTTGACCTCAGGCTGTCTGTACTTCCTAAATGTGAAAAGAAAAATAGAGCAAATAATTTAAAGTTACAAGATTAAAATATTAATTAAAAGCAGAAAAAAATGTTTGCAATCAGTTTACAAAATGGACAACTATGTATGCTTTGTAACAATATTTACAAATGAGATGATGTGTTTCAGAATTCAATTATTTGAAAATTTGAACATAGAAGATTAAAATCCTTCAAAAAAAGTTTCACTTTTTACAATTCATTTGTGAAATGTGGGCATTGCTGGCTGGCCAACATTTCCTGCCCATCCCTAGTTGCCCTTGAGAAGATGGCATTGAGCTGTCTTTTTGACCTGTTGCAGTCCACGTGATGCAGGTTGACCCACAATACTCTGAGGGAGGGAGTTCCAGGATAATGACCCACTGACAGTGAAGGAACAGTGATATATTTCCAAGCCAGGATGTATCTGCTGCCCTTGTCCTTCTAGATGGAAGTGATTGTGGATTTGAAAGATGCTGTCCAAGGATCTTCGGTGAATTTCTGTGATGCATCTTGTAGATAGTTAACAATGCTGCTGCCTTCGTGTCAGTGGTGGAGGGAATGGCTGAATGTGGGTTTGGTGTCAATCAAATAGGCTACTTTGTCTTGTACAGTGTCAAGCTTCTTGTGTATGTTGGAATGGTACTCATCCGGGCAAGTGAAGAGTATTCCATCAGACTCCTATTACTTGTAGATGGTAGACAGGCTTTGAAGAGTCAGGCAGTGAGTTACTCGCAGTATTCCGAATATTTAACTTCTTGTCGTGGCAAGTTCAGTTTGGTTTGTGGCCAATGGTAAACCGCATTGAATAGAATAGATTTCATAGAATCCCTACAATATGGAAGCAGGTCATTCCACATATCAAGTCCACACTGACCTTCTGAAGAGCATCCCACCCTGACTCACCCCTTTACCCTGTCCCTGTAACCCTGCATTTCCCATGGCTAATTGACCTAGCCTGCCCATCCCTGGACACTATGGGCAATTTAGTGTAGCCAATCCACTTTACCTGCACATATTTGGATTATTCACTGGATGAAATCCATACAGTCACCGGACACTGTCTTTGTGAAGTTTGTACAGTAGCCCAAAGGTGGAACTGAATTCTGGTCCCTGGCACTGTGAGGCAGCAATGCTCATCTCTGAGTCAATGTGCTATTCTCAGGATATTGATAGTTGTGGATTCAGTGATAGTAATGTCTTTGAATATCAAGGGTCAATGGTTAGATTATCTCTAATTGAAGATTAGGGACACAGGACAACAGGTTACAGTCCTAGCAGGAACTGCAGATGCTGGGGAATCTGAGATAACAAGGTGTAGAGCTGGATGAACACAGAGGGCCAAGCAGCATCAGAGGAGCAGGAAACCTCCTTGGTCTAGGCCCGAAATGTCAGCTTTCCTGCTCCTCTGATGCTGCTTGTCCTGCTGTGTTCATCCAGCTCTACACCTTGTTATACCAGGTTACAGTCCAACAGGTTTATTTGAAATCACAAGCTTACGAAGCGCTGCTCTGTCGTCACTTCACCTGACAAAGAAACAGTGCTCTGAAACCTTGTGACTTCAAATAAATCTCTTGGATTCTAACCTGGTGTTGAGTGGCTTCTGATTTTTTTCCACCCCAGTCCAACACTGGCACCTCCACATTACGGACATGGTCATTGCCTGACATTTTTGTGGAATAAATGTTACTTCCCACATTGTCAGCCCAAGCCTGGATATTGTCCATGCCTTTTTGCATTTGGACATGGATTGCTTCAGTATCTAAGGAGGTGTGAATGGTACTGAATATTGTGCAATTGTTGGTGAACATCCCAACTTCTTACCTTATGGTGGAGGGAAGGTCATTGATGAAGCAACTGAAAATGGTGACGCCTAGGAACCTATCCTGAGGAACTGCTACAGAGATGCCCTGGAGCTGAGATGACTGACCTCCAGAAACCACAGCTTTGTTCATTGCATTGTGCTCCTCAAAAATAAAATCAGTTATGCTATTCAGATCATTTCTTCACACTTCAGCCATGATTTATGTCAATCTATAATTTAAATTACATAGGTCTTAGATACAGCACTAACACAATGCTACTAACCCTTTCTCATTATATCACGGTCCTTTGGAGCATTGCTTATATAGCAAAATTAATATAATTTTCTCAATGTCTAGAAGTTTTGCGTCAGCCATTTTCACCTCAAGCATCAATAAGAAACTGTCACCTTCAGTTTGCTCCCCAGTGTATTCACATTCATTAACAACTAAACATAAAATTGAGTAAAGGAAAAGGCAGTGGAGTAGAATATTATTTTGTGTGATAAAGTAGAACAGATGGTAGTCAATTGGTAGCATATTTTACATCTCTCCTTTTTTATTTTTTTAATTCTGTTGAAATCACTGGATAATTTTACCTTAATTCACAGTATTACAAATACAAAAGCAATGTTTTGGGCTCTGCAACCATAGTTTTAAGTCAATGCAATATCAACATAAAAATCAGTCATAAGTTGAGGATTTTTGTAAAGTTGACTTGTAAGGTACTAAAATGATAGTTTTTAAAATCTTTTCTGAGTCGTCAAGACAACAGCACCAGGTCATATTATTGAAGGAATTCCTTCCAGTTTCCACAGGGATAACTGAATCAACAGTCTTAGAAAATGAATTTTGGAGCAACAAATTTATTTGCCAAATATGCCATTGTGTAAGCATTTTCAAAAAAACTACATCCACGGCAACAACAATGCAGTTGCCATCTTCATTGGTCAGTGACACTGGTGAAGATTTGTTAAAATGTTCTATTCAGCAGAAAATGATTTAAGAATTGTGGGTTATATCTTGCAATTGAAATAAATTGCTAAACTTATCTTTCTGCAGAAGTATTGCTGTCATTGCAGGGTTTCATATGAATGTAATAGGTTGTTCAGTCACTTGAACCACTCGATCAAATTGTGGCTGATCTGTACTTCAACTTAATTTGCATACCTCATATTTTGTGATACACTACTTCACAAAAACCTATCAATCACAATCTTGAAAATTTCAAGACCTTTAAGGGAATAGTTCCTCAACTCTATCAACCTCTATTTGTTTCCTGATTCTCCTTCTTAATTCTTTAGCTCTTGTTATACCTGTAACATATCTATGCCAGCTATTTCCATCTTACTCAACCCTTCCTTTCTTTACCCATTCCAGGGGAAGGTAGCAATTAATAAGGCAGAAAGGACATAGACAGAAGGGAAAAAAATGATTAACAGAGGTCTTTAATATTTTTCCAAGTGTAGATGATTTAAATCCAGAGATATTCTGCCAGATCGGCAATTTGAAAAACAGGGACAGTTTATCGCTAAAGGTATCCAAAAAATGCAGGATATTTGGACCACATTTATTTTAATAATACAAAGTCATAGTTATGTAGATTTTATCAAGTTTATTACCAACCTTACCAAGCACAGAAAGCCATTGCAAATTTTAAGATCGACGGTAGAGAATTTTTATTCAAGAAAAGAGCTAGGGCTAATAGATCTTGAATCGTGCTAACAAAATAAGTGGACACTTGGAAAGATAGGCTAGATACATCAACAATATTCTTCTGGTCAGACTGTGTTTTCACATTGGAATATTTGAAGCCAGATCAGATTCTGATTCAGTGAGTTAATGAGTTAGAAAATTTCAAACAAGTACCACCGCGT
Organism: Ginglymostoma cirratum; assembly: GCA_024137785.1. Classification (NCBI taxonomy): domain Eukaryota; kingdom Metazoa; phylum Chordata; class Chondrichthyes; order Orectolobiformes; family Ginglymostomatidae; genus Ginglymostoma; species Ginglymostoma cirratum. Next base: position 71,535,240 of record JAHRHZ010000144.1, read on the forward strand.
AAGTAATATCTCAGAATGGCATAAAGGAGTTTTGCATTGCAGAGCAGCAGGAGGAACAAAAATTCATTATGAGTTGAGAGTGCAAACAGTAAAGAAAATGCATGGTTCAGCTGCACCATGGATGATAGTTGGCACTGTTGAAGTAGACTGGTTCAGTGGACAAACTTGGAGGAACAGAACTTAAATCTGGCCAAATTTAGTTTCACTGAGGCATATTATTTTACAAGGCTTTGCAACAACTGTCATTACCAAATACTGAACACGCTAATCATCCACTGGACATGTTCATGAGCTTTTAAGAGTATGTTGATGGTGTGGTAAATGGCCAAGTTGGACTTGTCCTGAATTTTGCCCGCAGGACATGATTTGATTTGATTTGACTTATTGTTGTCACATGTACCGAGATACAGTGAAAAGTGTTGTTTTGTGTGCTAAACAAGCAGATCATATCATACAAATTGTATCACATATCAGAACAGAGTGCAGGATAAAACACTACAGCCACAGGGAAGGTACAGAGAGAAAGATCACCATTAATATTTGAGAGGACCATTCAAAAGTCTGACAACAGTTGGGAAAAGCTGTTCTTGAGTCTGTTTGTACATGTATTCAAACTTTTATATCTTCTGATGTTAGTGTTGCATTTATACTCGGATAGCGGGGCTGGACAAGCAGCAAATTCTGGAGCACAAGTCTTCAGTATTATTGCCAAATACAGTCCTGTCAATAACCTATGCAATTTACATTCCCTCCAGCCATTTCTTACTACCCAGTGGAGTAAACTGAATTGGCTGAAGATTGGTATCAGTGATTCTGGTAACTTCTAGACGAGGTCAAATGGACTTGGTATTTCCGTTTAAAACATTTTTCCAATTTTTTTACACTGATGTGTACCTCAAAATTGAGAATAAACACATTTGTTGAGCCTCCTTCAATGGTGATTTGTTTAATTATCCACCGCTATTCACATCTGGATGTGCCAAGAATGCAAAACTTATATCCGATTGGTTGGTTGTGGAATCACTTAGCTCTTTCTGTCACTTGTTGCTTATACTGTTTGGCAAGCAAATAACCCTGTTTTGTAGCTTCACCAGATTGAAACCTCATTTTTCCACATGCCAAGGGCTGCACCTGGCTTGCTCTCCTGTACTCTTCGTTGAACCAGGATTGATCTCCTGGCATTATGGTAGTGGGAGAGTTGGAACATATCAAGCCATGAAGTTGCCGAATGAGCTGGAGTACAATTCTGCGGCTGCTTATGGTCCAAAGTACCTCACAGATGATCGGCCTTGGGTTACGAGATCTGTTCAAGTCTATCCCATTAAACATGATGATTGTGTCATACAACATAATTCAGTATATCTTCAAGGTGGAGATAGAACCTTATCTTCACAATAACTGTTTGCTGGTCCCTCCTACTAATACTGTTAAGGTCAGCTGCATATCCAGTGGGCAGAGTTGTGAGGATTTTGTCACGTAGCTTTTTGTCCCTTGTTGGTTCCCTCATCACCTGTTGCAGACCGAGGTAGACCATTAGATGATTAGAGAGATGATATTTGATGAAAGTTGCTGGCACAGTTGTTAGCAGCTATGCAAGTGCAGGAAAGATAGGGACGTGTGCTAAGTTAGTGAGTAAGAAACACCAGGAGCAGGGAAGGCTTAGCAATTTGGGGGAGATGGGATGTGTGAAAGCTATTAAAGGAAGATGTTTCATGCAATCATGAGACTTGTAGATCACAATACTTTGTGAAGAGTGGAGGAAATGGTGGAAATAAAGTGAGGTAACAGAGAGAAGATGGTGGCACTTATCTTGTGGAGTATCAACATCATTAATTTTCTTGCGCCATTGTCATACATTCCTCCAGACCAGTTCCAGGCAGCCATATCAGACCAGGCTGGCAACACATGTTGCTGTGGACTTCTGTCATTCCTAACAAAGAAATGAGACAACCTTCTCCTCCACCACATCATCCACCAAGAATCCAGCTCCCTGCCTGAGAAGCTGGGGGCCAACTTGTCTTTCTCAGCCATATCCTTTGAAATTATAAAGTAACACACTAAGGGAAAGTTCTGACTTGCAGCATTTGAAATAGTAGACATATGGGGTTTAAATATGTCCTGAGTGGCACGAGTGCCAGAAAGAACTGACATTGACAAGAAATCTTCCATGTCTGCTGACTACATGATTGTCTGAGAGAAGGGTTAAATGCCTACTGCAGGAGGATATGATGGCCTGTGATATTATTGCTAAACTGTTAACCCAGGGAGCCAGATAATGTTCTGGGGACCTATATTTGAAATCCACCATGACAGATGGTAGAATGTGAATTTAACAAAATATTGAAATTAAGAGCCTCACGATGACTGTGAAACTGTTTCAATTGTCAGCAGAAAAAAAAAATCTGAATTACTTATGGGAAAGAAATTTACTTTCTTTACTTCAGACCCACAGCAATTTGGTTGACTCTTAACTGCCCTCTGGGCAATGAGTGCTGGCCTAGTCAGTAATACCCACAAGAATGAATAAAAAGAAATAAGTAAGCAAAGAACTGCCTGAGATAAGTTGCCAGAACTCATGGAAGGAAACTTTCTGAAATTGACACATAGCTGAAGTTCAGGAAGATTTGGCCCATCGTCAATTGTTTTCTTGACATCTAAAACATTAAACTCATATTTTCCTATTTGGTGCAAGACATTTAATTGTACTCAATCAATGCTGTTGCTGTCAAATGTAATATTGATCAAACCTCCAAATAGTTTTTCAGTCAACTTTATCTTCTTCAAAATGTCAATATGTTTTTCGAACCCGTAACATGTTTAAATATATCAGTTGATTCACAGACACATTAATGATCAAATAGTCATTTATCAATAAAATGTATTTGAAATTTTTTATATGTTGCATCAGTACATTATCAAACACAGGAAGTAATTAAAAAAAAACAAATCCATGAATTTGGTAAAGAAAAATTAGTTATATTTGGTGAGCAATTGTAAAATATAGTAAGCAAAATTGAAAGCCAAAAAATTAATAACTATAGTTAAAAAATAAAATAGTAACTTTTGAACATAGTTAATAAAATTCACTTAATATTTATGTTGAAGATTAGTTCTGAATGTTGACTTTAAAATTGAACTTTGCATTAAGAGTGTTGCTCTGTTTTGGATTGCACACATGTGGCAATTACATTGATTGGTTGAACTTGGTATTGAGAATAAAGACTGCAAATTGCCAGGGAATCACAGAGTCAAAAATCCATCTCACCTATACCAAAATGCAGAGCAGTAACTTCACACAGTAGAATGAAGTGTAATTTATCAAAAGACAGATGGCAATTTGACTTCAGGCAACAAAATGAAAAGAAAGCTAGACATCCAATTGCACATAAAGTGTCCAAGTGATGCACTGTAGCCAAATCACGGTGTGCAGTCCATAAAATCATAGCCTGTTTGTTCATGTCTGCAATTTGCCAAGGGCTGAACTTTTAATTTCAGTTATGTAGTTATAGGGAAATGTTAAGTGGGTAGCAGGCTAGGAGGAGAATAGGGATTGGAGGGAATTGTCGATTTCAGAAGCAAAGTGCATTGATTGGGTTTTTTTTCCTCATATGTATTATATAGTCAAAGTATTAAGTGCATTTATGTATAAGAACCGATATGGCCAGTAAAACGGCATTTTTTAACCCAATATGATTTTCTTTTCCTTAGAATGGGATATCTTTCATATTGCAAAATAATACATTGTTACGAAGGAGTGGTCAACACCTGTCAGATAATTAAAACTGAAATCCCCAGAGAAGCTCACCTCACTTCGGAATCTGTTAAAGGAAATGTGAAATGTGGTAAAATCTGCCTCTCAATCTGTTATAAGGGAGTGGTTAAATGAAAGAAATCCCTGATACTCACTTTATGACAAACAAGTAACTTCACACAGCAGAACGGTGGCTCATTGGTTAGCACTGCTGTCTCACAGCACCAAGGACCCTGGTTTGATTCCAGCCTCAGGCGACTGTCTGTGTGGAGTTTACGTGTTCTGGCTTCCTCCCATGATCCAAAGATGGGCAAGTTACGTGAACTGGCCATGGTAAATTTGCCCATAGTGTGCAGGGATGTGCAGGTTAGGTGGGTTAGCCATGGGAAATATGAAGGTGGGATGTTCATTGGAGGGTCGGTGTGAACTCAATGGACCACATAGCCTGCTTCCACACTGTAGGGATTCTATGAAATAATTATTTATTTATCTAACTCTAACAGTGAACAAATTAATAGAACTATGAACAAACCGAAAAATTCTCCCTTAACTCATAGATCATAGAATCCCTAAAGTGTGGAAACAGGCCCTTCGGCCCAACAAGTCCACACTGACCCTCAGAGATTCCCACCCAGACTCATCCCCTGATAACCACCTAATCTACACATCCCTGAACACTATGAGCAATTTAGCATGGCCAATCCACCCACCCTGCATATCTTTGGACTGTGGGAGGAAACCAGAGTACCCAGAGGAAACCCATGCAGACACGGGGAGAATGTTCAAACTCCACACAGACAGTCGCCCAAGGGTGGAATCAAATGGTGTTGCCTGGCACTGTGAGGCAGCAGTGCTAACCACTGAGTCACCATGCCACCCCAAACTACTCCTGAATAGAACAAAACTCTGATGTAATGCTGTCCAATAGATACAAGAACCACTTATATAAACCAAATTAATAAAAAAGTTAAAACTTAAATTCTCAAAATTACAGTCTTCCAGAATGTTCTTTTCCTTCTCTTCTGTCCTCCAATCAGGAATGTCTTCCTCCATCAAATTCTTGTGTCAGTAGTATTAGCTAGGAGTGCTGTACGACCTTTATTTAGATGGTGCCTACTCCGAGACCTTAGAGATTTCTGTGAAAGCCAGTGATTTTTTTTTCCCTTCCTTTGAAGCTGATGGCCATTGAGAGCTGCTTTCTTAACAGATGTCAGTTTGTACTCATGTTGATTTTCAAAAGCCCTCTTCTTTTATACCCTTGATGGCCTATTCATTCCTTACAATAGGATTGGTCCAAGGTTGTCAAACCCATCAGATTTAAATTTAATTGACCTTTGGTTTCTAGGGCCTGGTTTGCATTAATTGGCTAAATTCAAAACCTGTTGTCTTGTTAAAAATGCTGCTTTGTCTGCTAACAGTATAGCCTTTTGATACAATATTTCAATTTCAAGACCTCTCTGTGCCCTCAGGCTTTTTAAAATAAATCTTTAAAGGGACCATGCGCTTTTCCCCTTATCATTTTACAAACAAATTCTGACATCCTGCCTTCCAATCTATAAGTACTAAGCCAAATTTGCAACAATGTATAACTGTTTTGAACAAATCAGTATATTTCAAACCAAATTGATTTTTTTTACGCAAATGAAACATGCAAGAATTTATAGGTGAGATATCAATCAACTGTATTTTGGAATCAATAACAGCAGGTTTATGAATGGGCTTAAATATCAACTTTTTTTCCATTCATTGTGGTATGGTGGGCATTGGAGGAAACAAATTTATTGTGACTGTTAATGTTTTCATTTATAAAACTACCACTCCATCTGAGACGTTGAGCATTCAATTGATTAAATCCTAATTTAGCTAAATTTAAGAGCTGCTCCTGCTGTACTACAAGCTGGTCAGAAACCAGAATCAGTGGGTCAACAAGGTGTTACAGAAATTAATAGAATGAGGTGACTACAGGTTTGTTATTTATGAAATCCTGATTCCTCTTTGGTGCCTGATAGCATGGGAACCTATTAATTCACTATGTACTTATAATTTAAAAGCATAACAAGCAAAACAGACATCCTTAATATAATTGCCTAAAAATAAAAGGTGAAAAAGATTTGCATAGTCAGATATGAATAGGTATTCTTCACTGATGAGTTTTACTAATGATTTCTCACAAGAGGCCTTTATTAAGCAAACACTCTGTACCAATATGGTACCATAAATTTCAAATTGAAAGAGAAAGTATACTGTATTGTAAAAAAATAGTGGTAGGTCAATAAGAAGAAAGGAAGAAAGCCAGCAAGAAATATTGTCACAATGATATAAAATGTAGAGAACTGGTCCTTGAAACACATCATTCAATTTAATACCTGAGACTTTCATGGACTGAAATAGTTTGGAAAAAAGACCAAAAAGCCTGCTTGAAATGGCTGCAAGGGTCACCTGATCTGCACAGGTTAATCAGATTCAGGATCATAGAAAATAAGAGTATGAGTAGGCCATTTGGTCCTTTGAACCTACTTTGCCATTCAATATGATTATAGTTGTTCATCCAAATGTGTACCCTGTTCCTGCTTTTGCCTCATAACTTTTGATCCCCTTAGTTTTAAGAGCTGTACCTAATTCCTTCTTGTAAATATTCAATGTTTTGACCTCAATTGTTTTAGATGGCAGGCAAATTCACAGACACACCATTCGATGAGTCAAGAAATTTCTCCTCCTGTCACTGTATTGGTGTGGATTAGATCAAGATTAATCTGAACTGAAATTAATATTTTCTCCCATGGCCAATGAAACCTGTCTGCGAGGTCTCCATGGGAAGGGTAAAGAGGTCCTCAATTCTTGGTTAAGTTTCACCAATATGCAAATCTTCATGCTTTAGAGATGAAACCTCACCTGCAATTTTCAAGCCTGAATAAATCACACCAATAGACAGAGAATATATAAACTAACTCCTATTCCAAGGAGCTCTATTTTGGCAGATGACAAGAAATTGAGTTACAAAGGTAGAACTGCACATAGGCTGAGAAAGTTTTATTTGTAAAAAGTGACGTGCTTGGTTAATAGCACCAGCTGAAAAGAAGCATTAGAAAACTGAGAATCTCAAAGACAACTGCAACATTACTTAACACAGTTTGTCCAAGAAATCAACTATTTAACAATGGCCTTAAGTTAATACCTTATGCCTCAGGGATTCCCAAAGAACACTAAAATGTGTATTCTTTGATCTTTCTTTGATTATGATCACAGCCAATTATAATACTGCAACACTGATTCTAAAGTGAAACCAGTCAGAACAGATCATAAGACAAATCGAAGTTATCGTTTTGGGTCCAGTGACACTTCCTCACTCTGATTTCTCTGATTAACTCTGATTTCTCTTCACAGATGAAGCCAAACCTGCTGAGCTTTTCCAGCAATTTCTGTTTTTGTTTCTAATTTACAGCATCTACAGTTTTTATGACAGATCATAAATCTTATTTGTGCAATTTGGTCAGTGTTATTCACATCAGACTTTAAACGCACTTTTAATAAAAGGACATAATTAATTACACAAGAGAAAAAGGAAAGAAAGGGTGGAAAAACGATATATATTTATATATATAAAATATTACAATTCAGGGAAATGAAAAAACTTAACAACAGCAAAAAAGAGTCAACTTTTTTTGGCAATAATCTTTTCAGACTTTCAACTGCAGTGCAGTATCATTCGTTTCCACACTGTAAAGTTTCTTATTGAACTGATGAGGTCACTAACAACTTCATTCAGCATCTTTCTGCAAGTTCACCACATATGATTATCTTATTTATTGTATTTCTGAGACAGAAAGACACCAATGCTAACTCACTGATATTTCGCACTGAATTCCAAAAATTAAACCCAAACCTTTAACTATTTTTAAGCTACCAGACAGCACAGGGGCCAAATGGATGTTTTCTTCTGATGTTTGCTGGTCTTGCAGTCAATGGTCTTTTTTCACATCATGAGATGACGGCTATCTTCAGGTCTTCCTGCATTTCTTCCTTTACATTTAAATGGACTTTTTGGAGATTTTAGTGATGACATTATTGGAAGTTTGTTGGTCTGCTTGGTTCTTAAAGCTACTCAATGCTGAGCATTTTTTTCTGAACTGTTCTTTAATTTCATGTTCAGATGACATTTGATAGACATTATGGAGTGGGTGAGCCAGTCTGTTCACCAGTCATTTTGCACAGGTTATTGTTCTGGTCATGAGGGCATCTTTTAGGTCTCAGTAATCGATCATGTGCCAGTGCTTTGATCCTGGATGCTTCCAAAAAGTATTGAACTTGTCCTTTTTGGCAGAGCAGTGTGTTGATGATGACCAGCTGGTGTTCCACACATTTGATAACCAGAAGAATCCTACTGATGTTGCAATTCCCTACTCCTTCCTTTCCGATAATTCCATTCCAGAATTTGGGGTCCTTTCCAAACCAAGCATTGAAGTCTTCAAGGAGGGTAATTCTATCTTCCTAAGGGATCTTGGTGTATATGGTATCCAGGGTGGAGTAGAAACCTTTTCTGAATTCATCGGAGGCGTCCAATGATTGAAGCACAGGCACTCACAATCATTGCCTCCTCATAATGGCACACTGTAGATGGACAGGCATGAGGTGATCATTAATGCTAACAGGGAGCTCCAAGAGTCAGTTGATAAGTTCATTCTTGATAATGAATTCAAATCCATGAATCCTGGGTTGATCCTTGGGTTTTGCTTTCCAGAAAAAGGTATAGCCAATACCTTTCACTTGCTCTTTGAGTCTTCTGCAAAGCAGTGATATCAATGTTGAAGTGGCTGAGTTCACATGCAACAGGGGCAGTTCTTCATTCCAGCCTATTGTCTTGTTCATTCTCCATGAGGATTTGTACATTCCAGGTTTCACTCTGATTTCCAGACCGCAGGCAGATGAACTTGCTGGAAGTGGTTTTCCTGCTAGATTAGTAAAAGAATAGATTACTTATAGGTTGCCATTTCCATGCAGGGTGAGTAACCATGAAGACAGCTACTGAAAGGCTCTCCTTTCCCATCATCTCGTGCAAATTGTAGCAGAGCTTGTGTTGTATGTGTGGGCAGGGTTGAATTGCTGTTGGCAAATGCCTTGTGCAGGGCATCTTTTAATGTGGGAATGCTGTTGCACATCAGCAGATGCATGGTTCTTGATGAAAGATAGATCCAGTTGCACTGGTAAGGAAACATCAATGCCTGCGGTTCTCCCTACTGCTGCAGGCTTCACCTGCTGTTACAGCCATTGATATCACACCAGTATCATCAGTGAGTATCACCATTGTTTTAGATTGTACTTTGTCTGGTTCCCACCCTCTGACCTTACTAAGATGGGTGGCCCCGCCAGAAGCTGAGAACTCCCAACTACATCACTCTCAGGATCAACAAAAAACCCAAGCCTCTCCACCACAGCAAGGTGGAAATCCACAATATCCAAGACCTCATTGACAAGAGGAGGAAAGGTCTCCATGTCTGGCAAAACATCATCCCCAACAAGGCAAAGAGAAGAACTCATCAAACAGTAAAAGGTGGAGTTACAAAGAAGAACTAAGGAAATCAAAAGTCAATGGTGAACTGAGAAAACAAAGGAACTGGAACGCCTTTTTGACAAGCATAATACCTGGGGCTTCTTCAGTGCCACCAAGGCAATATACAGACCGAAAACCCTTAGCCTCAAACTGATGCAGCATCCTTTTGACAGACAGATAAAACATCAGCGTGCAAGTGAGAAAACATTTACTCCTAAGCTGTGACACAATTGTCGATGAGGATGTATTTGAGGAAAGCCCCTAACTCCCTATCAAAGGTGATCTTTGACAACCCTTTCGGAGAAGAAGTTTTTCTTCACCTCAGTCTTAAGTCTCCTCCCACCTATTTTGAGGCTATGCCCCCAAATTCTAGTTTCAACAGCGAGTGGAAACAACTTCCCTGTTTCTAATCTATCCCTTGCATGATTTTAGAGATTTCTATAAGACCCGCACACTGCACCGCACCCACCAGCACCCCCCTCCCCCACAACCTCATTCTTCTAAATTCCAATGAATACAGTCATGTCAGCTTTCAGGAAGGATTTCCTCAGGGACTGGAAGAAGGTACCTAGTGAGGATTCAGGTGATGATCTAACAGGTGATGGAATGTAAGGAGATTTCTCAGTAGTTCCCACAGTCCTGTTTGTTTCTTTTCTTGAAGGCCATGGCGATGGTAGCATCCCTGAGCACCATCAATGTTGTTTGAGATGGATTCTCCACATCAGCCTGGAGGACAGGCGTACTCACATTGATGCCCTTGAAACAGCCAATAGCATCAGCATCAAGGCCCTGATCATGGAAACTAACTCCGACGGGCTGATTTTGTGCTTAGGATACCTGAATGTTGACTGACAAAGCAAATTTCCTCACCCAGCTCAAGGGGATGGTAAAGGAAATGTTTCAAAGACTCCTTGAAGACCTCCTGCAGGAAAGGCAGAACTTTGACTCAGTGTTTAGCACTGCTGCCTCTCAGCGTCGTGGACCCAGGTTCAATTCTAGCCCTGGGTGACTCTCTGTGGAGAGTTTGCTCATTCTCCTGTGCTTGAATGGGTTTCTTCCCACCATCCAGAGATATGCAGGTGAAGTAGATTGGCCATAGTGTTCAGGGACGTGCGGGCTGGGTGGATTAACCATGGGAATTGCAGGGTTACAGTGACAGAGGAGGGTGGTGGGTCTGGGTGGGATGCTCTTTGGAGGGTTGGTGTGGACTCAGTGGGCAGAATGGCCTGCTTCCACACTATAGGGATTCTGTGATTCTAAGAAATGCAATATAGATGTCAATGCATGGAAGGCTCTTGTTCAGAAGAAACCGAAATATAAAAGTTGTTCATTTTGGAAGGGACAGCAAAAAAACAGAACATTGTTTAAATGGAGAAAAAGCTAGTCAGCTGCAACACAAAAAGATTTTGGGGGTACTTATGTATGAAACAGAGAAAGTTTGCATACTGCTGCAGAAGGTAAATAGGAAGGCTAACAGAATGTTAGCCTTTATTTCAAGGCGGTATGAGTATTGGAGTAGGGAAGTCTTCCTGCAACTGTACAAGGTCCTGATGAGAGAATAATTGGAGTACTACAAGCAGTCTTTGTTCCCTAATTTAATAAAAGATATAATTTCATTCAAGGTATTTCAGGGAAGGTTCACAAGGATGATCCCTGGTATAGAGGGATCGTCTTACGAGCAAAGGCTAAACAAGTTGGAACTCTACTCATTAGAGTTCGGAATAAAGAGAAGTCCTCTCATAGAAACATACAGGATTCTTAAGGGAGTTGGAGAGGGTGATGGTGGAGTCTTGCATTTTGTGCTGGATCCGCTGCTTTTTGAAATTTATATAAATGATTTGGATGTGAATATAGGAGTTGTGGTTAGTGAGTTTACAGATGATACCAAAATTGGTGGTGCAGTGGACAGCAAAAAGAGTTACCTTAGAGTACAATCAGATCTTGATCAGATGGGTAAATAGGCCGAGGAGCGTCAGATGGAATTAAATTTAGATAAGCGTAAGGTGCTGCATTTTGTTAAGGCAACTCAGGCAGGACTTATACACTTAATGGTAAGGTCTGGGGAGTGGTGCTGAACAAAAAGACCTAGGTTTCAGGTTCCTGGTTCCTTGAAGGTAAAGTCACAAGCAGACAGGGCAGTGAAAGAAAGCATTTGGTACACTTGCCTTTATTGGTCAGTGCATTAAGTATAGGGCTTGGGAGGTCATGTGTGACTGTACAGGACATTGGACAGGCTAATTTTGGTATACTGCATTCAGTTCTGGTCTCTCTGTTAAAGGAAACAGGTTCAGAAAAGATTTACAAGGACGTTGGAAGGTTTGACCTATAGGGAGAGGCTGAATAGGCTGAGGCTATCTTCCCTGCAACCTTGGAGACTAAGAGGAGACTTTATAGATGTTTATAAAATCATGAGACGCATGGATAGGGTGAATAGCCAAGGTTGTTTCCCAGTACAGGGGAGTCCAAAACTAGGGGGCATGGATTTAATGTAAGAGGGGAAAGATTTAAAAGAGACATAAGGGGCAACGTTTACATGCAGAGGGTGGTGCATATATGGAATGAACCACCAGAGAACGTGGTGGAGGCTGGTACAATTACATCATTTGAAAGGCATCTGGATGGGTATATGAATAGGAAATGTTTAAAGAGACATGTGCCAAATGCTGAAAAGTAGGACTAGATCAGTTTAGGATATCTGGTTTGCATGGACAAGTTGGATCAAAAGGTCTGTTTCCATGCTGTACAACTCTATGACTCAATGACAAGGTAAATGCTGAGATGATGTTTCCCCTCATTAGACAGTCTAGGATCAAAGGACATCATCTCAAAATTAAGAGGAGCCAACTGAGGATTGAGATAAGGAGGATTTTTTTCTCTTAGAGAGGCTTGCAAGTCTTTGGAAATCCTTGCCACAGAGAGCTGTGGGAGCATTTTATCCTTGTGTACAATTAAAGCTGAGAGAGACAGATTCTTGATCTGCTGGGAAATCAAGGGTTATGAGGAAAGGGTAGGAAAGTGGACGTGAGGAATGTTGGATCAGCCATGATCCTATTGAATGGCAGAGCAGGCTCAAGGGAAATACAACTCAGTTTCTGTTCCTAATTCTGATGGAGACTCATGGAGACTTAAGAAGCCTTAAGGAAACAGATTCTTTCCTGCAAGGAATGCTGAGAAATCCATGTCCCACCAATTGGTTATGTACAGTTATTCATTCCATTGCAACTCTCACAGGAACCCTACAGTCCAATTTGTCGTGGCCCCCTTTATAAATACTACCACCTCTCCCTCCTTCACAATTGTCACCACCTTTCCCCAGAGCCTAAACTCCTAATTCCTATTCAATAGGTCCCAGAGTTTCCTTCCAGCAGCAGAGAACGTCTTTGTCTCCGTGGTCCACAAATTTCTTTTCCCTTGTTCCTTTGGATGAACCTAATGGACTTACTGCGGTTCACATTCTTGAACAACCCAACGCTACAGCACCAGACAAGAAGGGCAGCATGGTGGCTCAGTGGTTAGCACTGCTGCCTCACAATGTCAGGAATCCAGATTCAACACTACCCTTGGGTAAATATCTGTGTGGAGTTTGCATGTTCTCCCCGTGTCTGTGTGGGTTTCCTCTGGGGGGTCCGGTTTCCTCCCACAGTCCAAAGATGTGCAGGGTAGATGGACTGGCCATGTGCCCAGGGATGTTTAGATTAGGTTGGTTAGATATGGGAAAATGCAGGGATAGGGGAATGAGTCTGGGTGGGATCGCCTCGGAGGGGCGGCGTGGACTTGTTGGGCCGAATGGCCTGTTTCCACACTGTAGGGATTCTATGAAAGTCCCCAAACTCTTGTCTGCAGACAGTAAATCTCCTGACTATGCTAGTTCTATACCTCACACTGACTGTTTAGAAGTCGCATGACTGACTGTGACCTATTACCTGTACTATAGAGGTATGAACATCCTGATCAACAACTCCCTCACTGGATGCCAAACCATGGCCAATTCCCTGCAGTGGTACCGGGCATTACCACAGACTTTTTGTGCTTGCATCCCCAACTGACAGGTACCTCCATGGACTTTGGTGAGGACTGCGCCTCCAAAACATTGAGATGTGGCAGTTTGCTTGTTGCACGTGCAGTGAGTTTGCTGACATGTCATGCAGGTATGCAAATGCTGTATCATTCTGCCATATAGCAAGATGATTTGACTGAAGACTGCACGCCAGCAAGGCAAGCTGCCTGGTTATTTGACTGTACGAGTTGACAGTGCATGGCAAGGCAATTGCAAGCCAAGGCAAGACGTGGATGGATGGCAATGGCAAAGAGAATAAGTAAGCAGCCCAGAGATTTAGCCTAGTCTAGGTCCATGAGCTCAGTCCCCATCTTCTCTATACTGTGTCCTCGGTGGTAGCATTTCAATGCCAGTTGCTTGCGCATTCTGCAATGCAGTTCTGTGCTTCCTAAGAATTCTGCAAATGGATTGGAAAGGGACCATGAAGATCCTAAAATGTTTGTAATTCTGGGATGATAATGACCTTGGACAGAGATTTGTATTGAACATATAAATTAAAGAGTTATGGAATCATATAGCATGGAAACAGACACTTTGGTCCAACCAGTCCATGCTATTTATATTCCCAAAGTAAACTAGTCCCGCTTGCCTGTATTTGGCTCATATCCCTCCAGATCTTTCATATTCATGTGCTTATCCAAATGTCTTTCAAATGTTGTAACTGTGCCTTTATCCACCACTTCCTCTGGCAGTTCATTCCATGCACAAAGCAGGGTGAGAAGAATTACACACAATACTCCAGAAGAGGCCTCACCAATGCCTTGTACAGCTTCATCATGACGCCCCAAATTTTGAATTTGTCTACTGCTAGTGATGAAACAGGATGTACAATGACTTGTGAATTCATGTGAGATATCCAAAATGTATCAACTTCAGCTACCGATAGAGCCTTTACATCCACACAATGTTCCATCTACTCATTTGATGAGAATATAACCACAGATATTTTCACAGTTGATGGGGACAATTACATCCTTGGGAATGATTACTTCTCTCAAGTTCCCATTGATCACAATGAGTGTGACTGCTGCTGACTCGATGAACACTATTTTCAGTTTATTTGTTGTCCCTATTCAGATAATGCGTGACAACCATTTTAAGGCATATGTACTAAATGATCCAAACCACAATGCCACTCCACCATCTGTGCTCAAATATCATACATAGATCATACGACTCATATTATTAAGTCAGTAGCCATGAAGTGTCGAGCAAGAAAGCAAAATTTTCCCATTGCATTGCTACATTTTTATGTTACACCAATTGAAAAGTGGATTATCTTCCGTAGCACAACTAGGAATACTGATCATAACCTCATTTGGCAGCCAATTATTTAACCATTCCAAGGTCAGAAGTCACATGACTCCAGGTTATAGCCTAACAGGTTTAATTGAAATCACAAGCTTTCAAAGTGCTGCTCCTTTGTCAGACTTCACCTGATGAAGGAGCAGCACTCTGAAAGCTTGTGATTTCAAATAAACCTGTTGGACTATAACCTGGTGTCGCATAACTCCTGACCTTGTCCACCCCAGTCCAACACTGGCGCCTCCACATAATGTCAACAATTCCAAGATACAGGACGTTCTTCTTCAAAGGCAGAGGAGAATGGAAGAGATATCTGATATGAACAGGCAGAGAACTCCCGAACAAAAACAGACAACACTGGAAAAGCTCAGCAGTCTGGCAGCAACTGTGGAGAGAAATGTGAGTTTAAGTTTTGGGTCGAGTAACTCTTCCTTAGAACTTGATCCAAAACATTAACTCTGATTTCTCTCCACAGATGCTGCCAGATCTGCTGAGCTTTTCCAGCGATTTCTATTTTTGTTTCTGATTTACAGCATCTTCAGATCATTTGGTTTTTATTGAGTAGAGAATTCTCAAAACTGCAATGGGCAGAGAGTGCAATCTAGAAATACAAAGACAAATACTTGGATGCCAGGAAAGGTTTCTAGAATATGCAACCATTCCAGATCATATGGAGTCAGTAATGATCATGGTGTTACCATGTGAAGAAACAAAAGCTAGATCAGATCAATCATGCATGATGATTGCGGTTGTGCGCTGATGTTCAATAACAGCAAACAACAACCAAATAACCAAGCTGTCAACAGGTGCAGCAGAGAATAAAACATACCTCTTCAAACAGATAATATATTCGCCACATCACGATGAGTTATCAAATTTATACAGCGCTACATTGAAGACTGAAATGCTAGTCTTGTAAACTCTAGTTCACGTGTTGATATAATTATCAAATTGACAATATGCCTGTGGTACAAATAGGTATTTTTGTTTAGAATAGATTTTGATCTTTGGAAGAATGAGGATGTTGTCATTGTTAGTATGTCTATATACCTTTAAGAAACATGCTCACAGCATCATCACTGTATTACAGCATATGTATAACGATATACCTCATCCTAAGCTAGGGGGAGATGATAGCTTGGTAGTATATTCCTAGGCTATTAAACCTGAGCCCAGGTAATATTCTGGGGGTTTGGCTTCAAATCCCGCCATGGCAGATGGTAATTTTCAATTCAATTCAAAAATATCAAATCTGAAATTCGAAGTCGAATGATAACCATGCAGCCATTATTGATTATCATATAAACATTTGGTTCACTAATGCCCTAAAAGGAAGGAAACTGTTGTCCTTACCTGGTCTGGCCGAAATGGGACTCCACATTCACAGCAATATGGCTGACTCTTAACTGCCCTCTGGACATTTAGGGATGAGCAATAAATGCTGGTCAGCAACACCCATGTCCCATGAATGAATGAAAAACTCATGAAGGATAACATTCTGCTCTGTTGTAAACTCCTAGCTTAACACTAAGACAAACACATAGATGCCTGAAGAATATAATGCTTGTATATGTTAGTTAATTGTCATGAGTTTCTGTAGGATTCTTGATTATCAACACATTCCCACTCAATTGAATACATTACAAGAGTTAACATAACCATCTCTGCATCAGGCAAAACACCCTGTTGGAGGCAAACTCACATCAGTCTGTCCTCTTGGAGATAGAGAGACACCTCAAGCATGGTTTGAAAACCAAGGATACTAGTCGTAAAATCATTTTTTAAAAACCAGCGTTATACTTTATGCAAATAGTCAACTTATTTGTTCCTAAACCAATACACATCTATAGTTCTGGCAATAATAACTATGAAGGAGGATTACAACCTTGAAAACTCAAAATTGACCAATATGCCTTGAAGATTACTTATTAGAACACTCAGATAGTAGAATACAGTACATGCCAGTACGTTATTGCTCCATTAGTGAGGAAAGTCTTCAAATATAATGATATAATCCTACCATAATTAAATACATCAAATTTCATCGTAATTTAACTTTTCTGAAAAAAAATGTGACCAGGTTTTCTTTGCTACTAAAAATCATATTATGAAAAATCAAAATTGACACTATTATGAAAACAACTTCAGAGAAATACTTATTTTACGTTACTTACAAAATATATAAAATTTGAACTTATTCAAATTCCCTAAAGATAAACAGCATAACAGAGGAAAAACAAAAAGATGATGCTGAATTAAATCAGGACAAAGCATATCACCTCAGAAGCATCCAATTGACACCTCAGTGATCTTTCCATTTTTCCATTGGCATATCAAAAAGAAAACCTTCCACCGAACAGCACGTCTCTGAAGTGCAAGCAAAAGAAAATAATTACCTTGTTCAAACCTTCAGTTCACACAAGCAAGTTATCTGTAGGCATAGGCCTGAACTGTACACATTGAAATCTTTGAAACTCATCTTGGCTTTCTTGTTGAGGGTCATCATATAATTGATCTTTATTCAGGACATAGTCACATAGAATCATAAGTGAAACTATTTGGAGATATTCCAAATTGGTTAACATCCCTTTACTTTGGATCTGACAAAACTTTTTTTTTTAGTTAAAGACAGATTTGAAATAAATTAATTCCCATATTATTAAATCAGAAAATTTCTATATTACAAGACAATTATAGCCAAAAAAAATTATAACTTCTATTCATGGAGAACTTTGCAGCCTGTACTGCAAACACAGTAAATGTGATTCACCCATGAATTTGTCATTGGATCGTTTCAAAAAGTTGTAATACGTATTCATTTTGTATTTTGGCTTTAGCTCCATCAGTCAATGGAACAATGGAACAAGATAAAGTCACCATAATGGAGAGTTTTAATTTAGTTTTACCATGTTACAAAAGCTGCACAAATACTTGCAAATTTCCTACAATCCCAAATTAACAGATCTTTTGTGATGCTGTATAGATAATCCTGAATTTGAAAAATAATTTCTGTTGCTTAAAGTGCAATGTAAACACAAAAGCAACAGGGAAGGTAATGGCCTCGTGGTGTTATCACAAAACTTTTAATCCAAAGACCAAATAATGTTCTGGGGACCCATGTTTGAATCCTGCCACGCCAGATGGTGGTATTTGAATTCAATAAAACAAGAGTCTGGAATTAAGAATCTACTGATCACCATGAAATCATTTTCGATTGCTGAATAAACACATCTGGTTTACTAATGTCTTTCAGGGAAGTAAATCTGCCATCCTCACCAGGTCTGGCCTACATATGACTCCAGACCCACAGAACGGTCTCACAGACTAGTGAAGCAGCAGTCTGACATTGTCTGTAAGATATGATTCAGTGAGTATGACTACGTCCCATACGCCACCATCACCGTCTTTGGATATGTCATATCCCACAGCCAGGACAGACCCAGCAGGGTTGGATAACAGTGATATACAGGTGGGAGGGTGTTGCTCTGGGAACTCTCGACATTGACTTTGGACTCCATGAAGTCTCATGAATTCAGGTTAAACATGAGCAAGGAAACCTCCTCCTGATTAGCACGTACCGCGCTCGCTCAGCTGATGAATCTGTACTCCTCCATGTTGAACGATACGTGAAGGAAACACTGAGGATGGCAAGGGCACAAAATGTACTTTGGGTGGGGGATTTCAATGTTCATCACCAAGAGTGGCTCGGCAGTACTACTACTGATTGACGTGGAGGAACACAGCAGATCATGCAGCATCAGAGGAGCAGGTGAGTTGACATTTCGGGCCAAGACATTACTGATACCAGTCTTCACCCAATTTGATTCTTTTCACATGATATCAAGGAACGGTTGGAGACAATGGATGTAGCAAAGGCTATAAGCCCTGATAACATTCTGCAATAGTACTGAAGACATGTTCTCCAGAATTGCTGCTCCCTGAGCCAGACCTTTCCAGCACAGTTACAACACTGGTATCTACTTGCAAATGTGAAAAATTGCCCAGGAATATCCTGCCCATAAAGAGCAGGACAACTGAGCCAATTACTGCCCCATCAGTCTACTCTCAATCATCAGTAAAGTGATGGAAGGTGTCATCAACAGTGCTATCAAGCAGTTCCTGCTCAGCAATAACCTGTTCAGTGACACCCTGTTTGGGTTCTGCCAGGGCCACTCAGCACCTGATCTCATTACAGCCTTACTTCAAACATGGACAAAACAGCTGAATTCCAGAGGTGAGGTGAGAGTGACTGCCCTCGACATCAAGGTTGCATTCAACCAAGTGTGGCATCAAAGAGCCCTATCAAAACTGAAATCAATGAATATCAGGGGACAAACTCTCCAGCAGTCAGAGTCATTCCTGATATACAGGAAGATGGTTGTGATTGTTGGACATCAGTCATCTCAGTTCCAAGACATCTCTGCAGGAGTTCCTCAGGGTAGTGTCCTAGGTCCAACCATCTCCAACTGCTTCATCAATGACCTTCCTTCCATCATAAGATCAGAAGTGGGAATGTTCACCGATGATTGCACAACATTCAGCACCACTCATGACTCCTTAGCTTCTGAAGTAGTCCGCATCCAAATACAATATGATCTGGACAATATTTAGGCTTGGGCTGACAAGTGGCAAGTAACATTTTCTCCATGGAAATGATGGGCTACAACCGCTGCCCCTTGACATTCAATGGTGTTACAATCACTGAACCCCTACTGTCAACATCGTAAGGGTTATCATTGACCAGAAACTAAACTGGACTCACCACATAAACACAGTGGCCATAAGACCAAGCCAGAGGCTAGGAATGCTGTGGTGAGTAACTCACCTCCTGACTACCCAAATCCAGTCCACTATCTACAAAGCACAAGTCAAGAGTGTGTTGGAATACTCTCCACTTTCCTGGATGAGTGCACCCCAACAACAGTCAAGAAGCTTGACACTATCCAGGACAAAACAGCCTATTTGATTGACACTACAACCACAAGCTTCCACTCCCTCCATCACTGATGTTCAGTAGCAGCAGCGTGTACTATCCACAAGATGCACTGCAAAAATTCACTGAAGATCCCCAGACAGCACCTTCCAAACCCATGACCACTTCTATCTGGAAGCACAAGGACAGCAGATATGCAGGAACACCACCACCTGTAAGTGCCCCTCCAAGCTACTTACCATCCTGATTTGGAAACATACCGCCATTCCTTCACTGCTGCTGGGTCCAAACCCTGGAATCCCTTCCCTGATGGCATTGTGATTTAGCTCACAGCAGGTGGACTGCAGCTGTTCGAGAAGACAGCTCACCACCACCTTCTCAAGAACTACCAGGGGTGGGCAATAAATTCTGGCCAGCAACAGCCACATCCTACAAAATGAATAAACAAAAATAAAATTGGAAAGAGCACCCATCAAATCTAGTCCAAGAAAATACACCATGAATAACACAAAGAAAAATATAATTTCCATTACTTAAAGACACAGGTTTCACAGATGTAATAGTTATTTCCGGTGGTATTTTTATTCACTGATAGCTGAGACCAGAGAGGTCCATTAACAGGCAGGAAACCTGTTTGGCTGTGTTTGTCCACATACTGTTGAGTTTTACCTCCACACTATGCATTTTTTGATCCAACAGATTCCCCACCTAGTGGTCTGCTAAATGAATCAGCTTAACTTTCAGACTAAAGTTGAAGAACACTCAGAAGGAAATTTCTAGCATCATTAATGTATTTAAATGCACCAAAACATCTCCTGTGAACTGGTTAGCTGCCTGTCCCTTGTCCAACTTCAGTAAAACTGGAATTCTGGAGGTTGTAGCTGACTTCCCATTGCATTTATTACTGCTCACAATTAACCTCTCAGCCACATCCTTTTCCAACCATTCACATTTGCCAAAACTTCTCTTGTTATTTACTTGTCATTTTACAAAACAGATTTGTGATGCAAATCATGAGTTCTTCCCTCCACAAACAAGCCATTTGTGAATATCTGGCTTTTGAAGTATTTTTGTCAAATCTTCCAGACTGCATCTATAATGCTTACAAGAAACAAAACTTTAAAGTTTATTTTCTTTATTTATTTATAGGATGTGGGTGTCACTGGCTGGCCAGCATTCATTTACCATCCCTAGTTGCCCTTGAGAAGGTGAGATAACAAGGTGTGGGGCTGGATGAACACAACAGGCCAAGCAGCATCATAGGAGCAGGAAAGCTTGACGTTTCGGGCCTAGACCCTTCATCAGAAATGGGGGAGGGGAAGAGGGTTCCGAAATAAATAGGGAGAGAGGGGGAGGCAGATAGAGGATGGATAGAGGAGAGGATAGGTGGAGAGGAGGCAGAAAAGTCGAAGAGGCGGGGTTGGAGCCAGTAAAGGTGAGTGTAGATGGGGGGGTAGTCTCCACCTATCCTCTCCTCTA
The DNA here is from genome assembly GCA_024137785.1 of Ginglymostoma cirratum. NCBI lineage: Eukaryota > Metazoa > Chordata > Chondrichthyes > Orectolobiformes > Ginglymostomatidae > Ginglymostoma > Ginglymostoma cirratum. The sequence continues at coordinate 71,556,313 of JAHRHZ010000144.1, forward strand.
TCCATCCTCTATCCGCCGCCCCCTCTCTCCCTATTTATTTCGGAACCCTCTTCCCCTCCCCCATTTCTGATAAAGGGTCTAGGCCTGAAACATCAAGCTTTCCTGCTCCTATAATTCTGCTTGGCCTGCTGTGTTCATCCAGCCCCACACCTTGTTATCTCGGATTCTCCAGCATCTGCAGTACCTTTTATCTCTGCCCTTGAGAAGGTGATGGTGAGCTGCCTTCTTGAACCATTGCAGTCCACCTGCTGTGGGTTGACCCTAATGCCATTTGGGAGGGAATTCCACAATTTTGACCCAGAGACAAAGATTGAATGGCGGTACTGTATATTTCTAAGTCAGGATAGTGAGTGGCTTGGAGGGGTAAGTGAAGATGGTGGCGTTCCCATATATCTACTGCCTTTGTCATTCTAGATGGAAGTGGTTGTGAGTTTGGAAGGTGCCATCTGACGATCTTTGGTGAATTTCTGCAGTGCACTTGTAGTTAGTACACACTGCTGCTACTGAGCTTCAGTGGTCGAGGGAGTGGAAGCTAATGGTTATAGCGCCAGTCAAGTGGGTTGCTTTGCCTTGGATGATGTCAAGCTCCTTGAGTGTTGTAGGTTCTGTACTCATCCAGGAAAGTGGGCGTATTCCATCACATTCTTGATTTGTGTCTTGTAGATGTTCGTCAAGATTTGGTAGTCGGGAGGTGAGTTACTCGCTGCAGTGTTCCTAGCCTCTGGCCTGCTCTTATAGCCATTCTGTTTATGTGGTGAGTCCAATTGCATTTCTGGTCAATGATAACCCCCATGATGTTGACACTGGGGGAATCAGTGATGGTAACACCATTGAATGTCAAGGGGCAGTGGCAGATTGTCTCTTATTATTGAAATTGATTCATCTTATCTGTACCCTGCATGATTTTATAAGCCTCAATAAGGTCGCCCCTCAACCTCCTACACTCTAGTGGTAAAAGTCCCAGCCTATCCAGCCTCTCCCTATAACTCTAACCTTCCATTTCCAGCAACATCCTGTTTAATCTTTTCTGAACCCTCTCCAGCTTAACAATTTCCTTCTTATAACGGGGCAATCAAAACTGGACACAATACTCCAGAAGAGGGCAAACCAACGTCCTGTACAACCTCAATATGACATGTCATTATTTTTCTTTCTTTCCCTCCCTCAGACATTTTCTTAGGTGTCTGTACAATTGCAATCTAAATGTTTCATTCATCCTCCCTCCTCTTATGGCTTTATAATTCTTGCTGAAGCTATTATTCATGCAGTACTGTATTTGGAAGACACTTTCTTCATTGCAAACCCTTCCATAAGCAGGAATTGATGCATGTGAGGTTGGGGCCTAATTGATTTCAGATAGAATGGATTGGGCTGATTATTTAAAACTCAGAGTTGAGCTCAGCATCATGATATTACTCTTTGGTTAAGATATCAGTCGTCAGCTCTGCACACATATTCTTTTTCTTCACAAATGTTTTTATATAGCAGATTACTTAAATGTTGTAAACTACTAGGGTAGTGAAGAAAGTGTTTGGTATGCTTGGCTTTATTGATCAGTGCTAAATCACCCATAGTATTCCGGGGTTTATAGGTTAGGTACATTGACCGTGGGAATGCAGGGTGAAATGGACAGGGTAGGGGGATGGGTCTGGGTGGGATGCTGTTTGGACAGTCGGTACTGACTCGTTGGGCTGAATGGTTTATTTCCACACTGTAAAGATTCTACGCAATTCTATTCTTTACTCAGAGTGTGGTAGGGGTGGGGAATGTTTTGCTGGAGCGGGTTGTGGAGTCGGCCTCATTAGGGGCATTTAAGCGGCTATTAAATAGGCATATGAATGTTGGTATAAGGTAGGGGTGGAGGTTAATTAGACTTTAGGTTTAGGCTAAAATTTCGGCACAACATCATGGGCCGAAGGGCCTATACTGTGTTGTACTGCTCTATGTTCTATGTTCAAAGGATTTTGTGAAACTTGAATGGGTTCAGAAAATATTTACAAGGATGTTGCCAGGGTTAAAGGGGTTGAGCTATAGGGAGAGGCCGAATAGGATGGTGCTATTTTCCCTGGAATATCAGAGGCTGAGGGGCAACCTTATAGAGGTTGATAAAATCATAAGAGGTATCGATAGGGTGAATAGTCAAGGTCTTTTTCCCAGGGTAGGGGTATCCAAAACCAGAGGGCATAGGTTTAAGGTGAGAGGGGAAGATTTAAAAGGGACCTAAGGGACAACTTTTTCACACAGGGAGCGGTGCGTGTATGGAACGAGCTGCCAGAGGAAGTGTTAGAGATTGGTACTATTACAGCATTTAAAAGGCATCAAAACTAAAGAAGAAAGATTGAAAAAGGGACTTAAGTGTTAACTTTTTCACACAGAAGGTAGTGTTTGTATGGAAGGAGCTGCCAGAGATAGTGGTGGAGTCTGGTTCAATTAAACTGTTTAAAACACATCTGGATGAATTTTAATAGGAAGGGTTTAGAGGGATAGGGGCCAAATGCTGGTAAATGGCCCTAGATTAATTTGGGATATCTGGCCGACATGGTTGAGTTGGATTGAAGGGTCTGTTTCCATGCTGCACAGCTCTATGACAATGAGTCTAAGAGATTGTCATGACAGAATATGACAAATTTAGTTAAAAAGTTAAATAGTAGACTTGAATTTGTAAAGGCTTTTCACAACCACTGGCCTTCTCATAGAATTTTATTACCTGTCATAATAACCAGAGGTACTCTCAACATTGTCAATGAACTGAACTAATACAGCTCCTTACCCACTTCTCATAACATTTGTAATAATTCATGCTGAAGTATGTCAGGAGTTCAGTTCTTGTTTACATGGTGTTCAGAACAATGCCTGTAAGTTTAACTTATATTTTCAATATTATTTGTCATGATGGGGGAAAACCATAAGACCATAAGAAAGAGGAACGGGAGTGCTCTGCCATTCAATAGCATTATGGCTGATCCAAAATTCCTCACTTTCCTACTCTTTCCCCGTGACCCTTGATTCCCCGACTTATCAAGAATCTATTTATCTCAGCCTTAAATATACACAAGGACTCTATCCACACAGCTCTCTGTGACGAGGAGTTCCAACAACTCAAAACCCTCTGAGAGAATAAATTTATCCACATCTCAATCTTAAATTGGAGCCCTTTAATTCTGAGACTATGCCCTCTGGTCCTAGGTGCTCCCATGAGGGAAAACATCCTCTCAGCATTTACCTTGTCAAAACCTTTAGGAATTCTATTTTTGAGTGATACGTGCTTTAGTTTCATTTAAAGCAGTTCTTGGAGGCTTGGAGCCAGGAGGTTTAGAGTCTTGTTTGTTTGCATGCATTTATTAAAAGGATTTTCAAGATTTGATTTGTTGTTCTGGTCAAAGCCTAGTTTATGTTCTCACAATGGGTCAACAACGGAACATTGTTATTTCCTAGATGAGTCTTTGCACATCTGGGAATGTCTTTCTATAATCCATTTCACACAAATAGTTGTTTGGTCAGGTGGCTTATAGCCGATGTGTTTTAGCTCTGTCTAACTTCAGCCAGATTGTTTTTACAACAAAATGATACCCTTTAAGCAGTTTCAGTAATTTAATAAGTATCAGATACTAATTATTGTGATAAAGATTGAAATATCATTTCAGAATTTGAGTTCTAAAGTAGAGGAAAATAGATTTTAGTTGCTAGTTCTGTGGAAGTGAATTTTTTAAAAAAGAGATCAGAAATTGAGTTTTGAACAGTGAGTTCAAACATCAGATACAACAGGGGTTAATTGCTGAATGTTTACCAAGTGGAAATTTTACAATTACAGAATGACAGATAGTTCGAGGCCAGAATCAACTTTCAGTTCAGAAGAATATTTTCATATCAGCAGAAAGTCAGTTTAGTTTGTAGACATTGCCTGGCTGTCAAAATTGGAAAGAAACATTCAGGGCATGAGAACTAGAGAAAAATAATACATTGCTTTAGCGGTGCAAGGAGGATAGCTGGAAAAAGCCAATGAATTCATTTGCATTCACGTGTCTCTGGCAGAAACAGAGAGAATTCTGGTGAATGTCCAGCAATTCAAATGAGTTAGAAATTTTAAAATGAAGAAAGGGGTGACATTTGGGGTTGAGTGACTGTAAAGGATATTACTTTTTTATGAAAATATCTTCATAAATTATTATAACTTTGGTTTATTTTCTCATTTGTGTAATGTATTCTGTTCTTTTGTTAAAACAGAATTGGCAGGCTTATGTGAATATATTCAATGACTGATCATCTTCATGCTGCCAGACCTGCTGAGCTTCTCCAGACAATTTCTGTTTTTTTTTTAAGAATCCCTACAGTGTGGAAACAGGCCCTTTGGCCCAACAAGTCCACACTGACCCTTGGAGCATCTCACCCAGACCCATCCCCCTATAACCCACACACCCCTGAACACTATGGGCAATTTATCATGGCCGATCCACCTTGCCTGCACACCTTTGGACTGTGGGAGGAAACTGGAGCACCTGGAGGAAACCCACACAGACACAGGGAGAATGTGCAAACTCTGCACAGACCGTCACCTGGGGCTGGAATTGAACCTGGGTCCCTGGCCCTGTAAGGCTGCAGTGCTAACCACTGAGCCACTGAGCCACCATGCCACCCTTTACTGCAGAACTTTATTTATTAATTAAGTAGAATTTATTAAGCAATATTTTTATAATACTTAGCACATGCAAGTAATGGAGACACATGCAAGCAATTTTTGAATATTACCAACACAGCCAATACCTTTCTTCTCTTGTATTCAATTAGTGTCACATTAAACTCAGAAGAACTACACCATAGAAGCCAGAGGAAAACTGCTACAAAGTACTCTGGGTTTCAGACTCTTACTTCCAATTCCCAAAACTTTGCATTCCTTATAAGGAAATGTTTCTAAATAACTCTTTTCACTGTTTTAAGATTAGAGTCATCTGCTATCAGACTTCTACAACTAGCGTCGTGTAAGTTAAATAGATATGCGCCTCTTATTCCTTCGGCTACAGGAGTTAACATTTCATTGTGTAAACAAATGACGCATCATTTTAAAGTTTTAAGTTGAACAACATTATTTCCTCTTGGCAATAATGCCAATTATCATGAACTACTCATTTACCATCCCTGGGGATATTAAAGCAATTATAAGATCAGATGTTCCCGCAGAATTTGAAGTTGCCATTTTAAAATATAGATATTTTGCTCACAAATACAGTTGATCAATCAAAGCAAGTAATGAATTAACATCTACAAATAATATATGGAGTAATAAAAGAGTACAATGGATGCTGGAGACGTAAAATTATAACCGAAGGTGCTGGAAAAGACTTGGCCGGTCTGGTAGCATCTGTGCAAAAAAATCAGGGTTAATGTTTCAATTCGAATATGATTACTTTGCAACTTTGATGAAATGTAGCTTCCCAAAAGACTTGAAATAAATTTTTTTGATCTTGATTTCTTGTGTCCAGCCTCTTCCCACTGGTATTCATACCTCATTTGAAGCCTCACAGTTTCATTGTACTCAATTGCCCAGATCTTATCATTTCCTTTTCAGCATGAATGTCCATTCCCGTGGAACTCTACCACAAGTGGGATAATCCTGGTTGTCATTCTAATGATTTGAAGTTTAGTTTTGTGGTAGTAATTGGTTGGTAAATAGTGGATTGGAAAGAGAAATTGATTAATTTAATTCATAGTTCTAAGGTTCAAATACCACATTCACTTAATGAAAACTAACACAAAGAGGGTGTTTTTCACTTTCACTGCCTGAATGGTAATCTGGTGGAATTAATATTCCACTTGTTATGTATGCCTACTGATTTTCATACTTCTCTGAGATGTAAATAGGTGGCTTCTGCAGCAGGTGGGCAATGTGTAAAAGTTGAGTATTACCACAATAATGGCAATTTTAGCTAATCAAAGTACAGATATGTTACAAACGTGACAGGTAATATGGATGCAAGTTAGATACAATTTTTAAAAATGTACAGGTAAGGTTGCCAGCGAATTTGTTACATTCGCTTAATTAATATCATTCTATTCTGTGATGTTGCCCACCGGAAGTTAAGATCGTGGCTGCAGTATTTTTTAAAGTCAAACGGTCCTGGAAGTAGGAAATAATTGAGATGGATGAACACACAAATGCAGAATGTTATATTTTGCCATTCTTATATTTCATAATTTTATTTTATGTTAACATAATGGAAAACGGTTAGATGGTAAGTGTTTCTCTGTAGTACTCAAAAGAATTAGATTTCACTTTCATCCGTTAATATTTCATTTAATATAATTCCATACAAAGAAATACAGTTTTTTTTTAATTTTAGGGGTATATGCATACCAGAAATTTCAGGTACTCACATTCCATGTCATCAATTAAGGATGCTAAAAAATATTTTGTAATGTTTGTCTTAAACAATTTACTAATCTTTTCCTCTTAGATTATTTTCAAGAAAAAGGTATCTAGATTTTAAAAAAAGTTACAACAAGAACAGACACAGAAACATAGAATATAGGGGCAGGTGTGGAACGTTCATCCCTTCAAGCCTGCTCTGCAAGTTAATACGACCATAGCTGATTGTCCAACTCATGACCCTTTACCAGCAGGTTTTTTCCCATACCCTTTGATCACTTTAGCCTGAAGAAACATATCTAACTTGTTCTTGAGAAAAATCAACATTGTGGCCTCAATCGCTTTCATTGGCGGAGAATTCCACATGCTCACCACTCTTTAGGTGGAGAAATTTCTCCTCAAAACAGTCTTAAATGGTTTACCCCATATCATTAGACTGTGAGCCTGGTTCAGGAGTCCCTGCCATCACTCATGCATATATCCTGTTCAGCCCTGTTAGAATGTTATAGGTTCTATGAGGCCACGCCCCCTCTCCTCATTCTTCTATACTGCGGTGAATATAGTCCCAACTGATCCATTTTCTCTTCACACATCAGTTCTGATATCCTAGAAATCAGTCTGGTAAACTTTTGTTACAATTGCTCCATTGTAAGGAGAACAAAACTGCACGCAATGTGCCAGATGTGGTCTCACCAAAGCCCTGTACAATTGCAGCAAGACATCCCTGCTCCTGTATTCGAATCGTCTTGCAATGAAGGCTAAAACGCCATCTGCCTTCTTCACTGCCTGCTGCACCTACCTGATTACTTTCAGCAACTTATGTACAAGGACAGCATGGTTTTGTTGCACCTCCCCCTTTCCCAACAAATCACTGTTCAGGCAATAATCTGCCTTTCTGTTTTTGCTACCAAAGTGAATAACCTCACAATTGTCGGCATGATACTTCATCTGCCATGCGTTTTCCCAATCATTCAGCTTGTGCAAATCACACTGGTCAATCGAAGAATAAAAAAAATTAAAGAATTTTACAAAACTGTGCGCATTGCATGTAGAAGTTACAGAATGAAAGATCGACACTTACAGTAAATAGTGATTCCACATTCAAACCAAGCTTTAAAAGTAGATTATTTGATTAACAGAATGACAAGAGAAATAATGTAGTTTGCTCTCATTCTTACTCTTTTATGCTCCCATATTGCTGCTTGCACTGTGTAGGTTAATATACAGAAAGTCTTGTAACTTCAAGTGTAGACATTTATACCATGGTAAGGCCATCTAAAAATGGTTCATTATTGTCATTGTCACTTACAGTTGAGTTGTTTTGAATTGTGTTGTTCAATTATAGCTCAGGAAGGGAATTGATTGAAGATTATAACATTATTTCAAAGATGTCAAATGTGGCACATCAAGCTTCAACTCAAGAAGGCCACAGGGACATCCAAAATGGAAGCAGACCCTTCAGTCCAACCAGTTCACACTAATCATGTTCCCAAACTAGTCACATCTGTCTTGACCCATATCCCTCCAAACCTTTCCTATTCATGAACATATCCAAGTGCCTTTTAAACATTGTAACTGTACCTGCATCCAGCACTTTCTATGGCAGTTCATTCTGCACATGATTCACTCTCTGTAAATAAGTTGCTCTTTCTCTTCTCACCTTAAAAATATGCCCCTTAGTTTTGAACTCCCCACCTGAGGAAAAAGAGCCTTGTTGTTCGCCCTACCTATTCCCCTTGTGAATTTATAAACCTGAATAAGATCACTCCTCATGTTCCTATGCTCCAATGAAAAAGTCCCAGTCATTCCATTCTATTTTTATATCTCAAAACCTCCATTCCTGGCAATATCCTGGAAAATGTTTTTGGAGCCATTTCTAATTTAATAAAGCCTTTGTATAACTGTCCAATTTTTTTAAACATGCCGGGAATTAAATGAGATTAATATCAGGAAAATGATGTGTTAAAAATGGCAGAATAATTGAAAAATTAGTAGAGGAATAAAATTAAATGAGAGGGAGAGAGCAACAAAAGGATGTTGGCAACATTCAATATATCTTAGGTATATACTATTAACTATCCTCTTGTTTGCATGTTGTATGCTCCATTATCAACTTCTTTGTGATCTCGAGTTCCTTGCCAGCTGCCACTTTTTGCAGTGAGTGCAAATTGATTGCAGTCATGTGACCTCCCAATGTGCTAATCCGCTATTATTGCAGACATCCTTCAATTTCTTTTCAGTCCTGCCTAATGAGTCAGGAAGTGAATCATGCAGCTAGTTTGTGATGTTTAATATGATGATTGAGAAAAAAAAAGTTGACCTTCTTTGATGCTTCCAAGCTGAGAGAACATGGAAGATTAAGTTAGTTTCCAATTCTTTCGAACTCTTATTCAAAAATGTTATAACCTGATGAGAACTCCATGTGAAATAGAATACTCTTTCGATTTTAGAATCATATCTAATCATACATGAAAAGGCATTGTTAAAAAAATAAATGTTCATAGTATGTGGGCATTGCTGCCTCGACCATCATTAATTGGTCATCCTTAATTGCCTGACCTACCTTCTTCAACAGTTGCAGACTTATTTATAGGGACACCCACAGTGCTGTTGGAAAGTGATTGCCAGGCTTTTGACTCTGTGACATGTAGGAACAGAGATCTGGCTGAGACAGGATGATGTGTGGCTTGGAGGGGAACTTGCAGTTTGTGGTGTTCCCATGCATCTGCTACCCTCGTCTATCTGGTGGTACAAATTATGGGTTTGAAAGGTGCTGTGAGCAGAGCATTGGTGAGTTACACATTATATATTGTTGGTCCCTATAAATATTTTTAATCAGATTTTATTTTATCGATTATACCTTAGTAAATTAATTGTGGAGAGTAGATCAGCTATTTTACAGATCACTTTCATTGATAATTACCAGATTTAGGCTTAGTTGGCTTTATTTCATGTGAAGTGAAGGAAAAGCTACGACTTTGATTTAATGAACGTTAAAGGGAGAACAAAATAAAATACTACTTATTAAAGAGAAGCAGTTTGAAAGCTGGAATTGAGAGGTGGAGGAGATTTAGAGGTTGGTACCAGTGGGAGCTTATGTCATGTCTGCAAATGATTTCACCAAAGGGTAGCAAGTAGATTAGAAAGATTCTCTGGGAGCTTTTGACATGTTGTGGAAGGTGAAGAGAAAATGTTACTGGGCATACTCTGGCTATATTTAGAAAGGTAAGAATAGGATGGACCAAGGGCCTTCCTTCTTCAGCGGACAATAGGCTGTGAGGGCCTGGAGCAGGATAATGTCTTCAGCAGCTCCTTGAGACTGTGGATTTTTTAGCATGGGCAATCTGCCTAACTTGCACTTCCGTAGACCTGTCTATCTCAAGCATAAAAAAAGTTTCACACTGGAGATGTGAGTCCTGAGCTAAGAATCCAATGCTGGTAAAGCATGTTCAGCCATACAGGAGACTAGTAGTGTTTGAACGGTTGGATAGATTGGATGCTTGGGTCAGTCGTTCCGCTGTTTGTGCTTGACTTGCACATGAAGATGTTTAAGATGGTTGGCACCTTCACAGAGATGTCTGTCTCCAGATCAAACAGCTTTAGAAAGAGATTCCGATGATTCAGTGGGAATCTGTATTTCTTTCAGGGATGCTTTGAAAACATCCATGAAGACTTTTGCCCGCCCTCCTGGTAATCACTTGTCCCAATGGAGATCGGAACTGTGAACTTTCTTTTGAAAGTTGTTTCAGACATATGGACAATATGGTGGAACTGAGATAACTGCTAACATTTTCCATGTCTGTGATGGATGCAGAATAGCAGGGAGCATTGTTACCCCATAGAGCACAAATTTCATGAGACAAAGTTTCTATGATATACTTTAAATCAATGCATTATTTACCTTTGTACTGTTGAAATTATATTTAAATATTTTAGACTTTAAGAGTTGTTTCCTAATAACGATTGAGAATTGGTTGTGAAGGGGTCCTGTGGATGAAGGTTTTACTCACGGTGCAGAGTAGGTGCAACCCTGAAAGGAGGACTCTTGTCCAAAGACACAAGACTGAATTGTATGTGTTTTTGGCAATGTGTCAATTTCAGTGAGTTTCATGGGTCGTGACGTACCAAATTATCTATCTATTGTGATGATGCTCTCACTTTAAAGGGTTATCTTTCCCTGTAGTTTTTTTTGAAGACAGCTTGCAGAGGCAGAGGTGATGAACTGCCTACTGAGGATGGCTTCTATAAATAGCTTAGGAGGCCTTGGTTTTTTTTTCAGCCTGAATGGGTGTGGCCAGCTGTCACAAACCAGTTTTTTTTTAGCTTCAGTTGTCAGAAGCTGTTTGGGGTCTCAGAAGAATTGGAAGCTTCAGTGACTTATTCTGAGCTGCTGAGTCGTGTGGCAGAGCAAGCACGAGCAAAGACCCTGGCAGAGCAAGCATGGGCTAAGCGCCCTGGTGGCGTAGAGAAAACTGGTTGATTCCCACAGCGACAGTGGAACGAATAGCCCGAGTCCAGCAATGGAGCAAAAGCATCTATTCCCAGAGCAGTGGCACTGTGACTCCTGGATCGAGGCCAGCACAAGGAGGTAGCATGGCCTCCTGCTCTGGGACCGTTAGGCACAGACTGGAACTTAATTGCTTATTGTCACTTTTTATCAACCTGGACTTTTCCAATGGTTCCCATGCTAATTTTTTTTTACTCTTTAACTACACTCAAAAGTATGTGTACCTTGGTCCACTGTAACTAAGATGGCACCGAAAGGCTACATTTCAAACTTTTCACTGCACTCATTCGAATGTGCATGACAATAAAGGCTATTCTATTCTCTGAAATCTCTCTTGATGTTGTTTCCTCCTGGATTGGAGAACTGCATGTAAAAATCTGTGTCTGAATTTGCCTTTTGACCAAGGGTTGTGTTTATTGAATGTTACTACATTGGAACTGTTAATTAATAATAGGTGCCATATCTATTTTTCGGCTAAATTTTCCAATACTTAAGTTATTCTAAATTCCTCTTTCTTTTGTTTGTATTTTAACTACAGTGTTTTAATAAATTGTGTTTTGCTTAACGTTGAGTAGTTGACCAATCACATCACATCTGGAACATGCACTTCATATCCACCATTAATACAAGAAAATGTTAGTGTCTAGGATGCCTTCTTAAAATAATTTAAGGGCTTCAGGTCTGGTCCTTAATACTATGATGCATCTCACTCTTGATCCACCTTAGCAATCGTCATTTCCAGAAAATTTAGCCATTCACCATATATCTGCCGAAAGGCAAGCACATCTGGTGCCTGTGCCATATCTAAAAGTCCCTTGTGTACCCAGATGAACACTGGCATTTCAAAGCTGATGCTGTGCACCCCTCCACTCATCCTGGCTCTTTCTGCCAGTTATGAGATGTTTTCTCCTGGAATAAGAGGAATGGAGGGATTGAGAGAAATGAAAGTGAGTGGGATAAATGCTTTGCATAATGTGCTGGTGCAAATGGTCAAAAAGAAGTAAGGTGTCCTGGGCAAGTGTGGAAGCAGTGTAGAGGCCTAGGCTGGTTTAGTAGCATGGAAGGTGCAAGTGAGGGGGCTGTTACAGGCAATGCTGAGAGTGGTAGATCATGCCTCTCGGCAGGTGCAATAGAAAAGGCAGAGGAGTGTAGGGTAGCAGAAAGAAGGGCCTGACATTTAGCCTGGTGCAGCAGAGAAGGTAATTGATCTTCTTATTGCACTTCTGATCATTCCTCCAGAATGCAGAGATGGTGTTGCCCCAATGGCACCCTCAAACCAGGCCGCTAAGTTCTGCTGCTTTGGCTTTCCTCTGCTGCTGTTCTGAAAAAATAGACATATTAGACTTGAAACGTTAACTCTGTCTTTCTCCACAGAAGCTGCCAGACTTGCTGAGTCTCTCCATCATTTTCTGCATTTGTTTCAGATTTACAGTCTCTGCAGTAGTTTGTTTTTATTAATTTAGCTAAGTGGGAGGCATGGTACTTTACCACTTAGAGGCTGCAGGAGTGCAGCTACACTCTGGGGACCAAAGGGCCAGAGAAGTGCCCAGCCTACAGGGAGTCAATATATTGGTATCACCAGGGATTAGGAGAGATACAAATTCTCTGTCCTGTACAGTTGTAGTCCTGCTTTTATGTTATTGCCCTTGAAAAGGTCTCACACCAGTGGGTCTTATAGTGCCCCCTTCATAGGTGGATAGACCTGCAATGCCGACTTTGGGTGTGCTCACAGTAACTTGCTTTCATGTCATACAATTCAAATTATTGCACAATAGAAAACAGCATCGAATGCTCTTCAGGCAATAGTTTCTAGACCCTGCCTTTATGTTTTGGTGAGGGCTCAAACACCCTGCTCCCCTCCCTGATTGATAGCATTTCCTGTGAACCCCACAGGCTTCCCACTCCACAGGTCCCTACCCAATCCATCTAGATGCCCCTACAGCTGTGCACCTTTCCCCCCCAGAACCTGACATATGAGGTTACAATGCTGACAAGCCATTGATTGTCACCAATGTGTGCCTCCATAGACTTCAATGAGGACTACTTCCATTAGACTTTAAGACATGGCTGTTTGTTTGCTGCACATGCAGTGTGTTTGCTGTAAAAGCTGCTTGTGCATGGTACAGGGATAATAGGTACTGCAGATGCTGGAGAATCCGAGGTAACAAGGTGTGGAGCTGGATGAACACAGCAGGCCAAGCAGCATCACAGGAGCAGGAAAGCTTGACGTTTCGGGCCTAGTCCCTTCATCATTTCTGAAGGGTCTAGGCCCGAAACATCAAGCTTTCCAGCTCCTATGATGCTGCTTGGCCTGCTGTGTTCATCCAGCCCCACACCTTGTTATCTCTGTGCATGGTACAGGCGCGTGATTGATGTAGTTACTGCTTTCTGCAAATTGTCCACCCACTTTTTGAGGAATGCTGACCACAAGGCAAGCAGCCCGATTGTTTAACTGTGCTCGTAGATACGATAAGGCAAAGCATGTGATGAGTGTGCAGGTCAACACTAAGTGAACAAGCGCTAAAAGAGCAAGTGCACAGTCCTGAGATGCAATCTGGTAGGTCTGTGCTTCCTAAGAACCTTGCAAATGGATCAGTGAGGAACCATGACTGTCCTGAGGGATTGGTGATCGTGGATCTTGCCCTGAGGTGCTGTTGCATGGTGAGAAATATGGAGGCTGTTTGTAGCCAGTGGTGGGATAAAGTCATCAGGTCTCTTTTCTGATTTCAATGTCAGGAACACTCGGCATTTAGTTTATTTGCCGTGGTGGTAGGATGGAAAACTACATATTAAAAAGGTGAGATGTGCAGTTTATAAGATCGTTAACAAGCAACAATCCTTCTGAATAGGCAACTTGCTGCCACTTAGTCAGAAACAGAAAAGGAAACTGGAAATATTTGAAGAGTTGGAGAAACAATTACGAAGAATTTGAGAGATGAAAGTACCTAGAAGGAATTTAGGCAGGAAAGGGTGATTGTAAACATCATGATAATCCATAAAGACAAATTGATGAGGGTGAGATAAAAGGTACTGCAGATGCTGGAGAATCCGAGATAACAAGCATGGGGCTGGATGAACACAGCAGGTCAAGCAGCATCATAGGAGCAGGAAAACTTGACGTTTCGGGCCTAAACCCTTCCTCAGAAATGGGGGAGGGGAAGAGGGTTCTGAAATAAATAGGGAGAGAGGGGGAGGCGGATAGAGGAGAGGATAGGTGGAGAGGAGGCAGACAAGTCGAAGAGGCGGGGATGGAGCCAGTAAAGGTGAGTGTAGGTAGGGGGGTAGGGAGGAGATAGGTCAGTCCAGGGAGGACGGACAGGTC
>JAHRHZ010000144.1:71575502-71611758 GCA_024137785.1 Ginglymostoma cirratum
GAAGTGCTACACCTGCCCCCACACCTCCTCCCTCACCCCAATCCCAGGCCCCAAGAAGACATTCCACATCAGGCAGAGGTTCACCTGCACATCTGCCAATGTGGTATACTGCATCCGCTGTACCCGTTGTGGCTTCCTCTACATCGGGGAAACCAAGCGGAGGCTTGGGGACCGCTTTGCAGAACACCTGCGCTCAGTTCGCAACAAACAACTGCACCTCCCAGTCGCGAACCATTTCAACTCCCCCTCCCATTCCTCAGATGACATGTCCATCCTTGGCCTCCTACAATGCCACAGTGATGCCACCCGAAGGCTGCAGGAACAGCAAATCATATTCAGCCTGGGAACCCTGCAGCCCAATGGCATCAATGTGGATTTCACAAGCTTCAAAATCTCCCCTCCCCCAACCGCATCCCAAAACCAGCCCAGCTCATCTCCACCTCCCTAACCTGTTTTTCCTCTCACCTCAAGCCACACCCCCATCTCCTGTCTACTAACATCATCCCGCCCCCTTGACCTGTCCGTCCTCCCTGGACTGACCTATCTCCTCCCTACCCCCTTACCTACACTCACCTTTACTGGCTCCATCCCCGCCTCTTCGACTTGTCTGCCTCCTCTCCACCTATCCTCTCCTCTATCCATCCTCTATCTGCCTCCCCCTCTCTCCCTATTTATTTCAGAACCCTCTTCCCCTCCCCCATTTCTGATGAAGGGTTTAGGCCCGAAACGTCAAGTTTTCCTGCTCCTATGATGCTGCTTGACCTGCTGTGTTCATCCAGCCCCATGCTTGTTATCTCGATGAGGGTGAGTTTTGAGCAGGGTATTAACAGCGAGTGTTTTGAAACAAGTGGGAGTGGTACCTGAAGTGACATCTCGTTTGCATATTAGCGGGACAGCCATGAATAGAAATTATGTAGTCAAAAGTTTCGAAGGAATGGAATTCAAAGAGGAAGAGTGAGCATGGGGACATAAACTCGAGTGGGTATGAATTGTGATGGACTGGAAATAGACTAGTATTCATTGCAAAGAATCACTTTATTTTAGTTTTCTTTCATTAAAAATAAACATTTCAAATGGATTGCGTAAAGTTAGAAAATATTCCTCTGTGTCCACTAGACTACCAAATTCATCGGTTTTATTTTTTTCTGAAATCTCTGCTGACCCCAAGTTAGCAGAGCTTTAAAAATACATAGAGCAAAACCTCACTGATGAGCCATAGTTCTACCTAGTTTCTTGAGAAATAAAAACTTTGGTGCAAGTCTAACAACATTTTATCAACACAGTTGAAAATGTAGCTTATATAGTGATGGGATTTCTATACTGGATATTACAATATCTTTAGTGATTCTAACTTGCTAAGACAGACGGAGCATTCAGCATATTTCAAACACTTTTTCATGCAATGAAGCTTTTACGAAGCAATATTTTACAGTGATTTTTTAAATATTTATTGCATTCTTAACTGTGTACCTACATTTAAATTTGGTATATTGAGAACCTTGGCAGCTCAAAACGTTGTAAATTAGACACAGAAAGATCCTGTTATGTGTAATGCGTTACTTGATGCTGCATTCTGGCTAATACATAATGTGATCTACCTATGTCCTGATATAATTTTATAATGTCATATTTAAATTTCATAAGAAAGCTTGCAATGCTGCTGAGTTCTTCTGCTGCTCACGTTACCTCACTATATCATATTGAAAGGGTAAAACACTAAATACCAGCTCACAGCAGTTTAATTCAAAAGTGCACTGTGGTTCTATAAATTCTTCACACATTAAGCATGTCAAGAAATGGAATTCATTCTACTCTGACATTTGCCATTGAAAAATGTGGTAATAGGGTGTCACAAATCAAATTAAAATGTCCACAGGGTAAGCAGGTACTGTGCTTTAAAAGGCTGGAGTTATCTGTACAACTCTGCGATCATGGAAACTGCTCTACACACAAAAAAAAACAAGGTCAATCTTGTTCACCTTCTATCCTGATAATCACACGATGCAACAATAAAGGAGTTGTTGATTAATCTTAGCAATTAATCTCTATCAATTAGCATATAACAGTTCCAGAAATGACATAAGGAAACCCCAGTTATAAATGTGCTTTGGGAACAATAGCTCCACAGTCACTTGTTTGTTTCAGGTACTCTCCACTTACTGTATGTAATTCTGTAGATTTCTGTTAAAAGCATTGCTTTAATTGTTATTACACAAGATGCTGACATACTATAATTTTTCTCTAGCAAATGGTTTCAAATCAAGACAGAAGAGATGAAGAGTTTCTTTCTCTATCAGCTTTCAGTTCTTAGGGAAAAAAGGTATTGTGAGAACTCTCAATCTGTCTAAATCCGTTTAAATTTGCAGTATAATAGATCTGAGAACAAAGTAGCAGTTGCTATACATTGCAAATAATCTGAAAGTACTTACTAACTTTGAATCCCAATACAGTATTCCATGCATACAAAAATAAAGGTTTGCATTTTTCTCGTCTTTTTCACAATGTCACAATGTCTCCAACTATTTTATAGCCAGTGAAGTGCTTTTGAAATATAATCACTGTTGTAGTGTATGAAATCAGGCAATCAATTACATAAACAAGGCCCTACAAACAGCAACTTACTCATCACCAAATATTTGCTTTTGTGGTGTTCATTGAGGGATAAATATTGCCCAGGATACCCAGAATAACTTACCTATTCTTCTTCAAAATAGTGCCATGTGTTGGCCTGGTGCTGCTCACACAGAAAAACAGTAGCTTGTGAGCTCAAGTAACTAAAGCCTCAGCCCCTGACTTGTGCTGAATTGGAATTGGGTCGGCTTAGAGGCCAGCAAGAGAAGCAGCATAAAGTATAATTCCTTATTTGGTGGAAGAGCAATGAGGCAATGCTACCGGTGCCCTTGGGCAGGAGCTTACAACAAAAGGACACAGGCTCAGCAGATGAGCAAGAGCCAAATAGAACAAGATATCACAGTTCAGACAGATAAGGAAAAAGGATAAAAATGAAGGATTCAGGGTATGCAGTCAGCAAAAACACTGGAAATCAATCTTTGCCAAAGTAAAGGACCCAATGCTGGAAGCATTGAGGACCTGAGGGATTGCCTGGCCAGCGTGAATTCCTATTCTCGGGTATTAGCATTTATAATCTGTAACTGTTCAGGGAAATCTGAGAAACCTAGTGGGTGTGAGCATAGATTTTAGTCTTGTATGAATTGCATGTCTGCTTTTAACACTTTCTTAACCAAATAGTGTGAATTGTATGCCTGTTTTAACTAACCAATAAAGTTGATTATTTGTTGATACAGGCTCGATCCTTTTCCTCTTTGTGCCAAGCCATTAACTGTTGTCGAGGGTAGTAACCATGCAACATAATCGGTGTCCCTGGGTGGGCCTTGACAAGGGACTGTTTCACGGCTCCAACAACCAGACTTACCTCCAAAGTTTAAAAGAAATCAGCCAGCCTGAGTCCCCAGAGGGGAGAAGGACCTAAAATAAACAGTAAAAATTCTACTGAGGTTAACTGTTGTATCAGACAGAGACAGTGGGCGGGCTCGAGGATAAACCTCTACATTGAGTTAGCAGAAGACTCGCGTCGGACATGATTGGCAAAGCACAGAGAGAATTAGAGTCTGAGTTTAGCTAAGTAGTACTGAGCCTGGATGACTAAACAAAGGAAATCTCCAAGCCCTGGGAACATGGAATTGTTTTGATTGGAGGGTAGTCCAAAGGGGAAACAGCCGCAATACAGGGAGAAAACTGCTGGGGAAACCCTTTGGAAGATTGCCCAAAGGAAGTTGCCAGACGGAAAATTTAGAAGAGGTAAGAAGCCAGTAGCAGTTGGCTGTTTACTTGGTGACTGGAAAGAATGTTGGCAGCAGGCAAAAGAGAAGGAAGAAAAGAGGCATCAAGGGCGGGAGCAAGCTGTTGTAGAGTGGGAGGTTATAAACGGAAAACAAAAGCTTCCATGAAGAGGTGGCTTGCCTTAAGGAGAAGGTTATTGATTTACAGGGACAGAGGAGTGTGGATTTGGTGCATATGAATCAGTAACAGTTGCAGTGTGAAATGCTGTTTAAGGAGTTTGAGATGGAGGAATGGAAGAAACCGTGTAGTGATTTAAAAACTGCAATTAAAGTGATACAGAGAGGTGTACAGAAAAAGAAACGTAACTGTGGAAATCGCAGGAAGTGCCAAAAGCAGATAGAAAAGCTACAAAGCCAGCTCGTCACACAAAAAGGGATAATGTGTTCTTTTGGATTTGAAATAAGGAAGGAAGATGGTGATGCAGATATAGATAGGGGTGACCTAGCCGATGAAGCAGCCAGTTACGGTCACGATAACAACAGGGAGCCCCCTCTCAAGGATCCATCAACAGCATATGACCAGAAGGAGCTGACGGAGCCAATGATATCAATGGACACCCTAAATACGACAAGAGAAGATGGAGCTGGGGCAGGTAATCAAGACCAGATTAGATACACTACTGCCTTCGGGGTACAGCAAGTGAGAGATATCGCCAAAGATATTAGAGGGTATGTGCCTGGGGATGATCCCAGGGAGTTGTTTCAAGCAACTCATCAGCAGAGAATAATACACAGTTTAGATGACACCAAGGAAAGGAAATTGATCATAATGTAACGACACCCACACATACACATGGCTTTGCCAAAGGTACAACTACAACTACAGAGGAACAAATAGCGGATTAAAGAATATGATATTAATGGATGTGGGTATTAATAGAGGGGACCTGGTAGAAGTGCTGACCAACTGTAAAAGTGAACACCCAACAGCCTTTGCACCCTGCTCGTGGGTGGTTTTCCAAGAGTTTATGGAATGGCTTTAGATTAAGATTATTTAGACCAGGAACCCACCAATAGATGGTTAAGAACGTTGGTGTTTCATGACACTGAGTAATCTAGAAAGGTGTTGGAACAATTTCGTCCCAATGACCCTACACATACAGAGGCATACAGACTTGGGAAAATGGCTGGTGAATGGGAGAAGGAAACAGTAAGGCCACCTAAGGCCTCCAGTGGCAGGGTGTTGCCTGTAAAAGAACAGATGACAGCCTGGAAAAATGAGGAAAGGGTACCTACTCCAATGGCTTTCCCACCACCTTACCAAGCAGCAGGGAAGGGTAGCAGCAGAGAGAGAGGAACAGTACCGGGAATGGACAGAACTCAAGGTGCGATATCTAAATGTTATATCTCCGGTGAAGAGGGACATTTGGAAGGGAATGCCCAAAGACAAGATGAGAGAGAGAGCAAGACAAAGAGGAAGTCAGGGTTTGCCCTTGGAGGGGCCAAATAAGTCAAGCCTGCAACATAATGTGATAGAGATACTGCCATCCACTGGGATATACCCCTAGTCTCGATGACATTCTCAAGCCTTACCAATATGGGTGTGTGGCATGAGGTGGGACAAGGTGGGAAGATCACTAGTGAATGGTAGGGTTGGACACCTCCCTGATCCTTTCCAACGAGACACTGGAGGATCCCGAATCACTGTTAACACCATTAATGTAAAAAAAGTAAACCGGAAGATACAAAATTAAATTGTCATAAGTGGATTTATGAGACATTCAGAAGTGGGAAATGTAAGCATACCATTGAAAGTTAGAATAGGAGGCATAGTAGTTAACTATTCAGTAGTTTGGATTGAAGTACCCAGCTGACGAGAGCGTGTATTAAGGAGTGATTATATGGCCAAAGCAGGACTTTGCTTTGGCCTGGGCAATTGCATGATTTGGTAGATGCTTTTGAGCATGGATAACATACGCCACCTACAGGTTATGGTCGGAGACTATCCGAACAGAATATACACAGTGAGGGAAATGGAGATAAAACCAGAGGAGATGAGCAATGATCATGATGTGCAGCAAATTACAGCACAGAACTGAGGAGTACTTACACGGCAGAAACATGATTGTGAAAAGATGACTGGTGTGTGTGCAAACGAGGTCCGGAACCCAAACCACAGAAACAGTAAGGGTTCCTGAAAAGAGCAGAGAAAGATGCAGGAAAGATAACACAGATTTTGGTACAACAAGGGCTTACTGAGGCCGATAGCCCCCACTAACAACTCACCCAGACGGTAGCTGGCGATACATTATCGGGAATTGAATAAGGTAACCCTGTTGTCAGCCGCAACTGTAACAATTAGCCCAGAAACAGTAGTTAAACAGAGTGATGAGATAACAAGGTGTAGAGCTGGATGAACACAGCAAGCCAAGCAGCATCACAGAAGCAGGAAAGCTTTTTCAGAAATGGGGAAGGGGAAGGGGATTCTGAAATAAATAGGGAGAGAGGGGGAGGCAGATAGAAGATGGATAAAGGAGCAGATAGGTGGAGAGGAGACACACAGGTCAAACAGGCGGGGATGGAGCCAGTAAAGGTGAGTGTAGCTGGGGAGTTAGGGTGGGGATAGGCCAGTCCAGGGAGGACTGATAGGTCAAGGAGGCGGGATGAGGCTGGTAGGTAGGAGGTGGGAGTGGGGCTTGAGGTGGGAGGAGTGGATAGGTCAGAAGAAGGACGGACAGTCTCCCCTCCCCCGACAGCATCCCAACACCAGCCCAGTTTGTCCCTGCTCCCTAACCTGTCTGTCCTTCAGAGTCCTAGGTCTCAGAGTTTTGAGACGAATTTTGTCGGAAATATGGTGTTGAAGGTTGAGCTAAAGTCAATAAAGTAAATAAGAGCCTGATGTAGGTGTCCTCGGTATCCACATGTACCAGGATGAGCGTAGGGCCAGGGAGAAGGCTTCTGCCATTAACCTATTGCAATCGTAGGTGAATTGTAATGGATGAAGGCAGTCTAGGAGGCTGGAGTTGATGTGTATCATTACTAACATCTTAAAGCACTTCATAATGATGGATGTCAGATCCACTGGACATTAAGTCACATTGCCTGATTTTTCTTTGGCATCGGGTTGTTAGTGGTCTTCTTGAAGCAGGTGGGAACCTTACATCAGAGTAAGGAGAAATTGATGATGTCTGTGAACACTCTCGCCAGCTGGTCCTCACAGGATCTGAGTTCATGGCTGGGGACTCCATTTAGGCCAGTCACTTTCCATGGGTTTACCCTCAAGAAGGTCAATCTAACATCTGCGGCAGTAACCATAGGTGCAGATACACCTGAGGCTGGTGGGGAAGACAGCATCATTTTACTGACCTTCTGTTCAAAATGAGCATTGAATACTTTGCGCTCGTCTGGTTGGGATACATTGTTGCCAGCAATTCTACTTGACTTAGCTTTACAGCCCGTTTTACCTTGCCACTGTCAACATGCGTCCGTGTAGTCAGTCTGGAACTCTAATTTATCTAGTATTGTTTCTTGGCATCTTGTTTATAATACGGAGGATATTCTCAGGTTAAAGTTTGATGTTGATCGGCTGGTTAATTGGGCAGCGAAATAACTGATAGAATTTAATTTCAAAAGGTGCTTGATGACACAATTTGAGAGTTCTAACAAGGGAAGGATATACATGGGGAAGGCAATGGCCTAGTGGCTTTATCGCTAGACTATTAACCCAGAAACTCAGCTAATGTCCTGGAAAACCGGGTTTGAACCCCATTATGGCAGATGGTGGAATTTGAATTCAATTTGATAAAAAAAATGTGAATTAAGAATCTACTGATGAAATCATTGTCGATTGTCAGAAAAACCTCTCAATTTCCCTCTGGAATGGCATGGCAAGCCATTCAGTTGTACCAATCATTACAAACTCTCAAAGAAATGAAACCTGACAGAACACCTGGCATCGACCTAGGCATCAGAAAAAGTGTTGGCAGAAACAGCCCTGTCAACCCTGCAAAGTCCTCCTTGCTAACATCGGGTGCTAGTGAAAAAACTGGGAGATCTGTTACACAGACTAATCAAGCAACAGCCTGACATAGTCATATTTACAGAATAATTTCATACAGAAAATGTCCCAGGTACCACCGCGAGCATTACCATCCCTGGTTCTGTCCTATCCCACCGCAAGGACAGACCCAACAGAGGTGGCGGCACAGTGGTATGCAGTCGGGAAGAAGTTGTCCTGAGAATCCTTAACATTGACTCCAAATCCATGAAATCTCATGACTTCAGATTAAACATGGGCAAGGAAAGCTCCTGCTGATTAGCACATCCCATCCTGTTGAATCGGTACTCCTCTGTGAATACTGTGTCCTGTTCTGGTCACCCAGTTGTAGGAAGGATACTATCAAGGTGGAGAGGGTTCAGAAGAGATTTGTCAGAATGTTGCTGGGAATGGAAGATTTCAGTTATAGGGAAAGGCTGGATAGGCTGCGACTTTTTACACTGGAGCATAAGAGGTTGAGAGATGCCCTGCTGGAACTTTATAAAATAATGAGAGGTATAAATGGAGTTGATGGTAGTTGTCTTTTCCTGAAGATGGGCAATTTCAAGACTAAGCGGCACACTTATAACGCGAGAGGAGATAGATTTAAAAAAGACATAAGGCAATTTTTTTACACAGAGCTTGGTTCATGTATGGAATGAACTTCCCAATGAAGTGGTCGAAGTGGGTACAAATACAATGTTTAAAAGATATTTGGATGGATATTTGAGCAGGAAAGGTTTGGAGGGATATAGGCCAGGAGCAGGCAGGTGGGATGAGTTTAGTTTGGGATAATGTTGGCATGGACTGGTTGGACCGAAAGGTCTGTTTCCACGCTGTATGATTTTATAACTCTACGAGTTAGAGAAGACACTGAGGATGGCAACTACACAAAACATATTCTGGATGGGGGATTTCAATGTCCACCACCAAGAGTGACTCAGCAGCAGTACTGCTTATCAAGTTTTTCGGATCCTAAATGACACAGCTGCGAGACCGGGCCTGTGGCAGGTGGCAAGGGAACCAACAAGAGGGTAAAACATGCTTGACCTCATTATGAATATGCCAGCTGCAGATGCATCTGTCTATGACAATATTGGTAAGAGTGACAACCACACATTGTGGAGATGGAGTCCCACCTTCACATTGAGAATAACCTCCATAGTGTCACACAAAACTATCACTGTGCTAAATCAGATAGACTTTGAATAGATATAACAACTCAAGACAGAGCATCCATGAGGCACTGTGAGCCATTAACAGCAGCAGAATTGAACTCAGCACAATCTGTAACCTCATGTCCCAGCATATCCCCCACTCAACCATTACCATCCAGCCAGGGGATCAACCCTGGTTCAATGGAGAGTGCAGGAGGGCATGCCAGCAGCAGCACCAGGCTTACCTGAAAATGAGATGTCAACCTAATGAAGCCACCAAACTATTTGCGTGCTAAACAGCATATGCAGCAAGTAGTAGACAGAGTTAAGCAATCCCACAAACAATGGATCAGTTCCAAGCTCTGCAGTCCTGCCATATCCAGTTGTGAATGGTGATGGACGATTAAACAGCTCACTGGAGGAGGACACTCCATACATATCTCCATTGTCAATGATGGAAGAGCCCAGCGCATCAGTGCAAAAGATAAGGCTGAAGCATTCGCAGCAATCTTAAGCCAGAAATACTGAGTGGATGATCTATCTCGGCCTCCTCCAGTGGTCCCAGCATTACAGATGCCAGTCTTCAGCCAATTCGATTCACTCCACGTGATGCCAAGAAATGGTTGGAGACACTGGATACTGCAAAGGCTATGGGCCCTGACAACATTCCAGCAATAGTACTGAAGACTTTTGCTCCAAAACTAGCCGCTCCCTTAACCAGGCTGTTTCAGTAAAGTTATAACACTGGTATCTACCTGGCAATGTGGAAACTTTCCCAGGCATGTCCTGTACATAAAAGGCATGACAAATCCAACCCAGCAAAGGGTCTAGGCCCGAAACGTCAAGCTTTCCTGATCCTATGATGCTGCTTGGCCTGCTGTGTTCATCCAGCCCCACACCTTGTTATCTCAAATTACCACCCCTTCAGTCTACTTTTGATCATCAGTAAAATGATGGAATATGCCATCAACAGTGTTATCAAATAGCACCTGGTCAGCATTAACCTGCTCAGTGATGCCCAGTTTGTGTTCTGCCAGGGTCACTCAGCTCCTGATATCATTACAGCCTTGATTCAAGCATACACAAAAGAGCTGAATTCCAGCGGTGAGGTGAGAATGACAGCCCTTGACTTCAAAGCTACATTCAACTGAGTGTGGCATCAAGGATCCCTAGCAAAACTGGAATCATTGGGAATTGCGGGGGCAAAAGCTCTGGTGGTTAGAGTCATTCCTGACATAAAGGAAGATGGTTGTGGGTATTGGAAATCAATCATCTCAGCTCTGGGACATCTCTCTAAGAGTTCTTCATGACATCATCCTAAGTCCAACCATCTTCAGCTGCTTTATCATTGACACTCTATCCATCATAAGGTCAGAAGTGAGGGTGTTCTCCAATGATTACACAATGCTCAGCACAATTCACAACACCTCAGATACTGAAGCAGTCCGCATCCAAATGCAACATGATCTGGACAATATCCAGATTCAGGATGACAACTGGCAAGTAACATTTGCACCTTTCAAATGCCAGGCTATGTCCATCATCAATAATGGACAATCTAACCACAGTCCCTTGACACTAAACAGTGCTACCATCACTGAATCCTCCACTATCAACATTGTGGAGGTTATCGTTGAATAGAAACCCAATTGGATTCACCACATAAACACAGTGACGAGAAGAGCACATCAGAAGTTAGGAATACTGCGGCAAGTAACTTAACTCTTGACTCCTCAAAGCCTGCGCCCCCACCATTTACAAGGCACAAGCCAGGAGTGTGATGGAATACTCCCCACTTGCCTGAATGAGTGCAGCCAAAAATTACACTCAAGGAGCTTAATGCCATCCAGGACAAACCAGCCCACTTGATTTGCATTCCATCCACAAACAACTATTCCCTCTGCCACTAACATTCAGTAGCAGCAGTGTGTACTATCTGCAAGTTGCACTGCAGAAATTCACCAAAGATCCACAGGCAGCACCTTCCAAACCCATGGCCACTTCCATCTAGAAGGACAAGGGCAGCAGACTTTTGGGAACATCACCACCTTCAAGTACCCCTCCAAGCTACTCGCCATCCTAACTTGGAAATATATTGCTGTTTCTTCATTGTTGCTGGGTCAAAGTCCTGGAACTCCCTGTCCGATGGCTTTGTGGTTCAACCTATAGCAAGTGGACTGCAGCGATGGAAGAAGGCAGCTCACCACCATCTTCTGAAGGGCGACTAGGAATGGGCAATGAATGCTGACCAGAATGAATGAATAAATAAAAAAAACTATGGATCATAGGTCCCGAGGGAGTACTGAGAAACAAAGGAATCTTCGTGTACAAGTCCATAGATCCCTGAAAGTGTCAGCACAGATAAACAAAGTGGTGATGAAGTCGCCTTCATTACTTGGGACATAGAATATAGGATCAAGGAAGTCTAGTTACAACTTTATGAAACATTGATCAGGTCACAGATGGAATACTGTGTGGGGCTCTGGTTGGCACATTATTGGAAGAACGTGATTGCAGTGAAAAGGGTGCAAAGGAGATTCACCAGAATGTTGCCTGGTGTGAAAACTCTCAGTTATGAGAAAAGACTAGATAAGCTGGGTTTGTTTTCCTTGCAGCAGACGAGGCTGAGGAGGGATTATTTTGACAGGTAAAGACAGGGTAGATTGTCAGAATCTAGGATCAGTGGGCACAAGTTTAAGGTGAGGAGTAGGTGGTTTAGAGGAGATATAAGAGTGAAGTTTTTCACTGAGAAGGTGGTAGAAATATGGAACGCGATGCTTGAGATGAAGTGGAGGCAGGTCCTCACGTAACATCTAAGAAACGTCTGATTGAGTATTTAAAATGCCAAAGCATAGAAAGCCATGGACCAACCACAGGTAAATGGGATTAATATAGTTTAGTGTTTCTAAGACATAGGTGGGCCAAAGGGACTGTTTTTATGTTGTAAGACTTTCTCAATCTATGACTCAATTTCCTGCATTAGTCTAAGTAATAATAATAATACATCAAAGCACATCATTCAAAATATATTAGCACGTTAGAGATTTCACAAGCTGCAGAATTGATGAGGCTGGTAAGCTTTGTGAGCAGAAGTCTTGTTTCAGTTGAAGAAATTGAAAGGCACTTTAGTGTTTTCGGCTATTTTTGTACTGATGGCTATATCCTAAAGCAACAGTATATGGACAATCTCGTGCACATGGAAATGCAACCCTCCCAATCCTACCGATTGAAATAGGGACACAAATAAGCCAGTAAATTTTCCTTCAAGAGGGAAGCAAGGAAAATATTCTTTCACAGGTATCACAATGACATGACCTATAAAACTATTTGTGGAGGACAAGACCTACATTTTCCATTCTATCAGCCAATAAATCACTGTTGCTGTGAGGAAAATCAATTAACAAAACACTGAAACCTAAATAAGCAAAAAACAAACTATAGAAGCTGCAGTCTCAGCAGTAGCTAACCAACTATTCTGGCAGCTATGCAAACTGAAAATAAGGTCTTCTGCCTCACAGATGTGCAAACATAAACCTTACAATCTCCCTCACCTCCCAAAACTAAAACCATCACCTTGGCCCAACAATGAAACCATTCCAGTAATGTGTGAAGACAGCAAGTCAAAGCCAACTGATTTAGGGAAAATGGAAAGGATGCTAATTTGTAAGAGTCAATCAGGCTTCTTTTCCTTTTGGCCAGTGAATGTATGGGATTAAATGAAAACCAGGCTTTCTACCCACAAGGAATTTAGCTAAATGCACAGTTAATTCCTTCTCTTTTGTTGATTGCACGTTGTTTCAAATGCTCTTGTAAATAGCATAATTACACTACTCATGTTGCTTTGAAACAATGCTTCAGGGTAAGATCAGGAGGATAATTCTGCCTAACCCCAATAAATATATCCTTTACGCAAATCCCAGGAGATCTTTGAGAGGGTGAAAAAAGGCACTTCTTCTTCCCTGATATTAATGATTAATTTGCTATTTCACATGTAAATTAAACAGTTCACTCACCCTCTTTAATATAGATAATCTTTGTGCCAAAATCGACAAATAGCTCTATTGTAGGTAAAGATGTTGTGCATTTTGGCATATCATCTTTTTTTCAAAATGAAAGAAAGAATACATAGCTTTTAATTTTCCTATGGTTTAAAACTTGCAATTAATAACTATTCAATCTACAAAAGGCATGGGCGGTGTTGGGTTTGTTCTCATGTCTTTTCAATCACAAGATAATAGCACCTGTAGATATTGGTTTATTTATTGATGCCGATGAATGTGAGAAATTCATGGTTGTAGAAATGAACAATTCTTCACCCTATGTTTAGTGCCAGTTTGATTCATGAGATCAGCAATGCTGTTATCAAAGATTATGTTGTTAAATTTACATAGCAGTCACAGTCTCTATGCCTATTAATAGCCAATGCTAAACTTGATTGAGTCACAATTTCAGAGAAGAGGAAGTACATTTTCCAGTCGCTGCGCTCTAGTGCAATAAATATTCTGGTTTATGGAATATAGGTTGATTCCTCTTGGACATTATACCCTCTTTTTTCTTCAAGCCAAGAAGCCAAAAAGGACTATTGAGTTCATGTTGATTCTCTGGCTTGAGGCTTGCACCATTTTAAATCCTAGGCCTTATAACCGTACTTTCAATATGATCCAATTAAGAAAGACTTGGAGGTGTATAGATGAACATAAGGCCCACACATCAGGAACCTGATTCCAGCGACACCTGGAAACACTTCCCTAATTTCGCATAATTGTTTTGGGGAATCATGGTGAACAAAATGTGATCAGTCAGATATGGAAGCCTTCCTATTTCTCTTCACTTTCAAGAAAACTGTTAAAGATTAAAAGAATGTCTTTTCTCAGTTTTCTTCTCAGACAGCTCTGGTGTGGTGCCACGGGGCAAGTTCTGAAAGCACAACTATTCAAAGTTCTATTAGAAACTAAATGACTTCATCAGGCCATGACTTTTTTATTCTGATAAAACCCTTCCTTGTACTGGGGAAATTCAGTCAATGCTAGCTTAAGGTCAGCTGCTAAAATGGCATGTCAGATGAGTGCCAAAGTGAGTGCCAGACTGCTGATATTTTTTGGACTGCCTGCTTTCTGTTGCAGGTATATGGAGAATTTCAGGTGTGCCTTTGGGGTTATCTTTAATGTATATGATTAAAAAAAGCTTAGAACATCTGTTTCTACTGAATTTTCTGCACGTTTTAAATGTTCTACTTTTACTTGTGGTTCTGTGCTGTAAACAAATACAAATTGAGTACTCTGCCAAAGGTACAGTATCTGAAACTTGTTTAGTAACGCAGTTGTTTCACCTTGGACTCTTTCCCAATGACTCTACAAAGTATTCAAAGATTGTCCTACATACCATACAAATGGGTATATACAGATAAATAGGTGAATATCTAAGTAATTGTTTTTGTACTTATTTAAACAAGCTCACTAGGATTCATACAGCATTACAAAAAAGTTGTTCTAATGAAGTAATGAGCCAAAGCTAAAACATTCTCCGTTCCTTTGGCTTTTCAATTGGTAAATGTATTATGAATAATATTAAGAGGAAGCAATATGCAAATAAATTTTCTTGTCGAGCAAAAGACCATAAGATGAAGATATAGAAGTAGGCCATTCAGCTCATTGAATCTACCCTGCCATTCAATTAAATAATAGCTAATTTTGATAAATCCTCATTACTACTTTTCCTGCCTTTTCTTATAATACTTTATTCTCTGACCAAGTAAAAATCTATCCATTTCAGCCTTGAATATACTTCATGACCCAATCTCTGCAGTCCTTTGCAGTAAAGGATTCCACTGATTCACAAACTTCTGAGAGAAGAAGCTCCTTCTCATCTCTGCCTTAAATAGGCAACCCCTTATCCTAGTATTATGCCCTCTCATTCTAGACTCTCCTCAAGGGGAAATAACCTTTCTGCAGCTACCCTGTCAAGTCTCAATGAATTGGATATATTTCAAGGGAGTTGCTTCTCATTCTTCTAAACTCCAATGTGTATGAGTCCAACCGACTTAAACTGTCCTTATGAGACAGTTCCACCATACTCAGGATCAGCCAAGAGAACTTTCTCTGCACAGCCTCCAATGCCAGTACACCTTTTCTTATGTAAGGGGTTCAAAAATATTCACAATATTCCAATTGTAATCTGACCAATGCCTTTTATAGTTTTAAGGAGCCTCCCCTATTTTTTACACTTCATTCCATTTGAAATGAAGGCTAGCATTCCATTTGCTTTCCTCACGATTTGCTGAATTTGTAGACTAGCTTCATGTGCACAAAGACACTTAAATTCCTCTGTGCTGCAGGTTTCTGCAAGCTTTCTCCATTTAAATTGTATTCAGCTCCTCCTTTCTTCCTATCAAAATGTATTACCCCACATTTTCTCACAATATGTTCCATCTGCCAAATTTTTGCCTGTTTGCTTAACCTATTTATATCTCTCTGCAGACTCTTGAGTCATGCTCACTACTTGATTTCCCAACTATTTTTGTGTTACCGGAAAACTTGATCACTTTTCTTGTCCAAGTCATTAATATATACTGTAAATAATTGTGGCCCCAGCACTGCATCCAGTGGCCCTCCACTAATTACATTTTGCCATTCTCAAAGTATCCCTTATCCTAACTCTGTTTTACATTAGTTCACTAATTCTCTATCCATATTAATATATTACCTCCAATACCATGGGGACTTATCTTACTAAGCATCCTAAGGGTGGTATCTTATCAAATGTCTTCTGGAATCCAAACATATTACATTGACTACTTTCCGTTTATTTACCCTGCTTGTTACCTGCTCAAAGAATTCAAAAAATATTAATCAGGCATGGCTTCTCCTTCATGAAGCCATGCTGACCCATAGAGTCATAGAGATATACAGCATAGAAACAGACCCTTCCATCCAACTCATCCATGCCAAGCAGTTATCCTAAATTAATCTAGTCCCATTTGCCAGCATTTGGCCTATATCCCTGTCAACCCTTCCTGTTCATATACCAATCCAGATGCCTTTTAAAAGTTCTAATTTTACCTGACTCTACCACTTCCTCTGACAGTTTATCCCATACATGCACCACCCTCTGTGTGAAAAAGTTGCCCCTTAGGTCCTTTTAAATCTTTCCCCTCTCACCTTAAACCCATGCCCTCTAGTTTTGGACTCCCCTACCCTGGGGAAAAGACCTTGACTATTTGTCCTATCCATGACTCTCCTGATTTTATAAACCTTTATAAGGTCTACCCTCAGCCTCCGACTCAGCTTGATTATATATGCATTTCTAATTGCTCTGTTATTCTATCATTTATTGTGGACTACAGCATTTTCCCATCAACAGATGTTAAGCTAACTGATAGCTTTATTTGTCCCCTTCTCATTTTACTCAAAGGTGTGACATTGACAGTTTCCCAATCATCTAGGACTTGACCAGAATCTCAGGATTATCGGAAGATTATTGCCAGTGCATGCACAATCTCCATCGTTACTTATTTATAACATTGTTTCAGATTCAGCAGACTTATTGGTCTCTAGCACCTCTCAAACTGAATACTGAAATCAACCAAGCTATGGTCACTGTTTCCTACAGGATCTTTTACTCTGATATCATTTATTAAACCTGCATCATTACACATAACTAGATCCAAAATAGCCTGATTCCTGGTTTAACCCACAATAAATTGTTCTCATAACATGTCTGGAATACACCCAAGGAGTTCTTCCCCATAGCTACCTGTGCCAATCTGTCGAACCCAATCTACATGAAAATTAAAGTCACCCATGATTAATGTAATGCCTTTGTTACATGCCTTCAGTATCTTTTCATTGATTCTCTGTTCCACTATTGCTGCTGCTGTTAGAGGGCAAAAAGGTTACTCCTATCCTTGTCTTTTTCCCCTTTTTATTCCTTACCTCCACCAGCACCTACATTCTTTTGACCTAATATTATTTTTTGCTATTACTTATTCCATCCTATAATAAACATACTACCTCTATATCCTTTCCACCTTGCCAATCCTTTTGAAAATTCACGTACCCCTGAATATTTAGTTTGCAGCTCTGATTTTCTTGTAACCATGTCTCCATAATGATTATAAAATCATAAACTTTAACATGTATTTCTGCCATTAATTCATATGTTTTATTCTGTATAATATGCACAGTCAAATAAAGATCCATTAATTTTGCCTGTTTACAATTATCCTATTGACCGTGATTACTATTGTTTTTCTATGTATGTACATTCTTTCTTTTCCTGCAGTATACTGGATATTGCTATTCAAAGAGCTGTCCTTTAATGCTGCCATATCCTTTTGCTTTGTTAGCTTACATTTCCCCGCTCCCAAACCGTGAATCACAGAAGGAAACCATTTAAGTGACCATGACTGTGCCAGCTCTCAAAAAGAGCTACGCAGATAATCCCATTACTCCAATCATTTTACATAGCTCTTTTCTCCTTCCTTTTGAAGTAAAAACTAATTCTCTTTCAAAAGTTGTTTTTCAACCTTGGAAAAAAATTACTGATTTTGTTTCTGATTTCTGGCTTGCCCTCACCCTCAGCCGTTCTGAATTCTTCCCCTCCATTCCTCAATTTATCTGTCTCCACTTACAAATTTGGACTATCCTTTAAGATTCAGTATCCATGGATTCCCACAGTAACCTTGACTATGCTTTTACACAGCTTATTTCCTTAAGGGATTCATTCCATTTTCTTAACAACTTTCTGCATCAGCCCTTCTGATAAGTCCTCCTTTTTCCTCAACTGAAGATTCCCACTCAGTGTTGTTGGGAATCCACTGGTCTGTTCTATTTTAATCAGTTCTACTTTCACCCCTTCTCCCTCCTTGACCATGACAGGAGTCCCCACAGCTACCCTTTCCATTCCAGTAATCTGGACATTCAATGGATCATCATCCATCATTTTCAACAGCTACAGCATGATGCAAGCACCAAACACATCTTCTCCTACCGTCCCTGTCAGCATTCTTAAGGGACTATTTTCTTCATGAGACCCTACTCCAATCTCAGTCACCTCTAGTACACTCTCCCTTCCTCTTGGCATCTATCCATGCAAATGTAGCAGATGCAGCAGTTGACCTTTCATCTGATCCCTTCTCATGCTACACGACATATTTTGTCATGATGCCTCAATGACAAGATAGAACAGAGACAGAGGAGGAAAGCACACTGAATCTCATTACTTCTTGCGACATCCCCCGGATGCTCTCAGCTTATCAGCTTATCCAGTCACACGAAGACCCATAGCAAAAGCTTGTGACCCTGAATAAGTGCCATACTCAAACTGAGGCCTAGCTAGCAATAATTGTCTCCCACATGATATTGATCAGGTTAATTTCAGTAAATTATTTGCTGCCACCTTCCCAATATATCATTTATAATACATGCCCAAAACTGTACATTTGGCTGAGTTAAACCCTTTTCCCAATATTTTTGCCTCTAAAGTCCTCAACCACACATTTCATAGGATTGTGGAAACCAGAGGGTTCATGTGGTCATGAACCATGGTTCATGGGAACCAGTAGGTCATGTGAAATGATTGAGGAGAACATAGAGGTTAAGGTAAACGAGCCCAATAGAACAGGAACGGTCAGGCTAATGAACACTGGGGGATTGCTGGTTTGAAGTGTATTTATTTTAATGTAAAGAGTACAACAGGTAAAGCAGATGAGTTCAGAGCCTGAACTATGATGTTGTAGCCATTGGTTTAGAGTAGGACAGGTTGGCAGCTCAATTATCCAGAGTTTAGATATCTCAGGTGAGATAGGGAGATATATGAAAAGGGTGGGGGACTTACATTACTGATTCAGGAGAATGTCACAGCTGCACTAAGAGAGGATATTTTGGAGGGCTCATCCAGCGAAGCCATATTGGTAGATGACAGGACTAAGAAAGATGCAATGAATATGATGGGGTTATACTGAAGGCCTCACAATAGCTAGTATGAGATAATGGATCAGATATGTAGGCGGATCATGGAAAAATTTAAAAATAACAGGGTTGTTGCAGTAGGTGATTTTAACTTTCCCAATATTCACTGGAGCTCCCATAGTGCCAGGGGTTTAGATGGAGCAGAATTTGTTTGGTGCATCCAGGAGGGTTTCTTTAAATAAAATGTAGATCATCCAACTAGGTCAGAGACTGTACCAGACATTGTGTTGAGGAATGAGGCGGGCCAGGTAATTGAAATTTAAGTGGGGGAGTATTTTGGGAACAGTTGTCATAATTCCATAAGTTTTAACGTAGTTATGGATAAGGATAAAACTGTTCTGTGTGTGAAAGTGCTAAACTGGGGGAAGGTTATTTATAACAGTTTTAAACAGGAACTCGATAAATTAGATTGGTGTTGCTGTTTAAGGTTAAATCCACATGTGGGAGTGTTTTAAGGTTGGTTGATCAGCATGTTCCTGTGAGGATGAAAGATAGAGATAACAAGATTCGGGAACTCTGGATGACAAGAGACATTGAAAGTTTGGTCAAATAGATAAAGGAAGCATGCATAAGATTTGAGACTTCGCCGTTAAGGTATACAAAGTAAGTAAGTAAGAAACAAGGAATTAGGAGGCCTGAAAGAGGCCATGAAACATCCTTGGCAAATAGGATTGATGAGTTTCCCAAGGCATTTTATATTTATATAAGTTACAAAAGGGTAGCTAGGGAATGGATAGCTCCACTCAAGGACAAAAGAGGGAATTTATGTGTGAGGCCAGCGGAAATGGGTGATGACTTTAATGGATCATTTGCACTGGTGTTTATCTAGGAGAAGGACATGGATGATGGTAAGATTATGGAGGGGTGTGTTGCTATTCTAGGCCATGTCAATATTAAGAAGGAGCAGGCGTTGGGTGTCTTGGGAAACAATAAGATAGATAAGTCCCCAGTGCCCAGGATCTATCCTGGGATACTGAATGAGACAAGGGAAGAGACTCCTGGGGCCTTCATTACAGGTAAATAAATACTGACATCAATATCTGTACACTGGGTTCTTCAAAATCATTCCAAAGCTGTCTGGGGATGATGCTAATGGGAATGTCATGTCTAACAACGCATCTGTGGCTAGAGAGGAACAGCAGTTCTAATGCAGTGGTGACACATGAACAATGCTTCATTGTCAGCATAATTTTCACAGTTTTGGCATTCTGAACTGGATCATTGCATCCTCTTTCATCACCAGTGAGGTCCCAGAAGACAGGTGAATAGCCAATGTTATTCTTTTGTTTAAGAAGGTCAACAGAGATAATCCAAGAAATTTAGGCCATTGAGCCTTATGTCAGTGGTAGGGAAATTATTGGAGAAGATTGTTAGGGACAGGATTTGCTTGCATTTAGACAAGAATGGACTTATTAGGATAGTGAGTGTACCTCAGTGCATGGAATGTATTGTCTCACAAATTCGTTTGAGTATTTTTTGATGTAGCAACAAAGATAATTGATGAAGGTATGGCAGTGGATATTTTCTACACGGATTTTGCAAAAGCATTTGACAAGGTTCTTCATATTAGGTTGGGCCAGAAGATTAAGTCACGTAGGATCCACAGTGAGTTGTTAAGGTGGATGCAAAATTTGCTGGATCATAGAAGACAGAGGGTAAGTGTAGAGTGTTGTTTTTTGGACTGGAGGGCTGCGACCAGTGGTGTTCTGAAAGAACCCATGTTAGGTCCTCTGTTGTTTGTAATGTATATGAATGATTTGGATGAAAATGTAAATGGTCTGATGAGTAAGTTCGTAGACAACACAAAAATTGGTGGAGTTGTGGATAATAAGGAAGATAGTCAAAGAGTTCAGCAGGATGTAGATCAGTTGGAAAGATGAGTGGAGAAATGGTGGGTGGAATTTACTTCAGAGAAGTGTGAGATGATGTTTTTTGGTAGGTCAAATGCAAGAGGAAAACACACTGTAAATGGCAGGATCCTTAGGAACATTGAATTACAGAGGGATCATGGGGTGCAAGTGCATAAACGTAAAATTGGTAAATAGCGATGCAGTGGCAGATACTTACAGGGATATTTCAGAATACATGGAAAAAAATATATTCCACTCAGTAAGTAAAATATTAAGGAACAGACCCCAAGACATAGTTAATGAAAAAGTTAATTTAAGTGCAAAAGTTAGATATGCAAATGCAAGTGGCAGATTTTAAAAAGTCACAATTTATAAAAGCAGGAAATGATGTGGTACTGGTAAATTGTTGGAGTTTGATACTGATGAATTTCATCCTAAAGGCCTAAAGAAGTGGCTGCTGAGGTGATCAATACATTGTTTTTAATATATGACTCTCTAGATTAGGTCCCATTAGATTGAGAGAAATCGAAGCAAGAGATACAAAAACCTAGAAAATATAGGCTATTTCACTTAACATTTGTCTTCAGGAAAATTTTGGAAACTTTTGTGAGAAAAATTGTAGCAGGGCGCTTTCATAGGTCTAAGGTAACCAGACAAGGTCAACATGATTTTCTTAAATGGAAAGCATGTTTAACCTATCTATTGCAGTTCTTTGAGGAAGTTACACATGCTGAGGATAAAGGGAAACGCGTGAATATACTGTATTTAAATTTTGACAAGGCATTTGAGAAAGTGCTGCATCGAAAATAAAAGCTCACGGTCTAGGAGATAACACGCTGGCATGGAACGTAGACTGGTTGGCCAACAGGAAGCAGAGAATAGGTATAAATGAGTATTTTTCTGGTGCGCAAGATATACCAAATGTTGTGCTTCAGGGATCAGTGCTGAGACCTTAAATGTTAGCAATTTATGAAAGTAAAATGATTATATTCCTACCAGACCATTGGGCTGCCCTCTCATGAGAGAGAGATGATTGGTGGTTGTTTTACCGAAGGGTCAGCACACTGTGGCGAGGAGAGAAGTTGAGAATAAGAATCCTGTATGGTAACCTTAACCAGTGTGGGAATTGAATCCACACTGTTTGCATTACTCTGCATTGAAAAACCAGTCATCCAGCGACAAGAGTTAACCACCCTCCAAGGTTTGCTATTTATGTAAATGACTTCAAAGAAAAGGCAGAAGGTATGGTTTCCAAATTTTATAATAACACAAATATAATTAGGAAAGTAAGTTTTGAAGAGGGCATAAGGAGGCTACACAAAAGATGTGGAACAGGTTAATGTAGATGTCAAAGATCTGGCAAATGGATTATCATCTGGCAAAATGTAAAATTGTCCACTTTGGCAGAAAGTATAAAAGAAGGCATTTTTAACATAATTGGTGAAAGATTGTAGAGCTCTGAGATGCAGAGGGATCTGGGTGTCCTATTATGTATATCATAAAAGGACAGTATGTAGAAACTGTAAGTAATTGGGAATTCTAACAGAATGTTATAATTTATTGTGAAGTTTATTGAATATAGGAGAGGGGAGGCCATGCTTCATTTCTATAAAGCATTGGTGAAACATTTGGAGTCCTGTATATAGTACTGCCATCTTATTTCAAGAAAGTATGTAAATACATTGGAATCAGTTCAGAGAATGTATACCAGATTATTATCTGAAATGATTGATTTGTCTTATGATAAAAGATTGGATGGGATAGGCCTGTGGCCACTAGAGTTTAAAAGGTTAAGAAGTAACCCTTTTGAAACATACAATACTAAGTCATTTTAACAGGGTACATGTTTTCTCCCATGGAAGAATCAAGAAATAGGGTGGTATAGTGGGTCAGTGCTTAGCACTGCTGCCTCACAGCACCAAGGACCTGGGTTTAATTCCAGTCTTGGATGACTCTCTGTGTGCAGTTTGCACATTTTCCTACAGTCTGTGCAGGTTTCCTCCGGGTGCTCCCGTTTTCTCCGACAGTCCAAAGATGTGCAGGCTTTGTGCATTCGCCGTGCTAAATTGTCCATAATGTCCAGAGGTGTGTTGTTTAGGTGGGTTATCCATGGGAAATGCAGGGTTACAGGGATTGGAGAAGGGGGTGATTCTGGCTGGAAAGTTGTGTGGGCTTGTTGGGCCAAATGGCTTGCTTCCACACTGTAGGAATTCTATAATTACAGGTCATTGTTTAAAAACAACACGTTGGCAGATAAAAGTGAGGTACTGCATTTTGGTAAAGCAAACAAGGGCAGGACTTATAGACTTAATATTAGGGCCCTGGGGAGAGTTGCCGGTGAAAGAAACCGAGGGGTCCAGGTACTCACCCCCATCCCCAATTCCTGTAACTCTGCATTTCTCATGGATAACACACCTAAATGGCACATCCCTGGGTATGATGGACAATTTAGCATGGCTGCGATGAGTTTTTTTTTCTCTCTCTCTCACAGAAGTTCATTAGCCTTTGGAGCTCTCTTCCTGATAAAGCTGTGGAAGCACAGTTCTTGAAAATATTTAAAGCAGAAGTAGAAAGATTCCAGTTAATCAGTGGGGTGAAAGATTATCTGGGATATGCAGAAATGTGGATTTGAAAGTACCATGATCTTATTAAATAGTGGAGCAGGCTCAAAGGGCTTAATGGTCTACTCCTGCTCTTGCATAACCAGTCCAAATACAGCTCAATGTGGAAATTGTAATTACTTAGAGCAAAAATATGCAGGACAAATGGGCAGCTCTTGACAGGCAGAGTTCATCACTTTGAGTAAAATTGGGTTCATAATTTTTCCCAAAGCAAATCAAGGTAACTAATTCATCCAAACCAGCTCATTAGATGATTTTCAAGCCAGAAATAAAGCAAATGTGCATATAATATTTAATCCAATTTAATTTGTTCAATAAACAAACTGCATAAAGATGTTAACTTGTCAGCTAACTAAAGGAGTCTAATTCTAAATCAATCTCACTAATTTCCATCAATCTCAGATATTGATCTCAGCAATAAATGTTTAATCATCTCGCAGCAAATGCTGAATTACTGTGACATAACAGGACATCTACGGGTAATTGTCCCAATGAACTTATCTACTCATCGTTTGCACACTCGAGGTTAATGTTTAAGTACTTCCATTTGTACTTCTGAGGATTGCAAATAGTTGGAAGTATGTTTGATGAATTGGCAAGA
The DNA here is from genome assembly GCA_024137785.1 of Ginglymostoma cirratum. Lineage (NCBI taxonomy): Eukaryota > Metazoa > Chordata > Chondrichthyes > Orectolobiformes > Ginglymostomatidae > Ginglymostoma > Ginglymostoma cirratum. Next base: position 71,599,536 of record JAHRHZ010000144.1, read on the forward strand.
AAGTGTTAAAGAGAGCATGCATCCTAATTAGAGGCTGATAGAGTAAATCGTACAGAATTTAAACCATGATTTATAATAGTTTGGTGAGACAGTTTTTTGGGCATCATTCATTACTAGTCATAAACTGGATTGTAAAGCTCAGGTGGTCCCTTGACAAAGTGTTAAGGTGCAGGCTGAAGGATTTATTAATGTGTAGATCTCAGTGCTTTCATCATTTATTACAACTTGATTGCTTCATGATCAAATCCCAACAGTGTGTTGTTTTTCTCCCTGTATATGGGATTGTTGCTTTCAGTTGAAGCCTGTATGCAGGGAAATTGGCCCTGCGACATAATTCTTCATGGCAAAGTTTATAAGAGGGTTATGGATTCATAGAGTTGTACAGCATGGAAGTAGATCCTTCGGTCCAACTTGTCCATGCCAGTCAGACATCTCTCTCTGACCTCATCCCATTTGCCCACATTTGGCCCATTTCCTTCTGAACCCTTCCTATTCATACACTCATCATGATGCCTTTTAAATGTTGCCTCTGCCATTTCCTCTGGCAGCTCTTTCTATACATGCACAATGCTCTGCACGAAAAGTTAGCCCTCGAGTCCTTTATAAATCTTTCCCTCTCATCTTAAACATATGCCCTCCAGTTTTGCACATCCCACCTAGGAAAAAGACCTTGACTATTCACCCTATCCATGCCCCTCATGATTTTATAAACTCCTATAAGATCACTTGTCGGCCTTCAATGTTCCAGGGAAAAAAGCCCCAGCCTATTCAGTCTCTGCCTACAACTCAAACGCTCCAATCCTAGCAACATCCTTACACATCTTTTCTGCACCCTCTCAAGTTTAACAAAAACTTTCCTGCAGAAAGGTGACCAGAATTGCATGCAGTATTCTAAAAGTGGCCTCACCAAAGTCCTGCAACATAACATCCCAACTCCTGTGCTCAATATTCTGACCAATGAAGGCAAGTATGCTTTTCTCACTGTGACTCCACTTTCAAGGAATTATGCATCCGTACCCCTTGGTTTCTTTCTTCAGCAACACTCTCGAGGACCCTACCATTAAGTGTATAAGCCCTGCCCGTGCTTGTTTTACCAAAATGCAACACCTCACATTTATCTACATTAAACTCCATCTACTACTCATCAATCTATTGGCCTATTAAAATAATAGGAGCAAGTTGCTTCTTGTCTTTACAGCTACAGTGTGCTGATGGAGGAGGACATTGAATTCAATGGTAAGCAAGTTATTCAAGTGGATTTTTTTTTTTTTGCATCAAAATATATTTTATGTTGTTACCACTGCATCCGTCAGCAAGTACTGAGCATGCAATCAAACTACCAACTTGAAACTTGTGAAACAGATATAAATTACTTATCACAGGACGTTATCTGTATTTGGTGTGAATACATCTGTGTCATCAGTGAGCCCAAAGGCATTAATTTGGCATAAAAAATACCAAAGTCCTTAGAAAAAATATTGTGGTATATCTCACGGTCAGTATATCAGTACACCTTTAAGAAGCAAGCTTATGACATCATCATGCATCATAACATGTGACTTGAGGGTATAAAAACTTCCTTCTCCATCATAGTTTAAATTATTTGAAGCTTTGTACTTTATCTTAAGGAAGTTACAGTCTAACAGTTTAATGTGAGTCTAGATGCTTCCATGCCTGCAAATGTAATGTTTGTACTTGAAATAAATGCACAGAGGCTGGTATCCCACACCAAGTCACCCTTTATTTACTTGTGCACAGTACCACTAGCTGTGGCTCAGCCAGCTCAGAGTCAGTTGCCTGAACCTGAGGAAATTCTAAATCTCCTGGTTATATTGTCTTTTTTTTTGTTCAGTCACCTGAGCTGAGAAGATTCTCATCTCTTGGGTATTTTTTTTATTTATTCTAAATCTCCTGGTTATATTGCTCAGTCAATGCTTTCCTAATTGGCCCAGGTTAACAACCCCAATCAACAACCTCAGTGTCAATGGGGTCCACCTGGTTCCAATCACTATATCCCTCCTGCCGCAAGTCTGGGGATGTTGGACTGGTCCTTGACTTGTAGCTTTTCCTACGGCATTTTTGACCCAAGCCCGGCTCCTCTGATTAGGACACTAACATGGGCGGTGTGTACTGCACTGTGACCTACATCCTGTGTCCAAAACATCTTGGGAGTTTCCTCCCCTTCTTCCTGCAGTAACAGTATCGAGGCTGCATCCATGTCGGACTCTGAGGTTTGCTCAACACTGGGGGAGGTGAGAACCTATGGTTTCTGACAGGCCTTTTGGCTGTTCTGAGGGGCCAGGTATGTTTTACACTAGCCCCTTTTGTGAGGTAACAGCTTTCAGCTGATCCACACTTTTGTTCAGGATTGTATCACCCACCCGAACTTTGTCAATGACGGGACCTGACCTCACGTCAACCTCGCTTTGTACCCACTTCCATGCATCCAGCACCAAACGTCATCCCCTGAATTAAACTGTCTCGCTTAGAGGAGGCATATGGCCGACATTGGTGTTCCTGCTGCCCTTTCACCCTCACCCCCTTAGGTCTGGCAATATCAGGGTTAACAAGGTACAGAATCTTGTCTCCATTAGCAGCTCTGCTGGAGCTATCCCTGTTGCTGCATGATGGGTGGTCTGATTATGCAACAGGAACCAGAACAAGCAGCATCAGCGGAGCAGGAAAGCTGACATTTCGGGACTAGACCCTTCTTCATCCTGCTCTACACCTTATTATCTCAGATTCTCCAGCATCTGCAGTTCCTACTATCTCAGGAACCAGAACAGTTTGGTATCAAATTGATGCTGCAAGCTGCTCCCTTAAGCCTGCCTTCAATGTTTGGAACGTTCTTTCCACTATTGGATGATGGATGGTACGGATCTGTCCTTATGTACTGAATGCCATTTGACTTTAGGAAATATTCAAATTCCCTGCTGGTAAGTGACATCCTATTGCCCGTGACCTATACTTCTGGGAGTCCATGTCTTGTGAAAGGTGCCTGCAGCTTCTCAATCCAAACTTTATGCACATCTCATCACTTTGAATGGGTGGCCATAATGACCAGGCGTGCAACCGAGTCAAGGGTTTACCAGGCTATTCCCACAAATGTGGGGCATTTCTGCTGGCAATTTTTGTCCTTGTTGGCACTCTGAGCACTGCCTCACCAATGTGACTATGTCAACATCCAGCCCCAGCCACTAGACATAGCTTCTTGCCAGCATCTTCATTTTGGAAACTCCTGGGTGACCCTGGTGGATTTTGGCTGGTATCTGGTGGTGACCTTTACTTGGGACAATGACTCTTGCTCCCCACAGTAATATGCCATCCTCCATGGTGATCTGGTCTCACCAGGCCCCGAAAGGTTTCAATCTGGTTGTGATGGCCTTTCTGTTTCCCCCATTACCACCAGCTACTTTAGTTTCACCTGGACCGGATCTTTTTGTGTCCACAATCAGATATGGTCAGCGGTAATTGGAAAGATGTCCAAGAAGTTAAAAACCAAAACAGATTCTTCTGGGGGAGACACTACCTGTGGAGTAGCTGCCAGTGGGAGGCGGATCAAGGCATCCGCATTAGCCACTTGGCTTCTTGGATGGTGTTCTAACTTGTACACGCTGAGAATAAGGGCGCAACGCTAAATTCAAATGGAAGCTGTCTTCCTTCAATAGCCTGACCAGGGGTTTGTGATCTGTTACTGTAACAAATTCCAATCCGTAAAAGTACTGGTGGAACTTCCTCTCACTGAAATGACCGCCAAACCCTCTTTCTCTATCAGGGCATATTTGCGTTCGGCATCAGCCAAAGATTGGGAATGACGCTATCAGGCATTCCTTTCCATTAGGCCACTGGTGAGCTAATATTACCCTGATACCATGCGGGGAGGAATCGCATGTCAACACTACGTCTCGCTTCGGATCTTTGTGGGCCAACACCTTAGATGATAATAGTTGCTTTTTCACTTCTCTAAAGGTTATTTCTGAGCTACGTGACCATTTGCAACGCTGACTCTTTTTCAATAGCATGTGTAAGGGTGCCAAGGTGGAGGCCAAGTTATATAAGAATTTTCTGAAATAATTCACTAATCCAAGGAAAGCCCCGAGCTCAGGTATAGACATTGGAGGTAGGGCTCCTTTGATCATCATCACTTTTTCTTCCAATGCATGTAACCTGGTTTCGTCGATTTTGTAACCCAACTAAGTCACTTGGGGTGCCTGAAACACATACTTTTCCCATCTAAGGCATACGCCCACCAGGAAGAAATGTTTAAGCGCTATGTCCAAGTTCTCCAAATGCTCTTTATTGGTCCTCCCTGTTTTTAGTATATCATCCAGATAAATGGCAACCTTGGGTAGACCTTGTAAAATATTCTCCATGGTCTGCTGGAAAAGGGCACAGGCTGATGATACCCCAAATCACAGTCTTATATATAGATATCAGTATTATATATGAGTATTAACTGTCATGTATTTCTGGGACTCCACATGCAGTCACAATTGCAGGCAGGTGTGGCTGACAACCAACTTCACAAATGATAGCCTCCCGCAAACTTTATGTACGAGTCCTCTGTGCAAGGGGTCGAGTATTTATCGAGCTGCGAGAAACAGTTTACCTTTTGCTTAAAATCCCCACAAAGACGAACTGAGCCGTCAGGCTTCACAATCGGTACGACTGGCGCTGCCCATTCCGCAAACTGCACTGGTTTGATGATTCCTTCACTCTCCACCTTCCTGATTTCTGTCTCTAATTTTGCCCGCGAGGTAAATGGCACTGGGTGGGCCCTGCAAAATCTCGGAATTGCTTCCTTGTCAACATGTAAAGTTGCTTTTGCCCCTTTGGCAGTCACAAGCCTTTCGTGAAATACTCCTGGCTATTTCACTAGGACTTCACTGAGGCAGCCATTTACTAATCAAAAAATGGTGAACCAATCAAGGTGAATCTTTCTCAACCAATTCTTCCCCAATAGGCTTGGACCTGGCCTTTTACTATTATCAGTGATAACTGTAAGAACTGCTTCTCAAAGGAGACTGCAACCGAAGTCATACACTTAATCTGCAGCGGTTCCCCAGTGTATCCTCACAGTCTGTTTGAGATCTTGTGCAAACTTGACGATTGGAGTCCTGAGTGAATCTTGTTAAAGACAAGTTCTACAACCACAAATACTGATGCGCCAGTATTGACCTCCATAGGAGATAACAAAGTGTAGAGCAGGATGAACACCACAGGCCAAGCAGCATCAGAGGAGAAGGAAGGCTGACGTTTCGGGCCTAGATCCTTTTTTTCTGAAGTAGCGTCTAGGCCCGAAGCTTCAGCCTTCCTGCTCCTCTGATGCTGCTTCACCTGCTGTGTTCCTCCAGCTCTACACTTTGTTATGTCAGATTCTCCAGCATCTGCAGTTCCTGCTATCACTTGATCTCCATAGGAACTGGGTGACCATTTAACCAAACACTAATTTTAATTGGTTCTGATTTGGGTGTCACTAAACAATTTAATTTTTCCAACCCTCACGTAGGGAGACTTTCCAATGTTTGCACTCTTGTGGGTACCGGCCTACAAGTTACCTTACTCAAGTCAGGCCTGGTAGAACTCCTTTGCTGTCTCAAGTCTGCCTACTGGCAGCAATTCTAATGGCTTACTGGCCCAGATCCTGAAGAACATTTTGGCCGAGGCTTGCTGGGGGATTCTGCTGTGGGCTGTCCTAGGGTCCCTCTGCTCAGGATATGCCTTGTGTGAGGCTCTGTGATTACCCACACTCAGGTGGTGTTCTCCAAATCAGTCGGAGAAGTGAGGGAGTCCACCTTCCATTGGGATGCCCTGTAGTTCCCATGCTCCACTTGCTACATTTTCTAATGACAAGGCCAGCTACAAGTGCCTGTTTGAAGTCCAGTTGGGCCCACATTCCAAATGGTCTCTCAGCATCTCATGTTCAAGGGGAGGCAATGGTCTAGTGGTATTATCACTGGACTGTTAATCCAGAGACCCAGATAATGTTCTGGGAACCTGGGTTCAAACCCTGCCATGGCAGATGGTGGAATTTGAATTCAATAAAATATCAGGAATTAAGAATCTAATGATGACCATGAATCCATTGTTGATTGTTGGAATAACCCATCTGGTTCACTAATTTTCTTTTGGGAGGGAAATTGTCATTCTTATTTGGTCTGGCCTACAATATGACTCCAGACCCACAGCGATGTTTTTGACTTTGAACTGCTCTCTGGGCAATTAGAGATGGGCAACAAATGCTGCCTGGCCAGTGATGCCCTCATCCCATTCATGAATAATAAAAAAATTCAGTTAGACCAAAATCACATGCCTCTGCCAGTCATTTCAACCTCGTCAAAAATCTCAATACGGAATGCCGCAATTCTCTAACAGTCAAATAAAACCGATTGTGTCTCAGAATGAAAGGAGGTTTGGGGCCATAATATTCCTGAATTAAATCCATCATCTCTTGGAAGGTTTCAGTGTCTAATGCTTCTGGGAAATGTAAGTCCCTTACAAACAACAATGCTGCAGGTCAGCAAGCAGGCATCATTGCTTTTCATCTGCCGCAATGTTATCTGCCCACAAAAAAATTGCATTCTTTCCACATACTGGGCTCAGCCTTTGACAGAAAGATCAAATGAATCAAGCTTCCCAAATAAATGCCAACAACAAGATGACTATTGCAAACTAATGTTCTTCAGGCGCATCTGTTTTCCCCCATCGGCACTGAAATAACTGCACAGAGGCCAGTATCCAGTCATCACGTCACTCTTTATTTCGTTGTGCACAGTACACTGGCTATAGCTAACCAACTCTGAATAAGTTGCCAGAACTGAGGAGATGCTAACTGACTGATTATGTATGTAAATACCTCCACTAGAAAAAAGAAACACCCATGTGGCCAGTGAACCAGTCCCCTGGGTATATTGGTCAGCCAGGGATTTCCTGATTGGCCCAGATTAATAACCCCAATCGACGACTTTGTTCTGGTTCTAATCACAACAGTAATTAACAGCTGTAATAATGTAATAAATGCCTGTTTGATTCATCAAAACCACTGTACCCACATCCAGTTTCTTTTAATACAGGAGATAACCTAAACATAGTTGCATCAGGTAAAACATACTTCTGGAGGTAAACTCACACCACCCTATAAAGTTTCCATCCTAGAATCAATGTAATTTACCATTTTTCATCTTTTTTTTCTCTACCTTTTAAGTTCATTTATGGGTGAAATGATCCTCTATTAATACATCAAGTGAATCAAGAATACTCATGTTGCCAGTTTAATTTTAGCATCATACCAAGCTTGGTCCTGACTTTCATGACATATGTGTACTTCTTAGTAGGGTAGTGAGCAAGAACGGGAAGTCGAGCTGACACACTCTCTCTTACCATAAATGTTGAAAATAACTGTTCTTTTGCTATTTTAGCTCATTATCCATAAACATAGCAGCAGTGTTTTTAAATAATTTTGCTTCTCTCTCAAAACTTATTGGAAATTCAATGTACTCGTTAAAGTGTTCTTTCAACCCGAAATATATTTTGTCACATATTTATGTGAAGGACAATAAGTACAAAATATGCAATGAAGTCACTGTAAGTACAACCTTGGGAGCAGAAGCAAGCAGTAAATATTGGAGTATAATTAGAACCCTAGTTAAGACAATGCACCACCTTCTGGAACTATTGTGTATTCTTCGAAATGAAGTAGAATGAATGCTTAATAAGAACTTCTGTGCTGTAATAATTTTTGATGAATGGAAGGAAGCTTTTATAATAATTGAATGATGCATTGGTGAAATAAATAGATTATTAATGACTTGGTTTGACCATTAATCTATTGTATCACACAAGTTACGACAAAATTTTGTCAACAATGTTAAGACTTATTGCATTATTGCTTCTCTGTTGACTTTGAAGCATCTGATTGATAATACAAAACAAACAACTTGACAGAATGTGTTGATGAGTAGGTCAGATTGGATAAGACGAATTTGCTGTGTGTGAGTGTTTGTTCGTGTCTGTTGGACAATATGATTGAATTCTATTTAATGCAGAGGGGAGGATTTTCATATTATTGTAACCCTGTTTAATGCCTAGAAATGTTGCAATAACAGGAGAAAATTGTGTGGAATTGAAATGACTTACTGTTCATTCTGATTTGGTTTCACGACCTTATCTAACTAGCTCCCAGTGGATACAGGTAAGGGGCTCGATAGTGAATGCATAACATAGGCAAGTAGCAATGTTACCACTCTCAATGTTGTTTACAAATCAGTTTACATTGTTACTTCTAGTTCAATATTCTGATCACTAACCAAAAGCACTACAACTTTGAAATTTAGAAAGATCTTCAGCTGCTCACAAGTAAGATCTTAAAATGCTTCAGAGATTTTGTTTCACATGCAAAGTATGACCTCAACAATCTTAAAATTCTTGTAGATGCTGGAAATCATTCTGATCTAATATAGGTCTTCTGCCAAATTACTTTTTTTTCTTGGAGGTCTTTTTGACAAGAGCTTGAGGATTATAAGAGTAACTGCTTGAGAAGAAGCAGAGTGGCAGCTGCAGGGATAACAAACAGAGAAAAACACATTGGCAATTGGTTTAGGAATAGACTACAAAGCCCCTCAAATCAGCTCCATCATTAAATAGGATCACTGCAGATTGTCAGCTTCAACTTTAATTTCTTTCCATATCTCTCAGTTCCCTGAGAGAAGCAAAATATCTCTATCTCACAGTTAAATATTCTTGAGGAATGAGCATCCACGATCCTCTGTGATAAAGAACACTGAAGATTCACAACTCCTTAAATGAAGAAAGCTCTCCTGATCTCAGCCATGAATGACCAATCATTTATCCTGAAATTGTATGCCATGGTCTGGATTCACAAAACACAGAAAGCAATCTTTCTGAGTCTATCCTTTCAAAACCCTTCAAAATCCTGTGTATGTCAATAACATGATTTTTTTAACGTTCTATAATGCATTCATTTGTTATTACCATAGAATTGTGTCAGGTCTTCAAAGAAAGCAAACAACTTACAAAGCTAAAGCTGTTTTTATTAAACTTATATTAATATCAGCACTTCATGTTTGTAATAAGCAATAATTGATATCCTTTTTGGCAAAGCACTTCTTTAGTTCCTCATGAACAACTGGAAACAACGGGATTGGGTTCTGGAATTTACAAAGACCACTGGTTTCTCCAAGACTAAAATATAATTAACTGCACCCCTATCATCCTATCTATAACCCAAATACCTACATAAATCACAAATAATCAAATCTATAAATGTGCAAATTGTAATTGATCATCACCAGCAAAGAGATTTTTCCCTGAATCTTGCTGACTCTAGTTTTGCTAAGCCTCCTTGATATCATATGGTAGCCTTGATATCAAGGGCAGTCACTCTCACCTCACCACTTCAGCACAGTTCTTTTGTGCACATATGAACAAAGGTTATAATGAGATCAAGAGCTGAGTGGCCCTGATGGAACACGCAGTGAGCATCAGTGAGCATGTTATGGCTAAGTGAATGTTGCTTAATGGCTTGATGACACTTTCCATAAATTTCCTCATGATTCGGAGTAAACTGGTGGGTAAGTGGCTAGAGGAGGGGTGGGGCTGGGAAAGGTAGGTGGGATGGTGATACGTAAGTGCAAGTAGGGAGGGGTGGAGATTGTTCAGTGCGGTGGGAAGGGCGGATAGGTGGGAGAGATGATGGACAGATTGTGTCAGGTCAAGGAGGCAGGGATGAGATGGAGGGTTAGTCATGGGAATAAGTCAGGGGTGGGGAGATTCTGAAACTGGTAAAATCCATGTTTGATTCATTGGGCTGTAGGCTTCTGAGGCAGGTGGTATCATTGGGACACTGCAGGAGACCCAGGATGGACATGTCACCCAGGGAGTAGGAGGGGGAGTTAAAACAGTTCGCAACCAGAAGGTGTTGTCGTTTGTCACGAACAGATCGCAGTTTTCTACTAAACGGCCTCCGAGCGTCCACTTGGCCTCACCGATGCAGAGGAGGCCACATTGGGAGCAGCAGATGCAGTAGACCATGTTGATGGATGTGCAGGTAAACCCCTGTCTAATGTGAAAGGTTTGTTTTGTGCCTTGACTGGAGGTGAGGGGGGTGGTGTAGGGGCAGGTGTAGCACTTGCTGCGGTTGCAGGGAAAGGTGCTGGGGTGGTGGGGCTAGTGGGGAGTGTGGAGCAGACGAGGGAGTCATGGAGAGACCTGTCCCTATGAAAGGCAGATAGGGGTGGGGAGGGAAATAACTCTTTTGTAGTGGGGTCAGATTGTAGGTGGCAGAAGTGGCGGAGAACGATACGCTGGATGTGGAGGTTGGTGGGGTGGTCTGTGAGGACTAGGGGGATTCTGTCTTTATTTTTGTTGGGGAGAGGGGATGTGAAGGCAGAGGTGCAAGAAACGCAAGAGATATGGTTGACGGCGTTTTCAACCACTGGAGGAGTGACATTGCAGTCCTTGAAATAAGAGGACATCTGGGACGTTCAGGAGTGGAATGCCCCATCTTGGGAGCAGACATGGCAGAGGCAGAGGAATTGGGAATGATGACTTGCATTCTTGCAGGAAGGCGGGTGAGAGGAGGTGTAGCCCAGGTAGCTGTTCTTTAGAACTTAACCAGCTCTGTCAGTAGTGGTGCTGCCTAATCACTCTTTGTGCTGAACTATAAAGTCTCTAACCAGAGTATATTTTGCACCCTTGCCACCCTCAGTGATTCCGCCAAATGGAGGTATATGATTCATAGGCTTTGAAGGGGGAGCGAGATGATAAGTATCAGTATGTTTCCTTGACCGTGTCTGATCTGAAGCCATAAGACTTCATGGCGTCCAGGGTCAGTGTTGAGAGCTCTCAGGACAACTTTTGAATACTGAATTGGCTATGCAATAGAAGATAGAGAGTGGTAGTAGAAGGAAAGTATTCAGCCTGGAGATCAGTGACCAGTGGTGTTCCACAGGGATCTGTTCTGGGACTTCTGCTCTTTGTGATCTTTATAAATGATTTAGATGAGGAATTGGAAGGGTGGGTTAGTAAGTTTGCCGATGACATGAAGGTTGGTGGAGTTGTGGACAGCGTGGAGGGCTGTTTAGGTCACAACGGGACATTGACAGGATGCAGAGCTGGGCAAAGAAGTGGCAGATGGAATTCAACCCAGTAAAATGTGAAGTGGTTCATTTTGGAATGTCGAATTTGAATGCAGAATACAGGGTTAATGGCAGGATTCTTGGCACTGTGGAGGAACAGAGGGATCTTGGGGTCCACATCCATAGACCTCTCAAAGTTGCTACTCAAGTTGATAGGGTTGTTAAAGCATATGGTGTGTCGGCTTTCATTGGCAGGGGGAGTAAGTTTAAGAGCTGTGAGGTTATGCTGCAGCTCTATAAAACCCTGGTTAGACCACACTTGGAATATTATGTTCAGGTCTGGTCACCTCATTATAGGAAAGATGTGGAAGCTTAAGAGACGGTGCAGAGGAAATTTACCAGGATGCTGCCTGGACTGAAGGGCAGGTCTTATGAGGAAAGGTTGAGGGAGCTAGGGCTTTTCTCATTAGAGTGAAGAAGGAGGAGAAGTGACTTGATAGAGGTGTACAAGATGATGGGAGGCACAGATAGAGTGGAGGGGCAGAGACTTTTTGCCAGGGCAGAAATGACTATTACGAGGGGACATAATTTTAAGGTGATTGGAGGAGGGTGTAGGGGGGATGTCAGAGGTAGGTTCGTTACACAGAGAGTGGTGGGTGCATAGAATGCACTGTCAGCGGTTGTAGGAGAGTCAGATACATTAGGGTCATTTAAGCGACTCTTGGATAAGAACATGGATGATAGTTAAATGAAGGGTATGCAGGTTAGTTTGATCTTAGAGTAGGCTAATAGGTCGGCACTACATTGTGGGCCGAAAGGCCTGTACTGTGCTGTGCTGTTCTATGTTCTAACTCATTGATAGTGTATACCATATTGTCACCACTTCTCCTGGTTCTGACCTGGTAGTTGGCTAGGACATACTCAACAATGGGGATAACAAGCATGGGGCTGGATGAACACAGCAGGTCAAGCAGCATCATAGGAGCAGGAAAACCTGACGTTTCGGGCCTAAACCCTTCATCAGAAATGGGGGAGGGGAAGAAGGTTCTGAAATAAATAGGGAGAGAGGGGGAGGTGGATAGAGGATGGATAGAGGAGAGGATAGGTGGAGAGGAGGCAGACAAGTC
>JAHRHZ010000144.1:71616758-71650770 GCA_024137785.1 Ginglymostoma cirratum
GGCCCGAAACATCAAGTTTTCCTGCTCCTATGATGCTGCTTGACCTGCTGTATTCATCCAGCCCCATGCTTGTTATCTCGGATTCTCCAGCATCTGCAGTACCTTTTATCTCAACAATGGGGATGTTGTCATTTGTGACATTATCCAACTTACTGTTGTATTTTGTTAACTGTTTCCCTGAGGTTGGCAGTAGTTAGAAACACCGTCAAAAGCTCGTGGCTGTTTTCATCTAAGTATTTTGGGCTGGGTGTTGTGGTTGGAAGCAGTCTAGTCGACCTGAGTTTCTTGGTCTGGACATGCATTGATAGTTAATATTTGAAAGTTCAAACACATTGTCATTGTAAGGCGGTGCTCCATGTTTTATTCCCTGAGTTTGCTTACCCAGGTTATTCAGTGGTGCTGAGCACCCTACTTATCTATGAGAGAGCAAACAGGAGATCGTGGAACTGTTTAAACACTTTGTCCATTGGAATCTCAGCTTATCCAAGTTAGAGAAATAATTGAACTCAAATCAACACGGCTACTGCATTACGATCCCGGGGGATAATATTAGTGGTGCCACAAACTCTTTTAAAGAGTGTAGCAAGCATGACAGGAATCATGCATTCAATATTTAACTGGAGATGTGGATGCCGTGCACAAGACCCCAATAATATAAGGCAAGTGGCACATGCAGACTCTGCAGCAGGAGGTCTAGCTGGACTTGAGGAACCAAGTTCTGGGATTTTGACACAGTTACAGTGAAAGAATGGCAAATTCCAAGTCAGGATGATATGAGGTTTTGAGGGGTACTTCCTGCTGTTTGTCTTCCCATACAAATGTTCCATTCATCCTTCTGGGCGGATATAGTGTGGAGCTGGGGGGTGACTCTGAATCCAGCATCTGCTGTTCTTGCTATCTCACCCTTCTGGATGGTAATTTTCAAGGATTGTGAAGATGCCATCAAAAGATTCTCCGTGAGTTGCTGCACTGCATCTTCTAGATGTCATAGTGCATAAGTAGAGGAGGCAATGAATGCTTAAGAAGGTGGATTTGTGTTGTGATTTGCTTATTCCCTAAGGGGTGTATCTCAAACTACTTTCAATCATCTCCACTTCAGTAATATACAATATGTTATCTCTTGACTTGTGAGGCAAAACCTCATATCATCCTGACTTGGAATTTGCCATTCCTTCACTGTGTCAAAATCCCAGAACTTGGTTCCTCAAGTCCAGCTAGACCAAGTGGACTGGAGTTGCTCAAGAGATGCCTTATTACTGCATTCTCAAAGGCTATTAAGACAATAATACTGCCCTTTGCAACACCTTGCAAAAGATTTAAAATTATCATATTGCCTCATATCTTCTTTATGTGGCTCGATGCCACATTATAACATTCTTATAAAGCCACCTTGAGAGGTTAATTGTACTTCAAATGCTATATCAACACACGTTACTGCTGTTGCTGTTAACAGCAGCAAACAACTTTTGCATCAGCCTGTATTATGTTACACTGCAATTTGTTTTCACTATATCTTGTCTTCGTGCAGTACAATTGAGGATTGACCCACAGTGGTCCACACTCTTGGTATAACAAAAGAAAACAGTATATAAGGATGGGGTTTAGAAAGTTATCATAATGTACCCATGTGTATGTGCAGTTTCAATCATAACGCACACTTGTAAACTGATTAATTAATAGGTTATAATAGTACAATATTCAAAAAGGAATTGAGAACATGGTTTTGCGAGCCTAAGTTGATTTTATTTTACAAATTCTGCTCTCAAAAATAAATTGACAAAAGTGAACAGTGCCTTGAATAATGAAAATCATCCCTTGTCACAGCACTACTGTTGAATGTGTAGAAAGAAAAGGTAACTACCCCTCCAACACAGGACAAATCCAGCTCCTGAACTCATTTGTATCCTTTTCTATAAGAACTTCCAACAGGAGCTAATGTATTACTGAAGATATGTACTCAGGGTGGATATAAAGGCTAATTTGTTTATTGGGATTTGAATAGATTTTACACATATTTTAATTAAAGTTTGATTTCAGAGATAGTTTTTTATTATTTATCATCATTATTTACTGGCATGTAATATTTTATCACATGAGCAATGCACCCAGAATGAAATTCCACGTGAAATGTTATTGGGACGATACAGTATATCAATGGACAATGCGAAAACAAAGAAACTTTGACTTTTGTAACAGGTTTTTTGTAACTAAAAAATGAGGTCAACAGTTTAATGCAGGCTGTGAAACATCATCTAATTACAGAAAGTTGAATGATTTTGGGAAAGAAAGCCAGGCAAAGCTTTGAGAGATAACAGATATAGGTTATTGTCCCTGTTTGTTGAAGAAAAACTGGATCCAGAAGACACTTTGTAGCCTTGTGTTGATGATTACCTCGTAACCCCTTGTTGCAAAAAAGATGAAATGAGCATAGAGAAGCCAGTAAGGTATTTTTTGTAAGAAACCAACTGAGTCTTATACAATAAAGATTGTCCATATTGCTGGAAAAAATAATACCATCGCTGATGTACTATTAAGAATATAAAGATGTTGAAATCTTTTTGGAGAATAAGAAATTGGATGAAATTTGTTTAATGAGAATGAATAAAACTACGTCAAAAAGTTGCGTTTTGTATTGTATATGTTTTCATCGTCTGTGACATCATGAAACACAGTTGGAAGTAACAGAGATAAGGCCCGAAACGTCAAGTTTTCCTGCTCCTATGATGCTGCTTGACCTGCTGTGTTCATCCAGCCCCATGCTTGTTATCTTGGAAGTAACAGTTCATTTTCCAAGGGTGAAGGCATGTTGCAAGTATATACTTTAAGAACTATGTGAAAACTGGAAAAATGATAAACTTGGACAATTTCTGAATTAAACAGGCTTTTTAAGTAAGAAACAAGGTCAAACCAGTGCCCCGCAAGACTGCTACTCGGCCCTGTACTATACTCTTAATACACTCACGACTGTGTGGCCAAATTCTGCCCCAACTCCATTAACAAGTTTACTGATGACACCACCTTCATAGGACGGATCTCAAACAATAACGAGACTGAGTACAGGAAAGAGATTGTGTGTTTAGCCGCGTGGTGTAAAGGTAACAATCTCTCCATCAAAAAAACAAAGGTGCCGGTCATTGACTTCAGGAAGCGGAGTGGAGGGCACACACCTGTCTGCATCAATGGTGCTGAGGTGGAGATGGTCGAGAGTGTCAAGTTCCTCGGAGCGATGATCACCAGCAATCAGACCTGGCCCACCCATGTCGATGCAATGGTCAAGGAAGCACAGCAATGTCTCTACTTCCTCAGAAGGCTAAGCAAATTCAGGATGTCCACAAGGACTCTTACCAATTTTTTATAGATGCACCATAGAAAGAATTTTATCTGGATGCATCACAGCATGGCGACCGTTTTTGCCAAGACAGCAAGAAAATACAGAGAGTTGTGCACACAGTATAGTCCATCCCACAAACCATTCTTCTATCCATTGTGTTCATCTGTACTTCCTGCTGCCTCGGGAGAACAACCAACATTATCAAAGACCCTCCCACCTGGTTATACTGTCTTCCACCCTCTTCCATTTGGCAGAAGATATAAAAGTTTGTATGCACGTATGAATAGAATCAAAGATAGCTTCTTTCCTACTGTTATTAGATTTCTAAATGGACCTCTCAAATTTCAAATTTAATGTTGACCTTGCTCTCTGTGCACCTTCTTGCAGTCATAACATTGTATTCCTTGTTCTATCATATTACCGTAAGCACTTTGTATGGTACGATCTGCCTGTACTGCGCGCAAAACAAAACTCTTCACTGTATCTCAGTAAACGTGACAATAATAAATCAAATCAAATAAATCAATCGTTTAATGTGGCCTGTGACCCACTGCAAATTACAGAATGGCACTGATTTTGATAGAAAAAAACTTTTAGGCTAAACTTTTAGGGAGATAAGAGATTGAGATATGACTTTTATTTTAAATTCTTTTGAGTGCATTAAAGAGCCTGATTAAAAGTCTTTTTTGATTTCAGTTAGCAGTATTAAACAGAAATAATTGGCCATTTTGTTGATTTGAATCAAAACATTGATCTTAATAAGGTAACTTGTGGAATAGTGTGTCTTGATTACCAATGTTTTCCTCCTGTCACAGTTGTAATAATGTTATGCATGGATCAATCAAGCAAAAGTGAAGTTTAACAAAAGCAGGGGAGGAAATATCTGAAAGAATTTTCAAGAATACTAACAAGTTTTCCAAAGGACATTTGATGCAGCCCATAAAGTGAAGCTAGATGACTTGTAAAATTCACAGATCATGCTAACTGATAATTGTTGTCGTAGAAAGTTTAAAAAGTTCCCATTGGCATAAAAGGCTCCATTTCAAGTTTTAAGTTTTATCTTTAATAAAAGATTTCATGGCTCTGTTCGAAGAACACCTGAGAAGATTTCCTTGGCGTCTGGACCAATATTTATCTCTTAACTAACATTAGCAAAATAAAGCTGACTTGTCATTTACCTTGCTGATGTTTGAGACCTTTCTACATGGAAATAGTTTGCCACTAATCCACAAGTGTCATTTCAGGTAACCTGCCCTTCCCATTGAATAATAATTGCACCTAATTTTCTCAAGTCGTTTTCACAATACAATCGTCTGTCAGTAATTCTGCAAGAAAATTATGAACTCTCAATTTTCCTCTTTGTATCACATAAAGATGCAAATCACTTTTCTGTAAATAGTCCTATGAAGGACAGTTATACTTTTCATCCATTACTGTCACAACATGGAAGGCATATAAATAGTTACTGGCAGCTAGCGCTGCATTGTCCTTTAAAGAAGAGATTCACTAGTCTCACCTTTCTGCCTAAGCTTCTCGCATACTGATATGGAAGTCTGATGATAATACTATCCATTTAAATGTTCTGCACCAGATCCGTATTCAGAACTATTCATTTCCTAAAGCTGCATGGATTTTTCTTGTCTCTCCCTTGTTTTCAGAACTGTATTTTTATTAAATGTGTATGGATTTTTCAGTCTTGGTCTTATATTCAGACAGTTCTTTACTAAATCCATATGGAATCTTTTCTGTCTCAGTTGTGTATTCATAAATACTAATTTGATTTGTCGATTTTTTTTTTCTTTCTCTCCAACTCATTTTGTCTGTATTCAGTTCACATTTCCTATTCCATCAGTCTCTCTCTCAGCATCTATTGCACCTTTTGCCAATTGGTCACATTCTTCACGGTTGCCATTGGCCTGTTCCTCCACACCTCAAGGCCAACTGATTACAAAGTGTTCACCCAATTGATTTTCCTGGCATTGATTGACATGGAAACATCCCTTGAATTTCTAACACATCCATCTTCAGGAAGAAAGACTTCAAGATAGCTTTTTTATATTTTGTTAAGGTTCCACACATCCTGCACATGATTAGACTAAAAGGGACACAGTAGCAAATGTTTAAGGGGATATTTCAGAATGCTCAGAATAAACAAATTCTTACTGTAAATAAACATTCTAAAAGGAAGCCTCACTATCTGGTAACTGAAAAATTGAGGAAAACGTCAAATATAAGGCAAAAGCCAAAGAACTACGCAAAGATGAGTTGCAGATTGGATGCTTGATCAGAATATAAATAATGGCAGACAATGATGAAAAGTTTAATCAGAGAGAAGAAATTAGATTATGAGTGGAACATAGCTAGTAATGTGAAAAAAAAACAGGCAGCTTGGGCTTTTGCTGGTATTTAAGAAGGAAAAGCCTATGCAAAGTGAAAGTTGATCCTCTAAAGAATTAGAATGGGAGTTAATAGTTGACACTAAGGTAATGCCAAATGAAATGAACACATATTTTACTCCTGTCTTCATTTCAGAAAATTTTTAAAAAATTCCAGTTATAGAGTCTATGCCCTTTGGTGTTAGAGTTTTGCACAAGGGCAAAACAAAAACTTTCCATACCTACTCTTGCAAGCCCTCAAAGAATCTTAAATGTTTCAATATTGTCACCTCTCATTTTTCAAAATTCCAATAATTGCAGAACCAACCTTACCCAACCTCATAAGTCCTCATAAGACAGTCCTCCCATACCTGGGTTCAGCCTCGTGAACCTTCTCTGGACTGCCGTCAATGCCAGTATATCTTTTTTTTTGATAAGTCGGCCGTAATTGTTCACATTATTCCAGCTACGGTCTGATTAGCGTCTTGTATAGATTTAGCAGGGCTTCCTTATTTTCACAGGATTACACAATCACAAATGTGTTACAGTGCAGAAGGTGGCCAGTTAGCCCATTGTGTCTATGCCTACTCATTAAATGATCACGAATACCGCCAAATGCAAATTTCCTGCCTTTCCCCATTGCCTTGTATGTTATTTTTATCCAAATATTCATCTCGTGCCATCTTGAATGCCTCAATTAAACCTGCCTCAAGCAGACTCTCAGGCAGTGTACTCCATACCTTAACTACTCGTGTAAAAACATTTTTCCTCATTTCAACCTTGCTACTTTTATAGATCACTTTACATCTATAATCTCTGGTTCTTACTTTGTTTTCCCTTTTTATAAAATTTCCTTTGAAATAAAAGCCAACATTCTATTGTCTTGCATACTACCTTCTGAACTTGTAAGCTAGATTTTTGTGGTTTACGCATGAATATTCCTGAATTCTCCTGTATTCCAGAAAGCTGTAGCTTTCTGCAGACTTTGCGATAATCTATGAACCATTTTCTTAATAGTATGCCTTTTTCCCTTAACTGTCTTTGCTAAACTTCTTTGCAAGCCGACTTCAGTCACCTCTGCCCTCTTTCTTTATAATGCCCTTATTTAAGCTTAGGACATTTGTTTCTGACCTTTCTCTCAAACTGAATGCAGAAATCTACCATGTTATAGAACATAGAACAAAGAACAGTACAGCAGAGTACAGGCTCTTCAAACCACGATGTTGTGCCGACCTGATTGTCACTGATTCCTAGGGTATCTTTTACTGTGACTTCATTTATTAAAGCAGGCTCATGACATAATACTAGCATGAAAATAGACTGATCCCTGTTTGGATCTACAACATATTGGCCTAGGAATCTGTCCCAAATACATTCTACAAATGTTTCCTCGTGTCTACTTCTGCCAATCTGACAATCCCAATCTCGATGAAGATTAAAGTAATTCATGATAGATGTGCTGCCTATTTATATGCCCAAATCATCCCCTGATTTGTTCTCTGTCCCATCGTACAGCTTTGGTTACTGGGCTCATTGACTACTCCAACCAGTGTCTTCTTCCCCTTATATTTCTCACCTCCACCCGTATGGATTTTATGTCTTCCAATCCAGATCATTTCTTCCTTTTCTACAAACATTGTACGAACAATGTAATCTCACCATCCTTTCCTTCCTGTCTGTCTTTTTGAAACTACATACCCCTGAATAATTAGTTCCCGGCTTTGATATACTTATCATGATGACTCCATAATGGCCAAAACATTGGACAATTTAACCTGTGCTTAAACCATTCATACATTTATTTAGTTCTGAATGCTATTTACATTCAAGTAAACAACCATTAATTTTGCTCTTTCACCATTCTTTCCAATTGTGACTCGGTTTACTGCTGTTCCTTTATGTTTGTATACTCTGTCCCTCCTGTCTTACTCTGGGTATTGTTATCCAAATAGCTGCTCTGTCATGCTATAATATCCTCTCACTTTGTGAGCTTACATTTCCACTCTCCAAAACCTTCATCCCTCTAAATGAGTTTAAACCTATGTCTAAAGCACCAGTTAATTGCTTGTCTCAATTAAGTGAATTCAAGTGAAACCCACCCCATGGCTACAGCTCCCTACTACTTACATAGCAGCTGAATTCACAGACAAAACCATAATAGGTGGGAATTTTGTGAGGAAGACGTAACAAAATTGCAGTTGACATGGTTGGCAAAAATCTGTCAGATCAGCAAATTGTGGGAAAAGTGAAGTTGTTCACTGTGGCAGGACGAACGAAAAAACAGATAATGTCTTCAAAAGAGAACAACTTCAGAATTCTGGAGCTGTGTGTTCTGTTGCATGAATCATTTAAAAAGTAGAATGCAGCTGCAGAAAATAACCGAGAAAGCTAATAGGATGCTATCGTTAATCGCAAGAAGAATTGAATGTGAAAGTAAGGATGCTATCCTTAAGTTGTGTAGGACTTTGATGAAACCACATCTCAGATTCTATGTGCAGTTTTGTCTTATTATTTAAGGAAGGATGAAATGTACTGGAGATTGTTCAGAGGTGGTTTAAGAGACTGACATTTGGAATTAGTGACATTTCTTAAGAGGATAGGTTAGACAGGCTAGGCTTGCTTTTATCGAAGTTTAGAAGTGTGAGGACTAATTTCATTGTGGTATGTAAGGTGTTGAAAGGTCCTGACAAGAAACTGTAAAAGGTTTTCTAGTCAATCCAGGACTAACGTATACAGTTTAAAAAGTAAGTGTTACCCTTTCAAGATAGAGATTGTTTTTTCCTTCTCAGAGAGTTGTGTAACTTTGGATCTCTCTGTCTCAGAAGGGAGTGGAGGTGGGTCATTAATTATTTTTAGAGGAGAATTGGATAGATTCTTGTTCGGTGGGGAATCGTGGGTTATTGAGTGTAAAAGGGCATGTGAAATTTGAAACAAACAGATCATCATGATCTCATTAAAAGGCAGAGCATTCTTGAGGGGCTGAAGAGTCGACTTCTGATCCTATTTTGCATAATAGAATGCAAAAATTTCCCATTCTGTTTATTTATTTGTGGGCTGTAGGCATCATTGGCAAGGCTAGCATTTATTACCAACCCATGATTGCCCTTGAGAAAATGGTTATAAAGTGTCTTCTTGAACTTGAGGTGTCCAGTCCATTTGGATTATGGACATATATGATATTATATGTTATATGTGTATCTCCCTAATGGAATGGTGGTTCTACCTATGGTGAATGGATGGCAGTGGTTGAAAAAGGCAGTTTATCGCCACCTTTACAATGGCAACTGGGGATGAGCAATAAATTCTGGCCAGAAAATGACACCTACATCCCATGAATTTAAAAAAATGTAATATATTACACGGTATTATTGAGGTAGTTGTATCTTGACCACACAACAGTGAGGGAGTGATGACATATTTCTACGTCAGGATGGTGCACAGCTTGGAAAGGGAACTTCCACTGAGCTGTTTGATCAACATCTTGATAATAGAAGTTAAGGTTTGTAAGGTGTGGTGCAAGCCACCTTAATGAGCTGCACTCTTCTTGTAGATGGTATATACTGCTGCGACTGTTCATAAATGGAGGTGCTAGTGAATATAAAATGTGATAGATTTGGTGCCAAGTGGATTGCTTTGTTCTGGATGGAGCATGTTACTATCATAATTCTGAAATGTGCCTTGCTGATGGCAGACAGCGTTGATTGATTTGATTTATTTATTGTCATGTATTTTATGTTTCAAAACATTGTGATAAGTCGCCACTCTCAGCTTTTGGTGAGTTGAAAGCAGAATTATTTACTGTACAATTACAACCTTAACTAATAAAGTCTAACAGTTGAAAATTTTAAGCAGAAGCAAAGATCAAATGGCACACTATAGATCTGGCCTG
This sequence comes from Ginglymostoma cirratum, assembly GCA_024137785.1. Classification (NCBI taxonomy): domain Eukaryota; kingdom Metazoa; phylum Chordata; class Chondrichthyes; order Orectolobiformes; family Ginglymostomatidae; genus Ginglymostoma; species Ginglymostoma cirratum. Next base: position 71,626,354 of record JAHRHZ010000144.1, read on the forward strand.
TTGATAACTGGAAATCCACAGACAGGGGAAACTCCATGACTGCTGAAGCAAAATACAGCAGATTGGATTAAAATAAATTCAATAACAGCTCCAAAACATCTATCAAAGAAAAAAACTGCTTGCTTTCACTTTAAACATTCTGAAGTCATTTTTTTTCCCATCTAAGATGCCAGTTTTGTGGGTTGAGTTGAAAGTTAAACCAACTACAGCCAAAGAGTTGGAGATAGTAAGTGCTGCAGATACTGAAAGCTAGAGTCAATAAATGTGGAGCTGGAAAAGCACAACAGATCAGACTGAGCAGCAGGAAAGTCAACATTTCGGTCCAAAACCCTGATGATACTGAGGAGGGACGAGGTAAATGGGCAGGTGTTACACCTTCGCTGGTTGCAGGGGAACATGCCGTGGGACTTCGGGGGTGTTGGTGTGAAGGAAGAGTGGACTAAGGTGCCCCAGAGATTGATCGGACCAGCTTGAGGGTCCTTCGAAAATGGTGCTGGGAAATTCTTGGTTGAAGAAGAAGGTGAACATTTTGGAGGCTCCCTGGTCAAAATTGGCTTCATCTGAGCATATACAATGGAAGTGGAGGAACTTCAGGAACTTCAGTTCTGACCTTTAATAAGGAATTCTAGGATACGGCTGACACGTTTATCAAATGCCATTAAAATAAATTATTCCTTAGGGCATACTGTTTCTGTGTACCAGGTTGAAATATGTTCATTAATTTTTGAGATATATTGTTGTTAAAATGACTAACAGAGCGAAAATATTATCTCCACCCACCTTCAGTGGTGGAGATAATTAGGAATAATCGCTGACCTTGCCAGCAATGCTGACATCCCACTTAAAAAAAAAACAAATCAATACAGTATTTCTGTGAGTAGATATTTTTCAGCAGTGTTGTGTTACAGTTCAGTCATTGCAATAGATGAATGGAAGGATACTTGTACAAAAATATATCCTTGATTTAGACTTTGTTTGGGTACGGTATATTTATCGAGCTTTTTTAGTTTCCATTTGGGAAGAAGGGATGGGACAGCAGGGTGTGTAAGATAAGCTGCAGCTTTCTTTGTAAGACCTGGAGGAAAGTAAGGTTTGCCTGTTAGAGCTTCTCTGCCTTCCAAATATTCCCATGGCATGAAAATGATTTCTTCCAGGGTCAGATATGTGGGCAAAATGGCAATCAGGCTGCACCTCCATATTGCACCTGACATATTAATATCAAGGAGGACTTTACTGGTTTGGATGGCTGTCTTTAACATCTGAAGATCAGGTTAAAATTTGCCTAAGTGAATTCCTAGCATCTTTTAACCAAGTGAGTAACTCAGGGAATTTTAACTTCCTCCCTGCCAGGCATGTAGTGCAAAAATCTCTGCATTTATTTTGAATTCCTGGCAAAAGACAACCATTGCACTCTTCCTAAATGTAGGTCAATAATTGAACAGCTGGGACTTAGTGAATAGTGCAATTAATTCCTTACTTAATTAGTTTTGTTTGCATATTTTTTGCCCTGGGCTGAAGGCATAAATGTAAGGATTCAAAAGGCCAGATTAAAATTAAATTAACTAAAGCCAATGAAAGGAAAATTAATTAAACCAATTTAAGGTGTGAAATTCTGTTGGGGACAAATCAGCAAACTGAAATACATATTTTGCATTTCCCATGCCCAGAGGTAACCTTTTGGGAATTCCTAAGATTAGTCTACACCTAGCACGGCTTGTATCATACAGTTGGAGTGCCACTGATGTAAAAGATTGTATGTAGGAGCTGGAAGCATTGGGAGACTTTGTACATTGGAGAACAAATGTGCTAAGAATATCTCTATAACATTGAACCTGAAATTTCCGTTGCCCACAACAGTTCAAATATGTTGTTTATGGTATTCATTCAAGAATCGCCCAATTCCAAGAGGAGAGATAGAATAGAAATTCTGTTACTGAAAATGCCCTGCCTTTTGTGCTGAGGGGTGCTGATGGCACAGATGGTTTACCATTTTCTGGAAAGGGACATCCTTCTCAGCAAACTGTTATGGTGAAAGAGGCAGTCATGAGGATAAATATGTATCAGAGATAAAAGGTACTGCAGGTGCTGGAGAATCCGAGATAACAAGCTGTGGGGCTGGATGAACACAGCAGGCCAAGCAACATCATAGGAACAGGAAAGCTTGACGTTTCGGGCCGAGACCCTTCATCAGAAATGGGGGAGGGGAAGAGGGTTCTGAAATAAATAGGGAGAGAGGGGGAGGCGGATAGAGGATGGATAGAGGAGAGGATAGGTGGAGAGGAGGCAGACAAGTCGAAGACGCGGGGATGGAGCCAGTAAAGGTGAGTGTAGGTAGGGGGGTAGGGAGGAGATAAGTCAGTCCAGGGAGGACGGACAGGTCAAGGGGGTGGGATGATGTTAGTAGATAGGAGATGGGGGTGGGGCTTGAGGTGGGAGGAGGGGATAGGTGAGAGGAAAAACAAGTTAAGGAGGTGGAGATGAGCTGGGCTGGTTTTGGGATGCGGTTGGAGGAGGGGAGATTTTGAAGCTTGTGAAATCCACATTGATACCATTGGGCTGCAGGGTTCCCAGGCTGAATATGATTTGCTGTTCCTGCAGCCTTCGGGTGGCATCACTGTGGCATTGCAGGAGGCCCAGGATGGACATGTCGTCTGAGGAATGGGAGGGGGAGTTGAAGTGGTTCGCGACTGGGAGGATAACTATAACGTCTTATATGAGGTTATTCTTTCACATCAGGAAATAATTCAATGATTTTGAGAAGTTTGCTCAAGAATTGCTAAAGAATTCTTATAATCACTTAGCACACTGCCTACAAAATAAATAGACTCTACTATCAACCAGGTACAAATTCACATGGGAGTTTCAAATCAAACATGATACATCTTTCATCTTTCCTGTAAATTTAGAATCAGACTGCACAGAAGGATGTCATTTGGCTCTGTGTAGTGGTCTTAGTTCTTTGAAAGCGATATCCAATTAGTTCAAATTCCCCTGACCCAGTCTATCCCCAGCACCCTTAAAATTCATCCTTCTCAAATAAATATCCAATTCCCTTTCAAGGTTACCACTGGGATTGCTTCCACTACACTTAAAATCAGTTCATTCTGGCTCCTATCAACTCACCGCATAAGAATATTGTGTGTCTATACCTTTGATTTTGTTGTCAATTATCTTAAAAATGTGTTCTCCTGAGTCCAGATTTCATTTTCTCTTCTTCATTACTCAAAAATTCTCCTAATTTTGAACACTTGATTGAATCTCCAGTTAGCACCTTTGCTCCAAAGCGAACAATCTCACCTTCACTAAGAGGGCTAACAGTATCTTGAAGAGATCTATGATCCCTGTTGTAGAATAATATTGAAAATACAAGTGATTAATCTAGTTTGAAGCTGCAGATTTATTCTTCCATCTTTCTCTCCATTCGACGAAATCATTCTTTGCTAATAAATTCTACTAATATGCAGTTTCTGTATCAGCGCTAAATTGTACCAGTGACTACTCAAATGTTTGGTAAACCAAGGATTTGCAATTGGACTTTTAGCTTTGCCAATGACCCACAATGATTCAAGGTGTCTGTCAAAGAGAATTGTGCGATGTGACTTGTAATTTTTGAAATGTCTTAGTTATGTATTTCAGAATTATTTACACCATAACCTTGTCTCAGTTTGGTACAAGAAATATTACAAAACAATCACATTTTTTCACTGTAATATTTTCCCATGTAGTAAACTGTTTCTATAGTTCTCAATGCCAGAATACATTTTTTTCCCTCCTGTATTTATACATCTACTTAGGACTTAGCAACTGAAGTAAGCTATCACTTTTTTGTGTATTTTGCTCTGTTTTTGAAATGGGCAAGAGTTGGATTAGTTGTGTATCTTCTAAAACTGCCTTTCAACATATGCTTTTTGAACCATTTTCTTCAAGGGGGAGCTTATTCCTTAAGTTCACCACTGTCTATTTCCCAAGCTTTTGATCTTTGTGCTCAGTAATCTTTGATCACAATTTTTCATTGCTTTGTCACCACTGACTTTTTTTTTGTTTAAATAAACAAAATGTTGTCTCAAAGAATCCTTCCATTAAGAAAAAATCCTCGAAGCAGAAACCAAGTCATATATTCTTCCGTCTTTTATCTGTTCACTCTTATTTCTTTAAAAGTATAATGAGTTTATTCTTTTGTCAGATTTAGCAATCTTGCCTTTCATTTTCTTCCTTTCAGTGCGCTTTCTTGTTGCCTCAATAACTAATTTTACAAGCTCTTACTGCATTTGTATTCTTGACATGTTCCCATTGTAGTAAATTAACTGTATTTAAACATATAAAAGAAATAAAGAAGAAATACAATTAATTGTACAAACAATGCCAAATATGGTATGAGAGATTCTGGCTTGATGGGGCATTTTATACGGACGACATTGAAATAGTTCTCTTTCAAAGATGATTGCATGTATGTGCAGGTTAGACATATGTTCTGAGGAAGGGTCAAAGGACCAGAAACATTAACTCTGATTTTTTTCTTCACAGATGATACCAGACCTGTTGAGCTTTTCCAGCAACTTCTGTTTTTTTTTCTTCCTGATTTAGAGCATTCACAGTTCTTTCAGTTTTTATTCAAAACTGATATATTGTGCTAATACGATGGAAGTAATCTTGACCATACATTATGTCACCTGAAATGCCCACCTTAATGATATACTTTACACCGAAGTTAAGAGCAGGAGTAGGTCATTCCACCCTTCGAGCCTGCTCCACCATTCATTCTGCTCATGGCTGATACTTGGCCTCAATACCCTAATCCTACTCTCCCTCAAATTCCTTGGTCTCTTCAGAAGCAAGAATTATATCAACATCCTCATTGAAAACACATAATGTTTTAGCCCAAATCTCTTTCTCAGGAAGTGAATTCCACAGGCTCACTATTCTCTGGGTAAGGAAAGTTTTCCTCATCTTAATCCTAAAAGTATTACCCGTTATCCTTAAACTATGACCCCAGGTTCTGGATTCCCCGACCACAGGGAACATTCTTCTTGCATCTAACCTGTTTAGTCCTGTTAGAATTTTGTAGGTTTTTATGTGATTCCCCTCCTCATTCATCTAAACTCCAGTGAGTACAGTCCTAACTGACTCAATCTCTCTTCATATGTCAGGCCTGCCATCCCAGGAATCAATCTGGTAAACGTTTGCTGAACTCACCCAAAGGCAAGCGTATCTTTTTTCTCATAAAGAGACCAAAACTGTGCACAATATTCCAGGCATGGCCTCACCAATGCCTCATAATTGCAGTAAGACATCTTTGTTCCTGAATTCCTCTTGCTAAGAAGGCCAACATCCAATTTGCCTTGTTTATTGTTTACTGCAACTGCACACATAGTTTCAGTGACTGGTACACAAAATCACCCAGGTCTTGTTGAATTTTTTCCTATCTCAATTTACAGTTATTTAAATAATAATCTGCTTTCCTATTTTTGCTACCAAGGTGGATGATCTTACATTTATCCACATTATATTACATCTGTCACACATTTGCCCACTTACTCAGCTTCTCTGCATCACTACAACATTTTTGCATCCTCCTCAAAGCTCACCCTTCCTCCCAGCTTTGTACCATCTGTAGACTATGAAATATTACCTTTAGTTCCCTCGCCTAAATCATTAGCTTATATTGTGAATAACTGGAGGTCTGACTACCAATGCTCATCAAACCCTACTATTCACTGCCAGCCATTCAGAAAAATTCTAATTTATTCCCACTTTCTGTTTCCAGCCCACTAACCAATTTTCTATCTATTTCAATTCACTACCCCTAATCCCATGCAATTTAATCTTACTCATTAATCTCTTGTGTGGAACTTTGTTGAGAACCACCCGAAAGTTCAAATAAACTACATTCACTGGCTCCCACTGGTAACTCTTTTTGACAAGAATGCTTACATAACTATTTTTAACACATAAACTGTTCGCAGTTTTCAAAGCAGTGACAACAACATCTGACCTAGCTTTGTGTCATTTGCAAACATGAATATTTTGCATCTATTTGCCTCATCTAATCGTAAATGCATATTGTGCATAGCTGAGGTCCAACCACTGATCCCTGTGGGTGCCCCACTTGTGACTGGCTGCCACGCGGAAAATGATCCATTTATTCCTATACTTTGTTTCCTGTCTGCCAGCAATTCTCTAACCATGTCAACGCACTATCTCCACTCCCTTGTGCTTTATCTTTACATGCTAATCCCTTATGTGGGACTTTGTTGAAAGCTTTCTGAAAGTTGAAATAAACTACATCCACTGGCTTCTCCTGATCCTCAAAGAATTCAAGTAGATTTGTCAAGTAGGATATCTATTCTGTAAATCTATGTTGACTGTATTTGATTCAACCACTAATGTTTATCTAATGTATGTGGAGTAATGCAGGTTCTACTGATGAATTAGTGTGCTAACCTAATGTGATACTAACATATTGATATCCTTGTTAGGAACCTAGGCTATACTTACTTATTCATCCTGTGTCACATTACAAGAAGAATGCATCTAACAACTGTTGGAAGAGTAAAATAAAGTCAGCCGGGATTCCCTATTGGCTTCCTGTGATCTCCCCTGGGAACTTCATGCTTGTGGATATCACATGAAACAGGATCATGTTAACAATGGTGCAACTGAGTCCAAAACTACTTTCCCTACAAGAGACAAAATGTTGGTTAATGATTAAAAACTAAAACTGCTTTTGTTACAGGAGACATGTGATTTTTTAATAATACAGGAGTGTCTTGGAAGCAAAATTGATGAGAATTTCTGTAAATTTCAGTAAATGATCTTTTAATTATAAATGGTATTCACTAGTGTTGGTAAACATAGCAAGATCCAATGTGTGCTATGACTGACAGAAATACACTAAATAATCAATCGTACATGAACATGCATTCTTCTTCCTCCTTTGTCTTATGAATACAACTTTCTTTTTTTTTACATTTGACTCAGTAACAAATTCCAATGCAATTCCTGATAACAAGCATGGGGCTGGATGAACACAGCAGGTCAAGCAGCATCATAGGAGCAGGAAAACTTGAAGTTTCGGGCCGAGACCCTTCATCAGAAATGGGGGAGGGGAAGAGGGTTCTGAAATAAATAGGGAGGGGGGGGAGGCGGATAGAGGATGGATAGAGGAGAGGATAGGTGGAGAGGAAGCAGACAAGTCGAAGAGGCGGGGATGGAGCCAGTAAAGGTGAGTGTAGGTAGGGGGGTAGGGAGGAGATAAGTCAGTCCAGGGAGGACGGACAGGTCAAGGGGGCGGGATGATGTTAGTAGATAGGAGATGGGGGTGGGGCTTGAGGTGGGAGGAGGGGATAGGTGAGAGGAAAAACAGGTCAGGGAGGTGGAGATGAGCTGGGCTGGTTTTGGGATGTGATTGGGGGAGGGGAGATTTTGAAGCTTGTGAAATCCACATTAATACCATTGGGCTGCAGGGTTCCCAGGCTGAATATGATTTGCTGTTCCTGCAGCCTTCGGGTGGCATCACTGTGGCATTGCAGGAGGCCCAGGATGGACATGTCATCTGAGGAATGGGAGGGGGAGTTGAAATGGTTCGCGACTGGGAGGTGCAGTTGTTTGTTGCGAACTGAGTGCAGGTGTTCTGCAAAGCGGTTCCCAAGCCTCCGCTTGGTTTCCCCAATGTAGAGGAAGCCACAACGGGTACAGCGGATGCAGTATACCACATTGACAGATGTGCAGGTGAACATCTGCCTGATGTGGAAAGTCTTCTTGGGGCCTGGGATTGGGGTGAGGGAGGAGATGTGGGGGCAGGTGTAGCACTTCCTGCCGTTGCAGGGAAAAGTGCCGGGTGTGGTGGGGCTGCAGGGGAGTGTGGAGCGGACAAAGGAGTCACGGAGGGAGTGGTCCCTCCGGAAGGCAGATAAGGGTGGGGAGAGAAAAATGTCTTTGGTGGTGGGGTCTGATTGCAGATGGCGGAAGTGTCGGAGGATGATGCGTTGGATCCGGAGGTTGGTGGGGTGGTATGTGAGGACGAGGGGGATTCTTTTTTGGTTATTATTGCGGGGACGGGGTGTGAGGGATGTGTTACGGGAAATGCGGGAGACACGGTCGAGGGCGTTCTCGACCACTGCGGTGGGGGGGGGAACGTTGCGGTCCTTGAAGAATGAGGACATCTGAGATGTACGGGAGTGGAATGTCTCATCCTGGGAGCAGATGCGACGGAGGCGGAGGAATTGGGAATAAGGGATGGCATTTTTGCAGGAAGGTGGGTGGGAGGAGGTGTATTCCAGGTAGCTGTGGGAGTCAGTGGGCTTGAAATGGACATCGGTTTCTCGGTGGTTACCCGAGATGGAGACATAGAGGTCCAGGAAGGAGAGAGAAGTGTTGGAGATGGTCCAGGTGAACCTCAGGTTGGGGTGGAAGGTGTTGGTGAAGTGGATGAACTGTTTGAGCTCCTCGTGGGAGCACGAGGCAGCGCTGATGCAGTCATCCCATTTCTGATGAAGGGTCTAGGCCCGAAACGTCAAGTTTTCCTGCTCCTATGATGCTGCTTGACCTGCTGTGTTCATCCATGCCCACGCTTGTTATCTCGGATTCTCCAGCATCTGCAGTACCTTTTATCTCCAATGCAATTCCTCGTTAGTTCAATGTATGAATTACTTTTGTTGAATGTGAAACATCAGATAGAGTTGTATTTGTTATTGCATAGGTATGTTTTTATATATCTGATTGCACTAAAATGTCCTTGTGCCTTCAGAAGCACTGTGGGAAACAGTTCTGAACTGTTGCATAAACCTTCCAGTTATCCATATAATGATCCAATTTATACTTAATCAGCTTCTGCTGCTGTTTAATGCCAGCAAGCTTATGCAATGTCTGAAAAGATCTGCACCTAAAATTGCCACAGCCTGGATGGAATGATAATTGTTTTCTTCTGACACCATAACAAGGCTTCAGGACTTCAGCTTCATGTTTGAAGGCAACTCCTCCTGCTATGGCTTTCCACAGACATCATGATTGTGCCCAGACATTTGAAGACATTTATTCTACATTCTTTTCTTTAGCTATGGTAGATTTGGCACCAATGTCACAAGCTGAATATTGATGTTGTTTAGGAATACTGCAATATGTGAGGGAAGATATGCTTGAGTGTTGAACTGGAGAGAAATTGAAGCTCCTTCTAAATAGTACTTGTTTTCCAATTTTAATCCCACTTCAATGACACTTTTCAATAATTATCCCAAACTGAGCACTGTTGCACACTTGATATTCTGCATACCTGTGAAGTACAAAATGAAAGTCTAAAGTGTGTCATACCTTCCCCTAGTTGTTCATTTTTCAAGACTCAGAAATAGCCAGTTTAGTCCTTTTAATCAACTCATCGAAAATCAGCCTACTTGCTCTCGTTGTACTCCCATTAGAATTGATACCTTCAGTTCTTAAAATCAAAGCTGCCCACAATGTTTTAGGTAACACAGAGCAGAAAATTAACTAGCATATTTGCCTGTATAACAATAGGTGTTGTATCTCATAGTAATCAATTGTTTGTGAAAAGATGAGAAATATTCATTTTAACAATATTCAAGACCTGACAGGGCAAAGTATTGTTTCATTATACAATTTCAGAATGACTTTTGAGTATTTGTACTGAACTGAACTGACAATATTATAAACCATCATCCTGTCAGTTTTATTTATTGTCAACTCATAGTTTTTCTATGAGAGAAAGAAATAATTTGAATTCTAACAGCACTTTTTATGGCCTGAAGCCATTCCAAAATGCTTACCAGCCAATGAAGTACTTGTTGTAATGAAGGAAATGAGTCAGTTAATTCATATACAAACTCCCACAAAAAGCAAAGTTTGGTTACCAAATAATTTGAGTGATGTTTTTTAAGGGATAAACCTTGGCCAGGGAGCCATTAAAACATTCATAGCTCCTCAAAATAATACCATGAGATACTCCAACTCAAAGATGGTTCTGCTGGCAGTACTGTAATCCCTCAGTGCTGCCCAACAATGTTATTTGTGGGAGACTACTGAGTGAGAATTAATCACCACATTTCACCAAGGCTGAAATGTTAGCATTGAGTTCCAGTGACACGGCACCATTACAAACTTATCTACATGTTACAAGTATCACTATTAGGTTTTGAACAGTAGGCGTTCATTTGCAAATGTGAATAAATTGCTAAGATGTGTAATATTTGTTATAAGCATTTATTGTGTTGACACCTTTAATTTTTAATACATGAATGTACTTATTTTCTTGTCTTAATAATCAAAGGCAAATGTTTGCTTGTCTGACTGCATTATTATACAGCACCTTGTCAAATTCTTAATACGTCATAAAGCATTTAGCAAACATGAATTATTTTTGAAATACATTTACAGTTATTATATAAGCAACCAAATTTAATTCCAAAAACATCACATTAAAAGCAATTGTTTAACTTCTTGGCTGGATAAAAATAAGCACGTGTTTTAAATTCCTTGGATCCAACGGTAATTGCACCACTGCTAAAATGCACTAAAATTCAAATTAAACTTTCAGTTGAGATTTTAAATTGATACATAGTCTGCACAATCAGTTGATTGTAAAAGATTCTATGGCACTATTCGAAAAAAAAAGTGAAAACACTTTCAGACCAATAATTGTGAAAATATCAGTATCTTGCCCTCAAGATCCAGGCTTTGAACCTTGTTTTGGAAAGCAAAATGAAGATATAGAGATAATTTGCACCACTTAGATGACTGGGTGAAAAGAAGACCCAGAGATATTCAGCATAACTTGAAAGAGCATAACTTGGAAGACCAGTGAAGCCCAGATGAGCTATCCAGAAAATTGAAATACTGATGTAGCAATATTGGTGTGCACAAATAAATCTAAATTATTTGATGGCTAAGGCAATTGATGACTGACTGGTGAGTATTGGTGCTTAGGGACTGAGGGGAATAGAAATAGTATAATAAACATTAAAAGTATTGAGCAAGAATTATTATAATGAACAAAGCTATGCATTAATAAATAAAATAATGAAAGCAAGGTACCAATCTTAAGAGTTCATGCCTTATGTGATGCTGGAACTGTAAGATGATTCCTGAGTGACCATTTCTGCAAGAATTGTTATCAGTTGCAACAGTGTGAGCTGTGGATTCAGAAATTAAGCAACAATTGGCATCACTGCGGTGCTTCAATTAGATTGAGATCTATGTGGCTATGCCAAAATCTAAGGATACACGGTGAGACAGAAACAGAAAGGAACAGGCAGTTGTGTCATACCTCACAGTTAGCAAGCAGTATATTTTTAAGAGCCCACACCATGGTGGCAGTTCATAATTAGCAGCAGGAGCAATTTACAAATTAATCCCAGATCACAGTGGTGGATATTTGGAAACCTCGTTGATAATCAAAGACACAACAGCCCTAAACATCAATACGTTCAGATAATTAACAGCACTAGAGATCTGAAAATTGAAAACTCAGAGGGAAGAGCTATTCCCTTTCTGCTTAAAATCTGCCTCATTTGAAAGAAAATTAAACAGTCTGAATTCTTCTCTTTAAAAACAAATGCAGAGACTCTTCACAGGGGAAGGTGTTGGTGTATTGGTATAAGCATTAGACAAGTAATCCAGACAATCAAGTAATGTTGCAACGACTGAGATTTGAATCTTAACGGGGGAGTTTTTTTTAAAAGAAACCTGAATTAAAAATCTAATGATTTCTATAAAATGATGTGGTAAAAGCTCAAATGGTTTATTAATATCAATGAGGAAGGAAATCTGCTGCCCATACCTGGTTAGGTTAACATGTAACTTCAGACTAAAAAACCTCAAAATTAATGAAGCTAGATTGACTACGTGGTATCGACTAAAGCATCAGAAGCAAAAATCAACAAACTCAGACTTGACACCCTTCCTGAATAACATTTGGGGGCCAGTGTCATAATTGGGAGACCTACCTCACAGACTAGTCGAACAATACACAGTCATACTCATGGAATCATAACATGCACAAAAGGTCCCAGACACCACCATCACCATCATCAAGTATGTCGTGTCCCACCAGCAGGCCAGACGCAGCAGAGTTGGTGGCACAGAGATTTACAGTCAAGAGACACCTGCCCTAAGCAGCCTTATCATTGACTGTGGGTCCTGCAAAGTTTCATTGTATCAGCTCAAACAGGAGCAAGAGAACCTCCTGCTGATTACAGCTGGTAAATCAGTATTTAAACACTACTTGGAGGAAACAGTGAGGATGGCAAGGACACATCATGTACAATGAATGTGCAATTTCAATGTTAGTCTCCAAGACTGGATCAGCAGCACCATTACTGACTGAGCTGGTCAAGTCTGGTAACCTGCGACTGTGGCAATGGTAAGGAAACTAACAAGAGAGAAAAAATAGAGACAACACAGTATTGAGCTGGAGGAACACAGCAGGCCAGGCAGCATAAGAGGAACAGGAAAGTTGATGTTTCTGGTCGGGACCCTTTCTGAAGAAGGATCCCAACCCGAAATGTCAAATTTCCTGCTCCTCTGATGTTGCCTGGCTTACTGTGATCCTCCAGCTCCATACTGTGTTGTGTCTGACTCCAGCATCTGCAGCCCTTGCTATCTTAGAACGAAAAACATCCTTGATTTCATCTTTACCAATCTGCCTGCCTGTTGTGCACCCATCCATGACAGTATCAGTAGGGGTAACCACCACACAGTCCATGTAGAGACAAATTCCCATCTTCACATTGAGGATATCTTCCATATGTGATATTATCACCATTCTAAATAAGATAGGTTTGAATTGACACAGAAACTGAAGACTAGAGTGGGCCATTAGCAGCAAAAGAATTGTACTCCAACATAATCTGCCACGCCATGGTTTGGCAAATCTGCCACTACATTGCCATCAACCCTGGCACAATGACAGGACCAACACCAGGCATCCTTGAAATGAGATGTCGGTGTGGCGGACATACAAAACAGAACTATTTGCATGCCAAACAGCAGAAGCAGCAAGTGATTGCCAACACTAAGCTATTCAACAACCAATGGAGCAGATTTACAGTCTGCATCCCTACCACATTGTAGTAAATGATAATGGACTGTTAAATGACTGAAGGAGGAGGTTCTGCAAATATACCCATCCGCACTAATGAAAGCGTCCATGAAGTCAGTGCAAAAGATAAGGCTGAAGCATTCACAACAACCTTCAGTCAGCGATGCCTAGTGGATGATCCATCTCAGCCTCCTTCAGAGTTACCCAACATTGCTATTCTTCAGCCAAATGAATTAATTCCAAGTAATATCAACAAATGGCTGGAGGTGGTGAATACTGCAAAGTCTCTGGACCCCAACAACTTACCAGCAATAGTGCTGAAGACACCTGGATCAGAACTTCCAATGCCCCAAACAAGCTGTTTCAATACAGCCATAACAATTACATCTCACTGACAATGTGAACAACTGCCCCGATAAATCCAATACACAAGGAGGAGGATTGGTCAGGACATTGTCATAGAGAATTCACCCATCAATATTTATTGATTAGTAATGGTCAAACTTTATTTAAATTTTAAACCAGACAAGCATTAGTAGGTGCATTCACCATGGCCATGCCTCTACCAATCAGAAACCATCTCCCAACCAATCAGCACTCGCCCATATGTTGGTTTCCCCTTGAAAGTTATTCTTGCAAACAATCCTGATGAGTGTAAAATGATAATCTTCCCAAAAATGTGCTTTCTTTCTTAGCAATACTAAATATTTGAGAAAAACCTCTTTCACTAAAAACGTGTTCGAGGTCTGGAACTCAAAGCCAGAAAGATTAGGAGGGGCAGAAATGTTCAACTATTTAAAGGAGTGTCAGGATATTCACCTGAATTCCTATGACTTTCAGGGGTACAGAGCAAGTGCCAGAACAGTTTGGTAGGTAGGGCCAGATGAGATGGGTAGAATAGCCTCTGTGCGCTTTTTTTTTCAATATTCTAATCACCTGAAGGAGAGGACTGTGCAGGCATATAGGGTGAGTTCATAGGGCTGGCAGTATGTGAATTTCTCCTTCTAAGGGCCAGCACAGACACAATGATTAGAATGACCACCATGCGTGCTGGCTAAGGACTGCCCACATCTAGAATTGAGTCAGTAACTTTTTTGTGGGTCTTTGTTGAGTCAAACTATTCATTTTCAAGCAATCAATTGAGACCAGCAAAGACACTGCTTCAGTGCTTGTGCAGGAAATATTTCTCTAGTCTGTAGCACTAATGTAACTAGAAAGATAATTTTTCCTTTCTTGAGTTTTACTTAATTTAATCATTTCCACTTGACAGTCCTATTGCTACATAAACAGTGAAGAGGTCAGCATAATGAATTTCAAAGAATAAAATAACTGCTACAACTTCCAGCATATCTGGCATTAATGTGTAAATTCTTCTGCATCTTGTCACACATAAATTGTAGACTGAGGGTATGTGAGCTAGTCTGGTTGAAGGAGTTGATGGAGTGTTGAGTTGAAACCAGAAAATCCATAAGATTGGATGAATCTGTTTCTTTCCTCTCTCACTGCAATACAAAATGTGTTGGATGTGATAACGCATCCATCACCTCTGAAGTGCACATCCTTACTCCATCTAGTCGATATATAAATCTTACCTGCAGCTGCTTGGGATGAGCCCATTCCTTAAAAATTGAGTCCAATGGTTACTTTTGTAGTTAAAGATATGCAGACACATGACTGTGGCTGTTGTTCATCATCTATTTGCTGACAAGCCAATTTGCCCAATTGCCTCTTTGATGATCAATTTCTTCCTTTAAACATATGGTCAGCAAGGTTGGTAAGAACGGCTTGTATATTTCATAAGGTGACATGGGATGATGTTTAGTTGACTACCTCCTTCAAAGATTCCACCTGAATTATTTAGCTTGTGTCACTGACATATCCATCCTGTATCACAGTTCCTCCTCCTCCTTTGTGATATTGCACATGAAATACTCCCTATGGATAATGCCAGGTCTCCCTTGCTGTAAATAAGTAAGAATAGTGAGGACTTTCATCTTCAGAAACTTTATATCTCTGAGAGCACTTGATGTGAGACAACTTCCTCTAAATTACATAGCGTACTTTATCAATGCAGCATTAAATGTGGACTTTTTGAGGGTGAAATCTTCTCAGCTATGACAAAACATAACTGTAGCAGAAGCTAGCTGAGTGCAAATGACATTCTGAATTGTTCAGAGAAGACAAAGCTGGATGTACAATTATAGAATGGTAAACGGGATTTAACATATTCAAAGTTAAGTGAAGAAAGAAAAAAACTCTCAGGTTTTAGAGTATAAAATCAATGAGTTGTCTTACATTCGATGTACTGTTGAAAAGTAGCTACAGAAATAATTCAGGAACCATCATAATACATTGATGAACATGTTTACTTCATCATACGGTTACAGTAAGTGGGTTTATCTAAAATTGTGCGTAAAACAAAAATGAAAAATACTCGACATATACAACTTTCAATAAAGTGCTCATCCATTGAATATGAAAAGCAGTGTACTTGGAATCAAAGGAAATCAAAAGGTTCAATGATTGATAATTGGTCTTGGTTGTGTCTTCAAAAGCAATAACTATCTACATCTTTGTAGAGGAAAGCAGTTGTTTCTTTTGAGATTTCTTAATAGAAAAACAGTGGTTGTTCAAAAATCTGATAAACTTTAGCATACACATGTAAAACATGTGTAAACATAGCAGAACTGAGTTGAAGCATTCTTAGGAGGGTGGCTGAAATGTGTCATGTTGGACAAAACTGATAATTATCGCCATGGCTATGTTTTACAGGGCACCCTGGTCCCAATTCCACCCACACTGCCTCCTGGCGAAAATGTCAGGGTGATGGGACCACCTATGCTCCTGATCGCTGACGTACAGCAATTTAAAGCGGGGAGCAGCCTTAATTTTTTTTTAAAGTCATGACTTCCACACTTATGCCATAACCATTTGGTGCATCAGAGAGCTACCGTCTCATCAGATTGGTCAGCAGCTCAATAGTCCCAGTAGTGCCAGCTACTATGCTGAGGAAAATAGATACGTCTGGTGTTGTGAGAGTTTGGGTCTAAGTGCCTAGGCAGGTTGATAGTTATGTGTGTGTCAAGTGACAGTATTCAAGAAAAAAAGGAAACTGGTTAGAGGAGTGAATTACTGCGGTGGTGGGTGGTGACTCCATTGGGTCCAGGATGTCTTTAATGGAGATCTTTCCCCTTGCCCAACAATGACATAAATAGTTAAATTGGTAGGGTTTCCTGATTGGCATGGTCCTCCTGCCCTGTTGCAGGTAAAATATCAGTATTAATTAGAGGAGGTCCATATGTGGCTACTAATTAGCCACATAAGTGCCTTTGAAGATTTAAGTGTAAGAAGCATCCCAATGCCTTTCCACTACTCTGGAGGTCAGGCCATTGCTGCAAAGGCAGATAGACAGCTGAGAGATCACACTCTTGACTTTGCATGACCTCACACCTTCAAACAAGTTGATGAGACAAGATGAAGACCAGTGAATTGCTATATCTCTGTCTCTGGCACTTTTGAAGAATTGATTTTTTTTTCACAAACATCAGGTACAAATTTGTTCAATGTGTATTTTAGATATTGAAAGCCTATTATTTTCCTTACTCAAAAAAATGATTCTGAAGCAAAAACATGGTTCTAATATATCAGCTGGGTAAGTAAGAAGCTTTCCCAATTATTGTAGACAAAAAATAATTAACACTTTACATTCATATCTTAGACAAGTTTCTGCCTCAAATACTCAACAGATTTTTGACATAGCTACATAGACTTAGAGTTTCTGATTAAAACATTTGCATACCAGATTATGGAATTTTAAGTTTTCTTGAAATTTTTTTTATGTTGGTTTAAGAAACCTTGCAGAAAACAGAAGACTGCCCTGTCCACAACTTTGGTTGTACACTCAGCATGAATTGTTCACCACTGAATTTACCATTTACTCACACCTTTTGAGGTAGCTATAAAATAATAAGTGGTTCTTTTGGACAAAAGTGAACTGATAGAATCATTTCAAAACCTTAGAATCTACCCCCTTTTTTTGGTTTCCAAAGAACCTGACAGTTGCATCGCAAGAAGGAAATTATTCTGCATTTTAAGGTAATTTCAAATATAATCACAGTAAAAAATGACTTTGAATGACTTATCTTCCTGCTCTTGCTGCATTACCTTGTATCTCCCAAGGATTGATCCTTCTCCCACTCTTAGTTCTCACCTACACACTGAGTTTGCTTCTGCGTAAACACTAATGGCATTCAGTTTTATTTAACCACACTTGATTGTTGCATTAGCTAAATTATCAGATTTTATTTTCATCATGCACTAGTGGTGGAGCAGAAATTTTCTATATTAAATATCACTAAAATTGCAGCCTATTGATTTCCATCTTTATGCTCAAATTTGTTTCCTAGCAACTCTATTTCTGTAACTCATAAGAACTCAACAGTCATTCACAGTCAAAGGATCAGTGACCACATTTCAGGTTTAGCACAACATTAAATATGAAATTCAAAAAGAAAGAGGTCATGATAGGGAAATCAAGTTTATGGAATTGTGCAAATGTGCAAGCATATATCAAGTTTACTGGAGTTTTTTGAAGGAGTAACACACAACATGGATAAATGGGATGGGGAATGGGTGTTCATTGACTTTGAGGTGGTCACCAGTTTGCGAATGTCCAACTTAAGAATGCATGTACTTACGAATGCGATCCCATAGAGGGGTAAATTAATATTAATTTTAAGTATCCAGTGTGCATATGTTTCTTCATGCTTATGAATGGCTCTTTTATATTGTCCTGTATAGTTTTCTGACTTGTGTACAAATCGACTTGTGAAGGGACTCAACAATGGAAGCCATTTGCAACGTGAGGATTATCTGTACTATATTGGATTTCTAAAAGGCATTTGACAAAACGCTACCTCGATAGTTGTTGTGCAAAGTAGAAGCATGTGGTGTACGAGGTAATATACCATCATGGATAGATGTTTGCATGATTAGAAGAAAATATGACATATGTATACATGGGTCTTTATCCAACTGTGATGATGGAGATCCGATAAGGGCCTTAGCTTTCTATGATTTATATCAATGATTAAGAGGAAGGACATGAAGACAAGGTAGAAAATTTTCTGATGACACACAAACAAGAAGGAAATTATGTCATCAAGGGGGCATAGGATGGTTACTGGCTGTTGTGAGTAGGTTGAGTGACTGGACAAAAGAAAACAGATCGTGTATAATTCTGGAAAATGTGAAGTTTTTTTTCTTTGGAGGGAGGAATTATATCACAATTAAGAAGAGTGAAGCTACACACACACACACACACACACACACACACACACACACACACACACACACACACACACACACACACACACACACACACACACACACACACACACACACACACACACCCCCCCCAAATGACACCATCAAAATAATCAATATGCCTGACGGACGATTCAGGACAAAATCAATTTATACCAGATGTAATCATTAACAGAAAAATGACTCTACTTTATGCCACACACTGAACATTTTAAAAAACAGCAGAGAGCAAAAAAAAAAGCCCTTTCAAAAATCTGAATAAACACACAAACACCTCTACTTATGATTAAGACAGATAAAAGATAAATAGTTTAATACAGATTATGTGGATAGAAAGAAAATATAGATGAGGTAAATATAATTCTGAATATCAAAGTTTAGACGATAAGCTAGAAAGCTAAATTTGTGCAGTAGTTCAAATTGTGGCCATGATGATACACTCCTGACTGTTGGTTCTTTGATTCAATGATTGATCAGGTGGATTGACACCGCATCCACAAATATTTTGGTTCTCCACCACCAATGATCAGTAACAGTAGCGTGTACTATCTGCAAGATGCGGTGAACGAGTTGCCCAAAGACCCTGAAACAGCCCCCCTTCAAACTCATGACCACTACCATCTGGAAGGACAAAGGCAGCAGGTATATCAGAAGCACACCATCTGCAATTTCCCCTCCAAGTCAATGATCATCTTGACATGGAAATATATCACTCTTAATTCAGTGTTGTTGGATCAAAACCTAGAATCCTCTCCTTAAGAGCATTGTAGGTCCACCTACATCTTGACCTGTCTTCTTGGAATCCAGGGTCACCAGAATGAGAAATACATTCTCTTCCTTCGTGAAAACATGTTTAATCTGAATCCTTTAAATACCCCCACTGAATGCATCTCATTGTTTTTACATTGATTAGCATTCAAGTCGCTGTTTCCAGTCCACTTCTGCTAAATCACTTCTTCACTTAACAGAATTGGACTTACCTAATTTATTATTGTATTTCCTACATTACATTTCTCCTTTTTTTCATAATTCACTTATTTTGAACATAATTAGGATAAAGACGGAGAAGAATTTCTTCGCTCAGCAAGATAGTGAATCTTTGGAATACTTTACCTTAGCAAGTATGTTCATTGCGTGTGTTCAAGACAGAAATCAAATGGTTTCTTGGGGGAAAAAAATGACATTATGGAATATACAGATAATGTGGCAAAGTGGCGTTAACTATCACCAAATAGAACAATGGGGCAAGTTGGATGGGTTAAATGGCTTAACCTTCTGTTCCAATGATCCCTTCCTCGAAAATGGTATCCCACAGTCACTTGCCCAGTTTCATTCTCCAAAACTAAATTCAGAACCGCTGCTTCTCTTTCTTGACTGACTATATACTGACCAAATACATTTCCCTGAATGCATTTGATGGATTCTGTTCCCTTTGTTCCTCTTGCTCTTAAACTATCTCAGATCATATTGGGGACGTAATGTTGAGAAATTGATTGGCTGCACCCCATTGATGAACTATCACCGTTATCAGACTTTGGAACTGACTGGAATATAGAATAAACTCTAGGAAGTCGAGTTTAACCTCACAGGCCCAAGATGTTTGGAGATTAATTTTGCTGAGCAATGGTTTAAGAGGGCTGTGAAGGCACTTTAATCTTCCAAAACCCAAGCTGTTACAACAACTTATGCTTTTCAAGATCATTCTGATTGCATCTGCCATCTCGGCTTAAGTCAAATTTAGGAGGATGAACAGCTCTTTAAGCTTTTTTTTGACTTTCACTTATTTATATTGTACACCTTGGCTGTGTGGACTGGACAGATTTACATGCTGGCCCGATTCAGGCATATGGACCTTATGCTGGTCAACCTCGGTATAATCTCTCAGTTCTGATAGCATCCACTTGCACCTTTCTCAGGGCTAATTATAACATCATCAAGTCATAAGAAATAGGAATAGGAGTAAGCTCTTCGAGCCTGCTCTGCCATTCAATAGTGATTCAAGACAGATCTCACACTCCTCACATCCACTTTGCTATCCTTTCTTCATAACCTTTAATTCCACTACAGATCAAGAATTTATTTATCTCAGCCTTGAATATACACAAGGACTCTTCCCTCACAGCTCTGCATTGCAAATTGTTCCAAAAACTCACAACCCTCTGAGAGAAAAAAATTCCTCCTCGTTGTGGTCTTAAATTAGTGCCCTTAATTTTGAGACTGTGCCCTCTGGGCTTAGACTCTCCCATGAGAGGAAACATTTCTCAGCGTTGATGCTTTCGTGCACCTTAAGAATCTGACATATTTTAATGAGATCACCTCTCATTCTTCTGAACTACAATGAGTGGAGTCCCAATCTGTTTAACTTCTGCTCATAAGGCAATCCGTCCACACTAGGAATCATTCCAGTGAATCTTCTCTGAACTGCCTTTCATCTATTTTTCATAACACAGAGGCCAAAACAGATCAAGTTGTTCCAAGCTCCAGAACAAAAGTGAAATACTGTGCACATTAGAAATTGAAATAAGACCAGAAAGTTCTGTAGAAACTCATCTGGTCTGGTATCATCTGTGCAAAGAGAAATAAAGTTACCATTTAAGTGCTGAGTAGAAAATGACTACAGAAAGTGGTGGGATGTAAGAAGTAGAGCAGAAGGGAAGGTTAGAGGGTGAGCAGAATTAGAGAACACATATATCATGGAACAAAATACAAAGGAATTGGTAATAGTTTCAGAGTTCAGGATGTAGGTCCTCTGTAAGTGTTACTTATAGATATTAAAAGTCAATTCTGTAGAAGGCAAAACCAAGAAAAATTGAATTAAGAGTAGGAATGGTAGTGATGTTGGAGCCTGATGAAAGGTGATGGAATACAAAATAAAGGATACAGTTCATAGTCAGAAATTCATAAAATCAATGTTGGGTCCATGAGATTGTGGAATCTCTAAACAGAAGATGATGCGCTGTTCCTTCAGCTTGCTTTGCCTTCTCTGGAACACTGCAGCAAACCTAAGAGAGAAATGTTATGTATCTAATGCATGACAATATTGAACAAATTAGACCCAATTGTGAATCATGGCCTGAAAGACCATAAGTCTTAAACTTACAATTTAGTTACCATAGCGATCAATGAGCAAACATATTCTCAAAGGGCTGCCACTGTACTTTTAACAAAAACTTCATCAAAGTTTACTGCACACACAAGAAAACAAAAGCGCAAGCTTAGTCTATACAAGAACAGTATGAAACAGTCTAACGTTACATATCAAAAGCAATGGTTCAAACCGTTTGCCCTCAATAGCAATTTTGCAAATTCTCAAACTCCAATGAAAGGTCACTCTGTATCCAAATAAATTCCTCCCTCAGTTGGAATGGCTGGCTTGGTTTCTTTAAAGCAAATTTCTGCACTCATTTGATGCTATTTCTTTAGTCAATATCTTTTGAGTTATTCTGAACATAATTAACAAGTAGGATTCTAGCGCCAGCAATAAATGGAAACTTGAGTTTTCAATAAAAATCTGATGTGTTGAGTAATACTCTGATTTCAGCCCATTGCTTGCCTTCCTAAATCCTATCGAGGAGATACAAGTCAGGAATGTGATGGAATACCCTGCACTTGCCTGGATGATTGCAGGTCCAACAAAACTCAAGAAAGTCCAGAAGATAAGAAAGCATTCTGGGTAATCCAAGATGGAGGACAGGAAAAAAAAAAATGTGGCTGCAAGAGCTGCTCCCTTTTTGAGACAGTTTCAGTGCTGGAACCGATTTTCTCAAAATTTTGCGTAGTAATTACTGTTTGGTAAGCTGTTGTGTTGTTAAGGACATTTTGGAAAAAAAGAGATCAAAACAACAACACTTTAAAAAAAGGGGAAGAGATGTAAAGCAGAGACCACATGGGAAGTGAAACAAATGGCAGTAAATTTACGCAGTAAATTTGCACAGATATCTGACCAGGCAGTGAAACTTTACAGTTGACTGCCTCTGCTGTTTAATTTCAAGTTTCTCTGGACATTGGAGTTGTTTTTTAGAAAAATAAACAAACAGAGAAATTCACGACTGATCTTGGAGAAACCTGTGCAGAGGAGTTCACAGCAGGGCTACAGCTAGGTGGTATTTTTTTCTTTAAAGTGTAACCTTGCTTTTTTTTGTAAATTTACAGTATTGAGTAGAGCATATTTCTTTCTTGATTATATGTTTTATTGAGATTTGTCTCTTGATTAAACTTTAAAAATATAAAATGTAAGTACTAAGCTAGCCTGGAGCAGTGTTTTTAGAGCATGAAGACTGTGCTGTTTTCTGGGTTTATAGATTGTTAAGGTGCAAAGATGGCCTTTAATAGAGTGATATGCTGTTTCTGTTGGATGTGGAAGGTTAGGGGGAGTTTCCATTTTAATAATGACTATGTTTGCCGGAAGCGTGTTTTATTGTGAATCCTATCTCATTGCATGGATCGGTTGGAGCAGCAGTTAGAGGCAATGAGGAATTTACAGGAGCTAGAGGGTGTAATAGATGGCAGCTGCAAGAAGGTAGAAAAACTGCAGATACAGTCAGGTAGATAGGTTACCTCCAGGAAAGGTAGGAGAGGTAAGCAGGTAGAGCGGGAATCTCCTGTAGCTATCCCTATCTCAAGCAAATATACTGTTTTGGAAATTGTAGGGAGTGATGGACTCTCAGGGGAATGTGACACTGACAGCCAAGTTTCTGGTACCAAGACAGGCTCTAATATAATGTGGGTTACATAGGTTTCAAGTGATCAATTTTAATAGGAGACTCTCTAGTCAGAAGCACAGATAGACATCTCTGCAGCTGACAGCAAGACATCAGAATGGTGTGTCACCTCCCTGGTGCCACGATCGAGGATATCTTAGAGAGGGTGCAGAATATTCTCAAAGGGGAGAGAGACCAGCAGGAAGTCCTGCTGATTCTGAGGAAAGAATAAAGGAAATTAGGCAGGAATTTAAAACATAGGTCCCCAACCGTAGTAATATCTGGATTACTCCCAATGCCGTGATCTGGTGAGAGTAGGAATAGGAAGATAAACCAAATGAATGCATGGCTGAGGAGCTGGTGCAGGGGAGTATTCACATTTTTGGATCATTGGAATCTTTTCTGAGGTAGACATGACCTGTCTCAGAAGGAGGAATTGTACCTGAATTGAGAGGGGACTAATATACTGGCAGGTAGATTTGCTAGAGCTGCTTGGGAGGATTTAAATTAATTAGGGAGAGGGTGGGACCCAGGGAGATTGTGAGGAAAGAGATCTGTCTGAGACTGTTGCAGTTAGGAAAAGGAGCAAGTACAGAAGGCAGGAACAAAGCAGAGAACGAGGTAAAACTGATAAATTATAAGGCATTTATTTCAATGCAAGAGGCCGAACAGGTAAGACAGATGAACTCAGGACATGGTTGGGAACATGGCACTGAGATATCATAGAAATTACAGAGCTGTGGCTCAGGAATGGCCAGGATAGGCAGCTTAATATTCCAGGGTATAGATGCTATAGGAAGGATAGAAAGTGTGGGCAAGAGAGGAGAGGGAGTGATGTTTTTGATCAGGGATAACATTACAGCTGTACTTAGGTAGGATATTCCTGGGAGTACATTCAGAGAAGTTATTTGGGTGAAACTGAGAAACAATGAAAGGATGGTCACCTCATTGGTATTGTACTATAGAATCCATTCCGCCAATAGTCAGCAGGAAATTGAGAAGAAATGTTGCAAACATCTCTCGCTTATCTGTGAGAATAATAGGGTGGTTATAGTAGAGGATTTTAACTTTCCAAAAGTGGACTGGGATTGCCATAGTATTAAGGGCTTGGATGGAGAGGAACTTGTTAAGTGTGTACAAGAACATTTTTTTGATTCAGGATGTGGATGTACCTATTAGAGAAAGAGCAAAATTTAGCTTACTCTTGAGAAGTAAGGCAAGACAGATGACTGAGGTGTCAGTGGGGGACCACGTTGGAACCAGTGCTCATAATTCTATTGGTTTTAATGTAGTGATGGAGAAGGATAGACTGCATCTAAAAGTGAAAGTTCTAAATTGGAGGAAGGC
>JAHRHZ010000144.1:71660770-71689599 GCA_024137785.1 Ginglymostoma cirratum
ATGAACACAGCAGGTCAAGCAGCATCATAGGAGCAGGAAAACTTGACATTTCGGGCCTAAACCCTTCATCAGAAAAAAAAATGATGCTGCTTGACCTGCTGTGTTCATCCAGCCCCATGCTTGTTATCTCGGATTCTCCAGCATTTGCAGTACCTTTTATCTCTGTGGCATCATAGTAATTTTGTTTGGCTGACAATGTAGAACTCCAGGCTACTGTTCTGTCAAATAGAACTAAATTCCGCCATGGCAGATGGTGAAATTTGAATTCAATAAAATCTGAAGTAAAGAGCTGGCTTAATAGCAACCATGTAACCATTGTTGATTGTTGTGAGGACCCATTGGGTTGACCATCTGGCTACCTGTCCTTTCAGGTAGAAAACCTATCATTCTTACCTGGTCTGGTCTATATGAATCTATAGATCCACACCAACGTGGTTGACTCTAAACTGCCCTGAATTCAGAATGGTCATAATGCTTCCTACCCTTTATCCCATGAAGGAATAAGTCATGAGATGCAAACTTGCATTCTTTCAATTGCTAATCCAGTAGCATAACTAATACTCTAGAGTAGCTCTTGTTAAAGCAAGCCCAATAGCATCGAGTCAAAAAATCATTGCTGCCTACATCTTCTCCAGCCAGTTGCGAAACATATAGTGCTGCAGGCTTGGCTCTTGTTGCACTCCCTCAAGGATCTGTCACCCACACTGATGTTCAGAATGGAAAATAGGTTAGTGAGAAGGACCTGGGATGACTCCTGCACTACCTGCCTGTTTCTCTTGGACTGCCTGATGGTTATGCATTCCTTATCTGATTGCCTTCCCCTAAAATTGCATTGTGAATACCTTTATGAATGTGTTATTCAGATAATACTCTGCCTCATGGATGCACCTCGGTAACTCTAGCCACTGCCCAAGTTTTAAATCTTGGATATCAAAGTTGTGTTTCCAGTGACATTTGTTGTACGTGAGTTCATCTACTTCACAACTATCTTCACAACTCCCGATATGCCACAGGATGGGCATTCTACTTGGCTGAGCTGCCCTGCCATATCTAAACACATACTTTAAATTAGTTTACTGTAAATTTTATTACATTAGCTTATTAAAAAAGAACATAGAACATAGAACAGTACAGCACAGTACAGGCCCTTTGGCCCACGATGTTGTGCCAACCTATTATCCTACTAAGATCAATCTACCCTGCATACCCTACATTTTACTATCCTCCATATGCCTATCCAAAAGTCGCTTAGAAGTTCTTGCAGTTGTATTTATATTTACTATTGGCTTTTAGTCAATGATAAAAAAAATTATCACTAGTCCTTTCCTTTGCACCACAGTCATGTTGCATAGTCTATAACTCAATCTTACTCTGTATTAGTCTGTTTTGTGAAGGAGAGAAGGGGGATTTGAGAAGACAGGAGGGAGAGAGACAGAGAGAGAGAAAGAGGGATATGTCAACAATCTTTTGCTGCATTCACAGTACTCTTTCACCTGTACCTACAGACTAAGGTGTATCTTTTGTGGCGGATCACCAGGCAGTTTATAATCACCACCTTCCCAGGGGAATGGATTATGAAAATATGTTCTTTCCTCCAAAAAATCTCTTTGGAGATGTCCTATTTTGCAATTTCTGTTTTTTTTTGTTTCAGACCTCCAGCAGCCATGTTCTTTATTCATAAAATTATGCAAATTGGGTTATTACAAATAAATCTATTTTTACAACTTTAGGCTGATTTTCCTTTGGTGCCGGTGTTGCATGCCTGAATGAGACATTATTCCTGAAGTGAACTGCATATCTAAGGAGAGAAATATCTTTAATTTTTCGTTTCAAAATTATTTGTGTGATCTTGATGCACTCCCAATGCATGCCCACCCATTGACAGGTATTAGAAGTGACAGGTGATGTAAAAACACGGATGGAAATCTGAACTGTTGAAGATCCCAAGGTAGAAGGTCCTAAGGCCTAAAAAAAAACTCTCCTTGGGATAAGGGGGATTTCCAAGTTTCTTTGCTTCATGAGTCTTTAAAATGACCTAAGTTTCTGCCTCGTGCTTCCCTCACATTTCCACTTGAGTGATGAATGATTGACAACACCTCAATAAGGCTGTTGTACAAGACTTCTGCCTATTTTTGGAACATTTTTGGAACAGATTGTTGACATGCCATTGGAGATTCGTGGTAGCCTATGTAATTGATATGATTCCATCATTAAACGAAGCAGAAAATCACAACCACTGGAAATCTGAAATAAAACTGAAAATGGTTAGAAATGTTCAGCAAAATGTCCAGGAAAGTTAAGTGAAAATAGGAACCTGGATACTTTCCAGGAAATGCTGCCGAAAATTTATTAATCATTTTGCGTCTAACGTCCAAGTCCCCTTTGCTATATATTATCTTAACTTGGGCCTGTATTTGTGCAATGTATTTGTTGGCATGTATGTAAGTGCAATCCAATTACACAGTCTCTGCAGCATTCAATGTTATATCCTGAGCTTTTTCAGCACAGTCCAGTTGAGTAATATCAGTATCCTGTCTATTGTTTAGAATTGTAGGGACATGTTGTATATAATCCACAAGCTGCTGATTTACAAACTGAGCCTAGCTGTGGTATTTGCCATTCACGTTGCAGGTAACTCATGTACGGTGGGCAGAATGCCTTTTTGGTTTGTCAGTAACATCCTGTTAGTGCAAAATGCCACTGTAAAGTAACAGTGTGAAATGGCTAAGTTCATCAATATCCCACATTGCTCAAATGCATTACCCTTCAAGATTAATTTGAGGTAGACTGGGCACTTTTCAAGTGTAAAAGAGGTAGACTTGGACCCATTTATGAGAATGTATAACACAAAAAATGCGGAGGTGCCAGTGTAGGGCTGGGGTGAACAAAGTCAGAATTCACCTGCCGAAGGAGCAGCACTCCAAAATCTTGTAATTTCAAATAAACCTTTTGGACTATAACTGGTGTCACGTGAATTTTGACTTAATACACAATAAGCAATGATCTGATCATGATGGCTTTTATCCACAAGAATAGCTTTGATGTATCCTGTTTCAGCATCAAGTCTGCATGGTGAGCAAATAGTTCGGGCCTTAAATAAGACCAATCTTATAGCATCTGGAGATGTAGGAATCCTAGTATCTATATCCACCAGTGAAGTTAGGATTGTGGTAGACAGTCATAAATGTCCCATTGGCAGATTTCTCAACTGGTTCATCATGGAAAGCGAGCACATCAGTTTGCACCATTTCGAATGTGAGTTTAAGCATGGGATCGAACACATCATAGTATGTTTCAAAATTCTTTCATGCAGTTACAGATAAAGTCAATGACAGTCTCGGAAAAAATAGCTTGAAGTTCAATATTGTTCAGTTCTAGGAGCTGGTAGGTAGAAATGTGTGATAGTTGATGCTTAAACTTTGCAAGGCCATAGGCTGTTTTAGCAAGTTTGTTCAGCACAGTTCTGACAAGATAGGGTATTTCATAGAGGTATGAAAATTAATGAAGTGCTTTGATTGACTAAATAAGCAGAAAGGTCAGTAATCAGAGAACACAGAACCCTCTTCCCCTCCCCCATTTCTGATGAAGGGTTTAGGCCCGAAACGTCAAGTTTTCCTGCTCCTATGATGCTGCTTGACCTGCTGTGTTCATCCAGCCCCATGCTTGTTATCTTCAATATAATTGGCAAAAGAACCATAAGGAAGATGAAAAGAAATCATTTTAAGCATTGAGCTATATAGTCTGGAACACACTCCCTGGTTAATGGAAGCAGATTTGAATTGAATTAGACTTATTGTCACATTTACTCACATGAGTACAGTAAAAAGTTTACAAGCCATCTCTTACGGACCCATCTTAAGTACAAAGGTACCTAGGTACAGAGAATAAAAAATAAGGAAGACAAAGTTATAAGTTTAAATATTAGAATCCCTCTTATTAAAAGTGTAAAAACAAAGTAACACAGTTAACAGTTCGACACCACAGTCCAGATGTGCCAGGCAATGGTGTTGGACACACACTCCTCCTCAAGGAAACTTAGAGATGAGCGATAATTGCTGACCAAACTAGTGAAACCCACATCCTCTGAATGAATAAAAATATGCACGTACAGCGAATATGAATTGAATAGAGAAAGAGTACATAGACTTTCTATTAGCAGTATCTCTTCAGACTCTTCGTTTCAAATGGATAAATGTGTCAAGAGAAGCCAGTGGAATTCAATCAACACTGAAACTCTAGATAGGAATTATTACTTTTTAAACAAGGAATGCTAAACACTGCCTTATTACATTCAGGCAACTCAGTTGCAGCCACAGCAGCAGTAGGAGTGGAGCAGAGTGAACCTGGGGATGAATGGGGGGCGAGGGAAGGAGTGAACCTGGGGATGAATGGAAGGAGAGGAGTGCTTGTGGGGATGAATGGGGGGAGAGGGAGAAGAGTGAACCTGAGGGTGAAAGGGAGGGAGGGGGAGAAAGGGAGGAGTGAACCTGGAATTGAACAGAGAGAGAGGAGTGAACATTAATATCTTTAATATAGTTTGAAAAGTTTCCATATAAATAATTATTGCATAGCAACAGAGCACACGAGCTTCCTTTTACTTTTAATTAGTACTTTTACTTTTAGCACTGTAATCCCTTGCTAGTGTATTAATGCTCTACTTTTGCATCGAATCACATTTTTCATAACCCTTCATTGTAATTTTATAGATCTCCTAATCTGCTGAATTTTTGGTTTCCTTACCAAAATGAGTGTTAATGTGAATTTCCAATCATTTTGCATTTAACATATCACTAAACTCTTATTTTCATGCATAGCAAAACTCCTGCCTGATTCAGGTGATCACCTCTATTTTATTGTGAAAGCAGTCCTAGAAGAGGTTAGGTGTTCTATTTTGTTTGAGAGACTGCTGAAGCTAAAGGTCTTTTTACAATTGCTCTTTATTCAACATTTGATCAATAATGTATGCACTATCTTTAACATGAGGCTTGGTAACTTTTCTTTTTAATGTCTCTTCAAATTCTAAAACTTTAGCTGCCTAACATAGGGCATAACTGAAGTAATGCTGTTGGGAATGGAGTACTAAATTGTTGCAGATGTTTTTGAGAGTGCTATCCCATTCGTACCAAATGAAATAAGTTAATACCACCCAACAAAGTCTTATGGTTACATATTTTTGCCCTTGCTAATGCAGTTTTGTAGGCTTTTTTGATGCTACTGCAACCAAACACATGGATGAGTTGTTATTACACAATCTTGGAGACTCCTGGATCAAATCTTGAGGGATTCTACCTTAAACTCTTTCTTGTGGAGAAGTTGCTAACTATAATTACATCACTATTTTTAAATTTAAAATCCTATGTTGCACAACCCCTATTACCTTCATTCTTCTCTTAATCTATTCTTACTCACAATCTGGTCACATTCTTAGTTATCATGGTGTGAGTGAATGAAAAGCTGTCAGAACTTTTAACAGAAGTTTCAAGATAATCATTATCCTTTATCAAGCCTCTGGCCAAAATAGTTTATTCAAAAATCTAAACTTTGTGCTGCAACTCATATTGAAAATGTTTTCTTCATAACAATGAAACATCCTCCTTGAAGCGGAGGTGGAGGGAAAGCAAGACGAGGGGAAATGGATTTCATTTAAAAATGTAACAAAACCTCCATTGTTTTTGGAACAAATGGAGCTAAAGATTTGATAAAGCTTTGATACTTAACACATGCATTCTATCCTCTGCACAACAGATGTTCTCAATGTTTAGTAAATTCTTCAATGTCAAAACCCAAAGGAAGCATCTCAGAAAACATAAGGTAGTTAATAGTTGCATTATTGCTTCAAATTACTTGCATTTACTATATCAACCTGTTTATAAAAGATGACATAGTAATTTCTGAAGATCACAGCATGTTTAAAGTTAGTGGTATCCAGTTCCAAGATGGGCAATAGGGAAAAGAAAATAGGAATGTGAGAATACCTTCCTTTAATTCAAAACAATAATGCTAATTACACTCAATGAGAGTATTAAAGTTCATGTAATTTACAGAATTAATTTTCAATTCCTGAAAGAGTAAGGATGAAACATACACAACACATTAAGTTTCGCCATCATTGTAAATCAAGTTCATTCAAGGTGCTATATTGTAATTGCACTCACAATAAAGAAAACCACACAAGTAATTTAACAGACAACAATGTCACATCTCCAAAATGGTGTATCTAATCATTAAATGCTTTACAAAAGTTGAATATTACAGTGGGTAGTGTGTCTACAGGTAAAAATACAAACTCCTTTACAGCAGACCCTACGTGTTTTGTATGACACATTTCTGTCATTCATCTTGTATCAGTCGATCTAAATCTACAAGTGATTGCCATTCTATGTCTATAATCAGAGAAATTTTCATGTTCAGTTCTAAATGAGAATGGCCACATATCTATATTGTCACTAATGACAGGAAGTCATCTAATTGTATCACTACCTATTTAAAGATAGCAAACTATTGGACATGTGTAGAAAATTTTAGAACTATATTTTATCTGATTTCTCATGCATTTGTGCATTTTGATGATTTTTTTTCCTTCAGTTTAGAAACATTTCTTTTACCATTAGTTAACTATATGCAGAGGTGAGACTAAGAAGTGCTGAAGCATGATCACTGGACCCAAAATGTGGACTATTTGCTTTCTCTCCAAAGATCTGCTGACGTTCTCCAGAAATTTCTGTTTTAGTTTTGCAATCCAGAGCATTTCCAGTGGGGAGAAAGTGCAATGAAATCTAGGATTACTGGCATTATCATTGTTGACTGTCCAAATCAAAGGCCTGGCATCATCAGTAGGAATGAGATTAATATGGCCAGGCTAACAAAATTCAAACAGACTGGCATATTTCATTCAAAAGAGAGAGGCACAAATCAAATTTTGTTCCATTATTGCCTAAATAAGCTTTCATGTACAAGCCTTCATGTACATTCATGCTTTGAAATGTGACTTATCCATGGTACTTAACACATTAACTTTTCTTCAAGGTTGTGCTGAGATGTGACATTGATGGTAAACATGTGACATTTATTCACAGCATATATTGGAAGCAAATAGGGAAGATTAGAAATGTTTCAACCAAAAAGAAGGAGTATGACAGGACCATGTACTTTCAGCAAAATTATTCAGTCTGATCACAGAACACTCAGACAATAAGATTTAGTTAGATTCATACAGTCATATAGCATGGAAACAGACATGTCAGCCCAATCAGTCCATGCTGACCATAATCCCAAATTAAACTAATCCCACCTGCTTGCACTTGGCCTATATGCCGCCAAATGTTTCTTATTCATATATTGATCTAAATGCCTTTTAAACATTGTAAGTGTACCTGCATCCGCCACTTCCTCCAGATGTTCATTCCACACGTGAACCACTCTCTGTGTAAAAACATTGCCCCTCATTACTTTTTAAAATTTTTGTTCTGCATCCTTAAAACTATGTTCCCTAGTCTTGAAATCTCCCACCCTGCCATTCAACTTATCTAGACCCCCCATGATTTTCTAAGCCTCTATAAGGCCACCCTGCAACCTTCTACTTTCCAGTGAAAAAAGTCCCAGCCTATCCAGCCTTTCCCTATAACTCAAAGCCTCCATTCCCCACAACATCCTGATAAATCTTTACTGAACCATGCCCAGCTTAATAACATAATAATATACTTGCAGTTGTAAAAATTAGAGGCAAGACCATAACAAGCTTACAGTAGGCTGATGACATATCATGTCTCACAGAATCAAGGAAAAAAACTCTCCAACATATTACATATCAAGTAAAATCTAGGAATTTATAAAATTGAGTGAGAGTGTGAACACCAGAAATGTCAATTAGAATGAATACTTGACAAGAAACTAGAGTGACAATTGATGTGATGGTATGTCATTGGAATAAATAGAAGCGTTTGTCTATTTAGCACAATTGACAATAGAAGATGGTCAATGCAATGCAGAAGTTGAAGAAGGATAGAAGTTTTTTTTTTTGCAAAGGTGAAGTACATTTAACAAAAAGTAAGTTCAAGCTTCTAACAAGAAAAGAAACTCACATAACGTCATATTCTATTGATGTTGCTGTATGTCTCAGAAACTTGGATGATATGCACAGATCAGTGGAAGAAAGCAGAGGCCTTTGAAATGTAGATATTCAGAGGTACGCTAAGCATTCCATATATGCATCATTTAATGATGCTATGCCTTTAAGAGATGTGTTTTCTCCTGTTTCTCTTGCAAAGGGTTGTTGTCACAGTGATGCTGAAACATCTCCTTCAGGCTGTTGGTAAACAGCTTTGAGTTCTCCACGGGTATTTTTTTCCAAAACAAAGAATCATGAGTGGGCTGGATCGGGCTCATACACACACAGCTGACTTTAGTTTTGGTTTTTTTAGATGGTGACTTTTGCTGCTGCAGGAGCTGGAAGCGTGAGGTTCTCTGCTGCAAGAGTAAAGTCTTAGACAAAGAGTCTTCCTCTTAAAAATCAAAAGGGGAAGATTGTTTCTTGCAGTGTTTCTTTTGACTGACTGGAAAGGCACAAGGCATAAGAATATTAACTGTTGCTGAATTGCCTTGGCCAAGAGTGTGTTTATGGGATACTGCTCATATCGGCAGAGCTGATTAGTGATTAAATAATGCATTATCTTGTTAAGTATTTCACTAAAGTTTTGCCCGTTCTTTTTGTGTTGTATTTTAACTGTGTTGTAAATATAAATTGCGTTTTGGTTAAGGCTGAATTATAGCTGTCACCATTGAATCATATGTGGAACATGTCATCTTACAGTTGCCCTTTAAAAAAAAAACAAAACGTTAGGATCTGGGCTATCTCCATTATATACTTTGAGGGTTTGGTCTGGTCCATAATAAGCATAAGACAAATGAAGAGGTATTTGAAATTACATTAGCAAGGGAAATGTTAAAAGGTGACAAGCAGAAAAGAAAATGTCAGTATTTCTGCCATTTAATCAGAGTTCAAAATCTACACTGTGGTCTTCTAGAAAGAAGAGCAGCAGAGAGGGGTCAGTCTTGGCATAGTTAGATGATAGATGACACAGAATGATTGTAAATGTGTTACAGTGAATGAAAGAATGGAACAATACAGACAAGCATGGCATACTAAAGGCGGCAGCTCGCTTGGTAGGAGTACCTATCGGCAGAACAACAGCTCCTGGCAGCAGGTTTTACTTATGAGCAAGGTTTTTTCTCTCTAGTATGTTGTCTTCTGAAGTTGTCATCTTTTTTCCTCTTCCAAATCTCTCTACCAAGCCACCTTTTAAATATTCATTGCTGCACTCATGCTTTTCTTACTGAAGTTACTTCTTCCTCTTTTGAATCTCATCTCTCCTTTGGCTTTTGTACATCTTGATAATGATTTTCCATTTAAATTAATGTTCATGATGCATACATGATAGGTAATGGATTACCAATTTTATGATGACAAAGAATAGCTGCTAGGTTTTTTCCAAATGTTTCCAAGGAATGGTCAAATACTATTAGTGACATATTTCTTTTGAAAATAGCCTACACAGACCTAATGGGCCTAATGGCCTCCTGTGCTGCAATCATACAATGATTCTATCTAAGACATGAAGCATGTGTGGCTACTTCTGGTTTTTGAACGAACTGCATGTTCTGAAGTCCATAAACTCTCTCATGACCAGAGGTGTTTGTGAGGTCTCCAGCAGGCATGTTGACTCCATGATTGCTTCAGTGTGCTTCTAAGCAATGCACTCAAGGACGTAACATCCATTGTTTTTAAAAAGTATTTTTGGAATGTAGGCACCTCCGGCAAGGTCGGTATTTTATGTCTATCTTTAAGTTTTTCTTGAATGCATTTAAGTGCCTTTCTCAGCCATTTCTAAGTGACCAAAGGAAGCAGGAGTGTTTCGGACTATTGAATAATATGCAGATATTATGACATTCACGTTGTAATAGTCAATTGCATGATATTAAAGCTGGTCAGGATGTTAAATAGGTCAGATAGATTAATCTGTAATACAGGTATTTTTTGCAAAGCACTCATACATGCAGCAATGAATAGTTTGGTTTATGAATGGTTGGCTTGTTACTTGTACAGAGTACTATTTGCCTGTGAGGAATGAGGATAACCATTGATTAGGTGAAACCCTCAAGAAATTACCTCCCAGGTGACCTCTATGTTTAAGTCCCAGCAGATCAGAATCAGAATATATTAAAAGTTTCTAAACTTGATTTTTAGATACAGTTTAAAAAGGTTAAGAGCTTGTTATTTTGCCAAGTGTACACATGTGTAGATTTGATTATTTGTTTTTAAAAAAATGTACATTTAATAGACCTATCTCTCATCTGTACAACCATTACTGTTCCAATCGTGCTTTATACTGGACACCCATGGTCTCTAACATCACTCACCCTCTAATCTACCTCTGACCTTTCTTTCTGTTCAACTTCCGACTCTGTTCTACAGTATAAAACTCATGACTTTTCCACGTCTCTCTCTCTCTTCAGTTCCAAAGGAGAGTTGACTCGAAACAGTAACTCAGTTTCTTTTTTCACAGACAGTGTAAGACCTGCTGAGTTTCTGCAGCACTTTATGTTTATTTATGCTGAAATCATGGATCGCCATCCGTTTAGTGAGAAATTAGTACACCAGCCAAGAATGTCATCCCTCTGCTTTTAACAGGTGGGACTACTTCCAAGAGATGCCACAACATATTTGCAACTAATCAAATTCATTGATGTTTTTGCATTTGAAGTTGATATCAATTTGGATCAACAGTTACAGGCTGTCATTTGCTAAATCCAATATGTCTCACCAACTCTAAGACTTGAAAGAGGTCAAATTTACTTGTGCTTAACTGTTAGAAGTACTTATTCTGAAAAAGAGTTACTAAACAGAAGAAGACTTTGAGCATAAGTCTCACAGTAGTGGCTGAGAAGGCATTACAGTCTCAAGTGGCATCTTCTGCTGATGATTATCTTCGTCTGTTGTTCCTGTCCCTTCCTTTCTTTTAAATTTTCTCCCCCAAATCTCCCTCTTGGCTTGCTTGAATGAATGCAACTCCAACAACACTCAGTAGCTTGATACATTCTTGGGCAAAATTATCTGCATGATTGTCATCTCATTCCTATCTTAAACATCCTCTCCCTCTGCCATTGGTGCACCACGTTTGCAAAGAGTGATCTGTTTTTGTGTGGTTTGATGCCTCACAATAAGTTTAGGTTTTTTGCAGACTCTCCAAAAGGAAGACAATGTCAAGGGCTATAAAAGTAACACTAGTTATGATACATTAATACTAAATGCTGTGATACATGATCATCATGGATTTACCAGGCTCTGATTTATAATTATAGTTGGTAATGACTAGTCTATCTTCTTCATGTGTTCCAGAGAATAGAGTTATAATGTAGTCTGGTCTAATGTTCTTCCAGGGTATTCTAACCCTGCCCACTCTATGGTATTTATCCACTTTACACAACAGGTACCATCTAGAAAATATACTACAGCAACTCACCAAGGCATTTCCAAATCCATGATCTGTGCCATCTGCAAATCCCCCTCTAAGTAATATATCTCCACAATTATATATAGCCATTTTTCATAATCTTTTAGTCAAAATCCCTGTCGAGTGATGCTGGAAAAGCACCTTCCAAATAGAAAACTATAATGGTTCAAGAATCTAACTCAGCATCACTTTTCAAGGGCAATTATGGATGGGTAATAAATACTGGTTTTGTCAGCAAATGTTACTGTCCGTGAAATAATTAAAATAATTCACTCATCACCCTTTGCATTTAGTGTGTTATTTTTCCCCTGGATTTCTTTT
This sequence comes from Ginglymostoma cirratum, assembly GCA_024137785.1. Taxonomy (NCBI): domain Eukaryota; kingdom Metazoa; phylum Chordata; class Chondrichthyes; order Orectolobiformes; family Ginglymostomatidae; genus Ginglymostoma; species Ginglymostoma cirratum. Next base: position 71,672,602 of record JAHRHZ010000144.1, read on the forward strand.
CTTGCCCTAATCCTTGAGTATGTTTCAATCATTTTAAGGGAACAAAATGTACTGCACTGCCTTGGTTGTTCAGAGATTTCTGCAAATAATGTATAGCTATTTCATGAATTAATTATTCTTCATTTCTGTTTGTCTGGTAGCTGCGAAACTGACACAGTATGTTCTTTGATTAGTTTTACTGTCAAGAGAGCAGACAAAGCAATGAGTATGATGGGAGTGCTCTGAAGTAATCACAACAGCCCTGTTAAAGATTGCCTGAGAGCATATGGTTGGAATTTAACAGATTCGAACAGAAGTCATGAAAGTGTACCATAATTAAATAATGGAACTTGAGCACATCTTATTACGTTAAAAATATTTTTTCCTGCAAAGAGGTGCGGGTTAAAAAGACAGAAGGAAAAGTACTGTAAAAGTAGTTAAAAAGCATTTTTAAGATAATTGGCCAAACATTTTGTCAAAGATGCATGTCTTAAGTAGCATCCTCAAAGAGGAAGCCATGGTATTGAGATGAGCGGTTTCAGGAAGAATTTCAGAGTCTCGGGTCGAGACAAATGAAGGCACAGTAACCAAGAGTGGTCTAGTAAAAATCAGGGATGCTTAAGTGGATAGACTTTGATAATCATAGCTGATTTGGTCATGATAGGGTGGAAAGTGATTATTGAGACAGGGAGTGTACAAGGTCATGGAAAATTCATAAAAACCCTACAGGGTAGAAACAGGCCATTTGGCCCAACAAGTCCACGCCAACCCTCTGAAGGGCATCCAACCGAGACCCATCTCCTATAACCTTATATTTCCCAAAGCTAACGCAGCTAACCGACACATCCCTGACCTTCAGGCAATTTAGCATGGCTAATCCACCTAATCTACACATTTTTAGACTGTAGGAGGAAAGCACAGCACCCAACAGAAACCCACGCAGACACAAAGTGAACGTGCAAACTCCACACAGGCAGTTGCCTGAGGCTGGAGTCAAACTCGAGTCCCTGGTGCGGTGAGGCAGCAGTGCTAGCCACTTGCCACCCTGAAATTTCAACGTGCAGATGGGATTTTCCAAATCAAATGATACTTTGTAGAATTAAATGGAGAACTGGATAACTATATGAAGGTGGGATCGGCACAGTCACAGGGAAGGAAAACCAAAGGACTGGAACCGTCCAATAGTTCTTTGCTATTGCAAACTCTCGAGTGAATTCTAGAGCAAACTCTTTGCGGGGCAGGAATTGGATCTGTAACTATTATGTTATCACTTCAAGTGACATGTTAATGGGCAAGTTAGGCGGACGTTCAACATATGGCTGGCATCATTTGGACAGTCTAGCTTGCAGAATGTAATGTGTAAGACATATGGTTTCCCATAACAATATTTGCTAAAACTTTATAATTAGTCAATTTGCTGAGCAGTCCTGCGCTATATCTTCAAATGAATTAAGCCAACATTTAGTCGATCAGTCCTGGTATGACAATAGTAAATTTGGGATCAACAGACATTGAATCACATATTTATTGCTACATATTTATTTATGCTCAAATAAAGTTCAATGATAGCATTTGAAATTAAAGCATCAACAGTCCAAGGGTAGCATGCTAGACCCAATCTTGGTGAAGGATTTCTTCCTTGTACATAATGACAACTAGCAGCACACAGGACAGGCAGGTTGTTTTTTTTTTAAATTCATTCATAAGAGGTGGACCTTGCTAGGTGGACCAGCATTTATTGGCCATCTTGAGATGCCCTTGAGAATTATTGGTGAGCTGCATTCAACCACTGCAGTCAACTTGGTGCATTTCTGTTTGGAAGGGATTTCAGGATTTTAACTACTACACTCTACGCTGCAGTGCACCTGCTAGAGGCCAGGGTACACATATCCATCTCACCCATCTGTGCATGATACATCTCAGGACTCTTAGCTTCCTTTCTTAGTGTCAACATACTTTGTACTTACTTGAATACACATAGCATCTTTGTCTGGCTATACCTTTTGCAGCAGACAGAAAGCCAGGCAGATTGACATGTATGCCAGCAATGAACAATCATGAGGGTGGACATGTTACCAAATGGGACTATGCTATGTCAATGCCACACCTACAACATGCATCTGATGTGTGCATTATTGACTGCACCAACAGTCCATACCTAATTGCCGATTGAGAAGGTGGTTATGAGCTATCTTTTTGAACCACTGCAATCCTTTTGGCATAGATTTGATCCACAAAGCCATCAGGGAGGTAGTTTAGGATTTTGACCCAGAGACATTGAAGGAACGGGCATATATGTCCACATCAGGATGGTGAGCAGCTTGGAGGGGAACTTATCAGTGCTGATCAGAGATTGAATTGGAAAGGAGTATTAGACACCACTCATCCTTAAGTGAGTGCTTGCTCCCCTGGAAGACAGTTAGGTAAAATTCAATTGTGCTTCCAGAGAAGTGTACAGTCATGAATGAGCACATACCCACATACAAACTGGCTATATATATGGAACATGAGTGGAGGCGGGTTCTATCATAAGGCGTTCAATCACCAAAGTGTTACATTTATGACTGCAACTAAAATTTAAGGGTTGAAGAATGTGTAAAATCTATAGTTATCTAGGATCTTTTTCAGACAAAAATAGTGTCTTATCACTGTAACTTCTAATCTTCTTGGGATCCATGAGAGGATGCTTAGCTCTGACATGGTTTATAATTAACTTGGTCCTACAACTAATCTGACGGTTGAAAAGACACATGAGGATTGAAATTGCATCTACTTATACAGATGTGAAATCCTTTTTACAATGCAGTATCACTGGTGCCACATATGTGTTCTTTTCCTTGTCTATTCACCATGTCTAGGTGTTGCTCTCAGGTCTGCAGTGACGTAAATGGAGCCCGGTCTAACATGGAGGTTGGCCTTGAAGCCTTGGGCAGATCCCTTGGGGCATTTGTAGCTGGGGAGCAGACTGAGAGTGCTCTGCCCAGATGCAGAAGTACCTTCCTCAGCCTACACTTCCACAGGATGGAGGTTCCAGACTGGGGTCAGGGTGGACAGCTGGATATCTCTCCACCTTGTGTCCTAAAGGAGAAAAGGAGCCTGTAGTGAGGTCCAGGTCCCTCATCCCGTTGATGCTACCAACCTGGTCTTACAGAGCACCAGAGGCAGAAATGTTGGAGATAACCGATAATCCTGGTAGAGTCCTTTCACACTTGATACATTTTAATTAATGTCTTGATGAAAATTCCTGCTGCTTCTATGTCTGTCTGCATTTGCAAAGATAATGAGAACTGATATCATGTGGTCTTTTTCTTCGTGGGTCTTTTAACAGTTGGCTAGTCTCCAGCTGTCCTCTGAGTGCCAGTGGCTAGGAACATTTCTTCCGTTACCTGCTTCAGAGACGTGTCAGTGATAATCTCACCAGAATGTGACCCCAAGTCGAGTCTGGATAAAGAACCAATCAAGATGAAAGTCTTTGAGTTATGTGGAGGGTGCAAGAGAATGTCTTGCTAGTGTAACTTTAAAACAATCTGTAGCTTCTTGCTCAAAGGTGCAGGAGGAGCTGGTGTCTGGACAGGATGGTCTCTGAACATAGAACATAGAACAGCACAGCACAGTACAAGCCCTTCGGCCCATGATGTTGTGCCAACCTATTGTCTTACTAAGATCAAACTACCCTGCATACCTTACATTATACTATCCTCCATGTGCCTGTCCAAGAGTCGCTTGAAAGTCTCCAAAGTATCTGACTCCACTACCACTGCCAGCAGTGCATTCCACACACCCACCACTGTCTGTGTAAAGAACCTACCTCTGACATCTCCCCCATACCTTCCTCCAATCACCTTAAAATTATGCACCCTTGTAATATTCATTTCCGCCTTGGGAAAATCTCTCTGGCTAGCCACTCTATCTATGCCTCTCATCATCTTGTACACAAGAAAGTGGAGTAGGGTGAAGGGTGGGGGCTGTGTGGATACTGTTGCTTTCTGCATTAGACAAGAAAATGAATGGGTTATGCAAGAAGCTTGAGCATGTTATAAATACATTCGCTGTGGTGGCAATGAGAGACCAGCATAGCAGAGTGCAACAAAGCTAACTTGGTTTTCTGGGCAGAGGGTCTTCAGCATTCCCACTTGAGCAGTCTCCTGCTAAGTCATGAATTTTTTTTTCATACAGGGTGAGGAGGTGAATGGTGGCATACTGCTGCTTGTCCTTGGCCCTATCATGAGATTTTTTTTCTGCAATGAGACAAAGGGATGGATTGTGTGAAATGAAAGTGGCTGGCAAAGCTGTTCCTGGTCGTACAGGAGCAGGGCAGGTTTGAAGTGACCTGGGTGAGTAAGTCAGAAATGCAGTGGGTAGGAAAGGTTAATAGTTTAGAAGGATAAGTTGGATGAGAACCATTGACTGAAGATGTTGCATTGCAATAATGAGAATGGTAGATCCTGAGCTTTGTTGAGAGATGTGTACAATGGCCAATTTAAAGCAACTATGAGGCTGAAAAGAGAAAATGGTGACCCTTACCTTTTCAGAGCTCTGAGAATCGTTGACCTTCTTATGGCATTGGTCATATTCCTCCAGACCATGGACATTGGTCTGACCTGGTACTGTAGGCCTGAAGGGAAGAGAATAACCTTCCACACCAACATGTGTGTCCACCAGAACCTCCAGGTCTCTGTCCATGAAACAGGGTGCAATTTCAATTTCTTGGCCACCTCTTTTCGAAGTGCATTGTCATAACAAGGTTAGAATGGTCATACCCAGATTGCAGCACTTCAGGTGGTGTGCGGCTGTGGCTTAACTATGATGCCCATTGTGTCTGTGCCAGTCACTCTTAGCAATGATTTGACCTTTCAACTCTATGAGCACGCAATTCAGTGAGAACAGACTGGTTGCATAATTAAGGAGCTGAGCAGTGGAAGATTACAAGAGAAAAGTCACTAGAGCTCACGAAGGCAAAACCTCCATGAAATACACTGAGATTGACAGTAACCCAAAATATGACAAGATTCAGCCCAATTCATCTCAATCACAAATATACCACAAAATTTCCTTCTTTTTAACATGAAAATTGTTGACAAGAAGTAGTTCAAGAAATGTCCCTCTCTACAAGTTGGAGAAAGGACAAATAGGTTAACTGAAAACCAATTAGCTTATATTGTTTGAGCGCGTATTCCTTAAGTTTGTATTGTGAGGTCTTATTCATGAACAGCTGATGAGAATGTGTTTCATGCTACTACATGGAGCTGAATACCACAAATCAATAGATTCGAGGGGGAGGCTAAATAAGAAGAGAAAAAGTAGAAAAATATATTAATAAAGTGACATGGTATAAGGTGGATAAGACTCATTTGATCCTCAAAATAGGCCTGCAGAACCAAATGATCAGTTACAATGCTATTTAGTGGGCAATGTAGAAATTATTCTTCAACTGTAGTATCCCACACAAAGTTTAGTTTTAGCTGGCCAAATGTCAGTAACATATGGAAGTAATCAGCATACTTAGTAACTTTAAATAAAACTCCTAGCACCAATAGAAATTCCAGTTACCTGATGTGAAGAGTGCACTCAATCACTCCAGGGATGTATTACATTTACTGAATTTGGGATAATTTAGACAGATTTACAAGTGCTAAGGGGGACCCCAGTGAGTGTATCACTACACTTGAATTTTAATTGACAGAAATTGCATAAATTATAACTAAATGTGTACTTTAAATCAGGAAATTTGCATGAAATGGTGGGAGTTTTAGCCCCTCCAGCTCCAGTCGGCCAACTTGAAGTGGGAGAAAGTGCACGCAAAAAATAATAGGCTGCTAAATTGCTGCCTACCCACATATACCAAACACATTTCCATTATGTAATAGAGATAATAAGAACTGCCGATGCTGGGGTCAGAGATAACACAGTATGGACCTAGTTGAACACAGCAGGCCAGGCAGCATCAGAGGAGCAGGAAGGGCCCCAACCCGAAATGTCAGCTTTTCTGCACCTCTGATGCTACCTGGCCTGCTGTGTTCATCCAGCTCCACACTGTGTTATCCCATTATGTAATAGGCAGGTAAGGCACCAGCCCACCTTTAGGCCTTAAGGCCTTAACTCCCCAACTAAGTTACAATGAAAGGCTCCATTCTGCCTCCACCAATTTGATTTTGATTTGATTTGATTTATTAATTGTCACGTGTACCGAGATGGTCGATTTCTACTCCTAATTCATATGTTTGTATTTTTATATAAGTTGTTTCCATACTAATTTGTAAAGGAGTTATAGGAGAAATTGAGGCTGGGCAGGGTAATGGAGAAAAATGTGTGGATGTGGGAAAAAAACACAACTGCTTTTCAAAACAAAAGGATTTGACAGCACAAATGTCCTCCTCCTGTTGTGAGATTCTATGATTCCATGAACACACACAGTGAAAGAAAGAAATATTCATTAGATGAAAAGATTACATCGTATTCAAATTTGTGCAATTCCTCCTGATATAAATTATTTCAAAAATTAAATTTGACAATCATTTGTTCAATAGTGTAGCCAATTTTTAAATCATATTCAAAAATGCTGTGGCTTTTGTCTCTTCATCTGTTCTGTAGTTTTAATAGTCCATTATCATTGCATTTATTTTGATTTTATCTGTTTTAGCTGTTTTACCATCTCTTCAATGTCTGATTACATCTGTCCTTGGTTAAAGATTAAGAAGTGTTCCATTCAACAGATTAAAAGCCATGCTAAATATTTCAATCTTTTTTGGAAAGTCGAATTGTGTTTTTTTAATTGAATCCATTCATCGCAGTGAGGCAAGTTGTGCAATATTTAGAGCTTTCCTGTATCAAAAGAGGAAAAAACGTTCTTTCAAAATTGAAAAGATTCCATTCCATTTTCCTTCTGAAGAGGGAAGTAAATGGTAATGGGATGCCTATAAAATAGGTAAACACATTATTATGGTAAATCTGTTGATTAATTGACATACTAAAAATACATCTGTCAATTACAAATAAGAACATTCAATCATTCGTAACGCTCCCCCGACTATCTACAAATTCTATCACCTGCCAAGAAAATATTATGTGCTTGAATTAATGGTGTTTGCTGTGGAAGGTGTAATTTGATTGTATGTACAATCTACAGTATTGGAACACCAGGGAATACAGTAATCTGATACAGCAATGTAAGTACAAAAGATCATATCCTTTCTAACTAATAAATCAGAATATATAACTCTATTTTCCAAAAGCTAGAGATTAAATAAATCACTGGTTAGTCTTCTTAAAAACAATGAGGAATAAAAGTTTGCTTTATTAGTCTTGTATTAAATTGTAGATTAATGAGTTATGCAAATACTTTGAGGAAGGCAATCTCCTTTTCATGTTTTCTCCAAAATGATAAACAAACACCAATGAAATAATTGGAATTGTGAACCACTAGAATACATAATTCTTGAAACAACATCTGTCTCTTTGCATTTTTTAATGTTTCAAAATATTTAAGAATAATTTATAACTTTTGGAATCATATCCTGACTTCACAACTTCCTGAGTGCTTTAAAATCAATTAATTAATCTTTAGAAAACAGTCTTTGGCATCATGCAGACAAGTTGGTGGCCTGTTAAGAAGTGTGCGGTCCGGAAAGCAATGAATCATTGTAGAAGCAGGTAATCTATCTTTGATGGGAAGAGAAAAAAATCAACATGCCTCATGAATGTTCTTTTTCAACCATTGGATATTGAACTTGATCTAACATTTTATCCAACACTTACTGTTTCACAACACCAGCAGTGTGTTATATTAATGTGTCAACCGAACTTATGCTGATGTCTATAGTGAGGATTGACCCTCACAACATTTTAATGCAAACTTGAGAATTTTATCAATTGAATCAATTTTCGACTTGAATTCCATCCAAGCAGGAACTACAAAAGCATTATCGTAATTGACAACCTGTGCACCAGAATGCTCTTCACAGTCTTAAAAGGCTGAGGATAAAGGCTTCCTTGGGTTTCAAAGGAATATCATGCCTGCATACAGACCTTGACCCTGACAGCTATCCAATCCTCAAATGCAGCTGAGATGTGGCATTCTCAGGCCCTTTAGGGTGGCACGGTGGCTCAATAGTTAGTATTGCTGTCTCACAGCACAAGGGATCCAAGTTCAATTTCACCCTCAAGCGACTATCTGTGTGAAGTTTACATATTCTTCCTGTGTGTGCGTAGGTTTCCTCTGGGTACTCTGGTTTCGTCCCACAGTCCAAAGATGTGCAGGTTACGTGGATTAGCCATGGGAAATGCAGGGTTTTAGGGATAGGATAGGGGTTGGGGCTGAGTGGGATGCCCTTTGGAGGATTGGTTTGGACTCAATGGGCTGAATGGCCTGTTTCCACACGGTAGGGATTCTATGCAATCAGTCAGAAATTGTGCAACACGTCACACTTTTATATCTGGAGGCAACTGCTCTCATTTATGATATCATCAGGGGAGCCTTTTCTGTGCAGTAAACATAAGTGGAGTATGAACTACTATTCAACACTCAAATGTGGCTAAGATGTGGTATTCTCAGACTTTAGCCCAATTTCCTGCTATTCTCATCTACTGCTGCCAATAAAGCTGCATGGATTTTGATCATGGTTTATTTTGAAACAGAATCTCCTTAGGATATGTATCACTCATTATAAACACAATATTTATATTAGTACTCAGAAGGAGTGGAAGAAACATAAATTTGTGCAATATTTAGTTTTTAATAAAACTACAAGGTGTAAATGTGGGATTTATATCTTGATTCTGAACAATAGTATTTGATTGACAGGTAGTTTCATTTCCCTCCCATTTTTTTGAATATTTTGTGAAGGCTTTTGCCTGGAAATTCTATTCAGTCATTCTGTTTCTTTCTTGCCTAATTGGCAAAGAAGGAAAATCAAACAGCATTGTTATATTGTGTTAATGAGAACCATTGCAAAAGGGGAAACAAAACTGCATTGTTGTACAGTAGATTTCAAATTCTTTCTAATGAAAAAGCAGCATTGCAACATGCAAAAGTGAAATAATTTTAATGTAAGAAGAATAAATAATTACATAGGAAGAAATTATGAGAGGCAAGGATGGAGTAAATAGACAAGGTGTTTTCCCTATGGTAGGGGAGTCCAAAACTGGAGGGCATAGGTTTAAGGTGAGAGGGGAAAGTTATCAAAGGGACCTAAGGGGCAACATTTTTCATGCAGAGTGATGCATGGATAGAATGAGCTGCCAGAGGAAGTGGTGGAACTGGTACAATTACAACATTTAAAAGGCATCTGGATGGGCATATGAATAGGAAGGGTTTAGAGGGAAATGGGCCAAATGTTAGCAAATGTGACTAGATTTATTGAGGATATCAGGTCGAGATGGTTTGTTTCCGTGCTGCACATCTCTCTGACTCTATGACTCTGAATGACAGAAGTAATATTACAATGAAGTTTTTATTTCAGGGATGGACCAAATAGAACAGTTTATTAAACACTTTGGAGAAAACAGTTCCTTGGAAAAAACAGAAACACTTTTAATATAGGCAATGAAATTGCAGCTGAACAATAAACACACTTTTATTCAATTGGAGTTATAGCTTGCCAAGGCATTAAACAATGTGCAGATAATTTTCGTGAAGCTCTACAAGCTTTTGACGATTGTTTTAACTTTGGAACAATTATTTTTTTGAAAAAAGTAAGATGTAATTGAGCAGTTCAGGATCCAGGAAGTGTTTACATAATTTGTTAATAGTCTCCACAGATTAATGGAGAAATATGAATGTGGAGTTTTAAAGTTAGAATTTACAGATTTATTGTAGCCCAAAGAAGATCTGATATTGAGATAGCCATTCAGATGGTATTGAGAAGCAGAAACAGGTACAGAAAGATCAAGAGAGAAGCTTTATGAGGAAAAGATCAATTCTATTACAAAAGATCAGCAAAATCCATTTAGTTCATAAGATTCAAAAACGCAAAAGACACAAAAAAAGGCCAGACAGAGAGTTAGTAAAAGAGTAAGTATAAAAAGTTGTTAAAAGAGTAGGTCTTAATGCTATAAAGCAAAAAAACCTCACAGGCACAAGTATTTCTCAGCTTCTAAAAACAAAGCTGTAGCTGGAAACAAAATAGTCATTTCAGAAAATGTTTAGAATTCAATTGACATGCAAATGGTGTTACTGTCACTTAACCCAGCACCATGTGATTTATCATTGACCAGAAATCAGGGTCCTGTGAGGCCACACCTGCAGTACTGTGTGCAGTTTTGTTCTCCTTACTTGAGAAGAGATATACTAGCACTGGAGGGGGTGCAGAGGAGATTCACTCGGTTCATTCCAGAGTTGAGAGGGTTGGATTATTAGGAGAGACTGAGTAGACTGGGGTTATACTCATTGGAATTCAGAAAAATGAGGGGAGATCTTATAGAAACATAAGATTATGAAGGGAATACATAAAGTGGAGGCAGGGAGATTGTTTCCACTAGCAAGTGAAACTAGGACTAGAGGGCATTGCCTCAAAGTAAAGGGAAGCAGATGTAGGACTGAGGTCAGGAGGAACTTCTTCACCCAAAGGGCTGTGAATCTCTGGAATTCCCTGCCCAGTGAAATGGTTGAAGCTACCTCACTGAATGTTTTTAAGGCAAGGCTAGATAAATTTTTGAACAGTAAAGGAATTAAGGGTTATGGTGAGTGGGCGGGTAAGTGGAGCTGAGTCTCAAAGATCAGCCATGATCTTATTAAATGACAAGGCAGGCTCGAGGGGCCAGATGGCCTCCTCCTGCTCCTAGTTCCTATGTTCTTATGAAACTCAGCTGGACTTCCCATATAACTACAGTGGCTACAAAGGTAGGCTGTCACTGAGTCACATTCTCTTCCAAAGGGAATTGTGGGTCAATTTACAGCATTTAGACTGCAGCGGTTCAAGAAGACAGCTCACCATCACCTTCACAAGAGAAACCAAGAACGGGCAATAAATGCTGGTTGGTCAACAATATCCATGCCCCACTAGTGAATATAAATAAAAGAAGCAGAACAGAATTACAGAGCAGCAAAACTTTAAATAATATTCACACAAAAATGTTAACTTGTAGAGAACCATTAACGGAAGATAAGCCAAATTATTCCAAGGGGAATTGGTGCTTCAAGTTTATCGCTTTGTAAAAACGAAGTTTATGTCAACGACCATCTCATGAATTTTAAGCTTGGATACAGAGGTAAGTGTCACTATATTAATGATCATATACCACAAGTGAAAAAAAAGTACACTTTACAGCCTACAACATAGAGTTACATAGCTCAGGAGATATATCACTTAAAATTGATGTTACGCTACAGACAACGCTGCAACTCAAAGAGTTTAAGAGAGTGGAAATTGTATATGCTATACAAACAAGAATTCTCACTCTTTAGCATCAATGCTTGTCTTGACAGCAACCTTATTGAAGGAGTTCAAAAGTTGCAATTGACAGCAAATGGATCTAAAGACAGCCAATTGTGTCAATACTGTTCAAAGGGAAGCCAGTCAGGCAACAACTGATTAGGAATCATTCTATTTACCTTCCCTGTTATCTGTTAAACTTGGATTCTAGCTTTTTGTGATTCCTGTGCCCAAATCACTCTGTGCTGCAGCTTTCTGCTGTTTTTCTCCATTTAAATAATATTCAGCTCTTCCATTTGTGCTAACTTGTATAACCTCATATTTTCTCAAATTATCTTCCTTCTGCCAATCTTTTGCAAGCTCACTTAATCTATCTACGTTGATTTGCGGACTTCTTGAGCCATCCTTGTCTTCCCACCTATTTTCAGCAATAATACACTCACATTCATCAACTAAGCTATTATATATTGTCAATAATTGTCCCAAAATTGATATAAAGGGTGCGAGCAGTGATCGTCTATATATTTAATTTATCTGCACCGTTATAACATGTTTATGATCGCAAAATCAGATCTGCAGCATCTTACAAGAACTTTGGCATTACTATATATTTCCTGCCTCGTGATGTTGCAGTCTATCTAAAGCACCATGTGTTTAATGTACCTAAAATAGCAAGAATTGCGGATGTTGAAATCAGAAATAACAAAGTGTGGAGTTGGAGGAACACAGCAGGCCAGGAAGCATCAGAGGAACAGGAAAGCTGACATTTCGGGTGGGGACCCTTCTTCAGAAAACTTCTGAAGAGGACTCCCGACCCGAAAAGTCAGCTTTCCTGTTCCTCTGATGCTCCCTGGCCTGCTGTGTTCGTCTAGTTCCACACTTAGTTGAATGAACCAAGTTGCTTTAAGTGACATTAGTAGTTTGTCCATACCTCACAGCCTTGGCTAAGTGAAGGGAGACAATTACATGATAGGCTTTGACCTCTGCTTTGAGAACAACTGAATACTCCTTCAAGTCTGCAGGTAAACCAACAAAATGATAAACAGGCTTCTGCTAGGTGAAGTGCAGCATCCAATGTAAAGTGGATTCTCCCAAGAGAGCAAAACCTTTTTTCAAAGCATTGTTTAAATAGTCTGCCTAAAACAAAAGAAATCTCATGCCTTTTTGTTAAGTGTTGATTGAAATCTCATAAGAGGTTGGTATTATACCTTGGGAATTGGGGTCATAATAGATTGGAAACTGTCATGAAAAGCCTTCAGTTTCCGTGTAGTGGGCAGCTTCCAGAAGCTCAGAAACTTTGTTCAAACACGATCTGCGCTTCTTCTCTCTATGTTTGGCCTGAATTATGGGCATTTATTTTGTTTTTAGCTTGTGTGTTTCTTTAGTTAGATATATTGTATCTGTGTATTGTGTACAACTTGATCATATCTTAATTGTCTTGTCAAATTAATCATGTTGCTTCCATTTGATGAATCTGAAGAACTCAGATGCAGTGCTGTAAGTGACATCCACTCTGATTAAAATGCATATCTTGTGTGATACAACCCACTTTCAGCTGCAGTAAGGAAACTGCAGCAGGTCACTCTTAAACATACACAGAAATATTTTTCATGCATTCTTTTCTAAACTTACATGTTACAATAATGTCTTGTTGCCATTTTAAGTGACATACACAGAAAATGCTGGATAAAAAAAAAGCATCGGATAGCAGGGCAGATAAACAGATAATGTTTCAATTCTGGTATGATCCTTTTTCAGAATTCAAAGCTGCCAGACCTGAAGAGTTTCTCCAACATTTTCTGTGTTTGTTTCAGGTTTTCAGTAGTTGTACTATTTTCTTTACATATGTTATTTTATGTCGACTGATACGCATATGAGTGTGAGAAAAAATACCAGGAAAAAAGTCATTGCTCAAAAACCAGAACAATTATGGCTGTGATTTATGTTTGGATCATCACTTGTACCCAAAGAAAATACACAATCCCACATTATGCATATGTATTAATTTGCATGGTTATATTATCAAGCCATGATACATTTAAATCCATAGTCAAATATATATTTTATGGAACAGATGTGTGTGTGATTTCAGTGTCTATGAAATATTTAAAGGATAATCTTTTCCAGGTTAAATTTATAAGACCCCTAAATTTATACCACTGACAGTCTGCAACAGATTACTCCAGCAATGAATATATCCAATAACAGCCCGGTGTCCAACAGACCTAAATAATACTTACGTAGACAATTAAAATAAAATCAGGTGTTGTTAAAAAGGTAATGTTACTTTACTTTTTTAAAAAAAAGCTACTGTTTTTACAGCAGCAGCTGCAGCAGGAGTCATCAAAGAGAATAAACTGACATCCTGAAGACAGAAACAAAAACAGAGATTGACGGAAAAGATCAACAGGTCTGGCAGCATCTGTGGAGAGAAATCAGAGTTAATGTTTCAGGTCCAATGACACTTCTGGATTCTGTTATGTCATACATCCATCCTCCCTCAGGCAGCTAGTCTATAATACACCTACACCTGCTGTCACCAATCTTATAAACTCCCAAAATAGTGATTAGATGTTATGTCATACCAAAGGGAAATACTGTCAAGAATAAATGTAGTAAGAAACTCGGAATAAGTCAACAGACTGATAAATTGGTATGTATGTAAGAATCAATCCTTAAAGAAAAAAAATGCAATCTGATACAGAATTGTACAGCACTGAAAACACAAAATAAGACAGAAGAAAAAAAATGCCACTCAGAGGAATACTGTCACCTTTCTTCTCTCTCTGTGCTAGTGCCTCGTCACTAATAACTTTGTCCTTTAAATTAGACAAAGATGAAAGGAAAACAATGAAACAAGATTGAAAGTAATTATACTTAGATCAGGAAATATCTCAATGTAAGGAAAAAACAAATACTTCATGTATTTTGTTTTGTGATACTGATGATTCCAAAATTTTGAAAACGACTGTACAATTTCAGTTTTTGATATTCCTTGCTCAAACACTCCATGTTAACTTTCAAATTCTATGCTGTAGGTCCTCTAATACTGAATATTTACTTGACAGTACATAACTAGAATATTACTGAAAAAGTTATCAAACTCATCAGTTGGCCTATGCCACTTTTGGTGCTAACCATGCACAGTGTACCTCAGATTAATCTGGAAAGGCAAAACATCTCAAACAAAGTTTGTGCATTGTCACTGTGCAGGAAGAGACCATTAGGCACATTGAATCTGTACTGGCTTACCAAATTCACACTATTCCCTTGTATTATTCTCCATCCTTTCCCCCATGTCTGTGTACATTGTTGTTACTCAAATAATCTTCCAATGCCCTCTTGAATGCCTCAGTAAAACCTGTCTCCACCACAAACCCTAAGTACTCGCTGTGGCAAAAGAAGGGTTTTCCTCACATCACTTTTGCTTCATTTGCAAATTATTTGCCCTCTTATTCATGATCGTTTTACAAGTTGGATGAGTTTCTCCCTATCTATTCTGCCCAGAAGCCTCATGATTTTGAAAATTTCAATTAAATCACCTCTTAAACCTTCGCCTCTCCAAGGAATATAGTCCCAACTTCAAATCATGGAGTCGTAGAGATGTACAGCGCAGAAACAGACCATTCAGTCAACTCATTCAGCTAATCAGATATTCTAAATTAATCTAGTCCCATTTGCCAGCATTTGGCCCACATCCCTCTAAACCCTTCCTATTCATACACTCATCCAGATGCCTTTTCATTGTTGTAATTGTACCAGCCTCCACCACTTCCTCTGACAGCTATTTCCATACACACACCACCCTCTGCTTGAAAAAGTAGCCCCTCAGGTCCCTTTCAAATCTTTTCCCTCTAGTCTTAAACCCTACACTCTCTAGTTTCAGAGCCTCCTACACTGGGGACAAGACCTTGACTATTCACCCTATCCATGCTCTGCATGATTTTATAAATTTCTATATTTTCACTTCTCATTCTCTGACACTCCATGGAAAATAGCCCCAGCCTATTCATCCTCTCCCAATAGGTCAAACCCTGAACCCTGGCAACATCCTTGAGATCTTTACTGAACAATTTCAAGTTTCACAACATCTTTTCTATAGCAGGGAAGACCAGAATTGCACGCAATATTCCAAAAGTGGCTTAACAAAAGTCCTGTACAGCCACATGTCCTACCAACTCCGACCCTCAATGCACTGACCAATAAAGGCAAAAGAAGCAAAAGCCTTCTTCACTACCCTGTCTACTTGCAACTCTGCTTTCGAGGAACTATGAATCTGCACCCCAACTTCTCTTTATTTGGCAACACTCCCAAGGACCTTACCATTAAATGTATAAGTCCTGCCCTGATTTGCCTTTCCAAAGTGCAGCACCTCACATTTATCTCAATGAAACTCCATCTGCCACTCCTCAGCTCATTGGCCCATCTGATCAAGTCCAGTTGTACTCTGAGGTAACCTTGGTTGTCCATTATGTCACTAATTTTGGTGTTATCTGCAAACTTTACTAACCATACCTCCTTTATTCACATCCAAATCATTTATATGATCCTTCAGACACACTTCTGGTCACAAGCCTCCAGTCCAAAAAGAAATCCTTCACCACCATCCTTTGTCTCCTACCTTCGAGACAGTTTTGTATCCAAATGACTAGCTCTTCTAGTATTCCGCATGACCTAACGTTGCTAACAGTCTACCATGCAGAGTCTTGTCAAACACCTCACTGAAATCTTCAAACTATCTTCATAGCTAACATTTGTCATTCTGGAAAGCCTCTCGTAAGCTGTCTTCCAGCTCTTCTCAATGGGTTCACATCCTTCCTGAAGTATGGCACCTAACGGTCTACATAACACACCAGTTGAGAACTAACAAATGTCTTATACAATTTCAGCACAAGGTCCTTTATCATTGTTCTCTGTGCTCCTATTAATGTTTAGGACACTGCATGCTTTATTAATTATTCTCTGTACCTGTCCTGTCAATGTGTATGCACATATAGAAACATAAGACTGAGTCTGAGTGTTATGTTGTTTTCGTTTAGTATCATTTTTGTTAAGCATAGGCATAGTGAGCTGTCTTGTGCTATCATTTCAAATCTGCCTCATTAATTACCTACCATGCCCTTATAACATCACTCTCGCATGATGTGAAGTAGATTTTGCAACTCATCATAGAGGAGGAGCTCATCCTTGCTTGGATACCCCAGAATACATTGTCATCCCTGGCATCAGCTTCATCTTTAAAAGTAAAAACCAAAAGAACTGTGGATGCTGTAAGTCAGGAACAAAAACAAAGTTGCTGGAAAAGCTCAGCAGGTCTGGCAGCATCTGTGGAGGAGAAAACAGAGTTAATGTTTCGGGTCCGGCGACCCTTCCACAGACCCTTCTGAGGAACTTAGCCTACTTCTGCTAGTGCACCCAGCGATCAGCAAGGTTTAACCTCTACTAGTCTCACAATTGCATGCAATATTTTCCCTCAATCACTCTCAACCACCCAATTCCCCACACTACTAACCCAACCTGGCCTCTGTAACTCCTACTCACTCATTTTGGTGACCTCACCAAACTTCCTAGATCTTCACCAGAACTAAAAGCTGTGCTAGCCACTTATATTTCACTAAGCTTCCTCTGTTCCTCTTTGTTCAGGAGGAAA
>JAHRHZ010000144.1:71694599-71705172 GCA_024137785.1 Ginglymostoma cirratum
CTACCTACACTCACCTTTACTGGCTCCATCCCCGCCTCTTCGACTTGTCTGCCTCCTCTCCACCTATCCTCTCCTCTATCCATCCTCTATCCGCCTCCCCCTCTCTCCCTATTTATTTCAGAACCCTCTTCCCCTCCCCCATTTCTGATGAAGGGTTTAGGCCCGAAACGTCAAGTTTTCCTGCTCCTATGATGCTGCTTGACCTGCTGTGTTCATCCAGCCCCATGCTTGTTATCTCGGATTCTCCAGCATCTGCAGTACCTTTTTATCTCTGAATGAGGTAGCAATGTTGTTTAAGAGGTAGGCCTTGGCAGTCACAGTGCATGCCTGCATAGCAATTTGAACTGCGGCCCTTCACTGACAGATGGCACAAGCAAAACAAAAAGCACCAAGAAATAGAGAAGTGAAGGGTGTTCCCCTTGATGTGACTAGGCACAATTCCCAACTGACTTTGAGACATGGCCATTTGGTTGAAACACATGAACTATAAGACGCATCATAACACATGATGCATGTGTAACCCTGACATCGCGTGGTGACATGCAGTGACTTGGCCAGTCCTCGGACTGATGACTGCTAATGACCATGACAAGCTGCTTGGCTTTGTGTCCGTTCTAAAAGACAAGTCATAGATGCTGTGACACTCTAAGTAGATGCTAGAGTCAGCGCTATGAGAATAAGTGAGTAGCCATACAAAGTAGCCTGGTCCAATCCATGGGCTGGGTCCCTGATACTGTTCATGAAGTATCTTTGCAGCAGCTTTGTCGGAACCAGACAAGCTGAGCTCCGATGTGCAGCATTGAAGTCCAGAAGAATAAGTTTGATTGAAGATATGCCACAATGGTATGGAGAGGCTGGCAGATTTTGGATGTAAGGTCCGTGGACCTGGATGTTTTTGGCTACTGCCCATGGAGTGTGTCCTGAGATATTAGTGCCAGGTGTCTAGGATTGAGGTCCAGAGGAACAAGTGGCAAGATGAAACTATCAGGTTCCTATTCTGACTTTAACAGTGGGAATTCTTAGTGTGTAGCTTGAAACTTGCCTGTGGTAGAATAGGAGTTTGCATGTTAATGAAGTAAGGTTCAATGTTAATAAAGGTGACTATGAGCAATAATTCCTATTAATAGGAATCCCACGTCTGCCTCGTCTGGAATTCTGTTAAAAGCATGACTTTCTGCTCCCAATATTGAGAAAGGACTTGCCTGACGTCTTACAAGATTCTCCCAGACTTCT
The DNA here is from genome assembly GCA_024137785.1 of Ginglymostoma cirratum. Taxonomy (NCBI): domain Eukaryota; kingdom Metazoa; phylum Chordata; class Chondrichthyes; order Orectolobiformes; family Ginglymostomatidae; genus Ginglymostoma; species Ginglymostoma cirratum. The sequence goes on from JAHRHZ010000144.1 coordinate 71,695,833, forward strand.
CGTCATAGCCATGTCGTTCAGGGCCTAATAAGATTCTGCCCATAGAAAATAGGAGCATGATAAGGCCATTCAGCCCTTCATTCAACATGATCATAGGCGATCTTGTATATTAACATTATACTCTCACTGTCTCCCCAAACCCTTTGGCACATTTGTCCTCTGGAAATCTATTCCTTAAATATATTGCTAGACTTATCCTCCAAAGTATTCTATGGTAGAGAATTTCATAGGTTTACTACCATTGAATGAAGCAATTTTTCCTTATCTCAGTCTTAAATGGTCAATCCACCATCCTGAGTTCGAGACTCGCTAGCCAGGGAAGATATCCTCCCAGCATTAGGTCTGCTCATCCCTGTTAGAATTGTATGCATTTCAATCAGATGCTGTTTTATCCTTCTAAACTCTAATAAATACAGGCCCAGTCAAACTGATCATCTGAGACATTTTAAAATTGGAGGCTAGGCATAAGAAGCTTCCTCATTTTGGTGGAACTGGGAAGGGAAGGAAGATTGGAAAAATTATTGAATTAGTTTCTTTGCTATGGCCCAAGTTATACTTTGTGCAAGTCATTGGTTCTGAATGGGTTGAAATCAGGCTTCACAGTAAGTTTGTAAGAAAAACAGAAAGTGATGGGGAAAACTTAATAGGTCTTGTGGCACTTATAGAGAGAGAGAGACACAGATAGCTTTTCAATCTAGTATGACTCTTCCAAACTGAATGGAATGGGAAAATGGTGGTTTCATATAGTCATGATATAAATGTGATGGTTTTGGACTGGGGTGGACAAAGTCAGAAGTCATGTGACACCAGGTTATAGTCCAACAGGTTTGTTTGAAATCACAAGGTTTTGGAGCACCGTTCTTTTGTTAGGTGAAGTGGAGGGAAGTGCACAGACACAGAACAAATAGGCGCAGAGATCAGAGCAAGATAATTCCAGGTAATTAAGAGATAAACAGATAAATAAAAATAGTGTGAGTGGAGTGTTGACAGGCTGAATAACAAGTTTTTTCAGGTGATCAAAGGTGTCCAATCATGTGAGTAAAGTGTGAACAGCTGAATAACAAGTGACTTTCTATGGAGGTCATTGTGGCTTTTCACCACGACACATCAGAATTGTCAATCGATGAGTTGAGCGTCGTATCCTGTTCTTATGAGGGCGACTTCCAGCATCTGTTTCAGTGGCACTTGTTATTCAGCTGTTCACACTTTACCCACACCATTGGGAGGGCTGGGATGTAAAAAAAAATGGAGTAGACAGGTCTTGAAAGTTGTGAAACTCAGCACTTCTCCAGTCCTCATACAGTTCCTATGGCTTGGTGTTGTAGCTTCCCTTTGTACTATATTGCCTGTCATTGTGAATGGATGTTTATCTTTTGGTGTAGAATTGTGGTTGTTGTCTCTATGTGGAATTGATATCTGCAGTATGTGAGTCATCATCCTGTGTCATAGTTAGTTGACGACGTGCAATTCAAATATTTTGTCTATATCTTCACAGGAATTTACCAATATTGATTCAACACTGGGGGAGATGATCGTGAAAGGGTGTTGTCACCAGATTAATAATCCAGTACTCCAGGCTAATGTTTCGAAGGCATAAATTTGAATCATACTTTGGCAACTGGTAACCATGTAACTGTCAATTGTTATAAAAACTCATCTGGTTTAAGGGAGAAAATCTGTCATCCTTACCTTGTCTGGCATACATGTGAATGCAGATCCAGGGCAATGAGGTTAACTCTTAACTACAGGCAATAAGTACTGACTTAGCCAGCGATAGCCATGACCACATATTCATAATTTAAAAAATGACCTAGACTGCACGCAACAGACACTGTATCTTTCCATGAACAACGATAAGTTTGGTTAACTGTGCACAGACTCATTATTATGCCATTGTACCATTTTCTCTGTTCTTTCAGCTTTTGGGATTTGGCGACTATCCTTATTAGGGCAGTGAGTGCAGAGCTCACCAATTGGGTGCCTGCCTCCAGGAAACCTGCTTCACTGAACTCGCCAATGTGGTTCTAATATGAAGGATCGAAAATACATTAAAAAAATATATATTCTTGCTTTTCAGGTCAGTGTTCTTATTACAGAAGATAACTTGAATCAATTTTTTTCTTTCATGCCGGCTGATCTATTCACCTGGTGCCTGCTGCTCCATTGTTCAAGCTAACTACCAACATTAACACATATCCTTAGCTGACGTGAATCTCAATGGGACATTTGACACACAGAAAATTCAAATAATTAGTGAATATAGGGACTGTGGACAGTCTATGTTTGGATATGGGCAGCAGACGATTAGATGAACAGCGTTTATTGAGTGTGGCAATTGAGAGGCTGCCAAGAATGTGTTGGAATAACCAACTTTACAGAGAACAAAAGGATTTCAAAAACAGATGAGCTAAGACAGTGACAGAGTTGAATAATGTCACAATAAGTCTTTTAGTTTGCAACCCATAAATGTGACTCCTTGAAATACTTAGAGGAAGTTTCTAATCTAGCCTCGCCACTGACATGGCATTGGATTAAAAAACAAGGTCGCATTTTGTAATCATTTTGTGAGCCTAAAGGTTTTGATTGTCTGGATCAATTCAAATATCAGAATTGTATTATTTTCAAACTGTCCATCAAAATGGAAACACTTAATTTTGTGATATTATGGCAGTATGTTCAGTAGTAAAGCTCTAATCATTTAGACTGATGTTTTATCTTTCAATTGTTCAGAAATGTGGCTTTTCAAACCCAACTCCTTCTCAGCTGCTTGAAATTGGCTTCCATCTCGAAATCTTCACGCATTAACAAGTAATGGTTTTTAGCCAAAATAAATCAAATATAGAACTTTGGCTGTTGTGTATCCACTAAATGAAATGCTCTCTGATTCTTGGCTGGACATAAATTAACACATTATAAAGGTCTTTTTTTCTTCTAACTGGGCCTCTGATATTTATGAATGGATTTTTTCTGTTTATCATAATACTGTACTGTGCACCAAATGAATTAGATCACTAAGATATTAACCAAATAAAGATGAAAGCTTTAAAGAAATGTTGTCTTCATTAAAAAAAAAGCTTCTGGCAAACACTTTAGATTTGGAAAGGAAGAAGAGTCATTTTTTCCACTGTAAATTTGCAGTCTGAGAGAGCCATCACTTGGTAGTCTCCAAAAAGTGGATAGATTGGATGTTATAAAGAAAATGTCAACATGCTGTACCATTAGTTATAATCTAATGGAGTCAATTCAATGTGCATGCTATCAAGATTTGGGGAAGAAAAGAACACGATGGAAGTACATTTATTTTGTGATTCAATGAAGTATAAAGTCTCAGCAGCTAAGTTTCAAACTGTTTCAGACATATTCTAATCCTCTTAATGATTCAGACCCGATCCAATCACAGCTAAGTGCACCTCAATGTCAATTTGATCTCTGGAATGATATTCATCCAAGTTTATTAATCCCTCATTTGTCGTAGACACTGCTGTGTTAAATCAATTAAACATAAATAAAATGAATTCACCAAGTGAATTACACATATTACTAATCCCTGGATGGCAAGGCTTCAATAAAGAGAAGACAATAAAGGCTTATAACCTAGGATAAACAAGGAAGAGAATTCTATTTAGATACTTGCTGAGAATAAATGGGGGAGTGAGCAGCCTTTCAATTCTGATATCAGCATGGACATCAGTAAAGATGAATCAAACTTCAAGCCAAATGGCAAATGAAATTTTTTCAACGTAGGCTGAAAAGCAACTTCAAACTATCATACTGCCATATTGCTCTTAAAATGCAAGGCACTAATTTTCATGAGCAAATGCATCCAGGGTACCACATAATACCATTTAGTGCTGCAGTCTTGTCCCTTGTAATTATGTATAATATCGGTTTATCAGTCTATCAGCTGCATGGAGGGCTGGAAGCAATACACTCTATGAATCTTCAGTGTTTGAGTTTAAAATGTGATCACTTGTAAGTTATGTAAACACCTAAAGACATAACAATAACCTGTCCTTGCAATTTGGATCAATAAGTTACATTGTCAGAATTGTCCCTGTTAGTCAGCTGTATGTCAGAAGCAATTGCTTACCACTTCTTTAAGTTAATTGATTATCTATAATTAAAGACCTGTCACGGTACTGTATTCTTGTGTATTCTTGTGTATGGGATATAAGTTATAAAACCATGATGGAATTTTCAGTCCTTGTACCTTGTAACAACAGGGAAGAACAGGAATTAAAATCTAAAGAATGAACCTACTTGCCCTGACTCTTCTTCCTTGGGCATTTGAGTCTCCGGCCTCTATCAGGTGAGATGATCATGAATATGCAATCCACAGTCTAATGATGTTCTTATGACAGCAATGCAGGTTTAACCCACTCCTGAGGGAAATAGCCATCATAGTGGAATGGTCCCTCTGAACGTTCTTTGTTGATTGCAGCCTGCTTATTTAAATGCATGGCACAGTTAAAGCATCTGCCTAAGCTGCGTACATGCTGTATTTTGCATTGAATGCCTTGTAAGCAGACAATAGTGATACAATGGGAACATTGCTGTGGGGACCCTGTCAAATAACTGTTGTAAATGCAGGGAAGGAGAAGGTGGCCCGGTGGTATTGTCACACTACTAATCAAGAGATCCAGGTAATGTTCTGAGGACGTGGGTGTGAATACTTCCATGGAATTTGAATTCAATAAAATCTGAAATTAAGAGTCTAATTTTTGTTTTGCTCATTGGATGAGGGCAATTGACCATCCCTAATAGTCCAGAGTGCATTTAAGAGTTAACCACATTGCTGTGGGTCTGGAGTCACATGTAGTTTAGACCAAGTAAGGATGGCAGATTTCCTTTCCTAAAGGACATTAAGGAACTAAATGGTTTTTCCAACAATTGACAATGATACATGGTCATCATTCGATTCTTAATTCCAGGCTTTTTTTTTTCAAATTCTACCACTTGCCGTGGTGAGATTCATACCTACGTCCATTGAACATTACCTGGGTCTTTGGATTAACAGTCCAGTGATAATACCACTAGGCCATCGTCATCCCCATTGATGATAACCAAGAAACCACTATTGGTCGTCAGGAAAAGAACCATCTGGTGTACTAATGTCTGTTAAGGAAGGAAGCTGTTGTCTAGTCTGGTCAATGTGTAACTCTTAACTGCCCTCTGGCAATTAGGGAAGGTGAATAAATGCTTCCATAGTCAGTGATGCCTAAATCTGTGAAGACAAAAACAAAAACTTGCCTTAGTGGATATGAGGATCAAGAATGCTTCTTCAATCCCCACAACAGTATCTATCTTCTTCCAACTAACTTGCAAAACATTCCCAAAGCCTGTTTATCACCACCAACTCCCCATTCAAACCCTCACTATCAGGCTATTTACTTGCTTGTTGGCTCCAACTGCCTGATCTACATAGATCCAAAGCAGGCCGGTTGCTCAAGGATGCATCTTACCTATGCACTTCAGAGAAAAATTTAAATCATTGATCCTAACAAACAAAAGGGTACTTACCAAGAATGTTTTCTCTTTGATTTGCTGCTTGTATTCTCAAGGCAACAAAGAGCAATGGTGGTAATTTTTTTTCTGGAAACCAAGAGAAAGTTGTTAACTTTGAGTATGACTTCTCTCATTGAATTCCCTCCTTTCGGTTCTATGGCAGAAATTATTAATTCCTTCAATTAACCTTTAACTCAGCTCTACAATTCCTTCCAGTCTCAACCTTGCTATTTGATGGGTAGAAAGGTTGTTACACTTGTGAAGTAAGAAACTTAAAATTGCATTGCAATAGATGGCATAGGAGATTAAGGGTTTAAGCATCAACCTTCAGTCTGTATTTATGTCAAATACTTTAGTGTCACACATTCAGGTATGAAAAGAATCATGAGGGTTAAGAACATTCTGTTTCAAACTGTATTACTAGCTGGAGAAGATTAAGTATAGAACCAAAGACTAATGCAGCTCATGTCATCTTTATCCTACATTATCCCACAACCTTCATAAACTTTGACATGAAAACGTGTATGCATGGTACTCTCAATTTTATAATTAGAATGCTCAAATCTACAAGAGTAGATTTTAAAGTAATTACAAAAGCCTTGCTGCATGTACAATTTTTTAAAAAAATCATTTCCTTTTCTGATCATCAAAGTAGGAGGTTCTTGCTTAGCTACAGTCCCAAGTGTTTCAGAAAGAGCACAGTACTTAAGCAATCATTCGTCATATTAAACCTAACCAGTCAGCATCAATGGGCTATTTGACTACAGGGTAACCACTGTCAAGCTTTATCTTGTTCTCAATTAATAATGGTGTCAGCCTTGGTTCAGTGATAACCCTCTCATCTCTGATTCAGTAGGTTGTAGATTCAAACCATATTCTAGAGACAAGAGAATAAAATCAAAGCTGACACTTCAGTGCAGTATTGATGCTGCTGCACTGGTAACGGTGCCAAATTTGGATGAAAAGTTAAGCCATGCCATATCTTCTTTCGCAGGTGGACACAAAGCATCCCATTACAGTATACGAAAAAAAGAGGCTGTGCATACTATAATTCTTATCAACACTTCTTCATTCAGCATCATTAAAAGAAGCTAATGAAGTAAATTGTCTCACTGCTATTTACGAAAATTTTCTGTTTACAAAATTCCTGTTTGCTAGCCTAAATTATAGCCGTGGCTATGGTTTAGAAATAATTAGTTAGCTGTGAAACTGTTTCAAGAATGTGAAAGATGCTATATGATATCACTTATTTATCTCTCATCCAAAGGTGTATGATTTAGGCGTTAAAAGCAGAGTCATGTTTTTGTAAAAAACTCTATGGTTGCAAAGTATGGCAGTAAATATTGTTGATGATAGAGATATAATTCTGGTCAAAAAGTTAAAAGCGCGGCACATGCACACTTTTCCTGGTGAGTTGGAAGAATTGTACAATCCCCATAGTGTTGAAGGAGGCCATTCAGCCTATCAAGTCTGCAACAATCCTCTGAAGGGCATCTCACCCAGACTGAGACCCCGACCCAGCCCTCTGTTTTATCCCTGTAACCCTGAATTTCCCATGGCTAATCCACCTAGCCTGCAGATCCCTGGGCACTGTGGACAATTTAGAGTGGCCAACCCACCTAACCTGCACATCTTTGGACTGTGGGAGGAAACCAGAGCACCTGATGGAAACCCATGCAGACACAGGGAGAACATGTAAACTCCATACAGACATTTGTCAAGAGTGGACTCAAACCCAGGTCCATAGTGCTGTGAGGCACTAGAAGCATGAAGATTAGGCAAGCCACAATATTGGTAATGCTGGTTTTAAGCCAATTATACCATTTTTAATTTGAAGACTGCAGCTACCACCCTATATTCACCCATAGAGATGAACATGTATTGAGCAGTAAAGCTATTTAGAGCTGTTATCAGTGACTTACAGTTAATTAATTGATTGGGTTTTATTGGCTGCTTTTGAGTTTGGTGGCATGTAATGCAACTTAAAGTAGCTGAAATCAACATAATGGTACAGCACATGGAAAAGTATTGGTTATGACTTCATAGTTCCTGCTCAAACCATTTGCTCTCAGACATACAGATTAATGCAACAATAGATTTATGGCCTACAACATGACAGGGGAAGAATAAGCTGAGGTAATACAGAGAAGATGCTGGAGAAGGCAAAGGAAGAGAAGAAGGAACCCCAACAAGCGATCCAATTTATTCAAGGTGTTCATGATGTGGAGGTGCCGGTGGACTGGTTCAGAAATCACACGATACCAGGTTATAGTCCAACAGGTTTATTTGACAACACAAGTACTCAATACCATCGACTGCCAATTTCCAGGCACCATCCTACAACTCATCTGCTTCATCTTCAATCACAAAATCAACAACAAGTTCATCATCCAGACTCATGGCACAGCCAATGGCGACCAGATTTGCTCCCCAATATGCCAACATTTTCATACGCAGGTTCAAACAAGACTTATTTTCTGCACAGAACCTCCGACCAATGCTCTACATCAGATACATCGACAGCATTTTCTTCCTTTGGACTCATGGCAAGGATTCACTGAAACAACTACCTAGCAATATCAACAAGGGTCATCCCACTGTCGGACTTACCATAGACTACTCTTCACAATCAGTCTCACTCTTGAACACACTCATCTTCATCAGGGACAAACACCTCAGTACCTTACTCTACCACAAGCCTATGGATAACCTCACGATGCTGCACTTCTCTAGCTTCCACCCTGAACAGATCAAAACAGCCATTCCCTACAGACAAGCTCTACAATTACATAGGATCTGTTCAGATGAGGGGGAACTCAATCAACACCTGAAAGTGCTGAAGGATGCCCTCAGGATACGATACTCAACTCATCGATCGCCAGTTCTGACGTGCCACAATGAAAAACCGTAATGACCTCCTCAGAAGACAGACACAGGATACGTCCGATAGGGTGCATTCATCATCCACTACTTCTTGGGAGCAGAGAAGTTACACCATGTTATTCACAGCATTCAACACATTACCGATGATGATGAGCACCTCGCCAAGATCATCCCCACACTTCCACTTATCATCTTCAAACAACTTCCGTACCTTAAACAGACGATTGTTCACAGCAAACTACCCAGACCTCAGGACAACATTGACCACAACACGATACAACACTGTCTTGGTAACCTCTGCAAGACATATCATATCTTCAACATGGATACTACTATCACAGTTGGGAACACCACTCACCATGTGCACAGAAGATACTCATGTGACTTGGCCAACGTTGACTATCTCATATGCTGCAGGCAAGAATGCCCAGAGACATGGTATATTGGTGAAACCGTGCAGAAGCTACGACAACTGATGAATGGACACCGTGCAACCATCGCCAGACAGGGATGTTCCCTCCAAGTGGGGGAACACTTCAGCAATCAGAGACATTCAGCCTCAGATCTTCAGATAAACGTCCTTCAAGGTGGACTTCGGAGTATACAACAATGCAGAGTTGCTGAGCAGAGGCTGATAGCCAATTTTGGTGCCCATAAGGATGGCCTCATCCGGGATCTTGGGTACATGTTGCACTGCAGGTGACCCAACCACACTATATAATCTCACACGCACACACAGACACGCACACACATGCACACACACACGCATACATGCACACACACGCACACACATGCGTATACATACAGATCCTCTCTGATACACATACTGTCTCTCAAGCACACGTGCACGCATACGCACCCACTCTGTCTCTCTCTCTCCCACACACACACAATTTCTCCCATGCACACACACACTCTCTGTCTCACACATGCACACATATACACATCCACA
>JAHRHZ010000144.1:71705182-71812938 GCA_024137785.1 Ginglymostoma cirratum
GGGGTGAATTTGTCCCACATTTTATAGACTGTAAGTCAATGTGGCGTTTTATAAATTCCTACTTTAGAAATAAAACCATTCTGACTCCAAACCAAAACACAAACAGATTTTAAACAAGATAAGAGAGTGTGGAGCTGGAGGAATACAGCAGAACAGGCAGCATCAGAGGAGCAGGAAAGCTGACATTTCGGGTCGGGACCCTTCTTCTGAGCAGCTCGTACTATCTCTCAGATTTTAAACAAGGCCTCACACCTAACACACATTGTCTGACCTAAAATGTCACCTTTTCTTTGCAATGATAAAACCTTTAGTTCTCTCAGGACAGTGACTTGAAAGGAATTCAAGGATTTACATATACATATTAATCAATTAAAACCTTATAACTGATTTAGGAATTAACAGCATCTTAGGTTTGTTTAATACATCTTCATTAGTGGTGTGACCCTTTGATCTTTTACTTATAAATTCTGTGTCTGATACTACCGCTCTCACTAACACCTGAAGAAGGAGTGAAGCTCCAAAAGCTTATGTTTTCAAATAAACCTGTTGGACAATAACCTGGTGTCGTGTGATTCCTGACCCACTCAAGGTGTTAATAACATAGTTCTCCTTTCTGACCTCCTGTGATAAACAGTGGGCTGAAACTTAAATTAATTTGGTTCAGTCTGAGTTTCTTATAGGGTTTTCTCGCTCTATCTTACCAAACTCACATAATTAATTATCCACCATGCGCCTATGGCATATCTGAAATCTGATTTCTGCCAAATTTTGCCATGAGCTGCACTTGGAACAACTCACCACTCAACACATATCCACTGAAACACCAGCATTCCTTGCACCTTTGCTATCTTTAGAATAGAATGGAATAGAATTGTAATTTATTGTCACATGTATGTTCACAACAAAAATACAGTGAAATGTTTCACAAGTTGCCATATCTTGGAGCCTCCATTAATGACATAAGTAATGAATAAAAAGAAAAAGAAATAAAATTTAAGGCAAAGTTCATTTCAGATCAATCTCAATTCAGGGAAAGCTGATTAAAATGACAAGATGCTGGAATAACTGGAAGCTGCCTCCAAAGAAGACCGCCACGCCAGGCCAAGACTGCCACACTGGGCTGCTGGAATGCCCAGAAGCCGCAGCAGAGAAAGACCTCAACGCCGGTACGAAATGTCCATGGTTGGGACAAGACAGCCAAACCAGGAGACCATCAAGCCAAGCTGAGACTGCGCCTCCAGAACGAAGACATCACACTGGGTCATTGCTGGGCCGAGACCACCACGCTGGGGTACAAGCCTCTTCCATGCTGGACCTTGGCTGGGAGAAGACACCTTCCACCAAAAGAGATCAGATGATGAATGAAAATATTTTTAAAAAGCAGAGAAAGAAAAATATGTAAAAGGCAAACAGGGTGAATGAGCTTTGGACTGCTGGTCCAAGGAGCCCGCATGCTGCACTGCTACTTCGCTAGCATCTTGACACATAGGAAAAGTTGTACTCCCAGACAAGTACTGTTGGTCTGGAGCTGTTCTGCACAGTTCTTGACATTTTACCCGTGTTTAGCAGAGAGGGGACATCAATACACCATTTTGAAAGCAAGGTCCTGGAGGTCTTGTTGGTAAGGGGTTCTGCCAATGTGGGACTTCCTCTTCCCAGGCCCTTTAGTGAAGACCATGAATATCACATCCTGCCAGTGTGCTCTGCGGTTGCCACCTAGGTAAAGGGAGTTTCAGCCATCTGGAGGAATGCACATAGAAACAAAGAAAATTGGAACAGGAGTAGGCCATTTAGCCATTCAAGCCTGCTCCACCATTCAATATGATTTTTCCTGTGGTACAGGAGTCCAAAACTAGAGGGCGTTGGTTTCAGGCGAGAGGGGAAAGATATAAAAGGGACCTAAGGGGCAACCTTTTCATGCTGTGGATGGTGCATGTATGGAATGAGCTGCCAGAGGAAGTGGTGGAGGCTGGCACAATTACAACATTTAAAAGGCATCTGGATTGGGAAATGAATAGGAGGGATGTGGGCCAAATGCTAGCAAATGAGACTGGGTACATTAGGATATCTGGTCAGCATGGACGAGTTGGACCGAAGGGGCTGTTTCCGTCCTCGTAGACCTCTGTGAATCCAGGACTCTACAGTTATCCTACTAGAACCCTGTTCTTACGATCCCCCCCATAAACTTTGTACCCTTCAGCCTTAAGAACTCGATTGAACCCCTTCCAGAAAACTGCATTGTCGGAAGTAGGTCAAAGTCCTTGTGCATTCCTTTTGTTTAAGTATCACTTTTTGTTTTCTCTGATACTTCATTATTTCATACTTTATTTCAGTCAAGAAAGTCTTCTAATTGGTCCTTCATTTTGATCTAGTTAACTACATGTTTTGAATGTCATATGATATGGAATTGTGACGGAAAGAAGTAAAAATCTTGTGGCTGCTGGTTGAGATAGTTTGAAAACAAGGCAAAATGCTAAAGTTTGTGCCTACGCACATGTGGCAAGCTGTAGATCAATTAGTTTGGAGAATTGAAAATTTATAAATAGAAATATAAATACTAATATAAAAGGATGATTGGAAATCTGGATCACCTCAAACAATTGTCCTGGGTAACAGAATGTCAGCAGGAACAGACTGCCCTGAAATGCATCGACTTACTATGATCTACAGTTAACGAAAAACATCTTAATGCCCTTAACAATCTCCACCTCCAGCATTATCATATCCTGAATTTGACTTTTGACTTTTGGCGAATGCATTTTATCTCTAAGTGGAAGGTTTGGGACAGATTTTGGAGCTGCTTGTTACTCTGAGCTAGCACACAGTGTTCAGTTGGGACACCTTTTAATGAATTTCTAGTGAAGAGCTCTGTCTGGAGGTAATTTTAGGAGCTTGTTCCTCATATTGTCACAGTTTGTTCACCCATTGTGTTGGATATACTCAAGTGGCAGGGTGACACGTGTTTACACATTCCAGACCAAAGTTATGCAGTATAGGATAATTGCAGTGTTTAAATTTTAATTTCTGTCTTGTTCAATTTCCATCTATAGTTTCAATATAGGTTTTTAACCTCAATATAAATGAAACGGTATATGGAAAACAGTTACAGGATTAAATAAGCAGTTTTTTTGGGCTGGCATGGTGGCTCAATGGTTAGCACTGCTGCCTCATAGTACCAGTGACCAGAGTTCAATTCCAGCCTCGAGTGACTGCCTGTGTGGAGTTTGCACATTCTCCCTGTGTCTGTGTGGGTTTCCTCTGGGTGCTTCAGTTTCCCCCCAAAGTCCAAAGATGTGCAGGGTTATCCACAGTGCTCAGGGATGTTTAGGTTAGGTGCTTCAGGCATGGGGAAATGCAGGGATAGGGGAATGGGTCTGGGTGGAATACTCTTCAGAGGGGCAGTATGGTCTTGTTGGACCACATCGCCTGTTTCCACACTGTAGGGGTTCTCTGTTCTAAAATTATTTTGACCATCTATAGTGCTGAATATTTTAATTAGATCTTGATGAAGGGGTGCAGCAAACAGAGTAACTTGATATAAAACACATGGAAATCTTGACACACAGTCAATTTATTTGCATAAATTACATGTCTGTCTTATATACTTGACATAAAAGCGTAATACATTCTTAGCATTATCACAATTGTAAAAGTTTTAGTCTGTATAGCATAAATGCTAAAAATAACTGAGACCCATTTATTCAAATAAAATTGGTTTCATATTTCAGATATATGATTCAAAATGAAGATTGAGGCAAAAGGTATTCCATCTTTCAAAATTAGATTGAATATGTAAACAAACGGGTAATGGTGAATAAATGCGATTTGGTCAATTTACTTGCACGAAGCATAAAGCTGACATGCACTTGTTGGACTGAATGACGTATTTCTTTCTGACAGTTTGTATTCCTACATCTAAAGCTGAAACCTCAGATTAAGTTAGATGGAAGCCTTAAAATGAGTTGTGTGATTTATTTTAAACAGCTATACACCTTCACTATAATAAAGATCACATAAAATTCAGACAAACTCAGTAAGTATCCCTCAGTGTAACTGTAAGATCCAAATCAGTAACCAAGGGTAATAAAAGGACCGGGGGCATACTTCTTTCACAAATCATGTACAATTCGGTCTGTCATGGAACAGTCTGAATTCCCCTTCTTCAAAATATTTAAGGAGAAAATCTACTACTGACAATGCTATGTTTGTTTATTCTACCCTATATTGAACACAGGGATTATGATTTCCAAGGAAACAGTTGTTTTTAATCCTGATTAAAAGGAGACAGTAGCTACGTATGAAACAAAAATGTTAAGTCCAGAGTGTTTACTTTTAACCTATAACTGCAACTGTTGTTTCTGCTAATCATCTCAAATTGGGGTAGTATGTTAAATACTGAATTGATTGCATATTAGTCTTCATGTAATGGTTTCTTCATCAGTTACATCCTTTCCTCTAAGATAAACAATTTCCAATAGGCCACTATGTTCCATAAGTTGATATCAAATAATTATTCAGCAGCATATCTATCTTAATATCAACACAGTATTTAAGAAACTAAAAGATTTTCTATCCAAAAAATAAGAAGACTCATTTTCAAATAAAGGCGGCCAATGAGATAACAGTTATTCTGATGTCATGAGAACTCAACCTGCAGTTGTTGGCTACAAGGATGCAGGTGAATGATTGACATAGCCTAGGTTACAAGCCCCAAAAATAAGGTATATCAGGAAGTCCTCAGAGTCAGAGCTGTCCTTGCAATGGAGCAGTCAGTTGCCTTCTACATTTGAAAGATGGACGAGAGAGATTGAGGAAAGACCTAGGGAAGACTTCCTTAACAATTTGGTTAGAGAGGAAGATAATGAGATTGACACATTCTGTGCCAACTGCCTTTTCATTCCCTCTTATAAGTGAACTGGCCTCAGGAGGAAATGGCCTAGTGATGTTATCACTGGACTGTTAATCCAGAAACTCAGCTAAAGTTCTGGGAGTCAGGTTTGGACCCTGCAACAGTAGATGGTGGAATTTGAATTAAATAAAATATCTGGAATTACGAATCTAATAATGACCATGAACCCGTTGTCAATTGTCAGGAAAAACCAATCTGGTTCCCTGATGTCCTTTAGGGAAGGAAACTGCCATCTTTGCCTGGTCTGGCCTACATGTGACTCCAGAACCACAGCAATGTGGTTGATCCAGAACTGCCCTCTGGGAAGTTCGGGATGGACAATAAATGTTGCCTGGTCAGTGACGCCCTCATTCTGTGAAATAACAAAAAAAAATTTTCATGAATTATATCATTCCTTTGTCTAATCAACTAATGTATGATATCTCAACCATTGCTTCTTATTTAACTGAATAAAATATCTGATAATTTCTTATGAAGAGTTAACTGCCTATATTAGGTTACTTTGATCACAAACCAGCAAATTGTAACAGCAGGAAATACAGGAGAGAGGAGGTACAGAAGGTGATGAGAACGGTTGGAACATTAAAAGCTGTGTGCTCACACCATTGTAAATAAGGTAAGACTGTGGAATGAAAGGAAAGTAGGGTATGAGAAGTAAGTTTAGTATTGTGCACGTTACCTTCAATCATTTAAGTCCTTCCATTCATTGACTCCATTTACACTTCTCGCTGCCTTGGAAAAGCAGCCAACATCATCAAAGACTTCTCTCAACCCTCAGTTACAATCTCGTCCAAACTCTTCTGAGAGGTAGAAGATGCAAAAACTAAAACACATGTATCAACAGGTTCAAGAACAGCTTCTTCTCTGTTGCAATTAGACTTCTGAATGAATTTTTCAAATTTCAGATTTAATGTTGATCATGCTTTTGTGAATTTTATTTGCAACCATAACTGTATTCCTCGCCAGTTCAATCACTCTATGATCTTTGCCTGTTACGATCTGCCAGTACTGCATACAAAACAAAACTTTTCGCTGTGAAAATAATAAAACAAATCAAATCAAATCAAGTTGTGCTGCCATAGTTTGATCACAGGTCTCTCCAATGATGGTTAACACAGACTCTACTTTGGAGATAAGGGCATACAGATATGTCTGTCCCATTCTAGTTACCTAACTGCTTCTGGTTGTGTGCTATCTTGTTCTACATTACAGAGGCAAGCTTGAATATATATAACAATGGTATGATCCATAAGTGCTTATCATTGCTGAAGGGCCAGTAGTGTGCATGAATTGTGAAACACAGGGTGAACCTTGCAACATTTCGAAATGTATTAAGGTGACGTGAAACCATGAATGTTTGCTGAGAGTCTTGATGGCAATTGTTGGGTGAATGATAGAATAATAGAATCCCTACAGTTTGGAAGCAGGTCATTCTCCTCATTCAGTCCACACTGACCCTCTGAACAGCACCCCGCCCTGACCCTATTCCTGTGTACCTGCACTTGCCATGGCTAATCCACATAACCTACACATCTCTGGACACTACGGGCAATTTAGCAATCCACCTAAAATACACATCTTTGGACAGTGGGAGGAAACTGGAGCAGACAAAGGAAACTCACTCAGACAGTGGGAGAATGTGCAAACTCCACACAGATGGTCACCCGAGGCTGGAATCAAACCCAGGTCACTGGTGCTGTGAAGCAGCAGTGTGAACTACTGAGCCACAATGCTACAGAAGTCAATTGAGTAGTGCTGAGGCTTGTGGTGTTGTTGTTAGGATGTGGTATTTAAAGGTACATGCACTGAGCTTGATCACTTGAATGTGGAATTCAAACTTGTCCATTATCCAGCTCCTTGATATTTGACATTAACCACTACAAATTTTAGGGTCCACTGCCTCCTGAGAAGCTGACTAGTTGGCTTCTTGAGCCAATAGGAAATAGTGCAGCTTTCTGTATCTACTATGTCAGAACCTCAAGCATATTGTTAGGAAATATTAAAGTCCACCCTGTCCTGTTTTGTGCCAGTCTTGCTTTTCCCAGGTCAAAATCATCAGAATAAATTCTGGCATCTGCTCCAACCACAATCCAACATTGCTTTAAAGAAATACAGCTGTCACAAAGCGATGCATACTAATGTAATTTAGTGCTAGCCTTTCAAATTATGGGGCGTCTATTGAATCATGCAGAGATGTTTTTAATGAAGACTGCATGCTACAATTGTTTAAGTGATCATCTGGCACAAAGTCAGCAAGGTGTCTGCATTTGGAGCAACGTGTGTACATCAGTCCCACATTGTGACACCTGTGTTTATTTTCATGAGTTACCTAGCTTAGGCCAAATGTTTTTAAGCCTGCAGGATCATTGTAATTGCTCTCAGGACATTGTGAGAATATTTTCCTTTGTAGAATCTGTTACCACAAGCTATTGGCATTCTTGCTAACATCTTGTGCTCCACGTCAACGGCACTTATCCATTTGTCAGCAGTATGAATTGAACTGGAGGAAGGATATTAACTGTATGTCAGGTTAATAGTTCATCTTTTTCATCTATTTCTATTATATTTCAACTATTAGCACCATTTTATTTACAGCCCATATAAAATCTCTTGCAGGTAAAGATATGATTACAAAAAAACATCAAGCGCAACTCATTCCTTATATGATCGGGGAACGAGACATTTCTGGCAATTATAGCAAAATATAGGTTATTTTTTAAAACATGGACAAATCTGTATTTATCATTTTTGAACTTCTCTACCGATAATTTACCTGAAAACCATGCTGTGTTTTGTTTCTGAAACTAATGAAAGGTAGTTTGTGGTAAAGTTGTCTATTTACTTTTCCAAAAAGGTCATGGATCTTAAGGCACTTGTCTTTTGATTGGAAGTTCACATGGGTTCTCAAATACAATTTCATGCCAGTCAACATTAACCACCTAAAGCTGGCAGAGCAAAGAGACACAGAATCATGCAATGCAGAATGTCACCTATGACCCACGATCTTATCCCAGCTCATTGAAACAGCAATCCATTTAGTTCCCTGCCACCAATAATGGCTCTTATGTGTCACTTTTCCCTTTTAAAATCCAGTTCCCTTGTGTTTATTAACAGTTCTACCGCAAGATTTCTTTGGACAATGACCTCTTGCTACCAACACAGTACGCAAGAGCTAATATTATGTAATTGACTTTAAGGTGCCATCCTTAGCATGCCAAGATCAGAATACATCAGGCAAATTAGTTACACAGATGCCGAATAAAAGATTTAGAATTGATTGCACAAAGAGTTAACTTAATTAAAGAAGAGTGCATTTCAATGAAGGTAAGAAAAAATATATAAATTCTGAATACTTAATTTTGGTTTTTACAGGAAATAAAGAAATGTTGTGTTCATGTCAGTAATGAAATAGTAGCTCGCCACTGTTTTTAAAAGCAACATTAATACAAACACTAAAGAATGAAATATTGGCAAAATTTCTGTCATACAGAATATGTATATTTTTCTACCAAAATAGGCTTATGTGTAAAGCTCAAGGACAGCCCATTTTATTCTTAGAATAATTAATACCATGAGGGCTAATTTAATTCTGTTGTTCTAATGTAATGCAATGTCCCTCATTTATCAATGTATACTCTTATTTTTATGCTCAAAGGGAGATGCCACCAGCAATGAGAAAACTAGGTCATACACAGTTGTGATAGCAACATCTAAAAAAGGTGATACAGTGTTCCAATCATTGTCATTTTATAACTGTCATTTCAGAAATCTTTCAGCTCCTAAACAACTACAGAAACATTTTCATCTTTATAATAAAGTTTCTTCATTTTCTTTGTTTCACTAGCTAGTATTGTATCACTGGCATTTAATCATTTAAAATAAATGGCTTACTGTTGGTCTTATAATAAGGCTGCTCAAAAAATTCAGACTTTGGTGTTATGAAGTCTTAAAATCTGCAATTCTATGTAAAACATTTAAAAATTTATGTTATACTTCTAAAGCTAGTGTGTAATAATTTAGTTCACACAAATCTTTCTCAAAATTGTCTTCTACAACTGTTGCTGTGAAGTTTGAGTTAAAATCTATTTCAATTGTATATCACTGGGTTCTTAGTGATTCAGTCAAACCCACATATATGTGTAAAATGTTTAAAATCATAAATTAGAGTACTAATATAGTTTGGATATAAAACAAGCCCTTCAAGATAAAAGTAATAATTGCTTTGGCAGCAGATTGCCCATTTAAAATATCTGCAGTTTAATTTATTTACTACTGTTCAAAAAGAATCATTGATTTCTTTGGTTGACTTCACGAACTTTTTCAGGTCTCAACAGTATAACTTTGCAGATCTATTGCTTTTCATAGCTGAAGAATGACCAGGGATTTAGAGACATAAAACATCCAATTGTCTGCTTTTTGAATTACGTTAAAAGAATAGAAAATTTCAACTTCAATCATATTGTAAAATAAACAGCAAAAAATGCAGTTTCTCTGCTCAAATATACTGCAATGAGTCCAAATATGTTTATTTTGTCTGAATGCATTTTAAATGGATTTAAAATTATTGCACACAAAATAATTTGTAATACAGGCTGATCATGAAGAAATATAAACCACTTTTAAAGATCTACGGTGGTTCAATCCTCCGGAATTCCACGTCTGGTGAATATAACCAGATGTAACTCAATGACACAGCTTCTCATTATAGCCATAGTATTGAAATGCGACATTTCACTGTTTACCTTAGTTTGACAGAACTCATGTTATTCAATTGAAATTGCATATTCTCTTTAATGGTTAGGGAGATATTCTTATCTCCCAATAGTTACTTCCCCAGACCATGTCTCACGTAAAATTATTTGACTCCTGAACCTCTGCAGCTTGTAAAGCAAGTTTACTCCCAGGCCTCTGAACACATCACCTGAATTACAACAAAAACAACAAGACAACCTTGCCTTCATGTAATAGGGATTTCTCCTCTCCACTACTCCCACAGATGAGGCTGGGTCACAGTATTGTCACATAAGGGCATTATGTCCCATGTTGTAGCTACTGGAGTTTGCATTTATTAAGAGCCTTTAATTTGGAAAGTGTCTTAAAGTACAACATGATATAGCACAAAAGAACTGTACTGCACCAAAGGAGACATCAAGTATTGTATTTACTGCAGGCCCATAAAGTAATTAGACTAATCGGGCCATTATTGCCATTCATGTGCCCTGCTGGGAATGCTGGATTTGTATGGGAACAGAATTGGAGACATTCAAAGTTCTCAGACTGCACTGCAATAAGTTACAGAGATAGAGAGGCGTAAGTCTGTGGAAGGTTTGAATATGAGAGTGCGAATTTTAAATTTGAGACACTGGATGATTGTGCCTAATAAGGTCAGCAAGCACAGAGTTGATTGATGAGCAATAATATGTTGCAGGGACACTCGTTTAAAAGAATATAATCAGATAATTATGATCATATTTAGCAATTGTTTTGTGAGTTTGAACCATTGGTTGAAGAGGGAAAGATCACAAGATGTGATACCAAAATACTTTTTAAATATCTTCTAAAATTGTAACAGCAAGAAAGTATTCACACAAAAGGCAAGGCACATGGCATATCTTTTCACACTTGATGTTTTGAAGTGGCAGCTTTCAATATGGAAAGATGATGGTTTGCACCACATTGGGTAACTTTGCATTAAACAGCATCAAGTGTGGCTCAAGAGACCCTTTCTGGCATCACAGTGTCTGCTGCCTTAGAAGTAGGTAAAGACGGTGAGCTGAGGAGGTGCAGAATTAATTGACTTCTGTTTCGTCTGCAACCTTTCTAAGCAACTGAGCTTTTCCATTTTTGTTCAGCTCTGCCTAAGCCCTTCCAAACAGTCAGCCTTCAGTCAGCCTCCAGAGAGTCATGACTGTGTCCCAGTTGTTAGTGTCAATGTTCATCATCTTTATATCTCAATTGTGGCAGCTCTTTTTGGGGATACTTTCCAATTATAAGAATAAATCTATACTCCTCTGCACAAATTCTGTCACACTGAAGGTCAGTATTGTATTTGCCATCCTGATTGCTTCCTGCACCTGCACACTAACTTTAGTGATTTATTAAATGAGGACAATTCCACTTCCCAACCTCTCAATATTTAAATAATAGTCTGCCTTTCTGTGTTATTTTTCCACCAAAGTGAATAAAATCACACTTATTATATTCCATCTGCCATGTTCTACCCCTTTTACGTTGCATATGTAACTCTTCTTGAAGCCTCCTTGCATCTTTGTCACAATTTAGATTCCCATGCAAGTCAGGCAGTATCAGAGGAGCAGGAAAGTCAACGTTTCGGGTTTACACCCCTCAGTTATCTCTGAGTGGACTCCATACATCACTGGACCTGACGTCACATCGTCGATACCTCTTACCCCTGCAGGGCTATTCCCGTGGTTCCCACCCCAAACTTCATCGCCTAAAGTATACCATCTCTCTCGATTAGCGGAGTATTGTGTCCAGCATTGGTGTTCCTGATGCTTTTCACAACAACCTTCACCCCTCCCCCTCAAGTCCAGGAAGATCAGATTGAACCAGTGCAGAATCTTCTTCCCATGAGCTACTCTACAAGAGCTATCCCTGTAGTTACATGGGGGGTGGGCCTATACATAAATAGCAGACATTTGGAGGAACTCTGGAAGCTAGAGAAGGGGAGCAGCAGGAGAAGTGAATAATGAGAGAGAGAGACAGGGTGTGAATGGGATGTGAGTAGCTGGAGGGAGATGGAGAGCAGGCAGGCCAACGTGCAAGCGAGAGATGATCCCATTGGAAGGAAAAGAATAAGAGTGAGGCCGAGAGAGGGAAGGAGTAGGAGGGAGGTGAAGGGTGAGAAAAAGTGGACAGTGGCAGGAACCTGGAGAATAGGTGAGAGGCATAGAATGGGTAGGGACTGGGAGTGGGAGAGAGGCATGGAACCAGACGGGGGTGGACTGTGGGAAGCAGACAGAGAGTAGTAATGAGGCATGAAGCAGGAAGAGTTGGAGGTCAGAAGAGGAGGGGAGAGCAGGAAAAAATATGATGAGTAAGAGCATTTCTGAAAGGAGGGCTGTAACTAGTGGTGTTCTTCAGGGATCAGTGTTGGGACCTTTGCTGTTTGTAATATATATAAATGATTTGGAGGAGAATGTAACTGGTCTGATTAGTAAGTTTGCCAATGACACAAAGGTTGTTGGAATTGTGGATAGTGATGAGGACCGACAAAAGATACAGCTGGATATAGATCGGTTGGTGACTTGGGCAGAGAGATGGCAGATGGAGTTTACTCCGGAAAAATGTGAGGTAATGCATTTTGGAAGGTCTAATCCAGATGGAAAATGTACAGTAAATGGCAGAACACTTAAGAGTACTGATAGCAGAGGGATCTGGGTGTACAGGTACACAGGTCACTGAAAGTGACAATGCAGGTGGAAAAGGTAGTCAACGAGGCATATGGCATGCTTGCCTTCATCGACTGGGGCATTGAGTTTAAAAATTGGCAGGTAGTGTTGCAGCTTTATAGAATCTTAGTTAGGCTGCATCTGGAATATTGTGTTCAGTTCTGGTCGTCACACTACCAGAAGGATGTGGTGGCTTTGGAGAGGGTACAGAAAAGATTTGCCAGGATGTTGCCTGGTATGGAGGACATTAGCTATGAGGAGAGGTTGGAGAAACCTGGGTTGTTCTCACTGGAACAACGGAGGTTGAGAGGGGACCTGATTGAGGTCTACAAGATTATGAAGGCCATGGACAGACTAGATAGTCAGAAGCCTTTTCCCAGGGTGGAAGAGTCAGTTACCACGGGCCATAGGTATAAGGTGCGAGGGGCAAGGTTTAAAGATGATGTGTGAGGCAAGTTTTTTACACAGTGGGTGCCTGGAACTCACTGCCGGGGGAGACGGTGGAAGCAGATACTTTCGTGACTTTGAAAGGCCGTCTTGACAAATATGTGAATAGGATGGGAATAAAGGGATATGGTCCCTGGGAGGGTAGGCGGTTTTAGTTGTGACGGGCAGCATGGCGGTGCAGGCTTGGAGGGCCGAAGGACCTGTTCCTGTACTGTAATTTTCTTTATTCTAGGTCTGTTCAAAGTATCAATTTTAAACAGAAAATGAGAGTGATGAAAATCTGGAATTTGTTGCTCTGTTTCGCTTTTGAGGCCGGAACTCCCAATTAATTTAAAAGAAATCTAGGTATCTACCTGAAGGGCTGTAACCTGCAAGACCAGGAATCAGGTACAGGACAGTAAGGTTCAAATTCGTCTCTAGTTTTTTTGAGCTGGTGCAGACATGATAAGCCCAGTGGCCTCGGTCTGTACTGTAACCTTTCAATGTTGCAATGTTTCTATGGTAGGTTATTAAACATTTTCGTAACAGTACACATGATGTATTGTCTAGTTACTGATGTGTTTACCTTTGGGATTTTTTTTGTCTTTTCCACCATGATACCTTTTTGAAATGTAATTCACAATGAATTTATAAACATTTTACAAAGTACTAAGTTGGCTCGATTAAAATATCTCACCTTCCCAATTGGCCTTCACTTTTTTCTTGCGAATGTACTGTCTTAGAGGCAAGTTTTACCAGTGTGTTACTTAAAATAGGAATATTGTGGAACAACCAAAGGAACTAGGGATGTTCTACTTTGATCTGACAGTGGGAGATTTAATAGAGGTTTTCCAAATTTTGAAGAGAAAAATTCCAGAGTAACTTTTCATTTGGCAGGAAAACCAGGGGCCAAAGACCACAGATTTGAAATGTGTTGAATGGCAAAATAATTAGGGGAATTAATGATAATTAATGAACTCCTTTTCCTTGCAGCGAATTGTTATGATCTGGAAAGTGCTGCTTGAAAGGGTGGTGGAAGTAGATTCAGTTGTCACCTTCTAAAGAAAATATATTATGCCTGAAAATGAATAAAAGTGAAAGGCTATGGAGAAAGAATGGGACAGTGGAAATAGTTATAGGGTTCTTTTAAGAATCCGACATTGACACAATGGCCACAATGAGCCACCTTTCATGTTATATGAATCCAAGGTTATTCTCTATGAGAAATTAACTGAAATCTAATTCCCATTTAATAAGGAACAGATTATAAGGCTATATGAGAATAGAAATATTGCATGTTTCATTCTGTCATGCCGTTAGTAAAGAGAATGGTGTACCAAATAACCTTCACAGTATGTGTAAAACTGTGCAACATTCCCCTGAAAAGCCCTGCAGCAATTCTTTTTTGCCTGTTCCTCTGGGGTTGTGAAGTGCACCAGACAAGTTAATTGCTACCCCTTTTCACTTCAGTGCCACTATGGAACAATATGCCTCCAAGCCATTTCCAGGCAATTTGTAAAAAAAGTCATCAATTGAGATTTATTGAGAAGAAATTGCCTTTGTTGAACCTGTATTTTCTTGTTTCAGAGAATTACGTTTTATATATGTATGATAACACACTAATTATTCATTGAAATTAAAGCTCATTTTAGATATTTTGAGGAAATATCGGTTCAAGTGTCAAGTTTCTTCATCTAAACAAATAATAATTTACCACAAATCACAGAAATGATTCA
Source organism: Ginglymostoma cirratum (assembly GCA_024137785.1). Lineage (NCBI taxonomy): Eukaryota > Metazoa > Chordata > Chondrichthyes > Orectolobiformes > Ginglymostomatidae > Ginglymostoma > Ginglymostoma cirratum. The sequence goes on from JAHRHZ010000144.1 coordinate 71,719,666, forward strand.
GATGACAAAGACACTTTAACCAAAATAAGACCATTCAGTGTCCTAACTTCATATCTAGCTTTTCTTCTGAGATGACCCCAGTATTTTTATGTCAACTATATTCATGGAACTCATTTTCCAGCTCTTAAAAATGCGTCTAATCGTTTTCAGCAGTTTGAAAGGAACACAAGCCTCTTCCATTTAAGACCTCTTTGAATTTTCAAAATCCACATGTAACGCCACTTTCTTCATTATATATGCACAAAATAGCTGAGAAAATATGCTGTTGAAGCTGAATGAAAATGATGTCTTCAGCACAGGCTAGGTGCATTTCCATAAGTAGAAAACTAAATCCAGTCTGCCTGGGGTAATAAGGGAGCTAAGTAATGCAATGGAACACAAGAGAAGATAGAATGCATGATAGATGAATCCTTCAAACGAGGAGTTAAGATAAATAAAATTGGTCAGATTTTCTCACCCCAACATAAGACTAAAATGTCTCAGGTAAGGCTTAGAGCATGGAAAAAAAAGAACACATTTTAAGTGAGGCACAGATATTTTTAATCAGCCTGTTCAGTTATGTTATTAAACTCCTCTGGAGCAGGGGGAACCTGAGCCTCCTGCACCAAAGATAGGGAAGCTATCATCGCACCACAAGAGTCCTTCTGGGTAATGGATAGATACTTTCTAATCAGTCTGTTCAAAGATGTCATGATACACCGCTGGAGAAGGTGGAGCTTGAAGCTGAGCGTCACAGTGCCATCAGATTCTATGAATGTTATCGTTTTAACTAGTTTTCCTTTGGGATCACATCCGCACATGAGATTACCGAGCAGATATGTCCAAATATTAGAAAGTATAGAAAGTGTCTTATGCCACATGCTTGATACTGTTATCCATGGGTCTACTGAAGCCTATGCAGGAGAGATTTGATAAACTTACAGGATGTTGGTTGATATTCAATGGCAAGTGTGAATTCTAAAAAAACAGTTATCAATTCTTTGGGTCGTGTTGTTCAGGCAACAGGGATTACAGCCAAGCCACAGAATGAAAAAACCGATAGGACATTTCTACTACCCAGGAATATTATATAATTCCAATGGTACATGGCAATGGTGAAGCAGATGGGAAAATTCCTGTCCTATGAGGCCCTCAGGCAATATGTCAAGCAAGATCAGACATGGTGTTGGGCTGACCATCAACAGCTCTCATTTGGCCAGATCAAAACTATGTTCATTTCAACCAAGGCCCTTGTATATGATGAACTGGCCCTTCATCTTGTAACAGCAACAGATGCTTAGCTCACTCAATTTGTCTTATTTCAGATCCAACACAATGAGATCAGATGACTAGTCTACGAAAATGAATAAAATAGACCGTCATTGGGAAAGAAACACCTGCAGCAATTTGGGCATGTAAAAAAATTCTCTTCCTCTGTCTTAGGCTGACCAGGGAAATTTGAAACTGACTGAAAACAGTTGATAATCGTTTTTAAAGACAAAAAGCCTGCAAAGATGCCACCCAGAATCCTGAGATTTTCATTGTGGGTGATGCACCATGACATGGTCACAGAATATGTACAGGGCAAACATACTGCTGATCAAGTGTTTCAAGGCTCCTCGTCAACAGGGCCAATAAATTTGTTCATAAATGTAAGAACTTCCTGACCTTAGCCACTCACTACTTCCCAGTCTCCCAGAAGAAATTGCAGGAATTTCATGAAGCTGAACTATTTAACAAAGAATGCACATAACTCTCCGTATTCTGCCTCGGAGACTAGCTGTAATATGATCTCAGTGTCTTACAAACAATTTGGTTCATCAGTATTATCGATGGGATTTTGATCCAAAATGACTTGGTGGCAGTCCCATGAGCTCGCCATTGAGATGTCCTCTAGAAGATCCACCAGTGTTATCCACGTTTGTTCAAGTGTTGCATAAGCTGCTTGGTGGCTTGGCATCTCTTATTCCCCCAATTGCCCAGTCTCTAACTGCACTACTTTTGCTGCATGTAAGCAAGAAGGAAACAGCAAATAGGAGGTAAGCAGAAAGAGTTAATTAATTATTAAGAGTCAGTCAGTTATGAAATACCTTTACTAAATGTACACATGTAGTACTGTTCATAGTTACTAAAACAAAAACAGAAATACCGAGAGAAACTCAGCAGGTCTGGCAGCAGCTGTGGAGAGAAAGCACAGCTAACATCTCAGGTCCAGCGTCCCTTCTTCAGAACTGATTGCAGCTGGGGAAAGTTGGTATAAATGCTGAAGACAGACAGTCAGGGGTTGGTTGAGGGGGCGGGTGGGAGGGTCGAAGTAAACAATAGATGGAGATGTAACCCAGAGATACAGACCAGCAGTTGAGTAGACCAAATAATGGATATTGAAAGACAGTTAGGCAGACAAAAAGGAATGGATAATGGTGAGCTGAGGACAAAGAAAATCTACGAATATAGACTATTAGCAGTGAAGATGGATTGGCCGTGGCGAAAACAGTGCATATGATGACAAGGTCTGGGGTGTGGGGTGGGGGATGGAAAATGAAGAAGGTGTTCAGGCTCTAAAATTATTGAACTCAATATTGAATCCTGAAGGCTGTAAGGTGTCCCAGCAGAAAATAAGCTGTTGTTCTTCTAGTTTGTGCTGAACTTTGCTGGAGCATTACAGCAAGCCTGTGGCAGAGATGTTGGCCATGAAACATGGTGATGAGTTGAAGTGCAGGCAACTCAAAGAATGTGGATATTCAGCAAAGTGGTTGCCCAGTTCGTGTTTTGTCTCCCTAATGTAGAGGAGACCCACACTATGAAAAGCGAATACAGTAGACTAGATTGAGTGAAGTGCAGGTAAATTGCTGCTTCACCTGAAAGGTGTATTCAGGATCTTGGATGGTGAGGATGGAGCAAGTAAATGGGCAATTGTAACACCTTCTCTGTTTGCAAGGGAAGGTGCTTTGAGAGTGTGTACATTGGAAATAGGTGTTGGAGTGGAGGAGGAATGAACAAAGTTATCTCGGAAGGAATGGTCACTGTCATACACTAACTGGTGAGGGGAGAGAGATAAGTGTTTATAGGATATCCTCTAGCGTAACAGGGAACATCAAGTTCATCATTCTGCATCTATTAAGAAGGTTCAGGTACAGGAACAGGGATATCTTGCTACAGTTTTACAAGGCCTTGGCGAGACCACATTTGGAGACTGGGTGCAGTTTTGATCTCCTTATCTGAGGAAAGAGGTTCTAGCTATGGACAGAGAGCAGCAAAGGTTTACCAGACTAATGCCTGTGATGGCAGGATTGATGAATGAAGATAGACTGGCCGGGTAGGATTATATTACGAGAGTTTGGAAGAATGAGGGGTGATCTCATAGAAAGCTATAAACTCCTAACAAGCCTAGAAAGGCAAAACACAAGGAGGACACTTCAGATGACCAGTGAGTCCAGAATTAGGCATCACAGTCTAAGAATATGGGGTAGATCATTTTGGCCTGAGATCAGGTAAATTTCTTTCAGCGAGAGAATGGTGAACCTGTGGGATTTTCTGGAACAGTAAGTGGTTGAGGTTAAACCTTGAATGTTTTCAAGGAGTTAGATATAATTCTTAGGACAAAAGCGATCAAAGAGGTTGGGAAGAAATTGGAAACAGGGTAGTGAATGGGATAATCAACTATGATCATACTGAATGGTAGAGCAGGCTATAAGGGTCAAAAAGCCTATTCCTGTTCCTAGTTTCTATGTTTCTGTTTTTGAATAAGTGCAAACCTGCAGAAAAGGAAACATAGATTTGTGGTCAGAAATGACCAATATACTATCACAGAAGATAATAATGAAGATGGTAATAGCTCTTTAAACGCTCATAAGGTGATTTCAATGTGCTTGACATAAGTATCACTTCTGGAGCAATTTCCTGGCTAGCGTACATCCGGTAAGATTAAACGTTTGACATAACTAAATATTTACAATGAGTGTTCTGGAATTTAGCAAGTGAATAGAAATCATGATAATCTGCTTATAGTTCATTTTATAGATCAAGGACAGTTAGCCAGGAGCTAAGAGAACTCTCTTATCACTTCACAAATTTGGTGCATATGTTATGCGATATTCGCTGTGCTGTGTTTTTTATTTCCTCAAAACAAGCCACAAGGGGTTGTCATACTTTCCAATTGACTGGAGAAATGTCTGGAATGAGGATATTTTTCTTCCATAAGACAACTCTCCATTACTGACAATTGTAAGGTTGAGTTAAAGTAACAGTAACAGTCATCTGGCAACATACATCATATGTACCCGTCTAAAAGGAGGAGAAAAAAAAGGCGGATTCGTCACTGAAGTGAAGATTTGATATCAGTATGAAAGAATTGATTCTCCAAACTTGTTTTTGGCTGCCAGAGAAGTAGTCAGGTGTATCAATATTAATATTAGTTATCATTAACATAACAAAAAGCAGTTTGCAAAATAAAACAAAGCATTGTGCAGGAGACGTGACATGCTTATTTAGGTCACATCACAACAGCAATTTGAATGCAGCATTTGGGCGAACATTTGGCCAAGCTAGCAGGTTTCACAAGCAAACTGTAATTATGCACTTAACCAAGGTCCAGTCAAAGCCAGGATACTAATGCGATCATCTACAATTTGAAGATGGTCAGGGTCTTGTTTGCAATTACATTCTGCAGCAAAACACAAGCAGGGGTACGGTGACTGTAATGACATCAGCCAGGTGGATCCATGGAATATGAGTTGGCTTTATTATACAGCTGGCTTTATTATTGGGAAAGGCCACTCGTGGATCATATGAGTTGCAAGGTTTTCTGATGGAAGTGGACACCCTTGCCAGTCTGACTGAGCATGGGGAGCACCATTTGAGTGCAAGCAATGCAGAGCCTCACTCAGGACATATTCTGATCTGGGTCAGTACACAGCAAAACCCCAAAATAAAGCTAAGCCTCAATCAAATGGTTAAAATTTTCTTCAGGATCCTGGCCATCAAGCCATTGGAGTTGTTGCCAGTTACTCAGTCAAGGCAGCAAAAGAGTCCTACGAGATATAAATTGAGTAAGATACCTCATGAGGTGGGATCCAGGAAGGTATCCAGGAGATTACATACCCTGGAAATCCATCTCCATCTGATTTGGAACAGTTAAATTGCTTTGCAATATCCAAATCAGAAACAATCAAGATAAACTTCTTGCTGAATTGTCATCCAGTTCTAATGGAGGTCGATACAGGTGCAGCAATATCAGGGATCACAGAACCAGTTTTTAATCAAATTTGTTCTAGATTCCAGCCCCTAACTTTGTGAAAGACCTCGGCTAGGCTGAGAATCTATACCAGGGAACATTTTCAGGTTAAGGGTACAACTTCAGTTCCGGTCTCTCGTGAGAAGCAATTCGTTCAATTACCAGTGATTATAGTAAAGGGTCCATACACAAGCTTAATGGGTGAAATTGGTTGTGAGGGATTCACCTCAATCGGCTCAATATTTTTTAATTAGAAAATGTCTGTCTAAGGAAGTTCTAATTAAATAACCAGAGATTTTCCAGGAAGGTCTGGGGACAAACAAAGGAACCAAGGCCATCTTGTATGATGATCAGGAAGCAATTACACAATTCAGCCTGTACAGTGTGATTTACCTTATGGGCAAGCAAAAATCAGAAGGCTGGAATTTGAAGGAATCAGCAAACTGATCGAATTCATGGAATAGGCAGCACTGGTTGTACCAATTTTGAAACCCAATTGGTCAGTTTACCTTTGTGGGGCTTTTAAACAAAAGGTAAACTATTTATCGTATCATCCTACACCATTTCCGCCACCTGCAATCTGAACCCACCAGCAAACAGATATTTCCCTCCCCGCCACTGTCTGCCTTTCAGACAGACCGCTATCTCCGTGACTCCCTTGCCTGTCCTACATTCCCCACTAACCCCACCGCCCACAGCACCTTTCCCTGTAACTGCAGGAAGTGCTACACCTTCTCCTACACCTACCCTCTCCCCTCCATCCAAGGCCCAAGACAAACTTTATAAATCTGACAAGGGTTCACCTGTACAACCTGGTATACTATATCCATTGCTCCCAATGTGGCTTCCTCTACTTCAATGAGATCTAATGCAGACTTGGTGACTGATTCGTGGAGCATCTGCGCTCTGTATGCTATAACCAACAACACTTTCTGCTTGTCAACCATTTTAACTCCCCCTCCCACTCCCTTAATGACATATCAATCCTGGGCCTCCTCTGGTGCCTCAATGATGCCCCATGCAAACTGGAGGGACAACATGTCATATTCCACCTCTGGAGCCTACAGCCGATGGCCTGAACATAGTTTCAAAATCTCCCCACCCCCAGCTTCATCCCATTTCCAACTGTGTTTCATTTTCCTTGCCTCCTTGACCTGACACAACCTGTCCATCTCCTTTCCCACCTATCCGCCCTACCCTTCCCACTTACCAATCCCCACTATCCCCTACCGGCATCCACCTATCACCATCCCACCTACGTTTATCCAGCCCTGCCCGTCCTCCCTATGTTTATTTCCCAGCTCCCTTCTCCCTCCCCAGGCCCGGTAAAGGGTCCAGAACCGAAACATTGACTTTCCTGCTCCTCTGATGCTGCCTGACATGCTGTGTTCCTGCTGTGTTGACTCTGACTCCAGCATCTGCAGTTCTTGCTACCTCCAAACCATTTTTTTCACAGCTGGATAAATACCCAAGCCCTCGGACAGAGGATTAATATGCAAAGCTGGCAGAGCGGCTGTCCTTCACAAATCTGGGCATGAGCCACCCCCATTGAAATTACATTTAGACCAGGATTCCAAGAAGTATGCTGCCATTAGTACACATAAGGGCTTGTACTAATACATGAGACAGCCACTGGGGGCATTGTCAGCCTGTTCAATTTTTCTTTGGATGATGGAGAACACTTTACGTCAAGTTGTCATTTACTGAGATGACATGCTGATACGAGGTAAAACTAATAACGACCACCTAGAGAACTTGGATATAGTCCTAAGTCATTTTTCCAAGACAGGTATATGGCTAAGAAGGGAAAAGTGTGTGTTATAGGCCCCCCAAGTGACCGACTTGGGTTAGAGAGTCAACAAAACTGAGTTACACCCTTGGAAGATAAAGTGAGAATGATAAAATATGCACTGGCTCCCACGTCTGGCCAGGAGTTTAGATCATTTTTTGGGCTGGTAAATTATTATGGAAAGTTCACACATAAGCTGGCCTCCTTCTCAACACCTTTGCATCAACTCCTAAAAAAAGGATCAGCCTTGAAAATATTTGCATAGACAGCCCCTAGCTTTCAAGGAAATGAAGCAACAGCTGTTATTCTCTGAAGTGTTGGCACACTATGATCCCAAGAGACACCTGGTATTAACATGTGATGCTTCCCTGTACAGCATTGTGGTAGTATTAGCTCACAAGTGGTCCAATAGAGAGGAACACCCAATAGCCTGTGCATCCAATACTTTGGCTAATGCAAAGCATAATGTGCTCATGCAGAAAAAGAAGGATTGCTTATCATATTTGGAATCAGGAAGTTCCACCAATACCTTCATGGGTGAAAATTTATGATAATCATGGACCAGAAACCCCTACTTGGTCTGCTTGAAGAGGACAAGTCAGTGCCACCATAGATACAGGCCGCATTCTTCGAAGGGCTCCAGTACAATGTGCTCATAATTATAAGACTTCCATCCAGGACGCCAACGAACAAATGTGGATGCACTAAGCCTCCTCACATTAGCAGATACACAATGTTGGTACCCCCAATGGAAGAGTCTGCAATGATATTAAATTTTCTGAATGCACTCCATGTCACAGTTGACAATATTACACTTTGGACAAAGAAAGATCCAGTCTTTTCAAAACTGAAACAACCGGTGGCGATGGGGGAAACTAATGGGCCATCAGAACTAGAATTGAAACCATTGTGGATCCGAAGAGGTCAGGTCACAATAGAGGATGACATATTGTTGTGGGGAGCAAGAGTCTTGTTCCTGAATAAGGGTTGCAGTCAAATACCAGCTAAACACTGCCAGAGATGTCCAAGATTCTTTAAAATGAAGATGTTAGTGAGATGATATGTCTGGTGACCAGGCTTGGACACAGACATAGCTCCATTGGTGGTGTAATGCCCAGTATCAGCAAGGACAAAAATTACCATAAACCCCATTACCCCCATGTTCGTGGAAATGGCTGGGTAAACCTTGGATTCGGTTGCATGTCAACTATGCAGGTACTTTCATGGGTTCAATGTTCTTAGTCATTTTAGGCACCCATTCAAAGTGTTTGGACGTGCATAATGTCCATTTGTTAAACTTAGGGATAATAAGAGAAAAACTGTGTGCATCTTTTTCAATATACGGAAGTGTTGGTCACAGATAACCCCGACCATTCTTTACCAGCAGGGAATTTGGTTATTGCTTAAAGTTGAATGGGATTCAACTTATCAGGATATCTCTGTTCCACCCATCATCCAATGGCTTGACAGAAACAGCAGTCCAAACTTTAAATGCTGAATTGAGGAAACAACCACAGTCCCACTGGATATCAAGCCGCCATAGTGTGCCTTTGATTTTAGGACCATCACACATGCAATGACAGGGATAGCACTGGCACAGATGCTAATGTGTAGAAGACCCCACACCAGGCCACGTCTGATCTTCCTGAGCCTGGCAGGGAGGGTGAAACAGCATCAAGAACTCCAATGCCAGACCCAAGACTCCTCCAGGCGTTAGAGACAGTTTGTTACAGGGGACAAGATTTGGTGTAAGAACAATTGAAATGCCCCCACATGGGTAAGAGGCTTGGTTGACATGAAATCAGGACTAGTGGCGTACCAATTTTTGATCCTGACAAGCACATGGACCATATGAAAGCCACAACTTTGCGAACAATATGGTAGGAAAATGTGCCTTGCCTGGAACCTTCAGAAATGCTGCTGGAAGCTGTGGACTTACTCTCTCCATCAAAGGTTGACGAGTCCTCTGACTCAGAAATGGGCCTGATGGAAGTAGCGGCCTCGATTGCTTTGCCACTGGAAGAAGAGTGAATTTCTACTGAGGTGCTCCTGGCGCAAGATGCGAGCTCCCATACATTACACGTCACCTGTGTTGGACACTGAGTCGGAGGAATCGGACCCATTGCTAAAACACCAGAGCACTCTCCCAGACAAAGGGTCAATGTATGACAGTGGGTTCAGAGGGGGAGGTATGTAGTGGCTGAATCAAGGTCAGCCAGCAAGATTTCTTAGAATATAATTTCGCTGATTGAGGCTTTTAACCTAGTCCAATCAAGGGACACGGTTTGACAAAAGGAGGCCAACGTTACTTTGGTGCGTTGCACTGTATGAGGCAATACTATAGCAAGGACTGTTCATGTATAAATAAAAGGTGACTTGAAGATGGAATATGGGCATCCGTGCTTGTTTCACATTTTCCCAAGTCTGCCTTCAGAAGCACCTTTATCTTTACACTGAAAACAATGACCTAACATCCCTTTAATGTCCATCAATAGACTTAAAGAGCTACAAGTGCTCCTAATTTTCTGAATGTCTTCCGGACATCCAAAATACAGGCCTGACATTCCGCAAACAATTTCTACATTCAGAGATCGTGGGCTAGAAATTCCCTTGATTAACATTAATGCAAGTGCTGCTTTGGAAGGCCCAATGCTGATTTAGTGGAGCACCCTGTGATACCAATATTTTACTGTGTGGCCCACATGAGACTGTGAGGAAATAGCACTTGCAAGACAATTTAATCAAAACCACTCTAACATTACAAAGTTTGATCTGCTAACGGATCCTTATTTTGGTCAACTCTAGTTCTGGATGGAAATTTGCCAATTTTTGATCAGGTTTGATTTGATCTATTTTTCTCACACTTACCTAGGTATGGTGAAAAGTTTTGCTTTGCGTGCAGTACAGGTAGATCGCACCATACAAAGTGTATTGGGGTAACAGAGCATCGCTGCTTTATGGCTGCAGAGAAGGTGCACAAAGAGTGAGATTAATATTAAATTTAAAATTTGAGAGGTCCTTTCAGAAGTCTAATAACAGTCAGAAAGAAGGGCTTCTAAAATGTGTTGTTACTTGTTATTCTGTAGACAGAAGTGATTTGTTTTTGCTCTGTGGCCCAGGCCTTGCCCTACCATTAATTAAAGGGCCACGTACCCAAGTTGCAGATCAGGTAATTTTAAAGGACATTTTTTTCAGTTGTACATCTCTAACAGTACATTCGAGTGTTTTAGGGAGCGCCTGGACTTGCCAGAGAGTTCTGCTGTAACCTCTGTAGGTGGCAAGGTAGGAAGTAGGTAACCTTTTGACACAAATGTTGCATCAGGACTGATTGTCTGTAGCTTTGCACAATAACAGAGATGAAGCAGAGCTATGAAGTGATCAAACTCTGCATCTTACTTTCTGCCAAGTTTGGGCTGGATCCGTTAATGATCAATGACAGTCACAGGAAGCTGCCTGGAAGGCCAAACAACGATCTCAGCATCCAGGTTTACGTCCTGTACAGCACTGTCCTGTATGCTGCCCTGTCAAAGTCATTATCACAGTAATCTATTCAATATTTGCAACAAAAAAAGTCCTCTCCTACTAGTCTGGCTGGTGCCCATTGTTGCCTGTTGAATCAACATTTGCATATTTCAACTTTAAATGACCCCTTGAATGTACATGCAGCACCAATATCGGAGATATTGGCTGTGAGGGTCATGTCAAGTGATGGCTATTCTTTATCAATGAAATTCTGTTCTAGGGCCTTCTAGGACCTAGCATGGCTGGGCAAGTGGCATTTCTTGGTGTCATCAAACAGCAAACCAGAAGAAGTTGGAGCAGGAGTAGACCAATCAATGCCTTGAGACTGCTCCAGTGTTTATTGTGATCATGGCTGATCATCGAGCTCAATGTCCTAATCCCAGCTCAATGTTCTAATCCCACCTTCCCCCCATATCTCTTGTTCCCTTTAAGCACAAGAGCTATATTTACTTCCTTCTTGAAAAAATATAATGTCTTGGCCTCATCAACTTTCTGTGGAAGTGAATTCCACAGGCTCACCAGTCCCTGTGTGAAGAAATTTCTCCTATCTCAGTCCTGAAGGATTTACCTTTTATTCTTAAACTGTGACCCCTGATTCTGGACTCGCCCATCATCAAGAACACCCTTTCTGCATCTAACCTATCTAGTCCTGATAGAATTTTATGGATTTCTATAAGACTCCTCCCATCATTCTTCTACACGCTGGTGAATACAGTGCTAACCACCTCAACCACACATCATACATCAGTCCTCCCATCCTAGTGATCAATTCGGTAAGCCTTTGTTACACTCCCTGCGTAGCATGAACATCCTTCCTCAGATAAGGAGATCAAAGTTGCACACAATATTCCAGGTGTGGCCTCACTAGTGACCTGTTTATTTGCAATAAGACACACTTGCTCCTGTACTCGAATCCTGTTGCTATAAGACTAACACAGTTTGCCTTCTTTATTGCCTGCTGCATCTGTGCATTTCCTTTCAGTGACTGGTGCCAGAGGACACTCAGGAATTGCTCAATAGTTTTGTCCTATTCCTGTTTTTTCATTGTGTGCCACCTTGTACTGCGAGAAAGCTGTTTCAAATGGCAATGATGGTTGAGATTTGTTATCTGAGTGATGTGATATATCTAATATATCGCAAGACTGGTGACCTGTTGAGACAGAAAATGTGAATCTGCCTTAACTAACCTGACCACTTGCCTGACGTCATCAGACTTTGTGGCATTACTCCCACACATTTGAGTTGAGACTCCAGGGGCAACGCTTGTCCGGTCACTTACTCACACTGTCTCTGAAGATGGTCGTACATCTTCCTGGCCACAACTGAATGATGCCACTCCTCTCGCCTAGCTCCGCTCTTAGTCTCTCCTCTGCTTATGTTACTTTGCCAATGTTTAAATTACAGCAAATTCTTCAATGTAGTTACACTTCCAGGGGCATTTCTAGATACGATTTGACCAGCTGAACCCTGAGGCAAGATCCAAGGGCTCTTGTTTGGTTGGAAGAACCCGGGCAGCCAGACACAACCTGCTTCAGGAATAGAGGCAGGTTAAGACTTTAACTGGGGCATTGGATGTCAGACTACAACAAAGATATGTCAATGGGAGCTCAAGGAGGAGAGAAATCTCCTGTGGAACAGAACAGCAAAAGCTTGCATGAACCACATGACTGGACTCCCCAGTTGACTGTAAAGCCAACTGGCAGCATGGGCTACACTAGGTCAGATGTTACAGCCAGTAAGATGAAAGTCATCATTGAAATGAATCACTACAGTGTGGAAGCAGGCCATTCAGCCCAACAAGTCCACACCACCTCTCTGAAGAGCACCCCACCCAGACCCATTCCCATACCCCTGCATGTCTCATGTCTAACCCACCTAATCTAAACATCAGTGCACTATGGGCAGTTTAGCATGGCCAATCCACCTAACCTGCACATCTTTGGACTATGGGAGGAAACTGGGGCACTCGGAGAAAATCCACGCAGACACGGGGAGAATCTGCAAACTCTACACAGACAGTCCCCTGAGGGTGGAATTGAACCTGGACCCCGTGCTAACCACTGAGCCACCGTGCCGCTGGGTGCACTGAGTTTGGATGTTTCCAGGTTGAATCTAAATGGGTGTGGACAAGTTCTGAATCATGACCCAAGAACTAGGGCACTCTAATTTTCAACCCCGTATTGAAAATGACCCTGAATTTCCCCATAAAATTTATCTCACCCAACATTTCTTTCTGTCAAAAGAAATGATAACTCCATTTCTGCCTCGACAGGTTTCCAGCATTCGCAGGTGTTATTCTTTCCCGTGAGTATGGATTTGCCTCTACCGTGGAAGGCAGCATCCTGATCCATTGTTCTTCCTAAAACAAAGTTAATGTAAGAAAAATATGCACAGAGATTTAAGAGATTTTGTAGGTCAATTGAGGTAAATGATCTAATCCCTGAAAATGTCAATAGTCCTTATGGCATGGTTTACCAGAATGCCATTTTTACACACGGAACAGTGAGGCTGAAGTGGCTATTAGCACAGAGTTAATTTCTGGCCAATTATCTACTGTTCAAAAAGCAAAATTGAAATCATCTTGAGGAAAATTGCTGTCTGCAAATATGTGGCAGCGCATTAATCCACTTCAAAATGAATACAATCACCTAACAGGCAGCCTAGGAAGCAGTCATCTGTCTCAAGACCCTTGGGAAAGTATAACTGGGACAGAGGCAGTGGATGGGGATAGGATAAAGAAAAAAATTAATAAAGACAAATGTAAGGTAAGCATCAATGGTTTGCAAATCGCAGCAATTTCTGATTGTTGAACAGATCTACATTTTTGAGAAATGTTAATGTTTTAATGCTACTATCCTGAGAATTCTGGTAAAGATTTAAATGACGTTGGAAATTAACAGCATTTTTTTTTGTTGGACTCATCAAACAGTTGTAATAATTTACCAATGAGAGTAAATGTCGATGTTACAGAATGTTACACTGTCAAATAAGATCTCCCATGTAGCGATTTGAAAGTATCATCAAAAAAAAATTATCTCAATTTCTACTGGCAAGACTTTGTTCACTCTGAATCTTTTTATCAACCTCCAATAGCAAAAAAATCTAAAAACTATTTATTCAGAAAAACAAAATGTATCGATGTTTGTGTCAGAACAGGAGGTGATGGATGAAAATAATGTTTTCTCATTTCAAGTAATATTGGTGAAAGCATTTTCATTTTATAATCAATAATCACTTCATTAATTCAATGAGGATTTGAATTTTGAATGTACTTTATGGATTACATACTGCTTGTAACACCTCTGCCTCAATGGTCAAAAGTGAACTTTGATTCAGAAACCTCACAGTACTTCATCCTTGTGCATATGCAAATGTGAAAGACAAGTTTCTAAGCCTAAACCTTCAGTTGATAAGAAAGGGGTTGACTCTAAAACAAACCCCACTTTTGGACAGATCAAAATCCATTCTCTCTCATTGCCTCCTATCACAGTTACAAAAACTAAACATATGAACGATGAGCAGAAGTATACTATTCGGCCCCTTGAGGCTGCTCCATCATTTAAGAAGATAATATCTGATCTAATTATAACTTCAAATCCACATTCCCATCTACCATTGTAATCTCTTACCCCCTCACTTAACAGAAATCTATCCACCTCTGCCTAAAAAAACACAGAATCTATTTCCGTTCTCTTTTCAAAAAGAGAGTTCTGAAGACTGTGTAAGAAAAGTGAACTAATATCCTTATTAAATGAACACCCCTTACTTTTATGCAGTTCACACCTGATGGGTCAAATAGCCCTTCAGTACTTTATGGTTCTATAATTCTATAACCCCCTCATTCTTGACTCTGCTGTAAAACGAAATAATCTCTCCAAATCCACCCTTTCAAAATCCCTCAGGGTCTTACTAGTTTTAGCCAAGTTGCCTATTACTCTTAAATTTACCGGATGTGAGCCTGGCCTGTCCAACCTTTCCACATATGACAATACACTCATTCCAGGTATTAGTCTGGTAAAACTTCTCTAAACTGATTTCAACAAGATTACAATCTCCCGTAAATAAGGTTTCCTTGGCTGCATACTATACAACAATGCCATATTTAAGCTCCGTACTTCTCTCTTCAAATCCCTTCACAATAAATCATCTTCTTCACAGGCAGTCTCTCAGAATGGAAGATGACAGTCTTCTACTCTAGTTTTGTGAGTCCTGAGGTGACTAAATAATCTACTACTGGATCCACGACTAATCTCCACTACTGGAGCTATAGGTCGGCCTGGTGGTGTGTGCTGAAGAAATGGGTGGGATTAAGAGATAACAAGGTGCGGAGCTGGATGAACACAGCAGGCCAAGCAGCATCATAGGAGCAGGAAAGCTTGACGTTTCGGGCCTAGACCCTTCATCAGAAATGTGTGGGATTGTCAGGTTATCACACATTCTTTCTGTTCTATGTACTTGGCCTCCACCTGGGTCTCTTGAAGATACTTGAAACGTTTAATATTTTAACAGATGCTTCTTCTCCAATTTGGCCAGACTTGGGCTAGAATTTCCCATGAGTCAGTGATGTTGTTGCATTTTATCATGGAGTCCCTGAAATAGTTCATTTTCCTACTGATAACAAATTACTAATTGAAAGCTCAGAATAGGCAGCTTGTTTTGGAAGTCTTATATAAGGCATGGAGACCACGTGGCCCACCCAACATTGCTGCTTGACTATAAACAGTGCATTAATACTGGAGATGTTGGCCTGAGAAGTCACTGCTATCAGCGTGCCTATCCAATTGGTGGATTTACAGGATTTTGCAGGGCATCACTTGTGATATTTTTACAGCGATTTGAGGTGTTTGCTTTACAGTGTTCATGTCTCTGAGGTATGATAACATTGCCCTTTAGACAATGAGCTTGGTGTTGGGTTCAAGCTTCTTCTTGTCAAACAGATGGTTGCTTGGATGTTCAAGGGTAGCACTGTCACATTGGATATAATACAAAATTTCACCAGCATTGTCTGGCCTCACTGAGAGGAGACTCCAAAGGTAAGGGAATTGATCCATATTGCCCAGTGGCTTAAAATGAGTCTTGATAATATGGGGCAGTGGAAACAGATTGATAGAGGACTCTTGTCTTCTGTGTATTTAGCCTTTTCTCTTGATTCCTCTGGGAATGCTTTGACAATATTTTGGGGCTCAGCTTCTGAGTGTGTGCACATGCAAATGTTTTCTGCATATTGTGGCTGAACAAAAGAGTTTGAGGTGATGTTGTCTCTGGACTGAAGGTGACACAGATTGAACAGTTATAAGCTTGTCCTGTAGTTACCTGCAGATGAGTTGTAAACTTGATAGATATAAGGTGGCCTGTTGAGGCAATGAAAATATAGAAAATCATTGTTGTAATGATGCAGCCTTGCTTGACCTCAGTTTGCACATACATTGGGTCAATGGTGCATCTGTTGGTGAGGATCATGGCTTGTGTGCTTTTGAAAATCAACAGGAATGTGGTGAGAGAGATAGTAGGAACATCCGATGTTGGAGAATCTGAGATAACAAAGTGTTGAGCTGGATGAACACAGCAGGCCAAGCAGCATCAGAGGAGCAGGAAAGCTGATGTTTCGGGTCGAGACCCTTCTTCAGAAATATGTTTTTGTGGGGGACTAAGCTTGCCACATCAGAGACTTCTCCTGCTAAATCTGCCCCGCAAAATAGTGAAAGTAAAGCCAACATTATTTTTATTACTAACTATTTAGAAATAAAAATAGAATAACCTTAGAAGAGACAAACTAAAACTCTTGCATACTAAATACAATACATTTATTGAGCTCATGAAAACTGAAACCCTATGTTCCAATTTATACAATGACACAGCTATTTTCTCACAGTGCAAAAAAATGATACTACTTAGCAGCTCAGGATGTATTGAACATGCAATAAAATCCAAAACATTTAATCTCCTTTTTGTCTTTACAACCAAGCACTCATTCCAAACTGCTTAAGGCCAACATCGTGAGCCATAAATTCCACAAATAACCATCTCCTACCCCATAAAGTGCTTGTATGTTGTCTCCATTTGGATAGCTTTCTCTCTTCTAATCATCCTGTCATTCCAATTTTTTGTCATGCTATTCTTGAGAGGCTGATTTAGAGATACATATGATGTTTGAACAAGAGTGGGCAGATCACTGGAACTCACTGCAATATCTGATTTCCAATTTCAGGAATATCATCATCAAAAAAGTGAATCCAGAAATTTCCCAAATCAAAAGACATTTTTCATTACATAACGTTCCTTGTAGGAAGCTCCAAATTTTTCTCAGCCATATTTTCCAATCATCTTCATCCATCCATCCCTTATTGTGAGTCGAGGACGAGCTGACCATTTCAACTCCCCCTCCCATCCCGCAGATGACATGTCCATCCTGGGCTTCCTGCAGTGCCACAACGATGCTACCCGAAGGTTGCAGGAACAGCAACTCATATTCCGCTTGGGAACCCTGCAGCCCAATGGTATCAATGTTGACTTCACAAGCTTCAAAATCTCCCCTTCCCCTACTGCATCCCAAAGACAGCCTAGCTTGTCTCCACCTCCCTAACCTGTCCTTCCTCCCACCTATCTCCTCCTCCCACCTCAAGCCCCACCCCCATATCCTACCTACTAACCTCATCCTGCCTCCCTGGACTGACCTATCTCCTCCCTACCTCCCCACTTACACTCACCTTTAGTGGCTTCATCCCCGCCTCTTTGACCGGTCTGTCTCCTCTCCACCTATCTTCTCCTCTATCCAACTTCTATCTGCCTCCCCCTCTCTCCCTATTTATGTCAGACCCCCATTCCCTTCCCCCATTTCTGAAGAAGGGTCAAGACCCAAAACATCAGCCTTCCTGCTCCTCTCATGCTGCTTGGCCTGCTGTGTTCATCCAGCCCCACACCTTGTTATCTCATCCTTTATTGTGAATGTGAGCAACTAGCATTTGTGGGGATTGCTGCTCTGAAAAGCTTTTTATTCTCCCAAATACCATCATTGGCTTAAATGACAGTACAAATTTGAACCTAATCTTTTCAGGGAAAGTCATTTTCATTCAGACTGTTTTGTCTCCAGTTTGCTCACAGGCCATCTTTCAATATTTGATTATCGACTGCTGAAATGCAGTCAGCTTGTCATCAACTTCTGCAGATAGATGCTGTAAAATCTTGGTCTCGTATCACAGTACAAAATTGTTTGTGTTCATAAACCTGGTACACTATCTAGGACTAGCTTTGGAATGTACAATGTCAAACTTAATTGCACATTTGAGGGCCAAAGAACAAAGAACAAAGAAAATTACAGCATAGGAACAGGGCCTTCGGCCCTCCAAGCCTGTGCCGATCAAGATCCTCTGTCTAAACCTGTCATCTATTTTCTAAGGGTCTGTATCCCTTTGCTCCCTGTCTATCCATGTACCTGTGCAGATACATCTTAAAAGACACTAACGTGTCTGCGTCTACCACCTCCGCTGGCAACGTGTTCCAGGCACCCACCATCCTCTGCGTAAAGAACTTTCCATGCATATCTCCCGTAAAGTTTCCTCCTCTCGCTTTGAACTCATGACCCCTAGTAATTGAGTCCCCCAAGATTCAGATAAATCCTCAGAAAACTGACAGTCCAGTTTGGTAGCTTTCATTGATGTATTTTTTAAATATTTTTGGCCTACGATCATTTATTCTTAGACACCTCCCTAAGTTGAGCAGAGAACTTCCTCCAATCTCCAACATTCTTCTCCAAATCTTAATTTCTTGAGTTGCTGTATAGTTACTTATCTTCATCGCAATCTCATCAATTTGAAGTTCGAAATTGGCCGTCCTTCTCCTATTCCTTCTTGACCTGGTGTAAATGTGGTGCTAAGCAGAGAGGTGGTAAACATGGCATCACATGTGATTGTGTGCAGAGCATGGGGAGCTGAACACTCACTTTCAAAGGCATGCTATTCTGTGATTCTATCGAATATGACTTCAGGCCAAGCAGGTCATAAGTATAAAGTGTTCGGACCTTTTGACTAAAAGTCAGGAGTAAACCTATATATACAAGATCTATGAAAAGTGAATATTATTTTTAAACTAAGAATTGATATTTTACATGAAAACAACAATTGCTTGAGTATGTATGGTATGTTTTTTCTCATAACAGATATGTTTGAAAATGAAAGACAATATGAAATAAGATGAAATCATTTACCCGAACACAGGTTTTCTTTTCATTAAAACTGTAAGAAACAGTTTACAGCAGATTTCAAGGCAGATTGATTAATGGCAGATTTTTCTTTATATTGTGGCAATACCAGCCATTACATTTTGCCTGGTCTAAGTCAATTTACTTGCTGTAGCATTTAAACTGTTGATTTTTTTTTTTCTCACAGACTCTTCATAACTCTAACCTTAAAGCAATGATCAGTTTTGACCGAATTAAAAAATATTTAATGGGGTACTGCAGAGAACACTAATTAACTGATAATAAGGTGTGAATGAAGAATGTTACAACCAGGTGAGGAGGGCCAAATCAGCTCCTCTCTTTTTAAAAAGAAAATCTCAGCGGGCCAGAACAAAGTGAGATTGTCTAGGACCAAAGAGCACAATCACAGAATGAGGGGTCACCCATTTTAAGACATTTTATGGGAAATGCAATGATCCTCTGATCCTTATCTACAGTGACGACCAGATAGAAATCTACAGAGAGTTAACATGGCCTTTATTGCTTCGCTATAGCAAGGGACTCAGAGTATCTAAAAATGATACACTGGAGACCCTGAACAAAAGATTACAGAAGTAGTTATACTCTCAGATTTGGTCACAAGAAATTAACATATACCAATTAAGAGGTGTACAGTTATCTAAATCCAATCATTACTGTTGATTAGGTTTACTTCATGCACAGACGATGAGTACAATTAACCTATCACTACATAGGTACACCTAGTTAGTTGTAATATACAATTAGTGTGAAGGCATCTACATATTATTAGATCTGATTTCACAATAGGTTGCAATTTATCCTTAACATCATGGTTAATATCTGACTTGTGTATATCTATCATTCTCCCCTGACCGATGCCCCTCACTTAACAGAAC
Source organism: Ginglymostoma cirratum (assembly GCA_024137785.1). Taxonomy (NCBI): domain Eukaryota; kingdom Metazoa; phylum Chordata; class Chondrichthyes; order Orectolobiformes; family Ginglymostomatidae; genus Ginglymostoma; species Ginglymostoma cirratum. The sequence goes on from JAHRHZ010000144.1 coordinate 71,739,282, forward strand.
TCTATCCACATCTGCCTAAAAGAAAATTCAAAGACTCTGCTTTCTTTTTTTCCAAAAAGAGAGATTCTGAAGAATTTGTGAGAGAAAAAAAAACTAATATTCATTTTGAATGAGTATCTTTTACTTTCATACAGTTCAGACATGATGGGTCGATGTGGTTCACCAGTTCAAATTTAAGAAGGCAATTAAAAGGTTTTCTTGACAGAGAAAGCAGGAATTTTATTGCTTATTAACCTCAAGCAAAACAATAACATCAAACACACTCTCAAACTCATGTAGAAAGTTTAAAAAGGGGAGAATGTACAGCACAAAAAACTCAAACAATATGCAGTTTAAATGTCCTTAAAGTCCTTGGGATGTTAAATATTAACATGAAACAATGATTGTTTAAATAATGTTTTGGATTCTCTGCCAATTACAAATTTGTAGGTATCCTTGAGTTTGCAGTGAACGGATGTTTATCCAATCTGCTTCATCAAGGGACATCATTTTTCAAGGAGCTGAGGGAACACAAGGAAATATCTCCTGGATCTGCTGGTATATAAATATAAATCCAGGCCTTGTTTTATCTCCACTCTGTCCAAAACCAATAGCTTAAAATACAGATCATTTTTGTATTCATGAGTTCAATTTGGATAATTTGCAGGAAAGTTTTTTCATTCCAATATGTAAAACTTTTAATAAAGGTATAAATTAAACAAGAATTACAGATTTGAAGTTCTATGCTTTTTGATAAAGATGCTAATTTCTAGTCAGGCTGATCCTTATATATTGATGGTTTGATGAACTGACTCAACCTTTAACAAATATTTTAGCTCTAGAAAGCCCCAGATTTAGACAGACAAAATTGACAGTCCATATTTTGCCATTTTCATAACAAGAAGCAATAGTCTACAACTGTATCATCCTTCCCAAAAGTAGATGATCAGTATGGAATAGTGGGGGTTTATAATTGTAAATTATAAGTGAATTGATTAGTAACACAGCCATAGCAAAAATTCTTAAATTTCAAACCCATTATTTTAAAAAAGATAGTTAGAAAGTGCAAACCTGGTTCATGTAGAAATAAAACCCCGTGAAAAATCACAACAAAGGGAAGTCTTGAAGAAAAGAATCAAATCGAAAAAGAATACAGATATCGAAAGTTTATGGCAGTCATGAAGTTTGGAGTTATGCTATCAATCTATGGTTGCAAGGACGGAGCATAAGCAAATGTATGTTGAAAAATTATTGTGCAATGTAACTGAAAGATGCAAACTGTCAATGTTGAAGGTGTGAGAAAAAATGTGAAAACTATTTGTTGGAACAGATACTTGAAAATTTGATTAAGGTTTCATTAACTTGTACATCAAGTTCTGAACTATAATGTATTTGGATTCTGAATTCAGACTCTCAATTATTTTTGCACTGAAGTGTTTATGTTTAATTGCCACATGCATAATAGTTTTGTGAGATTTGACATTCAATACTGCAAACCCTATTAATTTGAGGATTAAAGATTAATCCATCCTTTGATATTACCATTTAGAATTTGCTGTACGCTATACATTGGAATAACAACCTAAAAATGGAAGAATCTTCTGTTCTGACCGGTTGTTTTGCAAAGTTGTGTCTCCTTTGGTTTCAGCAGCAAAAGAAGCAATTTACCAATTCAGCCAAAATAATAAAATGTGCAAATAAAATGCTGTTCTGTCTCGGCATCAATTCTGCCCAGACTTGTGAGAGGAGTAACAAGTCCCCACTGCTTCTTTATGTAGAAAGGTGGATTCTATTTTATTTTAAAAGAAATTCCACGACTATAGAAATTTAATCTTAAAACAATACAGGAAATATATGAGACAGTTCTTAGCTCCCAAAACCAACATTGCTGCTTGATTCAACGATTGAACCATGTTGTTTTCTTCAGGATAACAGCTGAAATAACTCCACAAAGGCTCATATCCCATCATCAAGTCACCCTTTATTTACCCATTGACACTGATCCAGCTTCCTCAGATCCAGCTCTCAGAGTGAATATAATCTCTGACACTCCTGTTTAAATCCTTCAGCCAGGGCTCCTTGATTGGACCAGATTAACAGTACCAATCAGGGAACTCGTATTCTATGAGGTACACCTGGATGACCTTATTACAATCACTATATCCCTCCCGCTCTGAGTTCAAAGCCATAGGCTGGTTCTTTTATTGTAGTTCCTCATGGGAGGGGTTTTAGCACCGAGTCAGGTTCCTCCAACTCTGTCTCTCATACAGTTAGCCCGAGCAAAGGCAGCTGCCAGATACTAGCTGAACTTCACCAGGGTCACCTTGGGATTCCAAAATGAAGTGTTAGTGAGAGGTTACATCTAGTGGCCAGGAATGGATGCAGACATAGCTGCATTGGTAGGACAGTGCCCAGAGTGCCAACAAGGATAAAAGTTACCACCAGCAGCTCCTCCACATTGTGGAAATGGCTGAGTAAACCCTGGATTCAGTTACACATCAACAATGCAGGAACCTTCATGGTCTCGATGTTCTTAGTCACTGTGGATGCTCAATCAAAATGGTTGGACATGCATAGAGTTCATTCGTCAAACATGTCGATGATGATACAACTGTGCACACCTTATGCAATACACGGATTCCCAGAAGTGTTGCTTACAAATATTGGATCATCATTTACCAGCAGAGAATTTGAGTAGTTCATAAAGTCAAATGGCATTCATCATATAAAGACAGCTCTGTGTTAATGATCTGACAGAAAGAGCAGTCCAAACTTTGAAGGCAGGCTTAAAGAAACAGCCTTCAGATTCACTTGATACCAAACTATCCTAGTTCCTGTTTGATTAGAGGACCACCACTCAGGCAACTACAGGGAAAACTCCAGCAAAGTTGCTGATGGGGAGAAGACTCTGTACCAGGTTAAATCTCGTTCCACACCCAGGGGTAGAGGTGTGATGGTGAAACAGCAACAGGAATGTCAATGCTGCTCACAAGATTCCATTAAAGTGAGAGAGACAGTTTACTTTAGGAGATGACGTTTGTGTAGGAACCATGGGAGTGGCCCTGCACAGATAAAATGGATGGTCAATACAAGGTCAGGTCGAGTGACATATAAAATTTGGGTAGGTGCAACAGTCCTGAACAAGCATGTGGTCTATAAGAAAGCTGCAAACTCGCAAACGGTGTGGGAGCAAGACATGCCCAGGCTCCTCGACTGCCTTTTCGATTGACCTGGAACCCATGGGTTCTCCCTCTCCGTTGAAGATACTTTGAAATGTGAGATGGACACGGTGAGATGGATGCTGCCACCTCGACACCTTTGCTGCCTGAACAGGAGAATGAATTTCTTCTGAAACACTCCAGGCACAAAAGGCAAACTGAGTATTGAGCAAGGGCCACCAGACACAAAGAGTTAACTTTGATTTCTCTCCACAGCTGCTGTCAGACCTGTTGAGCTTTTCCAGCAATTTCTATTTTGTTGTCTAATTCTGTTTATATGTGGATATAGGCTCCTGTAGTATGAGGAGTTCCATGGAGCTGAATAGTGTGCAATCATCAACAACCACCCCACATCTGGCCTTATGACGGAGGAAAGATCATTGCTGAATCAGCTGAAGATGTTTAAGCCTAGGATACTATCCTGAGGAACTCTTTCAGTGATGTCCTCAGAAATGATTGACATCCATCAGCCGCAACAATTTTCCTATGGGCTAGGTATGACTCCAGACAGCAAATTTCTCCCCAGTTACCATGGACTATGATTTTGCTATTCTCCTTGATGACATATTCAATTAAATATTACTTTGCTATCGAGAGCAGTCACTTACACGCCATCTCTGGTGTTCAACATTTTTAATCACGCTTTGACCAAAGTTTTTATGAGTCCAATAGCAAGCAGTTCTAATGGAACCCAAACTGAGAGTCAGTGAGCAGGTTATTTCCTTGCAAATGCCACTTAAGGATGAAATATTGTTCCTGCACCATGTTGGAAGCAAAATGCCTTTGTGACACATGTGAAAGCTAAAGTTCAATGATCCAGGTTGAAGCGATTTTAGTCTTGGATTGAAGGCAATACAGGTTGAATAGAAGGGAAATTCCATTATTTCACTAACCTTTGATGTAAACAGAAAGTCTTATCTGATAATCACTGTGAGATATGATTAAATTTGCTGGAGCACCAAGCACATTCCAATGGGCTGATCTCAGTGCCTATTTTTGCTGTTGGAATAGTTAAAAAGTGGCCACAATCACTTTGTTCTTACTTACATTGTGATTGACAAAAGAATCACAATTTCCTGTTACTGGGTATCATTTTACTCAAATATCATCTCAGTATGTGTACAGCATGGTATGCATTAGCATTATCCAAATTGAACTGCTGACTGTGCATCTGACTTAGTCTGTTAACAAAGGAATGCAGACATATGAAATAAAATACTCCCCAGGGGCTTAATTTTCAATGGTATAACAATTCCAGAGATTTTCTCTTGCAGCCTGCTTTCCATGATAGTAAAAAAAATCCATTATACGTTTCAGGTTGATCTGTAAAGCTTCAACACCACATAATAAATGTGGCTTTGGATTAAAGAGGAGTTAAAAAACATATTATGAACCTCCACCAGGGTGACATCAGCTACTAATAAGAGAAACCTGATGCAAAACGCTTTGGTGCAGAGGCACTGACAAGGTTTCAGTTAAACATGCTTTTGTGTGTGTTCAGGCAAGAAAACAGGTGCACATAGATTGTATTCATACAATGCATTGTTAATTTACCCCTATTAATGTACAATTTGATATTATTCAGAGAAGAACAGAGCCTTCTCTTACTAACCTTAACAAAATTCTTCCCAGACCTGGTCATTGATCTCATTTCCAACAGAGCTGCCAGGTTAATTTGTTCAATTTTAAAGCAAAAAATACTTTGCTCCAAAATTTAACTGAAACTGTTTTGAGATTTTTCAACGTATTAAGGTCAGATATGAATAGAAACAATAACTTTGTTCTCACTATTCTTGATATAAATATAAACACAGAAACATAATGAGACATGGTGCTTGTCTTAGCTCCTTGAACCCATTCAATGCCACATCAACTGAAACCCATTCCTCCCGTAGCAATCCTTGAGGCACACATTTACCCCTGTGACTTTATTTATCTTATGCTAGTTTGTCCATGGCTCAGGTACTAATCCCAAGAGGACCGTCCCTTGGAGTTTCTGCTTTCTAATATGCCTCCCAATCATTCAAATTCATTTAGCAACACCTCCTTTTGGTCCTATAAATGTCATTGGCACCAAAATGAATGGAGACAACTGGATTCTTTCGCTCCCAATCCAAGACCTCCTCCATTCCTGAACTCTTGGATACCCTTAAGCTTGGCAACACAAACTTAGGGAATCTGAAGACAACAGTATTAACCTTTCTAGTGTCCCTTATCACTAATACTTTCCTGATTCCTCTCCTGACTTGAACGGATCCCTGTATCATGAGATTGTAGTCAGTCTGCTCATTCTGCATCCAGTTCTCACCTTCATCTATACAGCTTGCAAGAACTCTTCCTAGGCTCTTGGAACTCGATCTATTGGGTCCCCATTACTGTCTCATCAGCAGTCACACCCACCCGTCCCTAATCACAGATCAAATTTGAATTACCAATTCTGTCTGTTGTGACCACCTCCTGGAGCAAAGTATACAGGTTACCTAGCTCTTCCTAATGTACACCAATGTTAGACTCCAGCTCCTCAGACTGATTCCTATGTTCCTTGTGCTCCAATTACTTACTACTGATATGTTCATCCTGGATCTCCTTGGTAGCAGCTCCGACATGCAGCAGTAACACAGAATCACGGAATTATTACAGTGTAGAAGGTGGCCTTATTGTATCTGCACCAGCTCTATTATCTAGTCCAATTGCAATATCTAGTTCCAATCTTGTGCCATTTCCCGATATCCCTGCACACTATAATACCTCAAAAACTCTAATACCATCTTGAATGTCTTGATTGAACTTTCATCTCCAACATTTCCAGGCAGTGCATTCCACACACCAACACCGTGCGAAAACGTTTATTCTCAAATCACTTGTGGATAGGTGACAGATGAAATTTGTTGTATAGAAGTATCTTGTGATACACTTTGGTCTGAAGAGCATGGAAAGACAATACAAAATAGAGGGTACAATTCTAAAGGATGTCCCAAATGGGATTTGAGTGGTCAGGTGCTTGTTTTTGACCAGCTCAGACTCAATAGGCCAAAAGGCGTTTTTCTGTGATGTAGACCGTATGACTTTATGACTCTATCACTCTTGCTTTGTTTACACATCATTTTAAATCTATGTCCTCTCGTTCAAACATTTTTTCCTTTCTAAATGGAAACAATTCACCCGATCTACTGTTTCCACCCCAGCCATGACTTTGAAAATCTCGAACAGATCTCCTCTCAACTTTCTTCTCTCCAGAGAAAGCAGTCCCAACTTCTTCAATCTATCCTCATAGCCAAAGTTTCTCAGACCTGAAAACATTCTTGTAAATTGCTTCTGCACACTCTCTAAAATATTTGTATCTTTGTTATATTATGGTGCCGACAAGTATATACAATACATTTGCTGAAGTGTAACAAATGTTAAGTACGAGTTCAATATTGCATCCTCGCTCTTGTACTCTATGTCCCTATTGATAAGACTGAGAACACTATGCTTTATTTACTCCTCTCTCCACTTGTGTTGCTACCTTCAATGATCTATGTACATACACACCCAAGACCCCCTGCTCCTGCATCCCATTTAGAATCATACCACTTATTTTCTATTGGTCTTTCAGTGATCTTCCAATTAAAGTGCATCACCTAGCAATTCTCCTCTTTTGAACTTCATCTACCACCTACCCACCCATTCTACCAACATGCCAAAGTCCTTTTGAAGTTCCATACCGTCTCCTCCTTCATTCATTCTTTTTCTCCTAAGTGTAGAGGTCATCTGCAAACTTGGAAATTGTCTCCCACACACACCAAGATCCTGGTCATTTATAACATATCAGGAAAAGTAAGGATCTCAATACCAGGCCCTGGAAAAATTCACTCCAAACTTTCTTCCAGCCCAAAAATATCCATTGACCATTACTCTATGTTTTCTATCACTCAGCCAATTTTGTATCCACATAGTTATAGTCCCTTTTATACCTTGATTTACAACTTTCTTCACAAGTCTGTTGTATCAAATGCCTTCTGAAAATTCATGAATGCAATGTTGAAAGCATTACCTTCACTGGCCCTTTGTCACCTCTTCAAAAAACTCCAGCCAGTTAGTTAAACATAAATTTCCCTTCAGAAATCTATACTGCCTCTTTCTAATCAACACATATTTTTCCATGTGACTATTGATTCTATTCCAAATAATTGTTTCTAAAAGTCTTCCCATTACCAAAGTCAATTGCTGGGATTATTCTTACAAACTTTTTTTAAACAAATCTGTAATGTTGACAATTCCCCGGATTCCAGGGAAAACTGAAACACTATTGTCGTTGCCTCCATGACTTTCACTCTCACTTTCTTCAAAATCTTGGATGAATCTCATTCTGTCCCAGTGCCTTGTTAATTTTAACTGCAAACAATCAATCCAAGACTTCTTCTTATTAATTTTAATCCCTTCTAGTGACAGCTTCTTCAGCGTTTCTGCAGCAGCAAATCATCATTTATACTGTCATTAATATTGTATTTTATTTAATTATTTTATTTTATTAATGAATTACTCTCGAGTCCACCTGAAGATCTCATTTTTAGTTTAAAGACCAATAAATAGTCACCAATCCTACTCATGAATCAGTTGTTGATCCTACAGTGGTGTTACCTTATGATCGGTAATGTTTCTCTGACGCTGGTCTGATTGCAGGTAGCCCACCTGATCTTCCCTTCTATCCTCTCTTGTTCACCTCTTACTCTGAAAACTTTACTCATTGCAGTAAACTTCACCTAAAGTACCTCTTCCTCCCTCTGCACTAAGTTTCCACTTCTGAACCAAATTCACAGATACACTCAACAAGAACAAAACTTGAAGGATCGCTGGACTTGAAACGTTCGATTCTGCCAGACCTGCTAAATTCCTCCAACAATTGGTGTTCCTGTTTCAGATTTCCAGCATCTGTAGTTCTTTGTTTTATTTTATTCCTGATAGACTCATTCAGCCTTTCAAAGCATAGAACAATAGAAATAATAAAGCAGAAAAGGTGGCCATTTGGTCCATCTTGTCCATGCTGACCCAAAGACACTCAAGCGCCGTTTCTAATCCCACATTCATGCCCATGGCCCATAACCTTGCAGCTCACATTACTAAAGGTAAGCATCTAATTACTTTTTTAAAGAATTTAGTGTCTCTGCCTCCACCACCAACTCAGGCAGGTACCCACTACCCTTTGCATAAAATAATTTTTCCTCTCATCCCCTCTAATCCTTCTGCCACTTAACTTGAGTGGTTTTTGAACACTCTGACAATGAATATAAGTTACTACTGCCCACTCTATATCTACTCCTCATGATTTTTCATACCTCAATCGTGTCACTCCCAACCTTCTCTTTTCCAAGTAAAACAACCCCAATCTCTCCAAACTCTTTTAGTAGCTACACTTCTCCAGCCCTGGCAACATTTTGTAAATTTTTTCTGTTCTCTCTCCAGGACAATTACATCCCTCCTGCAATGTGGTGACCAGAACTGCACACAGCACTCCAGTTGTGACCTCTCTAGCGTCTTCAACATTTTGTCTCACTCAGGCAGATCTTTCACTCTCACTGATAGCTGTGAGCGGTAAGTTCTCCTTTATAACTTTTAGCTTTCTTGATCCATTTTGCTCCATTGAATTAAAATGTTTCCCTCAGCCCAACAAGAATTTTTAACTTTACATATGTCTGTTGGCTTCCTAGATGAATGTCTTACTACCTTGCTTCTCCAGTTCCTCATTTCTGATGTGATTTGTCGTGGACAGATGTGACAAGTGTGTACTCACCCTTACTTCTGTGCTTGTCTTACCAAGTTTGAAGCAGGAGGTTTTCCCATTGAACGCTCTTTCACCTTTGTTCATCTTACCATGGGTTTGTCTGCAGCTTATTTGACTGTTCAGTTTCTACAGCCGATGATTGTTTTAGCTGTAAAGTTATCTTAGCCAGAAAGTTTTAAGCTGTAAATGTTCAGAACTGCTCCGGTGGTCCATTGAATTTCTCTCTTTTGGGTCTGCAGGAATTCTGTCAATTGTCATATTGTGGTATAAAGCAATAATGTCAGTTGCTGCTACATATTGTATGTGCTAAGTGGGTTAGTTTGTCCCATGATAGCAATACAGATGGTAGCCATGATGTAGAGATCCCAGTGTTGGACTGGAATGGATAAAGTCAGAAGTCACAGAACACCGGGGGTTATAGTCCAACACATTTCTTTAAAATCACAAGCCTTCGTAGCACTGCTCCCTCGTCAGGTCACCACAAAATATCTCCATTAGTCATACACCGCAGGCCTGCCTAGGTTTCATATTGTAATGTCTGGTGTGGAACATGGCCTACAACCTTCTGACCAGAGGGATAGTCCTCTCACTGAGCCACTGCTTACAGATAGTCCACCATATTTTAAAGGTCTATTTGAAGTTTACTGATAATGTACAGGTTTTGTTTTAATGCTCTTTTGTTACTTGACATCTTGTTGTGGTACTACAGTTAAATTTTTGCGTCGCAGCTTTGTCTTTGGACCTTTTTTTTTCAAATTCCCATTGATATTTGTAGATACCTATACAGCTGTGATCACAATTGGGTATTGATGGATAGTTTGAAGCAACCAATTAATCATTGAAGGAGATCTCGCGGCACCGTGATAGTGTCCATCAGTTAAATGCTTAATTGCAATTGCACTTGTTGAATACCAGCTCATTATGTCTCCGTGGCTTTGTCAGACATGGGGAAATGTTATGTAGGTATCCTTAAAGAAATGCTCTTAGTCATATGGACCCACAAGAGATTTTCATACGATATACAAGTTCATAGAAAATTAGCATTTTTCAACGCCCAAAGGGACCACACGCTTGGATATTGAGCAGTTTTTCCGCCGACTTCGCCTACACACTTACTTCTTCAACCGTGAATCTAACCTTCCCTCTACTGACCCCTTCTCCTGCCTCCAACACAAGCCCTCCTCCTGGACACCACCCCAAGGCCTCCTACCCTCCCTCGACCTCTTTATCTCCAACTGCCATCGAGACATCAATCACCTCAACCTCTCCACCCCTCTCACCCACTCCAACCTCTCTCCCACAGAATGTGCAGCCCTCCGCTCCAATCCTAACCTCACCACAAAACCCACGGAACAAGGGAGGAGCAGTTGTAGTATGGCACACTGACCTCTACATCGTTGAGGCCAGGCGTCAACTCTCCAACACCATCCATCATCTCCCAAACCATCCATAACCTCATCACATCAGGTGATCTCCCACCCATCGCCTCCAACCTCATCGTTCCCCAACCCCGCCCCACCCGCTTCTATCTCCTTCCCAAAATCCACAAACCTGAATGCCCTGGTTGACCCATTGTCTCAGCCTGCTCCTGCCCCACTGAACGCATCTCCACCTACCTAGACTCCATTTTCACCCCCTTGGTCCAGGAACTCCCTACCTATGCCCGTGACACCACCCACGCCCTCCATTTCCTCCAGAACTTCCAATTCCCCGGTCCCCAACACCTCATTTTTACAATGGACGTCCTGTCCCTATACACCTATATTCCCCATGCTGATGGCCTAAAGGCCCTCCATTTCTTCCTGTCCCGCAGACCTGACTAATCCCCCTCCACTGACACCCTCATCCACTCAGCCGAACTCGTCCTCACCCTCAACAACTTCTCTTTCAATTCCTCCCACTTCCTACAGACAAACGGGGCGGCCATGGGTACCCGCATGGGCCCAAGCTATGCCTGCCCCTTTGTAGGTTACGTGGAACAATCCCTCTTCCATACCTACACTGGCCCTAAACCCCACCTCTTCTTCCGTTACATTGAGGACCGTATCGGTGCCGCCTCGTGCTCCCACGAGGAACTCAAACAGTTCATCCCCTTCACCAACACCTTCCACTCCAACCTGAAGTTCTCCTGGACCATCTCTAACACCTCTCTCTCCTTCCTGGACCTCTCTGTCTCCATCTCCGGTAACCACCTAGAAACTGATATCCATTTCAAGCCCACCGACTCCCACAGCGACCTAGAATACACCTCCTCCCACCCACCTTCCTGCAAAAATGCCATCCCCTATTCCCAATTCCTTCACCTCTGCCGCATCTGCTCCCAGGATGAGGTATTCCACACCCGTACATCTCAGATGTCCTTATTCTTCAAGGACCGCAACTTCCCCCCCGCAGTGGTCGAGATCGCCCTCGACCATGTCTCCCGCATTTCTCGCAACTCATCCCTCACACCCCTTCCCCGCAATAATAACCAAAAAAGAATCCCCCTTGTCCTCACGTACCACCCCACCAACCTCCGGATCCAATGCATCATCCTCCAACACTTCCGCCATCTGCAATCCGACACCACCACCAAAGACATTTTTCCCTCCCCACCCTTTTTCTGCTTTCCGGAGGGACCACTCTCTCCATGACTCCCTTGTCAGCTCCACACTCCCCTCCAGCCCCACCATACCTGGCACTTTTCCCTGCAACTGCAGGAAGTGCTACACCTGCCCCCACACCTCGTCCCTCACACCTATCTCAGGCCCCAAGAAGACTTTCCACATCAGGCAGATGTTCACCTTCACATCTGTCAATGTGGTATACTGCATCCACTGTACCCGTTGTGGCCTCCTCTACATCGGGGAAACCGAGCGGAGGCTTGGGGACCGATTTGCAGAACACCTGCGCTCAGTTCGCAACAAACAACTGCACCTCCCAGTCGCGAACCAGTCCCATTTCTCAGACGACATGTCCATCCTGGGCCTCCTGCAATGCCACAATGATGCCACCCAAAGGTTGCGGGAACAGCATATTCAGCCTGGGAACCCTGCAGCTCAATGGCATCAATGTGGATTTCACAAGCTTCAAAGTCTCCCCTCCCCCAACCGCATCCCAAAACCAGCCCAGCTCGTCCCTGCCTCCCTAACCTGTTCTTCCTCTCACCTATCCCCTCCTCCCACCTCAAGCCCCAGCCCCATCTCCTATCTACTAACCTCATCCCGCGCCCTTGACCTGTCCGTCCTCCCTGGACTGACCTATCTCCTTCCTACCTCCCCACCTACACTGACCTTTACTGGCTCCATCCCCGCTTCTTTGACTTGTCTGTCTCCTCTCCACCTATCCTCTCCTCTATCCATCCTCTATCCGCCTCCCCCTCTCTCCCTATTTATTTCAGAACCCTCTTCCCCTCCCCCATTTCTGATGAAGGGTCTAGGCCCGAAACATCAAGCTTTCCTGCTCCTCTGATGCTGCTTGGCCTGCTGTGTTCATCTAGCTCCACACCTTGTTATCTCGGATTCTCCAGCATCTGCAGTACCTTTTATCTCTGGGACCACAGGAAATTTGGTTCTTTGTGAAACAATGATCAACCCAAAATTGATTTGGTGGGTCTAAGGTAAGGGGTTTTAAAGTCTTTTCACTTAAAACACCAATTCCAAATTTTAAATTTATAACATGGTCCTCAACTGTGAAAGTATAAATAACTAGCCTGTAAGAAACAGCTGGATTTTATAAATACTTGACAAAATCAATTCTAAAGGTTCTCATATTTCACGGCCCAGGATCCCTTGAATGTTGACAGATGGTGATACTTTTTTTTCTACCTATAAAGTGATGTCCCATTGAATTGTGCATCAGACAATTGAACCACAGAAGCAATGGGAAAACTGTGCCGTAAAAGACTCTGAGTTTCAAACTTTTATCCATAATTCGTAAAGTCATTTATTCCTTATTAGGAAATGGTTCAGATTAAACCCCTTTTCACTGGGTTAAAATGAAGCATATGAGGTGTCATCTCATCTCTGTAAGTGGAGACATAATGGCTAATCAAACATCTATAACTCCAGGCCTCAGAAACTAACATTTCTCTGTGTGAGAGAAATAGGGTGCTGAGAGGCTGCACAAGCAATGTTACAGCTTCATACGAAATATCATAAAACATTTATCTAACATTTCCAGGAACACCAGAATTTCAGAATAAATGGTTCAAGCAGAATATCACAATGTCTTTTTAAATATATACATGTGTTGATCTATAGATACAGTTCATTGTCAAAGTCAGCTGGCAAACCTATGCCTTTTCAAAAAAAAACTTGTTTCATGTATGTTTCACAACTAATGCACGTTGCTGAATTCAAACTTTTTAACTTAATTATCTGAAGCCTCATAAAATAACTTTGAATTGCACCTAGCGTAATTAAAGTAGATGCAATTGTTTAATCCAGACATTTGGCACATTAAGACAGGAAGATGAGTTCCTCACAAGCAGTTGCCTTGTTACTTGTCTCACAGGCAATAATTCAAACTAAACTGTTTATAAAACTGTTTTTTTTGACACCTCTAAAGTCATTAGCCAGGAAGATAAATTCCTCATAAAAACTGACCTGTTAATTGTCTCATTAGCTGAAATCCAACTAACTTGTTAAATTTGGTTAATAGGACAGCAAGAGCAAAATCATAAAATGTTACTTCAAACCAACATAACAATTTTAAATTTAGCAATATTATCAAAATTTTACAGAGGAACATTACAAATAACAATGTTAACAGAAATCACAGAGCCACAAACAGAATCAAATCAATGTTCTGCACGTGAAAGACTTACCAATCATCCAAGTCCAAACCAAATGTATTTTGGAAGAAGAGCTGTGAAAACTCCAGGCTTCCTGAATTTATGAACTCAGAGACTTAGGGAGATAAAATAGTGATCGTTGCAATTATACACAGGAATGTATAGATGATGACCACAGGAAAAAATCTTGAGAGATGATGTATAAGGTAATTGTTCTGACAGGTTTGATGTTAGAGATTGCATTAATCTTCACCAGTCTGATGAAGTCATAAAGAGGAAAGGCAGGACACCTTAGGATGTTGTAGGGTGAAGACTTTTATTTACAGGTCTCCCAATAATCTTAGTAGCAATGGCTAATTTATAGAAGCAACTTGTACCTGATTGTTATCATGCAAGAAAGTGTATTTTGTTTAAGACAAGAGTCTCATCTCATGAGAGATAACAAGGTGTAGACCTGGATGAACACAGCACGCCAAGCAGCATCAGAGGAGCAGGAAGGCTGATGTTTCGGGCCTAGACCAATTTCTGAAGAAAAGTCTAGGTCTGAAACGTTAGCTTTCCTGCTCCTCTGATGCTGCTTGGCCTGCTGTGTTAATCCAGCTCTACACCTTGTTGTCTAAGAGAAAAGGATAGTGGCAGCAAACTACCCAATCACAAGCTGATAGTGGTCGACTTTGCAGCACAAACAACATGGTAACTGCAGTGGTCATCATTACTTAATCCAACAATGTAACATGAAATGCCTCGGTATTTTACCAGCCGTCTACCCAGATCCATTCCCACCACCCATAGGTTGTTAAAATTCTGCCCGCAGATTGAGCAACTTAAGGCAAATGATTTTACAGCAATCCAGTCAATAAATAATGCACATCTGCTCAATGTCTTTGATTGAGGATCATGCTCCAATTCTTTTATTATTCTGCCCTCGCGAATAGACACTTTTTCAATTGTTGGATTTTTCATTTTATCAACTTCAGGTTGGCATATTTATATATTTTTAATATTTTTAACAGATTTTGTAGTTTTAGTCTGGTAGCTTGCAGTACAAACGTTTTTCACAACAATGGTTACTTCATACCATCAAACAATTCATAATCCTTCCTGTGCTTTTCAGCTGTTCTGATTTTTTCCAAGTCGGGTGTATCTCTCTAGAATTTTAACACCAATACCAGTTAAGAGTGGAAGTGAGACTCAGGCCCATATGAGCCTGAAATATGGGACTGCATTAAAGTGGGACTGGGCTGAATCACATTTTTGTGATATGTTCTCCTGACCAAGGTTGGTGCAAAAGTATATAAAGTTGTAGTGATAGTGTTCCTACCCCTGGAGCAGAAGGCTTGGGTTTTAATCCCATCTGTTCCAGAGTTGTGTAATAACATCTCTGAACAGGTTGATAGAACAATAAGCAAAACAAAATGTTGCCATAGTCTTACTGGTCATAAGGCTTCTCTCTCATTAAGTTGTGGTTGAAACATAAGAGTCACCATACCTCAGGATGGGCAGAGGTGAGAAGGAGACACCTTAAGGGTAACTCTAGTCAGTGCAGGAATGGAGACCACTGTGTTGGTGTTTCAACAGACCAGTCAACCAGCTAACTCAGCCAACTGACTCCCTAACTAAGCACTGGAACAGAAATTGAAAGTACTTCAAAGGTAATTATTTTTAGGTGAGGTTTAATTTTTTAATGTTACGTGGGGAGAGAAATATAATTTGTGTTTGCCTGCTAAGTGTCTGATTGTACTAGTACCAGATATCATAAATGGCAAAATGATCTGCATCTTGATACTTCAGTCAATTGCAGAATTATCTTTACAGAGGTGCACAATTGCAACTAACAATTACAGAAATAGCAATGCTTGCTTCCAATTTTGTCTTTGTTTTAAAGAAGAACAAATATACAAGAAACGTCTCTCAGTAAAAGTTCTCATTTACACTTTTAACATTTACATCTTTACTAGATTTTAGCTTGGATCTACACACTTTCTGGTTTATTGTAATGTTTTGTTTAAAGTATGATCCTCATGAATAAATTATAATTAATTACACCACTGTCCCACAAGGCTTTACTGTGATGTCGTTCTCAATTCAAACTCCGGAGTAGTAACACAATAAGGGTTAACTCAGGGAAAAAAATACACATGATAGTGGTTTGTTTGAAACTTTGACAGCATCTTGTGTCATTTTTTTCTGGTAGGATCTTCCAGTCCTAGAAGAAGCAAGAAGAATGACAGCTGGGGAATCTAATGGATTGAGAGTTTAAATTCCAGATCTTAACAGCAGGGTAACCTTTTCCAACTAAGCTCTTTGATCTTGTAACACAGGATTGCCATCATGATTGGGGCATTAGAAAAGCTAGCTGCATGTTTTTGCATCCCATTAAAAGTACAACTTCCTGGAATTAGATGCTAAAACCAAAGTGAGAGCTGAGTGCATTCACAAACTCAACTGTAATTTAAAAGTCATGCAGGTTGCCTTCTTCCTGGATTTCCAAGTAAGTATTTGCATTATGTCTTTCTAGCTTTAAACCAAGGGCAATGATGGATTTGCATCCAAATGCAATGAAAATGTCACAGTGATAAAGTCACCCGTCTTGTAGTGGCAGGATAAAACAAAATCAAAGCAACAATGGGACAGTCAGTGAGGAAAGGAGAAGCAATGGCTGGGTGAGTGTGTGGATCTATTAATATGAAAGAGAAAGTGTAGAAAGTGTAGCATATTCCTGCCCTGTATGATTTGAGGTGATGGTTGGGCAGGGTGCACCACAGAGAGATGGGTGTCAAGGGAATGAACATTGTTGTTGAATATTTATGTCTGATTATCAAAATGGTACTGCAGCTAGACCTTTCTCTGCGTAGATGGAGTTCACATTTAAAATTTTTGACTGACTAGAGGGGCAACCTATTAATCATGAGTCTAGAGAATAGAGACTCACGAACACCTGAGTTCACTCCCAAAGTACCCGCATCATTCCAATACCAGTGGCATCAATTTCCAATGAGATCCCATGAAGAATGGGACCCACATACCTTGTGTACTGATTGGCATCTTATGATGCGGATGAAACAATGCAGGAAATAAGAGATAACAAGGTGCAGAGCTGGATGATCACAGCAGGCCAAACAGCATCAGAGGAGCAGGAAAGCTGACATTTCGGGCTGATTTTTCTTCAGAAAAATTTTTCTGAAGAAGGGTCTAGGCCGGAAACGTCAGCTTTCCTGCTCCTCTGATCCTGCTTGGCCTGCTGTGTTCATCCAGCTCTGCACCTTGTTATCTCAGATTCTCCAGCATCTGCAATTCCTACTATCTCAGGAAATGAGAGAGATGCGTTTCTGAAGAAGTCCAGTCAATGGAGGACAATAGCCTCCAGGACTGGAAACTTCAGTTTCCTAACTGAAAGCTCATGTTGGATAATGAAGGCTGTGGGGCCATTCATCTCACCCTTTGTCCCCAGAAACCTGAAAAAAACATGATGACGTTATACATCAATGTACTGTACTCAAATCTTTTGAAACCAACAAGACTTGTGGCACAGGACACCCCTGCCCTTCTTGCAGCCACCGTACAGCTAAGGAGGAACCAATGCCAAATGAAGGAACAGAAACACCAGGCATAGGCTGTGGACCAACCTGCAACAGTGCTAGATCTCTTCCCAAGCAAGGAATGGAACTCAGTGGTTTATATCATCACACAGACCTAAAGACCATTTAACCAAGCAATCTCAGGGAAGCTGGTGGCTCAACGTAACGTGAAATAAACGAGCAATGACAAACGAAACAGGAAACTGATCAAATACTCAGTGCAAATGACAGATCAAAGAAACCAATCTTACTGACTGGTTTCTAATCACTGTCCCACAGATCATCTGACTTTGAGGAGGATTAAGCAAAGTTTATATCACTAATGCGGATTCACTTAAAACTTAGTAGAACTGTCCAGATGTTTCAAATGCTATGATCAGGGTTAATCTGACAGGCACTTCAAGATGAATTACTTAAACAGAAGCTAACAAACTCTCTTAATAGTTCACATTCTGTACTTCAGTTCACAATTTGTGAATCATAAATACACAACTCAAATGACAGAACAAAGGACATAAGAAATAGAAGAAAGGGAAGGTCATTTGATCCTTCGAAGGAGCCCCACCATTCAATAAGTTCATGGCAGACCAACTTTTGCTCTCAACTACTTCTTTCATGGCAGCTCAGCATAGTCATTAATTCTCCAATGCTTGAAAAGGTTATCAGTGACCTAGCCTTGACAACTCTTGGGGAATAGAGAATTCCAGACATTCATTGCCCTCCAGAAGAAGAAATTCCTTGCTCAGTTTTAACTAAGTGTCTCCTTATTCATTAACTATGTCCCTACTTTAAGATTCCCCTGCTAGTGGGAACATATTGTCAAAATCTACCCTGTTAAGGCCCCTCAGAGTTTTACAAGTTTGAATAAAATCACCTCTCACTCTTCTAAACTCTAATGAATAAGGGTTTAACTCATTCAACCTATCTTGTCCATTTAGCTGCATCATCCTTGGAATCAGCCAGTGACTTTCTTTTGCCAATACAACCTTTTTCAAATATGGGGACAAAAACTGTACATAGTACTCCATGCGCAACACCATGTTAGCTATAACAAGACTTTCTTGTTTTTAATCTCAAATCCCCAAGCAATAAAATGCCAAAATCCTCTTTGCCTTGTAAATACATGCTAATGTTTTGTGTTTCATGCACAAGAACACCCAGATCCCTGTGTTACACTCTTTAAGAGTGTCTTTCTATTTAAATAATAATCTGCCTTTTGATTCTTCCTACCAAAGTGCATGACCTCACACTTCCTTACAATTAACATCATGTGGCAAAGTTTTATTCACTAACTCAACCTACTTATATCTCCTTGCAGATTCCTTATATCCTCATTACAAAATGCCCCCTGGCCTATTTTTGCATTGTAAGCAAATTTGGATATATTACACTCAGCTGTCTCCACCGTGTCATTAAATAATTAAGGTCTTAGGACTGATCCTCATGGCACTCCATTAGTTCCATCTTTCAAACGTTAAGGAACCTATTCAAGATGCCTCTGTGACAATTACATTCGATTCTTCTATTTAGTCATTTCTGTGGAATTTTACAATCAAATATAACATGAAATATAACGAAACTTAGCAATCATTGTCTATTTTTGGCCTGTTGCTAACAACCGAAAGAAATTGGATTTAGACAACCAACCGAGAGAACAGAAGAGAATATGCTTGCTGCTCTAATTGCCTACCTCAGAAAATTCCTGAGGGATGAAGTTAAATCTTCACTGTACCCCATGTCCCCAAGCATTTGTGAAAAGCTGCTATTTGTTTACTTATTCATGGGACATGACTATCGCTGACTGGGCCAGCATATATTGTTCAACCACAATTGCCCATAAGAAGGTGGTATTGAACTGTGTTTGTGAACTGTTGTAGTCTTTGGACTGTGTGTCCACACTGAGTGCTCCGTCAGGGATTTTTTTTGTCAGAAGTTTGGTTCAATGACTGAGAAGGAGTGATGCTTTAATCCTAAATCAGATTATTATCATATCGTAGGTTCTGACGATGAAGCCTGAGGCCAAATAGATCTAGGCAACAGATGATTCTTACGTGCTCATTAAGAGATAATTCATCATCATTGTCATCTCTGGATTCAAAATATTAGCTTTGCTCTCTTCCTACAGATGCTGCCAGACCTAGAGCCATAGAGTCACACAGCATGGAAGCAGACCCTTCAGTCCAACTTGTCAACTCCGATCAGACATCTTAATCTGATCAAGTCACATTTGCCAGAATTTGGCTCATTTCCCTCTAAATCCTTCCTATTCATATTCCCATTATGCTGCCTTTTAAATGTTGTAATTATATCCACCTCCACCACTTCATTTGGCAGCCATTCACAGACACAGACCACCCTCTATATGAAAAAAGTTACCCCTGAGGTCCTTTTTAAATCTTTCCCCTCATACCTTAAACCTATGCCCTCTCGATTTTCCCCACCCTAGGGGAAATAAACCCTTGGCTAGTCACCCTATTGCTGAGTTTGTCCAGCAATTTTTGTGTTTTGTTTCAGATCTTCAGTGCCCGCAGTTCGTTGTTTTATTTTGTTGGTGTGTTAGAGTTTTATGATGAACGAATTGAAACAAAATTCTGCAAAGAAAAGCATATGTTTGGACCATTGCTGGCTAAACATTTAACCTCTGTCATTTAACAAGGATGGTATGTGACAAGTGGTTCATTAATGACGGCACAAGGGCGAAGGATGCAGGTTAATGCTGGGATATCTGGTGAGTGGTGCATTGTTCCAGTGTTTGCTCAATGTAATATGGAATGGGAATTGGACATGAGAGAAACCATAGAGCCATGGTAGGTAATTAATGAGGTGAGTTTGGTAAAATTGCCTCGCGATGATAAACCTTCCAAAAAACACCAAGTAACTTAACCAAAGAAATGTAAAATTCATCGCTGAAATATTATTGCTGGAGACAAGGTATTAATGTTGTTATCTATCTCTGGGGATCCATTAAAAGCAAAGTTCGTTGGACCTTAACAAATCAAAAAGAAACTCAATGATGTAGGTTATGTAACGAATACTACAAGTGGGAGAAATAATTAGTGAGTGTGTCGTTTTAATCTATTCAAGAGATATAATAGTCAGCAGCAAAGTGTAATTATAATAATGGAAGAAGTAAGAGTGAAAAGTAAATGTCAGAATAATTAGAAATGAATAAAAAAGTTAAAAATTCAACAGTTAATTCTCCAGCAATTAGATTGGATAATTTAATATTTGCTAAATAACATAAGATTTTATCTTCCAGAAAACTATCAAAATTACTTAAAAATGCCAAGATAATTTGAGTGAATAGGTGAGGAAAAATCTCCTTGGCCATTTATGATGCCAATGTGTGGGAATTCTATATCTTGTATAAGTAAGGAATGCCTTGGGTTTGTTAGTTCTCATACATAAAGACTGTACAGAATTGAACTGCTCTCATGACTACATGTGCATATAAAGATTTCTATGAATAAAGTATATCTTGAAATTTTAAAAATGCTTCATTTCTATAAAATACCATCCTTACAGGCTCAGTGCAGAGAAATTAGCTCAATTGAAGCAAGAAATTAAGATCATGATGGACAATGGTGTTATTGAACCATGTCATAATAGCTAGAGTTCACCTATCATGGTGATTCCAAAACCAGATGGGTTCCAATGATTCTGTATTGATTGTCACAAAATTAACATGGTAACAAAGGTGGACTAATATCTTATCCAAGACTGAAGAACAGCATTGAAAAATAGGAAATGCGCAATTCAAAATCAACTTGCTAAGGGAATATTGGCAAATTCCGTTGACTTATAGAACCAAAGAAATAAGAGTTTTGTAACAGTTGCTGGACTTTATCAGTGCAAAGTAAGATTGGTGGAATGAAAAATGCAGCAATAATATTCCAACAATTAGGCAGTTAAAGCATGGTCTGGTCTACATTGACAACTGTATTGATTTTGGCCAAAACTGGGAAGAGCATTTACTTCATATGTCTGAACCGATTGATCAGCTACAAAGAACCAGTTCATACACAAATCTGGCTAAAAGTGAATTTACCAAATCAAAAATAACATATTTGGGCTAAACTGTGGTACAAAACTAAGTAGCACCTAGAGAGCTGGACATCAAGGCTACGTGAGATTTTTGATGCCTACGACAAACATGCGAAACTTTGTTGTATGTTGGCATGAGCTAATTTTATTGGAAGTTTGTTCTGAACTTTAGCATTCTAGTGGCTCCTTTAACAAATTATAAAAGAACAACACAAAAATTGAATGAGTACAAGAATGTCAGAGGGCTTTTGATGATTTGAAAGCTGTGCTAACAATCACAACTGACCAATCTTCTATGTGAGATGCGCATGTCACAGGCTGGACCAACATTTATTGTCCATTTGTAGTTGCCCTTAAGAAAGTGGTGGTGAACTGCTTTCTTGATCTGCTGTGATCTGTTTATTGTAGGTAACCCCACAATGCTGTCACAGAAGAAGTCCCAACATTTTCATCCAGCAACACTGGAGGAATGGCAACATATTTTCAGGTTAGAATAGCGTGCAGTTTGGAGGGGACCTTGCAAGTGCTGAGGTTCCCATGTATCTGCCCCACTTGTCCTTCTAGATTGTGGGTTTGGAAAGTGTTGTCTAAGGATCTTTGGTAAATTTCTGCAGTACATCTTGTAGATAGTGCACACTGCTGCTATTGAGTGTCAGTGGTAGAGAGAGTGAATGTTTGTAGGCCTAATCAAGCAGGCTTCTTCATCCTGGAAAGTGTCAAGCTTCTTGAGCATTGTTGAAGCAGCATTCACCAAAGCAAGTTGGAAGTACTGACTTGTGCCTTGTCAAAAGGTGATTACTGGTTGCAAAATTTTTATTCTGTTATCTACTTTTTGTAGCTGCAGCACTTATATGGCCAGTCCAGTTTAGTCTTCATCCAATGCCATCAGCTCTCAACTGATATTATGTAGATTGAATCAAATTGTCTTCTTCAGTTCCCCGTTTTGAATAGATATAATACGTAGAACATAGAACAGCTTATCACAGGAACAGGCCCTTCAGCCCAACATCTCTGTGTCTACCAAGATGCTTTCAAAACTAAGTATGTGATCTGAATGCCTCTATTCCCTGTCTGTTCACGTGTCTGTCTAAATGCCTCTTAAACATTGTTATTCCATTTGCTTTCCCACCTCCTCTGGCTGTGCATTCCAGGCACTGACCACCCTCTGTGTAAAAAAACGGTTTAAACTTGCCCCTCTAACCTTAAACCTATACCCCTTAGTATTTTACTTTACCACACTGGGAAAAAAAAATCTCTAACTATCCATTCTATCTACATTTCTACCAATTTTATAAGCTTCTATCAGGTCACCCTTGAGCTTCCGATGCTCTAGTGAAAACAATCCAAATTTCAACAGCCCCCCCTTGCAGATACTGCACTTCAAATCAGGCAAAATCCTGGTAAATATCTGTTGTAACCTTTACAAAGCCTCCACATTCTTCCTCCTGTATGATCAGAACAGCACACAACACTCCAAATGGGGTTGAACTAAAATTTTAGAAAGCTGCAGCAGGACTTGCCAACTTTTATCATCAATACCCTAACCGATGAAAACAAGCATGCCTTCTTCATCAACTTATCCACTTGTGCTGCCACTTTCAAGGAGATGTGGACTTCCGCCCCAAGGTCCCTTGAAATGTCAATACTCCAAGTGGAACCTGCCATGTACTGTATACTTTCCTCTTGCATTTAACTTCTAAACCCTGGAACATTGAGCTGCCAGTCCTGCCTTCTTCTTGAGCATGTTTTTGTAGATTGTACAACACTGTAGTTCCATGTACTAATCCAGGCTCTAAGCTCATCCTCTTTACCTATGATAGTCCTTCTATTAAAATAAATACATTTCAGACTGCCAGTCCCACTGCGTTCATTAGCCTGCTCCTGCCTAGTCTTCCTATTACACTAACTTGACTAAACCTCTACCTTCTTCTCAATCATTGCACATTCTAACCAAATACTCTCGTTCCTACTCCCCTGCCACACGAGTTTAAACTCTCTCAAGTGGCACTAGCAAACCTCCCTGCCACGATATTAGTGCCTCTCCAGTTAAAGCTCAACTCATCCTTCTTGTAAGACCCTCTTGCCTTGGAAAAGATCTCAATGATCCAGGTATCTGAATCCCTCCCTCCTACACCAGCTCCCTAGCCATGCATTCAGCGGTTTTATCTTCCTATGGCTGACCTATTGGGGAGGCAATGGCTTAGTGGCATTATCGCTGGACTGTTAATCCAGAGATCCAGGTAACATTCTGGGGACCCAGGTTTAAATCCCACAATGGCAGATCATGGAATTTGAATCTAATAAATATCTGGAATTAAGAGTCTAACAATGACAGTGAATCCATTGTCAGTTGTCAGGAAAAACCCAGCTGGTTCACTAATGTCCTTTAGGGAAGAAAACTGCCATCCTTGCCTGGTGTGGCCTATTTGTGACTCCAGGCCCACAGCAATGTGATTGACTCTTAACTGCTCTCTGGGCAATTAGGGATGGACAATAAATGCTACCTAGCCAGTGGCACTCTCATCCTGTGAATGAACAAAGAAAAAAACCTCACGAGCTCATTGTACAGGGTGTAATCCTAAGATTACAAACCCAGAGGTCCTCCTTTTCAACTGACTACCAAACTCCCTAAATTTCTTGGATAACAAGGCGTGGAGCTGAATGAACACAGCAGCATCAGAGAAGCAGGAAAGCCTACTATCCCTAAATTTCTTTGCGGGACCTCATCTCTCTTACTACTTATGCCATTAAATCCAATATGAACCACAACCTCCACTTGCTCGCCCTCTTTTTCAGAATATCCTGCGTCCACAGAGACACTTTGTCGACCCTGGCACCAGGGAAACAACACACCAACTTGGAGATAGTAAGAACTGCCGATGGTGAATTCAGACAGACCACAGTATGGAGCTGGAGGAACACAGCAGTCCAGGAAGCATCAGAGGAGTAGGAAAGTTGACTTTTCAGGTCACCACCTTGGAGTCTTGTTCACGACCACAGCAATGCCAACTATGCCCCGACTATAGAGTCCCCTATCACGACTGCTTGCCTACAGTCTGACCCTCCCAGCTGTATAACAGAAGTAATCATGGTGCCACTTATCTGGCTGCTGCTGCTTTCCCTTGAGAGGTCATCCTCCAAAACAGTATCCATAACAAATAAGAGATAGTGGGAACTGCCAATGCTGGAGAATCTGATATAACAAGGTGCAGAGCTGGATGAACACAGCAGGCCAAGCAGCATCAGAGGAGCAGGAAAGCTGATGTTTCGGGGCTAGACCTTTCTTCAGAAATAGGGGAGGGGCAGGGGATTCTGAAATAAATAGGGAGAGGGGGGAGGCAGATAGAAGATGGGTAAAGGAGAAGATAGCTCGACATCTCCGAGGCCAGATGCCAGCTCTCTGACACCTCCTCCTACCGCCCCCTTGATCATGACCCCACCCCCGAACACCAAAACATCATCTCCCAAACCATCCACAACCTCACCAATTCAGGTCACCTCCCACCCACAGCCTCCAACCTCATTGTTCCACAACCCCGCACCGCCTGTTTCTATCTCCTTCCCAAAATCCGCAAAACTGACTGCCCTCGTCAACCCATTGTCTCCGCCTGCTCCTGCCCCACCAAATTTATCTCCACCTATCTTGACTCCATTTTGTCCTCCTTGGTCCAGGAACTCCCCACCTATGTCAGGGACACTACCCACGCCCTCCACCTCTCCCAAAACTTCTAATTCCCTGGTCCCCAACACCTCATCTTTAACATGGACGTCCAGTCCCTATACACCTTCATTCCCCATTCAGATGGCCTAAAGGCCTTCTGCTTCTTCCTGTCCCTCAGGTCCGACCAGTCCCCCTCCACGGACACCCTCATCCGCTTAGCCGAACTCGTCCTCACCCTCAACAAATTCTCATTCATTCCCTCCCACTTCCTACAGACAAAGGGGTAGCCATGGGTACCCACATGGGCCCAAGCTATGCCTGCCTCTTTGTAGGTTACGTGGAACAATCTGTCTTCCGTAGCTACACTGGTCCTAAACCCCACCTCTTCTTCTGTTACATTGATGACTATATCGGCGCCGCCTCGTGCTCCCACGAGGAGCTCAGACAGTTCACCCACTTCACCAACACCTTCCACCCCAACCTTAAGCTCGCCTGGACCATCTCTGATACCTCTCTCCTTCTTGGACCTCTCTGTTTCCATCTCCGGTAACCACCTGGAAACCGATATCCATTTCAAGCCCACCGACTCCCACAGCTACCTAGAATACACTTCCTCCCACCCACCTTCCTGCAAAAATACCATCCCCTATTCCCAATTCCTTTGCCTCCGCAGCATCTGCTCCCAGGATGAGGCATTCCACTCCCAAACATCTCAGATGTCCTCGTTTTTCAAGGACCACAACATCCCCCCCTCTGTGGTCGAGATCGCCCTTGACTGTGTTTCTCGCAATTTCCGCAACTCATCCCTCACACCCCGTCCCCACAATAACAACCAAAAAAGAATCCCCCTCGTCCTCACGTACCACCCCACCAACCTCTGGATCCAACGCATCATCCTCCGACACTTCCACCACTGCAATCCCACCCCACCACCAAAGATATTTTTCCCTCCCCACCCTTATCTGCTTTCCGGAGGGACCACTCTCTCCGGGACTTCCTTGTCCACTCCACACTCCCCTCCAGCCACACCACACCCGGCACTTTTCCCTGCAACCGCAGGAAGTGCTGCACCTGCCCCTACACCTCCACCCCTCACTCCCATCCCAGACCCCAAGAAGACTTTCCACATCAAGCAGATGTTCACCTGCACATCAGCTAATGTGGTATACTGTATCCACTGTTCCCATTGTGGCCTCCTCTACATCGGGGAAACCAAGCGGCGGCTTGGGGACCGCTTTGTGGAACACCTACGCTTGTTTCACACTAAACAATTGCACCTCCCAGTCGTGAACCATTTCAACTCCCCCTCCCATTCCTCAGACGACATGTCCATCCTGGGCCTCCTGCAATGCCACAAAGATGCCACCCGAAGGCTGCAGGAACAGCACCTCATATTCTGCTTGGGAACCCTGCAGCCCAATGGTATCAATGTGGACTTCTCAAGCTTCAAAATCTCCCCTCCCACCAACTCATCCTGAAACCAGCCCAGCTTATCCCCACCTCCCTCACCTGTCCTTCCTCCTATCTATCCGCTTCTCTCACCTCAAGCCCCACACCCATCTCCTACCTACTAACCTCATCCCGCCCCCTTGACCTGTCTGTCCTCCTTGGACTGACCTATCCCCTCCCTACCTCCTCACCTACACTCACCTTTACTGGCTCCATCCCCGTCTCTTTGACCTGTCTGTCTCCTCTCCACCTATCTTCTCATCTATCCATCTTCTATCCGCCTCCCCCTTTCTCCCTATTTATTTCAGAACCCCCTTCCCCTCCCCCATTTCTCAAGAAGGGTCCAGGCCCGAAACGTCAGCTTTCCTGCTCCTCTGATGGTGCTTGGCCTGCTGTGTTCATCTAGCTCTACACCTTGTTATCTCATTTACAATTTACTTAAATGCTCATAATGATGTCATCGTTTCCCCAATGCATTTTGGCCTGTATCTGTACTTTCGTTGCAATATCAGTCAATATTTCAATGTTTAAAAGAGTTGTAAGGCTTGGGAATGAATGTACAGGTCATAATGAAGTTCCCTTTCGAAGTGTACAAGACAATTTGGACCAGTATGTTATGCAGCATTTGTATGTTTTACTGGATTTTCCTCTTGGGACTGCAACCTTGCTATGTTGTAAAGTATTTTGTGTTCTTATTACATTTCAAGTTTCAAATAAAGAGAACTCTATCTTGTTTTATC
Organism: Ginglymostoma cirratum; assembly: GCA_024137785.1. Classification (NCBI taxonomy): domain Eukaryota; kingdom Metazoa; phylum Chordata; class Chondrichthyes; order Orectolobiformes; family Ginglymostomatidae; genus Ginglymostoma; species Ginglymostoma cirratum. The sequence continues at coordinate 71,766,489 of JAHRHZ010000144.1, forward strand.
TGCAAGTCAGTTGCACAGGGTACTCAGTCTGTCTCAGTCTGATTCGGACTGTTTCACTAACATTACATGCTCAGCCAGATACAGTTGTGTATTATGTTCTGAAAACTTTACTCATGCTTAACTTCAGTGCCTAGCTCTAATCTGTTAAAATATAAAATGTTTCATTTTAAAATTTCAACATTTCAATTTCCTGCTGCTTTGCCATGATGGTGTTGCCATGACTTAGCTGCCACCCCCAAATCTTAGCACCTCAGGTCATTTCTTAGTTTATCTAGTTGTTACACTAGCCCTGCTCCTGACAAACTACAGGAAAAGATCAATGATATTCTTATTCTGTTTTTAGCTGTCAAAAATAGTAAATCATATAATACTATGTTTAGAGCTCTACAGATTCCCAAAATTGCAAGCCTTCACTCCAAAAATGAACTCTCCTTTGCCTTAAAAATGGATTAGAGAACTCGGGATGAATATGATTCAGATTGGTTACTCATGTGTCTGCAAAATCAAGTTGGCATCTTTGATTTTCATTATGATAGGTGTCTTAATTTAATTAACATTTTGTTCCTTCAATAAAGGGAATGTTCCATTTCAAGCCCCTGTGTGATCAGTAAGATATACAGTGTATTTAAAAGTCAGTAAGTTAACAGAATTTACTTTGAGACAGGTCTTTTCACATACCCAGGGCATCATGAGGCCATTCGCAACTAGCGAAGGGTAATAAAAATATAGAGATTTAAAATGTAGGAACAAGAGTCGGACGCTTGGACCTTTGAGCCTACTCCACCATCCAATATGATCATGGCTGATCATCCAACTCAGTTTCCTATTCCCACTTTCTCCCCATACCCATTGATCCCTTTAGTTTGAAGAGCTATATCTGTGTCTTTCTTAAAAGTCTTCAATCTTTTGGCCTTAACAGTTTCCTGTGGGGAGAATTGCTCAGGCTCGGCATTCTCTAGTTGAAGAAATATTTCCTGATCTCAGTTCTAAAAGGCCTACCCTTTATCCATTGACTCTGGTTCAATGCACTGGACACCTTGGTCATCCAACCTACATTTAACCTGTAGGTCTAATCCTGTGAGTAACCCTGTTAATACTGTTAAAATGCAGGTCAAAAAGTTTTTTTTTCTATTTAATTGGAATTGTAGATTGTGTATGTTTTCAGTTTGCTCCAACAATGTTACATTTAGCTCAAGAAGTTGTATAAGCTGGGAAAGAGAATACCTATAATTTAATGCATATATTGTCAAAAACTGAAAATTTTGCATGTAGAAACAAATCTTTAATACCTGCATTAGGCTGTCCAGCTTGAAATCAAACTACATAAATTACTGAGGAGGAAAAGTCAACTTATTTCCTAGGACTAGCCAAAATTACAGTGAGGAACTGTAATCTTCCAAAATTCTATCAACTTGGGAACTGTCCCTTTAGATTGGAAAATACTCACCTTGCTATTTAAGAAGGATGAGGAAGGAACTGTAGGACATTATAGATTAGTTGGGTGAGTCTATGAATTTGGGTCTGAGGGATAGAAAAATAACTTATTATCTGAACAGAGAGAAACTTTAGAGTGCTTCTCACAGAAGGATCCAGGTGTCTTTATGCACGAATCATCAAAAGCTAGTATGCAGGTGCATATAAAGAAGTAAAGAAGGCAAATGGAATTTTGGCACATTTTGCTAAAACAATGGAGTGTAAAATAAAACAGTTTTGCTGCAAATGTATAAAGCATTAGTGAGACCACACCTGAAATATTCTGTACAGTTTTAGTCCCCTTTCTTGTGGAAGGGCATAGTTGCAATAGAAACAATTTAGAGAAGCTTTACGAGATTGATTCCAGAGATGATGTGTTTGTCTTATGAAGAGAATTTGAGCATGTTAGGCTCGTTATCTTTGGAGTTTAGAAGAATGAACATTGATCTATTTGAGGTATATAAGGTAAGACCATAAATCCATAAGAAATGGGAATGGGAGTAAACTGTTTGTCTCTTCAAGCCTGCTTTATCATTCATTGGTATCTTAGTTCATCTGACAGTACTCACATCCACAGTGCTGTCGTTTCCCCATAACCTTGGACTCCCTACTGATCAAGAATCTATCTGTCTCAGTCTTAAATATAGACAAGAATGCTGCCCCCACAGATCTCTGTGGCAAGGAGTTCCAAAGTCTCACAATCCACTGAGAGAAGTAGTCCTTTCTCATCTCAATCTTAAATTGGCATCCCTTAATTCTGAGACTATGCCATCTGGTCCTGGACTCTCCTCTGAGGGGAAACATCCTCTGAGAATTTACCCTGTCAAAGTCCTTAAGAATATTTCAATGAGATCACCTGTCATTCTTCGAAATTCCAATTAGTAGACTCCTTAGTTGTTCCCCCTACACTCATAAAATAATCCCTTCATACCTGGCATCATCCCAATGAATCTCCTCTGACCTGCCTCCAGTTAAATAATATCTTTTAAATAATGAAGATGAAAAATGTTCAGAGTACTCCAGATATGGTTTCACCAGAACCTTGTACAGTTGCATTAAAACTTCCCTGTAGTCCAACTCCCTTGAAACAAGGGCCAGTATTCCATTAGTCTTCCTGAGATACCTGCTGCACCTATCTGCCAACCTTCTGTATTCTGTGCGCAAGTACCCCCAAGTCCCTTTTTCATAGAATCATCGAGTCATAGAGATGTACAGCTTGGAAACAGACTCTTCAGTCCAAATCGTTCATGCCAACCAGATATCCTAAATTAATCCAGTCCCATTTGCCAGAATTTGGCCCATATCCCTCTATTCTGTTCCTATTCATGTGCCCGTCCACATGCCTTTTAAATGTTGTTATTGTACCAGCACCCACCAATTCCTCTGGCGGGTCATTCTATACATGCAGCACCTTCTGCGTGAATAAGTTGCCCCTTAGGTCCCTTTTAAATTTTTCCCGTTTCACCTAAAACTTATGCCACGAGTTTAAATTCCCCCACCACAGAAAAAGATCTTTGCTATTCATCCTATCCATGCCCCTCATGATTTTATAAACTTCCGTAAGGTCACCCCTCATCCTCTGATATTCCAGGGAAAATAACCCAAACCTATTCACCCTCTCCATATAGCTCCGACCCAGCAACATCTTTGTAAATCTTTTCTGAACCCTTTCAAGTTTCACCACATCTTTCCAATAGCAGGGTGACCAGAAGTGAACACAGTATTCCAAAATATTGGCCTAACCTTTATTGGCCTTTGGGGGCGGCATGGTGGCACAGTGGTTAGCACTGCTACCTCACAGTGCCAGGGACCTAGGTTTGATTCCACCCCCAGGCGACTGTCTGTGTGGAGTTTGCACGTTCTCCCTGTGTCTGCGTAGGTTTCCTTCAGGTGGTGTGGTTTCCTCCCACAGTCCAAAGATGCGCAGGCGAGGTGGGTTAGCCCTGCTAAATTGCCTGCAGTGTTCAGGGATGTTTAGATTATTTGGGTTGTAGGGAGATGGTTCTGGGTGGGATGCTCTGAGGTTCGGTGTGGACTTATTGGGCTGTAGGGCCTGTTTCCACATTGTAGGGATTCTATGATTCAACCAATATCCTGTACAGCCACAACATGACCTCCCAACTCCTGTATCCAGTGCACTGACCAATAAAGGCAAGCACACCAAATGCCTTCTTCACTATCCTGTCTACCTGCGACTCCACTTTCAAGGATCTATGGGCAATCACTCCAAGGTCAGTTTGTTCATCCACACTCCCCAGGACCTGACCATTAAGTGTACAATTCCTGCCCTGATTTGCCATTCCAAAATGCAGCACCTCGCATTTATCTAAAGTAAACTCCATCTGCCACCCTCGGCCCATTGACCCATCTGATCAAAGTCCCTTTGTACTGTGAGACAACTATCTTAGCTCTTCACTACACCACCAATTTTGGCGCCATCTCCAAGTTTACTGACCATACCTCCTACATTCACATCCAAATCAGTTATATGAATGATTTGTGCCACAGCTTTCTACAGCTTTTCTCCTTTTAAATAATATTCTGTTCTTTTGTTTCCCTTCTAAAATGAAAAGCTTCACATTTTCCTACATTATACCCTATTTGCTAAATTTTACCCACTTATTTAACTTGTCATTGTCTCTCTGTAAATTGTTTGAATCTGTCTCACAATCGTCCCTTCCACTGATTTTTATGTCATCTGTAAATTTGGTACAGTACATTCATTTCCTTTCTCCAAGCCATTTATATAAATGTTGCAAACAGTTTTACTCCCACCACTGACCCCTGCGGAACCTTATTGGTCACAGGTTGTCAACCTGACAAAGAAACACTTATCTCCACTTACTGTTTACTGCCCATTAGCCAATTGCCTATCCACACCAAAATACTATCTGCAACACTGTGGTCCCTTAGGTTATTGCTTAATCTTTTGTGAGACACCTTGTCGAAGGCCTTCTGTAAGTTCAAATACCACATAATTACTGGTTCCACTCTATCTTCTCTAGTTGATACACCCTTAACAAATTCAAATAAATTAGTCAATCATGATTTCCCTTTCATTAAGTCACACTGACTCAACTTGATTAGATTATGATTTTTCAAATTTTCTACGATTACTTCCTTAATAATTGATTCCAATACTTTTCTAACAACAAATGCTAGGTTAATCACTGATAGTTATCCACTTTTTGACTCTCTCCCTTTTCAAATAGGGGTATCACACAGTCAGATTTCCAAACTTCTGCTATTTCTCCAGAATCCAATGATTTTTTTTTGAAAAATTACATGCAATGCATTCATTGTCTCTGTCACTACCTCTTTTAGGATCCTAGAATGCAAACTATCAGGCATCTGCGTTTGGCGACATTAGCTTGTCTGATACCACTTATACCATAATAGTGATGGGCCTTAATTGCTCCCTTGTATTCTTTAATGTTAATGGATGCTCAAAATATCTTCCACCATAAAGACTGATGACGAATATCTGTTTAACCCTTCTGCAATCTCCTTGTTCCCTGTAACTATCTCCCTGGATTCATTTTCCAAGGGGCCTATAGTCATTTTGATGTCTTTTTTTCATTTTTATACATTTGAAGAAGATTTTATTGTCGGTTTTTATATTCCTCACCACTTTCCCTGTGTAGTTTATTTCTTTCTTTTTTTATTCGTCCTTTGCCGGATTCTGAATTTATCCTAGTCTTCAGGGCTGTCTCTAATTTTTGCCTCTTTTTGTGCATTTTCTTTCAACTTGACATTCTACTTAACATCCTTGGTCAGTCATGGTTGATTTAACCTGCTAATCTATCTACACAGTAAACTTTAGCTCACTCCTTCCTGATATCATTGTAATTTCCTTTATTTAATTTAAACACAATTATTGGTTCCGCTCTATCCTGTCTAGTTGAGACTCCCTCAACAAACTCAAATAAATTAGTCAATCATGATTTCCCTTTCATGAAGTCATACGGACTCTGCTTGATTAGGTTATGATTTTTCAAATGTTCTACTATTACTTCCTTAATAATTGATTCCAATATTTTTCTCACAACAAATGTTAGGTTATTCACTGATAGTTATCCACTATTTGCCTCTCTCCCTTTTCAAATAAGCGTGTCACACTGTCAGTTTTCCAAACTTCTGTTACTTGTCTAGTTGAGACTTTCCAAAACAAGTTTCTCACTCTCAAACTGAATATTAAATTCTGTCATGTTATGATCATGACTTTCTAGTGGATCCTTTACTCTGAGGTTATTTATTAAATCTGCCTTATTATCAGATCTAAGAAAGCTGCCAGAGAGAATAGATAAGATAGGTATAGAGAGAATGGTTTCTTATGTCGGGTAATCTAGAATGAGAGATCATAGTTTTAGAATAAGGGTAGCAGATTTAAAAGAGATGAGGAGAAATTACCTCACTCAATGAGTTGTGAATCTGTGGAATTCACTTCCCCAGAGTGTAGTGGACATCAGGACACTTAAATTTAAGGAGGAGATAGACTAATTTTTAATTAGTAATGGGTTGAAGTATCATAGATAGCAGGCCGGAAAGTAGCACTAAGAGCGAGATGAAATCAGCCATGATCATAATAAATGACAGAGCAGACACAAGGGGCTGAAATGCCTACTCCTGCTCCTAGTTCTTACATTCTTATGTTGTGTGTCTTAAACTAGAATCTCTAATCATGAATAAGAATGATCGAGCATCTTAAAAATTTACTGCTGATCAGAGAGAGTCAGGCATGACATAGAAAGTGATAGTTTAGACTTGATTAATCTGATCTAACATTTTGAAGAGGTGACTGAAATAATGAACTGGAGAATGTCAATAAATGTTCTTTATGTGAACTTGAGAAGTCCTCATAAGAGGCTGCTAGCTAAATTTGAAGTTCAGGGCATTAAAGGCAAAAGTATTGATTTGGTGAAGAAATTGTTGCATATTAGGGTTGGAGAATACAGATAATGGACAGGACATGACTTGTGATGTCCCACTCGGTAATAGAGCTGAAATAGTAAAACTACAGATCCTTTTCCGTCACTGGATCAAAATCATGAAACTTTCTTCCAAACAGCATTGTGGACATAGTTACATAGATGGGCTGTTCAAGAATTGTTTCTTTTCAAAGCAACTTGGGGTGAGCGTTGCCAGCAGTCCTCGCATCCTGTGAAAGTGTAAACATAACCAAAAATAAGCATAAATCTATCTCAGACCTAAAGAAAAAGGATAAACCTGTCAATCATGATCACTACTTTGAGCCTGATCAGTATGCATCATTCAAATTTATTGGTCTTTTTGTATATTTCAGAGAGAAATGAATAGAACACCAGGAGATTTGCGGATAGCCAGCATAAAACTGCTACAAGAATCCTTCGGACCAAAATACTGTAGAGATTTAATATTTAATCAAAGCATCCTTGCATGGGTGCTTAGGAGGGGGAAAAGGCAGACAATGTTCCCAGTACTGAGGATGCCATATAGTAAATTGGATGCATGTTTGACTCAGTTGTTGACAAGATTAAGTTCATTTTTAATAGAATGCCTTGCTTGCACTCATATGTGAAGAATGACACTTATGAAAACTATGGTATTGAAAGACTGCTCACACACAGAGGACCAGACATAACAATCAAAAGAACAAAAAATTGGAAATGAAGTTGTGCATTTAATAATATTAAGATATAAATTTGCCACTAGTTTTAGCATCACATCTTTAATGTTAGAATCTCTCCCAAGCAGTGCAAGATACATAGTTATAGAAAACGCTAAGGCAGATTATTGAATAGCAACATAAATTTAGCAGGTAATTTGCTGCACACACAGAAAACACAACAAACCTACAGACCACTCTCTTTAACACACAACACTGTGCACAGTGAAGCAGAATATGTTTGTGAGCCAAGTCTGAGGCTTTCATGTTAATTCTTAGCAATGCTACTTTCAAGAACATGTAAATGCCTGTTTAGTCTGGGTTTTATAACATTTGAAAACTCAACAAACAGTTGGCACAGTGACATTATATTTGCAGAGCACTGATGAAGAATGTGTGTTCACCACTGGTAGCAGCAGGTGATGGGCAAAATGCCATGCTTTCAGTCTTCCAGGAAGATCTGTCATTTCAGGCTGTTGGTTCCCATAGAAATTAATTCCCTATCTTTGTGAATGTTAATTTACAGGCTTTCCATGGTCTTCACATTCACGCAATGCCTGTCAGGGAACAAAATTGGTTTTATATATATTAAAGTATATATTTGTCTGCATCCAACTCCTCTCTGTTTATTCTTTGTGAAGACTTGGTTGGAATGCCCACTCTGTCTCCTTTCTCTTTTTCACACCATTCAGGGTATTAGCTGAGTTTAATAAAACTGGGTCTGAGGCTTTGGCATAGCCTGTGAAAATTAAATGGAAAGGGCTTGCATTTATATTGGTCACCTGTCCTAATATCTCTGTCTTTAGCTCTTTTTCACGGATTATATTCCAGAGAAGTGCCTTGAGACCTTAGACTACATGAAAGGCTCTACAGAAATCCAAATGAACATTATTATATAGCACCTTTCATGAACTCCAAACTAGCTCAAAGCTCGTTAAAATCAATGAAGTATTTCTTGAAGTGCATTCACTGTTGTAATGAAAGTAAATGTGGCAGGCAATTTGCGCAAGCAATGTCCGTAAATAGTAAAGGAGCGTAAAATAACTTGTATTGACACACAGAGCCTATTGTGTAGAATTTTGCATCAAGCCACATTAAGGCAAATGGCCAAAAGCTTGGTCATGGAGATAAATTCAAAGGAGTGAGATAAAGAAGATGAAAGGTAGCGATGTGGAGAAGTTTTGGCAAAGAATTCGTAGTAACATAAAAACGGACAGAAATAACTTCTTCGACTACACAAAAAGGATGAGAGAAAGGCATTTGTGAACACTGGAACTGTCGAGAATGTGGCTGGGGAAATGATAATGGGGAGATGGGATAAAGCAGAGGATTTGCATAAGTACTTTGTGTCAGTATTCAGCTAGTGGATATGAATAACACTCGAAACACATTAAGTTGCGAAAGGGCTAAGGGAGGGGAGGAGATAACCAGAAACTATCATTACATAAAAAGTGCTAGGGAAACTAAAGACTGAAAATTCCTTCAGACCTGATGAGTGGCACCCTAGGATTTTAAAGTAAGTAGTACAGCGGTAGTTAATATACTTACTTATTCAGAAAATGAGGGAGAGAAAAAAGAAGATAAGGAGGGTAAGGCTGGTAAGAGCAGGGAGCAATAGGTGAAGGAAGATATTGAGTCTTTGGGAAAGAACAAGACGGAGTCATATATTACAGATAGACAACTGAGATCACATGAACCTCATGAAAAGTACAAAGAGTGGAGGGGCATTCTTAAGAGGAAAATCAGCAGGGCAAAAAGGGGATATAAGATAGCCTAGTCAGGTGAGGTTAAGGATAATCCAAAGAGATTTTATAAGTGCATTATGAGCAAAAGAACAACCAGGGACAGAATAGGCCTCCTAAAGATCAACGAGGTCATCTATGCGTGGAACCATAGGAGATGGGAGAGATACTAAATGAATATTTTGTATCAGTATTCATTGTGGAGAAAGAAATGGAGGCTAGGAAACTTGGGGAATTAAATATTGATAGCTTGAATATCAATTCAGATATTCAGAAGAATATCAGAAGAGGAAGTGCTGGAGGTCTTAACAAACAGAAAAGTGGATCAATCTCTGGGACCTGATTAACTGTATCCCAAGACTTTATGAGAAGCTCAGGAAGAAATTGCAAAGGCCCTAGTTGAGATATTTGCATCATCTACAGCCACAGATGAGGTGCCAGAGGACTGGAGGGTGGCAAATTTAGTCCCTTTATTTAAGAATGGCAGTAAGGAGAAGGCTGGGTACTATAGACCAGTGAGTCTGGCATCAGTGATGGGTGAGTTGTTGGAGGGGATTCTGAGAGTTAGGATTTACATGCATTTGTAGACACAAGGTTTGATTAGGGATAGTCAGTATTTCTTTGTACATAGGAAATCATGTTTCACAAACTTGATTGAGTTTTTATGAGGATGTAGCCAAAAGGATTGATGTGGGTAGAGTAGTAGATATTGTCAGCATGGACTTTAGTAAAGCCTTTGGCTAGGCTTTGCATAGTAGACTAATTAGTAAAGTTAAATCACATGTGATTCAGGGAGACCTTCCCAATTGGATACAAAATTGGCTTGATGTAGGAAAGAAAAGGCGGTGATGGCGGATTGTTTTTCAGGCTGAAGTCCTGTGATCAGTAATGTTTTGCAAGGATCAGTGCTGGGTCCACTTCTGTTTGTCATTTATATAAATGAATTGGATAAGAATTTAGGAGGCCTGGTTAGTAAGCTTTTGGATGATACCAAAATTGGTGGTATAGTCAACAGTAGAGAAAGTTACCTAAGATTGCAAAAATATTTCCATCAACTGCACCATTGGGTTGAGGTGTGGCAGAGGGAATTTAATTTGGATAAATGCGAGGTAATCCATTTTGGTAAAACAAACCAGAGCAGGACTTGGGCAGTTAATGGTAGGACCCTGGGTAGTATTGTCAGAGAGACCTAAGTGTTTGGATACATAGCTCTTTGAAAGTTGCATCATAGGTAGACGCGGTAGTTAAGAAGACATTTAGAGCACTTGCCTTCATTGCTCAAATGTTTGAGTGTAGGAGTTGGGACTTCATTTGGAGTTGTACAGAACATTGGTGAGGGCACTTTTGGAGTATTGTGTGCCCTGCTATGAGGAAAGATATTACTAAATTAGAGAGTGTTTAGAAAAGATTCACCAGATGTTTCTGGGGATGGAGAGTTTGACTTATAAAAGTAGGCTGGATAGGCTGGGACTTTTATCACTGGAGGGTAGGAGGTTGAGGGGTGACCTTATAGAAGTTTATGAAATCATGAGGGTCATAAATAAGGTGAATAACAAAGGTCTTTTCCCTAGGGTGGGGAGTTCAAAACTAAGGGCATATTTTTTAAGGTGAGAAGAGAAAGATTTAAAACAGACCTGAGGAGCAAATTTTTCACACAGAGGGTGGTTTGTATGTGGAATGTACTGCCAGAGGAAGTAGTAGATGCAGGTACAGTTACAACATTTAAAAGACATTTGGGCAGGTACATGAACAGAAAAGGTTTTGAGGGATATGGGCCAAATGAAGGCAAGTGGAATTAGTTTAGTTTGGGAAATTTGGTCAGCATGGATGAGTTGGACCTAAGGGCCTGTTTCTGTGGTGTATGACTCTACAGCTCTGTGACTGTATAACTACAGTCAGTTAGCTTAATGTCTGTCATTGGGAAAATGTTAAAGTTTATTGTAAAGGATGTAATAGAAGAGCATTTAGAAACCAATAGCGTAATAAAGCAGAGTCAGTATGGCTTTTTGAAGGGGAAATCATGCCTCACAAATTTATTACAGTTCTTTGAGGAAGTAACAAGCAAGTTAGATAAAAAGGGACCAGTAAATGATAAATATTTGGATTTACAACAGGCATTTGCTAAAGTATTACCCATAATGCCACTCAATAAAATAAGAGGCCATGGTGTTTGAGTTAGTATAATAGCATGGATAAAAGATTAGCTAACTAACATAAGGCAGAGATTTGGGATGAGTGGATATTTAGGATGGCAACTGATAAGTGATGGAGTGTCGCAGGGATCAGTGCTGAGGGTATAATTATTTTACTATTTATATTAATGACTTGGATAGGGAAGTGAAAGAACCAAGTTTGTACATAGCACAAGAGTAGGTGGCATGACAAGTAGTGAAGATGACATAAGGAGTTCACAGAAGGATATAGACAGTTTGAATAATTGTGTAAAGATTTGGCAGTAGGAATATAATCTGTAAAAATGAGAGGTTTTTCTCTTAGGCAGGAAGAATAAAAGAGTTGAATATCATTTTAATAAGGAAACACCACAGAGGGATTTGGATATCTTCGTACACGAATTACAAAAAGCTATCATACAAGTTCGGTGGGTAAAAGGGAAGGCAAATGGAATGTTGGAATTTGTTCATCAAATCAAAGTGGATAACCTCACATTTTTCCACATTATATACCATCCACCTATTCAGTAAGCTTGTCCAAATCCTCCTGAAAGTGCTTTATTTACACCTCACAGCATCCATTCCTGTTTAACTTACTTCTGCAAATTTGCAAATATTGAACGTGATCTCCACATCCAAATCATATATTTACATATACTTATACATTTTGAACAGCTGGGGCCCAAGTACTGGAAATCTAAAACAAAATCAAAAATCGCTGGAGAAACTCAGCAGGTCTGGTAGCATTTGCACAAGGAAAGCAGAGTTAGTGTTTTGAACCCAGTTCCAAAGAAGGGTCTTTTGACTTGAAACTTTATCTCTGATTTTTCTCCACAGATGCTGCCAGACCTGTTGAGTTGCTCCAGCAATTAAATGCCGACATTGCCAGCAATGCTTACATTGCATGAAAGAAGAGGTGATTATTTCTTACTTACTGGAGTTACATTCTGAGGGGGTAGATTAACCTAGGTATTACTTCCTTTATAAAATATTGACAATAAGTGTCAATTGTCAGAACTTAAGTACAGGAAAAATTGTAGCATGAGTAGACCATTCAGCCCTTCAGGTCTGCACCGCCACTCAACAAGGTCATTGTTAATCTGGTTGGGGACTTAAATCTGCTTAAATAAAAACTGAAGGAACTGTGGATGCTGTAAATCTGGAACAAAAACATAAGTTGTTGGAAAAGCTCAGCAGATCTGACAGCATCTGTGAAGAAAAAATCAGAGTTAACATTTTGGGTCCAGTGACCGGACCCGAAACGTTAACTCTGATGTTTGTCTTCACAGATGCTGCCAGACCTCTTGAGCTTTTCCAGCAACTTCTGTTTTTGAGTTTCAAATCTGCTTTCCTGCCTGCCACAAGCCTTGACCACCCTATATTGCAAAATTCTGCACATATCAGGGTTGAATACATAAATGATTCAGCCCTTGCAGTTCTCCAGAATAGAAGAATCACATATCTCTGAGAAAAGAAATTATATCTCTTTATTCATCATTCATTCACAGGATGTGAGATTCACTGGATGGGCAAACATTAATTGGACATTCCTCATTGCCCAGTGAGCGATTAAGAGTCAAAGGTATTGCTGCGGATTTGGAGTCACATGTAAGACTAGGCCAGGTAAAGATGGCAGATTTCCTTCTCGGAACAACATAGCAAGTTAGATGGATTTTTATAACATGGTTACATTACTCATTAATAAGCTCGCTATTTTATTCCAGAATTTTTTTCTTATTGAATTCAAATTTCACCATCTGCCATGTTGGGATTTGGACTAGTCATCAAAACATTAACCTGGGTGTTTTGGATTACTAGTTACGTGACATCACTACTGCACCAACATCTCCACAATTTGGTTTCCTGTCCACCCTGAGCCAGAGGTGTGAGGAGTGGAGGTGAGTCAGATGAAACATGGGATTCATTTAGACTTCCACAGCAGCCATCTTTGAGATTGCTGGCTGCCTGAGGAGAAAATTGTGCTTGATGCCAAAACTTCCAAAGGTGTAACTTACTTAAACGCCTTGAGAACTTCTCAGATATAGGGTTTAAATCTTTAAACTGGTGGAAGGTTACCCATGACTTCAGAAACAGATCATCTGAAGATTGAGGCAGTTACAGAGTAACCCAGCGCACCATGCTGAGGCACATGATGAGGTTAGAATCTCAACTCTGTGCTTAGCTCTTCATGAGCTAATGGGCTGGAAATAAATCAAATTTGCTTGGTAATGGGGACATGTTAATCATCACCTGACATGCTTTCTTCCCCCACAATTATACAATCAAAAATCTTGGCCATAACTCTGCTTCTGTCTCCAGTGCTGCTGCTAGACATGCTGGATATTCCCTCAATTTTCTACTTTATTTTTATTTTAAGAAGTGATGACTGTCTTCAATTTGTGTCAGAGATACCTAGTTTCTGGTCTTTGGAAGTAAGTCCAGTCCTGCTGTTTAAATGTCATCCATATAAAAACAAAATACTGTCAATACTAAAGGCCTAAAACTAAAACAATATCTGTGGAAATAGAAACAGAGTCAAGGATCCGAGCCCATTGATTCTTCTTCGAACTCCAGTTGAAATGGAAAGTCATTGGACTCAAAATGTTAACTATGTTTCTCTCCCCACAGACACTGACAGACCAGTTGAAGTTCTGCAGCACTTTCTGATTTATTACTACTGTTCATGTTCCTGATTCATTATAATGAACTGGTAATATAAATATTAGCGGAGAGAAGGTAAACAGAGGCTTAAGTATTTATGGAACACAAGATTGCAATCTGATGTTGCAAAGAATCAAAAAATTCACTTAAGTTCAGAAAGGAAGCCATATCCCGTAATTTGAAATTTGGATTTAGCATCAACTATTTTATGTGTGTGCATGGTCACAATAGGATCGGGAATGACATTACATGAATTATGTCCTGTCTGTGCCAGAAGATGTGATATTTTATGCTTTTACACCTTTCGGAATCCAGTTAGTGCAGTCATACATTTCATCAAAATGCCCAACAGAATTTTTCAAGTCGCTGATGCTTTACTTGGTATTTAATATTCTATCAGTTTAATAACATTATCAGAGCAAGAGCAAATAGCTTAGTAGGGATTCTTTTGTCACTGTTGACTTTCTCAATGTCTTGAGTTTTGTTAAATTGCTTCCACATGCCCATCTGTGCACTTTTAGAAAATTCATTTATTACTGTAACGGGCCAGTTTTCAATTCCAGTAATGTGCAGGTAGTATGTGAAACAGGGATTATCACAGATGTATGTGCCAACTACCCTGGCAGTCCTGTGACTCATTTAACCTCCCTGATTCTGACCAAATCAAGAGACTAATGGAACAGATTATTCCAGCACCAATTCATCCACAAAACAATAATGTTCACTGTTCCTCTGGGAAATTGTGTCTTTCCCCATCAATTACAGTTACCTTTTTCCTAAAGCAATGCAATTTGTTTGCTTCCCCAGTTCAGATTATTTATGTCCTCTGCTAAATTTTTCATTTCCTTTAGATTGCCAGTCCATATTTTCTACATGTGGTGGGTTTTGTTTTGGGTCTGTTCTTCATAGACTCTGAATTTTCAGATCTAAGAGTATCTCCAAAGGCGTCAACTGTTCCAAAACCTACTTACAATTTGCAAAATGCCTGACGACACTTTTTTGTTAAAGACGTTAAATGAGTTGTTTTGTAGCTTGTGCAGGTCAATGTTTTGAGAAATAAAAATTCTGCATTTTATTTATGACAAAATACCCTGAAAGAAGTTCTAAGGTATTGTGCAAACTTTGTCTAATTTTTAAAATTATCATCCTTGTGTTCAAATCCCAATGTGGCCTTACTCTTCCTCACCCTGCAGCCTTCTCTAAGCCAACAACCCTCTATTATCACATAAGTCTGGTCCTTGCGCATCTCCAATTTGCTTTACTTCAATGCTGGAGAGTTTGCCTCCTTCTGAATAACACTATGTCCTGTATTGTCATCCTCATCTTCTCCAGTTCTCTACACCTTGAAGTTGCTCTTTGTCCAAATTTTGGTATCTATTCTAATATCTACGTACCTCGGCATCAAACTTTGCTTGATTACACACCCATGAAGCACCTTGGGAAGTTTTACCACATTAAATGTGCCATATAAATGCAATTAATTGCTAACAGTAAATGAAAAAAAAGAAATACTGGAATCAGACTAAAAATCAGAAATTGCTGGAAAATCTCATCAGGTCTGGCATCATCTGTGGAGAGAAAAGAGGGTTAACATTTCGGGTCCAGTGTTCTTCAGTTCTGAGGAATCTTCACTGAAGCTGAAATATAAACATTGCTTTCTCTCCACAGATGCTGCCAGACCTGTTGAGCTTTACCTGCAATGTATGATTCCGTTTGCAATTAATTATGGTTTCCAATGCTCTGATATACATGTAAAGTAGAAAATGAAACATAGAACATAGAACAGTACAGCACAGTACAGACCCATCGGCCCACGATGTTATGCCGACCTATTATCCTACTGAGATCAATCTACCCTGCATGCCCCACATTTTACTATCCTCCATGTGCCTACCCAGGAGTTGCTTAAAAGTCTCTAAAAATGCTTTGCAGTGTTAATCACAGTGAGACCCTTTTGGAATGAACCCATCATAACACTTAAGAGCATACTCCAAATTAGGTAAGGAATCAAAAGTTCTATCCCACTTTCTCTTCTTATCTCCAGTTGATTTTCTGGGTTCATAGTCTCTAGTCGACCTTAACACGGACAGTAACGTAGATTTGGCTTCTGATCCATAAATTTTTCAGTCAATTTTGGGGGATTGTATTGGCTTCATGTTGGAGGAGGCCAAGGGGGTACAGTGTCCCATTCCTTGGCCCAGCGCGGTGAGTAGCATCTCTCAGATGCATGAAGTGACATTAGAGCAGCTGCCCACCTCGCCTATTTAAACTGAGACCTCTTGCTCATTCCATTTCGGTAATATCAACAATAGACTTTAGTTTCGACTGCCAATTTTAGTGCTTAGCATCCTTTTCTAACTTGCTGCAGGTGGACAAGTGCAGGGTCCAGTGTCATGAAATCTTCTACAGGAAGAGTTGCCCTTTCTTCAGATGGTTAATACAACCTAACCTTCAACATATTATACAAATTCATGGTAGTACGTCTTTTAGAGTGGAGTTAACTAAGGAAATGTTTCTCTGAACTATCCAGAAAGGGTTTGACAAACCTGGCCATCAGGCAAATGCCAGTTTTTGATGGAATATCTGCACTTAACACTGCAAAGCATTTTCTACTTTACATGTTTATTAGAGCAATGGAAACAACAATTAATTGCTGTTGTCCATCTATTTTGTGTTTCACTGAAAACTTTTATTCTTCATCTGTAGCATCTAAAACATTTACAAACTGCCAGGGAAAATCTGTATGCAGAAATCTAATTAAATTGTATATATCAAACAGCATTATTGAAGGAACGTATGATGTTAAAATAAAATTCCAAGGAGGTAAAGATCACAACTAAATCAACCAATTTTTGGAAGAATCTAAAGAACAATTACTCCTTTTCATGACATCCAAAATGTGATTTTTTACAGCCAATGAAGTGTATTTGACATGCAGTCACAAATACAATGTGAAGAAAAAGGTGATCGATTTGAATCCGGGATAAATCAGGACACTGAGAATAATTCTACTGTTCTTTGAATAACAACTTGGGATCCAATTCTCTGGGGTGCGATTAGAGCACACAGCTGTCGGTTACAGAAGCAAGAGTGGTACCATGAGCCAAGGCTGACAGCTTATAAAATAAAACTAAGCATCTTTTCAGGATGTTAATATACAGATCACGCAGGAACAGATTTTGGCTTGTAAAGGGCTTGTCAAGCACAAATTAATGCCAATATGTGTGGATGTTTGCTTTCCAACTCACATTGCATCAATGACACTTGCTACAGATGTCCTGCTCAACTAAGAAAGAGGCAGCAGATTCTGAGCCTGAGATATAGCAGTAGATATTATGAGGAACGAGTCAACATTTTCAGCCGTGCAGCTTCATAGGTGCACCAAAATATTCTCAATTGGAGGAGCTGGAAAATATGGGGAGGAGCAGAAGCAGAAAGAATTGCGCAATCATTGAATCCTAATATCACACAAGAATAAAATCAGAATTTGCTACTTCCTAGCGACATTTCCTTGAGCAGCAAGGTGCGAAGAGGCAGCTTATCACCAAGAATACCATTCATGAATGATAGCCACAAACAGAACAGTGGTAGATGACTGTGATTAGATATCCTCATGCAGAAACTAACACCATTCTCTGACAATCTCTGCAGAAACTAACACCATTCTCTGACAATCTCCATACTGAAATATACATTTCTAGATGAAACACTTCTCATTGAGATTCTCATAAGATCTATAGTGACAGTTTATATGTTGCAGCCTCATTCAAAATCATCTCCTTCTTCTCTCCATGAACTTTTCCTTCTGTTCCTCCTCTTATGTGAACTCAGCATATAACGGTATGGGCCAGTAGAAAATACCATACTTCCATACCTTTATCTAATTGAGGTATCTAAAATGCTGAAGGAAACTGATAAGATGGGCGTTGAACAGATATTCCCACATGTGGGACAGTCTCAAACACAAAGCCATGGATATAAAATGAGAGGAGGTAGGTTCAAATATGAGATGTGGAGAAACTAATTCTCTTAGAAGCTTGTGAATCTGTGGAACTCACTGCCTCACAAAGCATTGGGGGCAAAACCAATTAACAGATTTAAGAAAAAGATACATGTGTTTCCAATGAAAAGCAGGATAAAAGGCTATGGGGAGCAGGCAGAAAAGTAGAGTTGAGACGAGGATAAGATCAGCAATGAGCATGTTAAATAGTGAAGTCAGTTCAAAGAGCTGAATAGCCTGTTCCTGCTCCTAATTCCAATATTCATACGTTCTTGCTCCTGATAGCCTTTCTTAGGAGAAGATGTAATACACAGGCTATCCAAATTAAGTCAAATCTAATTTCATATTTTTTAAAAACAATTGAGAGCTACTATAAAAGCCATTTCTAGTTTTTACTTCTACTTCCAACTTTGGTCTCAAAAACCCATCTTTTCTATTGATTTTAACTCATCCAAACAACAGCCGAAATTCTTTTATCTTCCTTATTCTTAGGATGCTGAGAGCATAAGTCCATTGCACTTTTTGCTCTCATGTTAATATACATAAAATAGGTCTATGCCAGCTCATAGATTGTAAGTGGGGAAAAACTGTGCTTAAAAAATATGCTTATTTGTGGGTGGGAAACAACCTGGTTAAATTTGCTGGCTGATTACGTAAATTGCCTATGATTTTAGATACCAGAAATTTTATGAATGTTGTGGAATGTTGAGGGAAATAGATTTAGGAAATATTAAAATTATTTTGCTTCAAAGTCTGTGACCCAATGTTGGCTTCTGGCAAATTGTTTTATATGCAGACAAAGTTAAAATAATTGCTGAGAAACAAGAAAATCTAATGCAGTAGTCAGATGTCAGAAAATGTCAGATTACTTTGAATTCATCGAAATAATTGATCTTTTTCACTAAAATCTGCCATTATGTTGAGGAAATCACAATCACCTTAATGCCAGGGTACCCAAAGATTCATAAATCAAGATAAAAGAAAGATCATTTTTGGAAACTACCAGCTCAGATAGAAACAAATGGGATTCTTGAGAAGCTGATGTCCAATGATGTTTTAGGATTATAATTATCTTAATCAAACAGTTTTGGCACACCTCTGGGGCAGGCGGGAATTGAACCTGGACCTTCTGGTCAGTGATAAACACTTAGGCCTGCTTGAAATAATTGACCAGAATTTTTGATATCTCGGTAGCACTAAATTATTGGGATTCTTGATAAGGCTTTTCAAAATCAAATTTGAGTTTTATGTAGAATTATCATGAAGATATGGCACAGATATATAGATATAGGCTATTTAATCCAACTAGTCTATGCTTGTGTTTATAATCGAACAGGCCTCCTCACATTCAGTAACTGATTTACGAAGTCTACAACCACTCCCCTTTCGTGAACAGGCTTGTCAACTCTCTAGGAATTTTATGGAGTCTCCAGCATTTGAAGAGTCATCTTTTGTTCGTCTGGGAGTAATCTTGCAGGAAAATCTTTGTGGCATTAGCAAAAGCAGCACATGTTAATTCACATTTTTTTTAACATTTCTTTAATTATTGTAAAAAAATTCTTGGACATTGGGAAAAAGATTGTTTTATTGAGTGGAACTACTGAAAGCAGGAGGTCATGCAATGATATGACCAGGAATATACCCTTCCAGGAGTACGTCAACTCAAAGTATACAAAACCTTCACTCTGCAGTTTCCTTTAGGTAGACCAAAAACAAATTAAGATTGTAAATAAATATTTTCTTTTCTGAAAAGCAAGTGAAGACACGAATAATTTCTTCTGACAAAAGCTGCACCTAGGTTAATGACATTTTTGATGTTGTTGAAATTGAAAAATCTCCATTAATGTTTACTTCCAGCAACTTTCATATATTGTAATGAAATAGAAATAGAAATTGAAGAACCCATCAGTTAAAGGTGCTGAAAAAAATCACTGCACAAGTTAATCTGCTTCTGAGTTGATAATTAAATGGTTGTGATAAATGACTGAAGGCCAACTTAGTCTACGTGTAATGTGCATAATACTTTGTTATAATTGATTTAGGCGTACACTTATTTGATTTGATGAAGTAAACATGAGAATACAAGCATCTCATCTATAACTAGCTCATATCAGAAAATGGTACAGACCAAATGATACATGCTGGTGGCCAGCAAAATGCCTTTTTGCTGCCATGAAATTCAGAATCTTGGAGATACTGAATCTCTTAATCTAGCTAGTCTTGCATCTTTTTGTTGCATGGCTGACTTCTGCCAAAGTGACAGTGGCACTGATCAATCAACAGTGTTAATCTTTCTAGTGCTGGCTGACAAATGGATTTAACTTTAAGTATACACGAACACACACAGCTGCAATCTGGTCAGCTTTACTATAAAATTATGTGACAGTTCCCCCTTGGATAGTATAAGCCCCACTCTATTTCTAAATAATTACTTCATAAAACGTTTTTAAAAGAAGCTGTAGGTACCTTTCTAATCAGTGTCAAAATATTTTATTCTAAAATCAAGCATTGATAAAGCCAAATTAAGCATTTCTTTTCAATTCATAAGTAGTTTAGAATGTTGTTAATAAAAACAAAATGCATTATATAAATGTAATATTTTGTGTTTGCAATTCACTTAGCAGCAATCAATCCAATAAACATCTAAATGATTTTGATGAGAATACAAAAAACATGGTTAGTAAATTTGAGAATGACACTAAAATTGGTGGTATAGTAGACAGTGAAGAAGAATATCTAAGAATAAAAAAGAGATCTTGATCAGTTGGGTCAGTAGGCTGAGGAGCGGCAGGTGGAGTTTAATTTGGATAAATGCAAGGTATTGCATTTTAGTTAAACAAACAAGGACAGGACTTATTCAACTAAAGGCAGGACCTTGGGTAGGTTGTAGAACAGAGAACCTACTGGTTCATGTACATAATTCTTTGAAAGTTGCATCACATGTAGACAGAGTGCTTAAGAAGTCATCTAGCATGCTTGCCTTCATTGCTCAGACCTTTGATCATAGGATTTAGGACATTATGTTGCAGTTTTACAGGACATTGCTGAGGCCTCTTCTGGAATACTACGTTTACTTCTTGTTATCCAGTTATAGGAAGGATATTATTAAGCTACAAAGGGTTCAGAAAAGACTTACCAGGGTGTTGCGGGGAATGCAGGGTGTGAGTTATAAGGGGAGGCTGGGACATTTTTTCCTGGAGTGTAGGAGGTTGAAGGGTATGACCTGAAAGAGATTTCTAAAATCATGAGGGATATAGATGAGGTGATGGTGTCTTTTCCCCAGTGTTGCAGATTTCTAGACCAGGAGACATATTTTTAAAGTGAGAGGAGAAAGATTTGAAGAAAAACACAAAAAGTGGTTTGCATGTGGAATGAACTTCCAAGGAAGTGGTGGATGTGGGCACTATTGCAACTTTTATAAGACATTTGGATAAATGCATGAATTAGAAATGTTTGGAAGGATATTGGCCCATCACAGTTAGATCAGACTAGTTTATTTTGGAATTATGGTCACCATAAACTGTTTGAATCAAAGTGGGATAGCAAGAACTGCAGATGCTGGAGTCAGAGTCAGTGCAATGTAGAGCTGGAGGAACACAACAGGTCAAGCAGCATCAGAGGAGCAGGAAAGTCAATGTTTCAGGTTTACACTCTTCATCAGAATCAAAGGGTCTGTTTCCACACTATATAACTCCATGACTCTATAAGTAAAGGTAAACAGTTGTTAAATTTGTTTGTTGTCTTATTGACTTTCTTTTGCAAAACATTTGCTAGAAAAATTGTATTGATTTTCAGTCTTGTCAATGTTTGGAATCCATGGGAAAGATACCAGCCAATCAAGTGCATTTTAACCTGGTTGAGAAACCATCTAATAGGTAATTACTCTTGCAGATAGACAGTACAAGTTCCAGTTCTGACTTAATTCTTTTTTTTCTAAAAAAAATTCATAATTATCAGCATAGAAATTGAAAATACCATAGACTCTACATAACAATTGATAGCTGTTCATGAAGTTCTGAGGTCATGCCATCAATCATTTCACAAGATAAGGACACATTTTCAACAATTACTGTGCCATATGTATTAGGTTAACAGTAAAAGGGGAATGTAGTAAAAACCCTCCACTTACCTTCACAGTGACTCACAGTGGCAGAGAACAAATAAAAGAAGTTTATAAATTGCTGAGACATCTAGCTGTGGAGATACAACTGTACCTTTCAAATCTCTTCCTCTCTTTGTGTCGGATACATCTATTCTAATTACTGCTATTGTAAATAAAAATCAAGAGCTGCCAGATGCACCACAGTATGCATGAAAAGACCAGAGCAAAGAGTTTCTGTGTAATGTTTTGGCATTTCTACTCTGTTTAACATTACTGTTTTATTCCTGTTAGCTCTGATATTCCATCTTTTTGCTACCAATTATTACATCATTATTACTTTCCCGCAACCCCAGGTTTTGTTCTGTATCACAGGGAATATGCCAGTATATCTTAAAGAGATGTGTTTCACTTGAAGCATGACATGTTAATGGAAACTCAGTTGTAATCTGAGAGTTTAATGTAAGCCCAGAGACTAAAATGCCTGAAATACAATGTGTTGGATTCTTCAAAATTAATATTGAAATAACTCCACAAAGGCCAGTATCCTTTCATTTACATGTGGAGAGTCCTTGACATTGATCCAGCTCCCTCAGAGCCGGAGTGAAAAGGATGTCAGACACTCCTGTTCTTATCTCTCAGCCAAGGCTCTATGATTGGTTCAGATTAAGAGCCCTAATCAGGGAGCTTATCCTCTCTGAGTAGACTGTTCACAGAGGAGTGTAAGAGTAATAATCAGGTAATTGTACTGGAAGATTTCAACTTTCTGAACATAAATTGGGATAGTCATTGTGTCAAAGCTTTAGAGGGGCAGATTTCCTGAAATGTATCCAGGGGATACTTATGTATCTATATGTAGACGGCCCAAGAAGGGATAGTGCAGCTGGGTCTGGTTTCGGGGAAAGAAGTCAGACATGTATATGATTTGGCAGTAGGGGATCATTTAGGCAACAATGACCATAACATAGTAGGGTTCAAATTTGTTCAGGGCAAGGCAAAAGATGATCTAGCCACAGTAGACTGGGAACAGCTCCTTGTGGGTAAGTATACAGTGGAGCAATGGGGTGGGGTATTCAAAAAGAAGCTGGGGACAGTATGGGTCCAACATGTACCCCTATGAGGGAATTGTAGGACCAATAAGTTCAGAGGACTCTGGATGTCTCGGACAATTCAGGAGCAGGTAAAGAAGAAGAGTAAGGCTTTTCAAAATCTAAAAGGAGCAATTTGGCTGTGGCCCTTGTGAAATACAGTAAGTGCAAGAGGAAACTTAAGAAAGCAATTAGATGACCCAAAAGGCGCACGAAGAGAGACCTGTGAACAGGATACAGGAGAATCCTGGGGTATTTTATAACTATATTAAAGGGAAGAGGTTAACCAGGGAAAGAGTCGGGCCCATTAGGCACCAAGGGGGCACATGAGTGCGACCCTGCAGTATATTGGGAGGGTGTTGAATGAATACTTCTTTTCAGTCTTCACTCGGGAAAAGGAGAACATAGGTACGGAATTCAGGAAAAGGGAGAGTGACAAACTAGCACTGTTTGACCATAGGAAATGAGGAGGTATTGGAGGCGCTGTCTGGCTTAAAAACAGATAAATTTCCTGGCCTGAATGAATTGCCTCTCATGCTGCAGTGGGAGGGAGGGCAGGAAATTGCATGAATTCCTCTCTGATCACAGGGGAAGTGCCAGAGGATTGGACGATTGCAAATGTAGTTTCACTTTTTAAGAAGAGTGGTAGAGATGAACCTGGAAATTCCAGATCAGTGAGGGTAAGGAAAATTCTGTAGGAGCAATTTAATATCCTCTTGGAAAGGCATGGATTAATTATGGAAAGCCAACATGGTTTCGTCAGATGGAGGCCAGGCCCAACAAATTTGTTAGAAATTTCTGAAAATGTGACCAATTGTGTGTATGAGGGAAGTTCTGTTGATCTAGTTTATATAGATTTTAGCAAAGCTTTTGACAAAGTCCCACATGGGGGACTGATTGAGAAGGTTAAAACTCATGGAACTAAGGGAAACTTGGCAAGATGGATCAGAAATTGGCTTGGTAATAGGACACAACTGGTAGTGGTAGAAGAGAGTGACTGGACGCCTGTGTCCAGCAGTGTGCTACACGGATCAGCACTGGGACATGTATTGTTTGTTATATACATAAATGATATAGGTGAAAATGTGAGTGGAATGTTAAACAAATTTGCAGATGACACAGAGATTGGAAGAGTGGTTAATAGTGAAGAAGATAGTCGTAGGTTACAGGAAGATATAGATGTGTTGGTCAGCTGGGCAGAGCAGTGGCAGATGATATTTAACCCTGATAAGTGTGTGAGGTGATGCACTTTGGAAGAAAAAACAAGATGAGGGAGTATTTAATGAAAGGTAGGACACTGGGTAGATTGGAGGAACAGAGGAATCTTGGGGCATTTATTCACAGATCCCTGAAGTTGGCAGAGCATGTGAAGAGGATAGTTATGAAGGCATATGGAACACTTGCTTTCATCAGTCATGGCATAGAGTATAAGAACAAGGAGGTAATGCTAGATAACAAGCGTGGGGCTGGATGAACACAGCAGGTCAAGCAGCATCATAGGAGCAGGAAAACTTGATGTTTCGGGCCTAGACCCTTCATCAGAAATGGGGGAGGGGAGGAGGGTTCTGAAATAAATAGGGAGAGAGGGGGAGGCGGATAGAGGATGGATAGAGGAGAGGATAGGTGGAGAGGAGGCAGACAAGTCGAAGAGGCGGGGATGGAGCCAGTAAAGGTGACTGTAGGTAGGGGGGTAGAGTTGTGCGGAGCATTGCTCAGTCCACAGCTGGAGTATCATGTGCAGTCCTGTTCACCTCACTACAGGAAGGATGTGATAGCACAGGAGGAGGTATAGATGACATTCACCAGGACGTTGCCTGGGATGGAGAAATTGAGCTATAAGGAGACACTAACCAGGCTTGAATTGTTTTCCTTAGAGCAGACCAGACTGAGGGGGGACATAATGGAACTGTATAAGGTTATGAGGGTTATGGACAGGGTGAATAGAGAGCAGCTGCTCCCTTTGGTTGAGGGATCATTCCTGAGAGGGCATAGTTTTAGGATGAGGGGCAGGACATTCAGAGAGGCTTTGAGAAAAATACTTTTTCACTCAGTGAGTAATGGGAATCTGGAATGTACTGTCTGGGAAGGTAGAGGAGACGGGAACCTCACAACCTTCAAAAAATATCTGGTTGAGCACTTTGAATATCATAACATTCAAGGATATGGCACAAGTGCAGGAAACTGGGATTAACTCACTTTTAGTGGTAGTTATGTTGGTGCAGATTCAATGGGCTGAAGTGCCTTTTCTGGGTAGTAAAGCTCGATGAATCTGAGGCTCAGCTGGCTGACCTCATCACAATCTACTGCAAACATGATACCCATTTCCCTTATGAGGGGTAACATGGACATGGCTATATCATTTTGTTCCAAAGTACCATAGAAGTAAAATCACATCATGGCCCCACCTGCGCATCCTGATCCAAGTTAACTTTCTTAGCATCAGTGAGGAGTATGAGTGGTGTATGTTTGCATTATGGTCATGTGGCCAGGCTATTTATCCAGCGACCTTGCTTTATAATCTGAAAATATGGCTTCAAATTCCATCTTTGCAATTTGAGAATTTGTGTAATGTTCAAACAATCTGGAGATAAAACATTAATAAGTAAAAGTGACATTGAAGCTGAGTCATTACAAAGACACAGCTCATTCAAAAATGTTATTTAGTGGAAGAAAACCAGTTGACCGAGTTAAGAGTTAGAGATAGAATTTATCGTCACATGTATTCAAGTATAGGAAATCATGAGTACAGTGAAAAGTGTACAAAGTTGCCATTTTCTGAAACCATCTCCACCACCAAAAACAACTGCAGAAACAGAAGAAAAAGGTAAGAAAAGTGTTCAGACCTTAAAGTGTAAATTTTATCTCTGTAAAGGTATTTGGAACCGCTAATGCAGGCACTCGGGGCGAGCCACTACATGAAGCTTTGGTCAGCCAGCAAGTCTTGCATCAATCGCTGGGAGGAGCCACGTTCTTGCTGCTGCCTCTGATCGCTGGATGAACTTTGTCGCCACTGCCAATCCTGAACGCCAGGAGGATGTCCTTGCTGCTCCAATCACTGGCAGGAACCATGTCAACCAAATCAGATCACCAGGACCATGCTGCGCATAGCCCCATCTCACTGCCGTGCCAAAGCCCCTGATTAACCACTGAAAAGGCTTTCGAAGAAAGAAAAATGTTTAAAAAAAAGGAAAAACACAAATCAGAGCAAAAGGAAAAAGAAAAAAGAAAGAAAGCCAATGGCAGAGGATGAGATCAAAGCCCTCATGCAGTCCTGCTAATCTGCTGCCAAATTGGTTGTCTAGTCTCACCTATCTGCGACTTCTGTTCCATGTCTTAATGTCTAGCCATTAACTAATAAGCTAGAAATTCACTGAATTCATGTAAGAATCCACTACCACCTTCATGTTTGCGTACTTTGTTGAACCTTGCCAACAACTGCCGTGCCATTTCTCCACAATAATGAAAACAGATTCATATGACATCTTTAATGTTAAAAAACCCTGAGTACTTCATAAGAACTTTACAGAACAAACTAGCCACCTCTGGTCAGATTAGGAGTAGCTTGGTTGAAAAGGTACTTTTTAAGGAATCTTTTAAAGGAGGAAGGTAAGGTAGAAGCTGAGCGATGTGAGGAGGGTACTTGAGAGTTTTAGCCTAAGCAACTGAAGGCACAGCCACCCAAAAATGAATTGATTAAAATCAGAGTTCCAAGTTACAGGATCACTGATAAGTCAGATGGCTGTGGGGCTTGAGGGATTTAAAGAGATCGGAAGGTGAGTGGCAATCTTTAGACATCAAAACTCATCTTTTCATTTATGAGTTTTCATTATTAGGACTACTTTTTCATGTTTGATTCAAACAATGTTAACAATATAAATGTTTGAAGATAGGTCTGTGGCAGGATTGTGAGAGAACCAACAAGAAAGGACAATATACTCGATCTCATCATTACCAATCTGCCTGCCGCAGATGCATCTGTCCATGACAGTATCGGTAAGAATGACAAAGTCCCACTTTCACGTTAAGAATAACCTCCATTGTGTGGTGTGGCACTATCACTGTGCTAAATGGGACAGATTCTGAACAGAATTAGAAGCTCAAGGCTGGACATCCATGAGGTGCTGAGGCCATTAGCAGCAGCAGAATTGCACTCCAGCACATTCTGCATCCTCATGGGCCAGCATAGCCCCCACACTACCATTACTATCAAGCCAGGCGATCAATCCCAATTCAATGGACACTGCAGGTAGGCATGCTAGGATCTGAAAATGTAGTGTCGACCTGGTGAAGCTACAAAATAGGACTACTTGCATGCAAAACGGCATAAGTAGCATGTGATAGACAGAATTAAGCGATCTCACAATCAACAGATCAGATCTAAGCTCTGCAGACGTGACACATCCAGTTGTAAATAGTGGTGGACAATCAAACAACTCACTGGAAAGGAAGAAGCTCCACAAATATCCCCATCCTCAATGATGGATGAACACAGTACGTCAATACAAAAGGCAAGGCTGAAGCATTTGCAACAATATCCAGGCAGAAGCGACAAGTGGATGATCCATCTCACCTTCTCCAGAAGACTCCAACATCACAAAAGCCAGTCCTCAGCCATTTCAATTCATCCCATGTGATATCAATCAATGTTGGATGCGTTGGATACTACAAAGACTATGCCCTCTGACTTGTACTCCAGAATTTGCAGAACCCCTGGCATAGCCATAAAAACAAAATACAAAGTTGTTGGAAAAGATCAGCAGGTCTGGCAGCATCTGTGAAGGAAAAAACAGAGTTAACATTTCGGGTCAGGTGACCCTTCCTCAGAGCTCCGAGCATAGCCAAATTGTTCCAGTACTGACATCTACCCAACAATGAGGAAAATTATCCTGGTCTGTCCTGTGCACAAAGTGCAAGACAAATCCAAACCAGCCAATTATCGCTCCATTAATCAGGATGAGGTCAAGTATATTGCTCTCTCTTGTTGGTTTCATCACAATCCTGCCTCAACCATCAGTAAAGTGATGGAAGTTGTCACCAATAATGCTACCAAGAGCGATTGTTTTGCAATAATCAGCTCACTAATGAACAGTTTAGGCTCTGCCAGGGCCACTCAGCTCAGGATCTCGTTATAGCCTTGGTTCAAAAATGGACAAAAGAGCTGAATTTCAGGGGAGAAGTGAGAGTGACTGCCCTTGACATCATGGCCGCATTTGACCGAGTGTGGCATCAATGATCCCGAGCGTGGCATCAATGATCCCGAGCAAAAGACAGAATTGGGTGAATCTCTCTGATGGTTGGAATCAAACCTAACACATGGGAAGATGATTGTGGTTGTTTGAGATCAGTCATCTCAGCTCCAGGATAGCTCTGCAGGAATTCCTCAGTGATGTGTCCTTCTCCCAGTCATCTTCAGCTGCTTCATCAATGAGCTACTGAGCATGTTCATAAAGGGTTATGTCATAATGACAGAAGATCACATGGAACAACAACCTGGATTTTTAAGGCAACAGCCATAACATTCTCTGTATATAGTTATGTTGAATGTCCACTATTGCTACTCACGACTGTAAATCTCATATTATTGTAAACTCCTCCTTGCACCTTCCACAAGATTGAGCTGATCCCAAATTATATTGCTTACAACTCAACTAAAACCATATCAAGTTCACTTACATTGGTTTCCATTCCCCAATATTTCAATTTTTAAAATAATTGTTTTTGATTAAAAATCATTCTATAGTCTTTCCCTGCTATTGTCATGACCACAGATCATAAGCCCAAATGACTTATTGAACTTATTTAGTGCAATTTATTTTTTAAAGGGACACAGCCAAAAGATAAACATTCAGTTTTGATAAATATTCAGTGTTTGTCTGGACAGGAACCTGAGAATGTCACTCCTGAAGCGTTAAAGTAGCTTCAAGTGGAAAAATGCACTACAAACTGAACTGTAATCTTTTTGAGTAACTCTGGTGGTGGAACTGCTGTGAAGAAAGTCTCTAGTTTGGGCAGTCTGTGTTTCTCCCTTTTAAGAACACACAAGAGCATGGGTTAATAGCCAGTTGCACAGACACTATGTGTTTAAGTGAGCTGACTTAATAATGGACTGAGGTACTCATGTGCACTGGCCCATGTTTGACTGCAGGTGTTTTGGGAAAGTTTTGGTTGAAGAACTGTTCATTAGTCACTCCGATATTTTGGATAAAGGATTTCCTCAGTCTGAGTACCAGAAGCTAGTTTAAAATGGAATTTTTAAAAGATCATTTCAGTTGATCTGAATGCCAATAATCTCAAAATCAACATTCTATGATCTATCTATATGAACAACTTAGAGTCTGATTCTTTTATCTTTTAATTTTAATCCTTTTTTGACACACTTCACGTCTAATCTGTGCGGATGTCTGTTGCATTATTATTTCTTCTTATGGTAAGTAACAATTACATTTTCTTTCATTAACTCAAGAAAACCATGTAAAATTGGATTCTTTTACAATGCAAAATCACCTGCTTGGGAAGAAATATATCCACATGGGAGGGGATCCTTCATAATTAATCTTGTTGTGACTAAGTTAAGGGGCAGATGAATAAACAAGGGGAGCCAGTTCATTGCTCCTTATCCAGGACCTTGACAAAATGGGATATTCCATCTGGAACCATAGTAAATTCGGAAGCTTCACTCGGAGTCTGATTCTAACACTATATCATCTGTACCTTCTTCAGACATAACCTCCAAGATCTCTGTTCTCCTTCAATTCTGTCTTCTTGCGCACATCTGATTTTCATCATGCCAACTTTGGTGATGATGCCTTCATTTGTGCTGGACTTCACCTTTGGAATTTCCTCCCCAGTCTTCTTCACATCTTTCTCTCTTTATCTCTTCTCTTTTAAAACACTCAATTAATTGCCCAAGCTTTTGGTCACCCCTGTAACTTTTTTTTTAATCATGTCTTAAGTGGCTTAATGTTAAAATTAGTTGGTTGACTCTCCTTTGAAGCTTGCTATGATGTTTAACTCTGGCAAAGAGCCAGTATAGATTTATTTACTGTGTTCTCAGAGTGCAGATCAACAACAACTTGAATACAAGGCAATGCAATTTCATGCCAATATATCTGCTGTTTCCATGCACGCACCATAAAGATTGCAAAACCAATGACAGTAATTTAATTTCCAAAAAGACAATCATCATGAAATATACCCGAAAATGGGTATCACTGGATGGACCGATATTTGTTTACCATCTCTAAGTGCAGTTAATGGTCAACCACATTGCTGTGGATCCGGGGTCATATGCATGCCTGAAATAAAAAGAAAGACAAATTTCTTTCCCTAAGGGAAGACATAATTTACATTGTCACCATTAGGCTACCTCTTTTCATTCTATTCAAATATCACCATTTGCCACAGCCCTAGAACATTAGCCTGGGTCTCTGGTGGACTAGTTTTGTGCCTTCATCCAGCACTAGCTAGTTCACAAGGGTGGGCAGTTATTTCTTTTGATTTTAACAATGATGACAATACATTAACTTTAGAGTGATAGTCAGTCCTGATTCAGTCGATGATTGAGGGGCCTGGGTCTTTTGCTGTTTTTGATTTCTTTCTTTACAGTCTCTATCTCTGTTGTCTCTCTCACAGCGAGAGATGGTGAGATGTTCTTCTTGTTCGCGATCTCCATACATCTCAGAGTCCGTTAGTTTCACAGGTCTGTAACAAATTTCAACAAGACCAATCGATGACAATCTTAAGGCAGCTTATTTTCCTTAACTCAGAGACTCATGGTACCACTGTCTCACAAAGAATCCAACTCACAACTTTGAAAAGCAACAGAGTGCTGAATCTGAGATAACAAGATGTTGAGCTGGATGAACACAGCAGGCCAGGCAACATCAGAGAAGCAGAAAAGCTGAGGTTTCGGGTGTGGACCCTTCTTCAGAAATTCAGCATTTCTGAAGAAGGGTCCAGACACAAAACATCAGCTTTCCTGCTCCTCTGATGCTGCTTGGCCTGCTGTGTTCATCCAGATCTACACCTCGTTATCTCAGATTCTCCAGCATCGGTAGTTCCTACTATTTCAGAGTGCTGAACCTTACATTTCTGGCTAAGTGCAAATTTCTTAGAAGAATTCTTACTATGTGGTCTAGTGCGATTTCTTGCTCTATCTTACTAAATGTGCCTTATTAACTCTCTGCATTGCTCCTACAGCATCTCTTACATCAGATTCTGTTCCATTCTAATCATTTGGCATTCCCAGAATGAGACACAATGTCATATTGAAAAGATTACTGTGTACCCAGATCAGCACTGGCATTCTGAAGTTGCCCTGTATGGTCAATGACGGAGCCGAACATTTTGGAGAAGGGCAAGATGGTGCCATGATTCTATGATAGGAACCTATATACCCTGATAAAGGAAGTGTTGCAAAGTATAGGCATCTTCTTCCTAGAGGACTGGCAGATGAGGACATGACACCAGACCTAGGCAGCCTAGTCTGAAGTTGCCATCTCAAACGGAGAAACAGCCAGCAGTGAGGTACAAAGGTTAATTTGTTTTTCTGATCCACTAGGGTAAGTGCCAAACTATTCGCTCTACTACCTCACACTCTTTCTCTTTCTGCTAAGAAAGTTACTCACCAAGGCTCATGCTCTGCCACTCTCACTATTGTCGATGTTGTGAAGTTGATAGAGTACTTGTGGATTGGAAGGCAGGATGGTGGAATTTGTTGTTTGCAAAATATTGATGTTTATAAAATGATGGGGGGGGGGAGCGAGCAGTGTGTGGTCCCTTTAAACGATGATGTGCTTTTTCTAGCTTGGAAGTTAAAAAAATGGTTATGGGCAGCTTGTGTGTTTGCAGGTGTACAGAGCATCTGAATTGTAACATTTGTATCAAAAGGCTGGATGGTTAGCAGGCCAAGCTACACTTTTGTTTTGTTATCAAGACAACAAATTTTGATTTAGCCAATTAACTTAAACCAGGCACTTAGATACTAAAAACCAATTAAATTTATATCTTTTATATATATATATATATAAATTTATATGAAGTTCCTCCTATCTCTGAAATTTATATCTGATGGTTTTGACATCCTAGGACCAATCTTATTATCAGAAATTGATATGTCATCAAGGGTATAAAAGACAAGGTTAGCAGCAAAATCAGTGGAGAGCCAACTGTCATCTGCCAAGAGAACAGCTCTCAGCCCTAAAAGAAAGAATCACTGACTCTCACAGTATTCTCTAAGCCATAGAGTAAGCTTCATGTAAATTATAGATACTTACGGCACAAGTAGTTAATGTTCCTGACAAACTAGTTCCACCAAGAAGGTGTCCCTGATGGAAGAATTTGAGAGAGGGGGCACAGATCATTCCGGAAGACATGCCATCTGGTTGTAATTTCGAGACACTAAATTATAATTGTTTTATTTTGTATAAGTGGGACTTGTATTTTTATGAGCAGTGGACCATTATAATCTTGTTTTATTTGGGAATAGTAGTTAGAAGCTGTTTATTTGGTTTGTTAATGGTTTAGTTAATTTGTTCATTGTTAGAGTTAGATAAGTAAATTGTTAATTGGTGATTATAAAGAGAGAATGTCAGGAGTTTATTTTTATTTAACCGCTTCTTTATAACAGATTGCGGGCTCTTTCAACAGATTACAAGACAAGGTGCTCCTTGCTGGATGTTTCGGTTTTAGTTATCAGAGGGGTGCTGCCCTTTGCTTTATAGCACCTGCAACATCTTCCCTCAGTTCTCTCCCCCTCTAACTTCCCAGGCCACTAACCCATGCATGGCCTCTGCACAGCTTGTTTATTCTCTCAGTACACCTCACCACTTTTTAGACACACTGTACCAGCACATACAGTCATGCCACCCACTTTCACCTCACTTAGTTCCCCCCTTTTCCTCATTCTACAAGAAGACAGTCCACAGGACAGCAGCTAGAGTCTGGATGGCTGGAGCGGTGCCTAACATTTGATACCTGAGCCCCCATGAGGAGAGAATCTGGGCCCTGAAAGGAAAAGACTAGGGGTGCGGGGATGCCAAAAAAATCCATGTTTGGGCAGTGAATGTCACTCTTCATTACACTACAGCTCTCATGGCAATTGTGTTGTCAGTTTCATTCATAGCACAGAACTTCTAAATACTGGCAAAAATGCCTTCTCTCTCTCTTTTACCTTGCAAATAACATCAGCATGCCCACTACTTCCGTGAACAACCCTACTTTGCCAGAAGCCACTCCCTTGACTTTCGAAGATGAGAGTATGGAGCCCTCAGAGGAAGCACCAGCAAGGCTACTTTCTGCACTCCCAATCTGCTCAGATACGGACACGTCGGTAGGAAATTTAAACTTATAAAGTTTGGGAGCACAATCTGGTCAGTAAGTCACTGTCACAGCTCTTCAGCTGGCTGAGTAAGATACACCCTAGGCTTCTGGCACCCGGAGAACTGCCGGAGACCAGGCACCTGCTCAGCTCTGACCAAGAAAGGACCCTGTGATGTCAACAATCAGGGTTTTGTCAGAAAGCACAGGAAGGAACAAAACTGGCAGATAGACATATGGAATGCAATGTTCCCCATTGCCAGAAGCTGCAGCAGATTTGCAAATCATTCTGCCATCTATCTTCCTCAATGGGGAGGTTGGTGGCTGTCATGGACACCCGGGCCCAGCACCCTCACGCTGGGCTGGAAAGGTGCACATACCTGCAAGTCATCTCCCCAGTCACTGGCCCTCAACACCCTGGTGACAGGGTGACAGAGAACCTGGAGTGACAGGGTAGTGCCAGGAGACACCCAGACGGAGGAGGACCCTAAAGTATCTCCTTTCAGATGGGGCCTCCATCCCCACTCACTCTGCTCGCCTCTGACCCCTGGAAGTTGAAGACAAGCAGGATACACTTGCCTCTGGCAGGAAGTATCAGCATGCCTGGGTCACTGAGACACAAATGCTCCAGAATTACCCAACCAAACCTCTGGGTCAATAGGCTCCACTGCTGAATAGATTCCCTCCAGTCCAGCTATGGATCCAGGGACTAAACTAAGACATTTTGGGATGGAGGGAAAGAAGAAACTTATTGAGGACGCTTTGGTGGAATTGGTAGCAATGAACACTATATGCATTCTCTCATTTGTATAAATTTGTTTTAGTCCCTATGTAGTCCCATATGCAAATGTGTCAGCATAATGTAAAAGTTGGAATTTCCATGGATTGATGAGAGCCTGTTGCACCATCTGGAACTAAAACGCACAAAGTCTGAACCGAGCAACTGGCCCTGTTGGCACTATTGCCCTTCATCGTAAAAAATCCCTTTTCTTTCACTGGTCTATTTTGTCTAAAGGTGCTGTTGATAATGAGGCAGTCACAGATACCTGAAGCAGGTCTATGCATGGCAAGCTGAGAGCCAATTCACTAAGGCAGCCAGGGATATGAACCCCACAGGTTTTTGTCCTTTATAATTTATGAGTCTATGTTTCATGTGCTTGTCCATAAAAGGGCCAAACATTGATGGGTTCTGCAACCCCCTCCCTGCAGTTTGAGCCAAGTACCCAGCGCACTTCAGGAGTGTCCACAACCATTTAATTTCCTATTGTGCCGTTTTGCTTTGAACATAATGGAAAGCAGCAGTGATCCTCTTCCACAAGTGGTTTCCAATCTCTGTCTCTATGTGTTGATGAGATCTTGAACATCAGACCCCCATCCTGTATCTCTTCCTGTGAACACCCACTGGCTTTCCACCTCCCCAGGTCCTCACCCAATTCAGTTACTTGGGCCTGCAGCTGCCCATCTTTCCCTTTCAGTCCCTGGCATATATGGTGACCATGCCAGGTAAGGCCACACCCTCTTTGCCACTTGAATCTAGGATGTTCTTGGCTGTGGTTGAGCTCCCATCCAGTCTGACCCAGCCCAGTCATGTTTTGCTGAATAAGCCGCTACAAATATATTACCCCCTTACTTCACAATTGTTCCCCAGAAGCTGACTGCAGAAGCACAGACCCTTTGACTGAAAACATGTTAAGTGGCCACCTATCTATAGCTATCCCCCTGGATTGATATCAGAGGTTGCTGTTGAGTGACTGAGTCCAGATCCCCTGTGTGACAAGTGCCTCCATGGGCTTTGTTGAGGACTACTCTCCAAAGACATGGATGCTATGCTTTCTGTATGTGCTGTGCATTTGCTGTGCGATCTGATGGCACATGCTGTGAGATTGACATAGCTCACTGCTGTACAGCAAGATATACATTCCCTGAGTGAGAACTGCTGCTAACAAGTCAAACTGCCTGCTTGTTTGACAGCGCTAATTAGCACAGTAAGGCAAAGCAAAGCAAGAATGCTGTGAGCATGCAGGTAGGCACTAAGTGAGCAAGCACTAAGAGAGCAAACTAGCAGCCCTGAAAATGCAACCCGGTCCAATCTATGAACTGGGTACCTGTCCCTGAACATAGTGTTATTGGTCCTTTATGCTACCTGATTAGTCACCAGGTACACACTTTGATTTGCATGCCGAGAATTCTTGACATTTAGCTAATTTGTCACATTCGGTGAGATCGGAAGCTGAATGTGAATGAGACAACTTACTGCAGTTGGGGAGAAACTTGCCTCACTGTTCAGCAAAGCATAAAAGATGCAGCAAGGTGTTCTGAATGTTGAGATAGACCTTGCCAAACTTCTTTTCTGATTCTGTCCCAAATCCCACCACAGCTTATATAGCTCAGAACTCAAAAATATTCTACCATGATCCTTTAATATCTGAAGTATGCAATCCCATTCAATCTTCAAGTTGCAGTATGAAGAGCTTTGCTGGCACTTTGTCATTATGCAGCTGTATCCAACTCCCATTTTACAGCTTATGGTTCGGAAGGAACAATAAAATTTGGCCCTTTACAACAGGAATATAATCTTGGAAGAGGTGTAGACAATCAGATGCTATGACCTCTGCCACAGATCACAGCTTGGATGTGGTGATGGCAAGCTTGCACTGGTCCAAGAGCAGACCCCGAGGTGGTCCTCCAATCTTCTCACCTGCCTCTCATTGTATGCCCACACATCAGCAGCATTGTAAAGGTAATGTAGGGAATTTCCTTGAAATGGGTCAACTTGCAGGTCTCAGTTTCCTGCAGATTTGGTCAATATTAGGGGCCATTGCCAAGTTCCAGTCAGGTCTGTTCATCTGAAAGTCTTTGGCACGCCTGATCTTCTTTGATATCTTCTACATTCTCAGGAACAAATACTACAGTCACAAGGCTATGGATGGCTTTGTCTGCATTAACCAATGCCCTGGAAGCCAGTTACACTAAAGTCATCCAGCCCTCTATTCTGACATCCAACACGTCCCCAAGTCTGGTTACCCGAGCAACCTGGGCCCTCTCATCCACCCAGCTGATGGAAGGTGCACTTGCTGAGCAGTAACTCCCTTATGACAGCAGCAAACCCTTACTGTGAGTCAGCTCTGATGTGAGCTGAATATTGATCATGTCAAGATGAAAGACTGGCAATTTCTGGAGGAAGACCCAAGAGCTCATCCACTCTAAAAACAAATGCTGCATGTGATAACTGAGGCTGCACACCCGGTGGAAACACTATGTCACAGCATGGCACTTAGTTGGTGATATTGTAAAGAGATCATTGTAAGGTCTGAAGGTGAAAAGTCACTCCCTAGGTGCTGAGGCACACCAGTCCCTAACTACCATCTGGAAGTGGGAGGCTTAGTATCTCAGAGATGACTCAGTGTTGTTTTTTGTCCCAGGAAGACTCTGTGAGTTTTCAATGCTTGTGGCAAACTCCTGGGAAGAGACCAAAGTGGACAGTCAGCACCATTGCATGGCAACAATTAACAAAGATTTACAAGGATGTTGCTAGGACTGGAAAGCTTGATTTATAAGGAGAGACTGGATAGCCTGGGACTTTTTTCCATGGAGCGTGAAAGGTTGAGGGATGGCCTTATAGAGGTATATGAAATCATGAGTGGCATAGATAAAGAGAATAACAATGGTCTTTTCCCTCAGGTAGAGAAATTCAGAACTGGAGGGTATACATTTAAGATGAGAGGGGAAAGATTTTAAATGGACCTGAGGAGTAACTTTTTCGCACAGAAGGTGATGCATGTATGGAATGAATTACCAGAGGAAGTGGTTGAGGTGAGTAGATACAGCATTTAAAAGATATTTGAACAGGTACATGAATAGGAAAGATTTAGATTGATCTGGCCAAATGCAGACAAGTGGGACTAGTTTAATTTGAGAAAATTTGTCAGCATGGGCAAATTTGACCAAAGGTCTGTTTCCACGCTGTATGACTCTATGGATCTATGAACAGCACTTAACCTCTAATATGACAAGACATGGAACAGTCCTATCCAGTGTCCTAATGGAGTGAGTTAACTTGGTAAATCTAGGTCTCAGCAGCTGCTATGGTGAGATTTAAACTCTTTACACAGAATATTTTCTTGGGCTCATAGATCACCATCACATCCTTAATTTAATTCTGCTCAATCCTATTTTTAATTTATTGATCTTCTGTTGGAGGCAAGGTCTGATTTTGAGTTCAGGTGCTATGGAAACCTTTCTTATCAGTTTCAAGAATTTAGACATTCTGCCAAGTCAGTTCCCTTAAATTCAACTAATTACTTTAAATGTGACTGAAGTACAATTTTCTTCAACAACCAGAATGCTTTCTGATTCCTGTTTACATCCCCATCTGGATCTGTGAATAGTTTGTAAATTTCCTAATAAAAAAAGGCTATGAAGTTTTTAAAGGGACACAAAGAGTTTTTGCACCTAATATGTACTGTCAGTATTGGTTATGGTGTCAGTCAGTGTGTGATTCTGATTTGACATCACTTTTGCCAGTTTTCAATTTCAACTTTTAAAACCTTTAACCTAACTCAGTTCATATACATGAAACAAAATGAAGGATATAGGGTAGTTTGCTACAAGGAAGTTGTCTTTCTCTATATTGAGTCCTACCAGTGTAGAGTAACTAGATAGTAATGCAGATCGAGTGGTCAGTGGTCAGTGGTCAGTGGAAGTGAGAGACCAGTGGTTAAAGTATACCACTAATGAGTCAAATAGAAAAGGCATTTGCCTTAATTAAGAGAGTAACTTATTGCACATAGTGATAAGTAAGGTTTACATTA
Source organism: Ginglymostoma cirratum (assembly GCA_024137785.1). Lineage (NCBI taxonomy): Eukaryota > Metazoa > Chordata > Chondrichthyes > Orectolobiformes > Ginglymostomatidae > Ginglymostoma > Ginglymostoma cirratum. The sequence continues at coordinate 71,804,495 of JAHRHZ010000144.1, forward strand.
ATTTGCTCGGCATAATTACATGGGACTACCCAGAGCTATGTAGAGCATATATATTCCATTCAGGAATACCTACAGATTTCAACAATTACCATCTGAAAACAATGTGACAGCTTGGGTGGAACTTAGCACAACATCGGCATTAATTTATTCAAAACCATCACCTCATATAACATTCCTCATCATCCAAAGACTTTCAATAGGATGAAGAATTACTTACAATTAGTTACTGGATTATTTCTTATGGATGCTTGGTGAAAACCTGAGCAACAGAAGTACTAAGGAGAATCATTGAATGATTACAGCATGGAAAGAGGAGAAGTGCAACACAAGGTAAGATAACATAAAAAGGAAGAGTACAATTTAGAAAGCCCTTTTCAGCTTTGGTTCAAAGTAATGAAAACCAATAGCTTTGATTATTCTATCACATTCATCAACATGCCCACGTCCTTACATTCCCTCTATCACTAACTATTTCATTGTCCTCTTTCCCCCATCACAAAAACTCAAGCCAACAAAAAAAATGCACTTTCCAATCTGATTTTAAAAATTCAAACATACTTATTAAATTTGCAAATGATCCTTAGGTATGCTCTTATTGCTGACCGTCCATGTACCTTTGTGTTTTCTTGTTACCCTATTTGATTCTTCCTCAGTGGGTGGTGAAAAGATGCTCATCTCTATTTGAGGAAGCCACAGCTAGCAGTGAAGAAGAGTCTCCTGCAACTCTGGCATAGAAGGCCTAGCTTCACATTGTACCATGTGGGTTTACAGTGCAACTGGCAAAGCTGGCTGGTTAAATAGCAACAGCAAAAGCACATGCTGGGTGGTAGGGCTTGGAACTTGAATAAACGTTATCATCCCAGAGAGAGGCTGTGTGAGCGGTTCTACTGATTGGGGGACCTTAAAAATTCCTCTGAACAGTTTCATACATTCATGTTGGTAACAACCCAAACTTCCACAGCAGAACTCAACTGTTGGTATTGCTATGACAGATGTGATGTCAACAGTCAGATACTGCAACACGGTAGTGCCTATTACTGTGTTGACTTATTCCATGTTGGAAGGAATCGGCTCTCTTTTGTGTGTGAAGCCCAGTGTCACGTTGATGCTGCGCTCCTCCATGCTCCTTGGTATTGCTTTCTGTCAGTCAGTGTCCTTATCAATTTCCTTATTAATGTTCTCATCTAAGTATCCACAACACGAGTAATTAATCCAGTAAGCTAACGTGAATGGGCATGTGCTGTCCTTTAACATCACCACATTTCCTGTGGCGTTATAAACTGTGTTTTCCCATGTGCAGATGACACATCTATCCTAAAGTATGTGCACTATCAGCTTCTGAGATAGTGACTGTGAATGTTGTTTCATCGTTACTCTCTTTTCTTCCACTGACTGGAATGTCTCTAGTTCTTGCGTACCTGAAATGAAACAAAAGTAAAACCATGATTATATTGTGTTCGGAGAAGAAGAGACAGTACGAAGGGTATGCTTATAACATCTAAGGCTGTGTCAGAAGTGATTATTGGGTGCAGAAGAAATGGTGGATTACTTACGGGGCTGCACTGAACATTGATTACTTTGGCCCCACAGTTTCAATGATGCCTCTTCTCATGGTGATTAGCACTGTTTCTTCCATGGAGATAAATGCATGAATGCATACTTTCCTTCCTCCATTTTTTTTCAATGTTTGCTGTTATGCATGATAAAATAAAAACAGAAATTGCTGGAAGACATCAGCAAATCATACAGTCATTGAGCCATTCAGCACGGAAGCAGGACTTTTGGCCCAAACAGTCCATGCTGACTATAATCTCAAACTAAACTAGTCTCACCTACCTGTGCTTGGCCCATATACCTTCAAACATTTCTTATTGATGGACTTATCTAAATATCTTTCAAACATTGTAATTGTACCTGTGTCCGCCACTTCCTCTGGAAGTTCATTCCACCCACGAATCACTCTTTGTGTAAAGAAAAATGCCCCTTATGTTGATTTTTTAAATCTTTATCATCCCATCTGAGTGCCTAGTCTTGAAATCCCTCCCCCTCCGGAAAAGACACCTGCCATTTACTTCATCTATACCCCTCATTATTTTATGAACTTCTATAATGTCATCTCTACCAATGGAACTCCACTTGCCACTCTTTAGCCCATTGACACAATTGATCAAGATCACTTTGTAATCTTAGATAAACTTCTTCACTGTCCACTATAGGCCAATCTGGTATTGTCCGCAAACTTACTAGCCATGCTTTCTGTATTCTTGTCTAAATCATTTATATAAATGACAAACAAACGTGGATTCAGCAGCAATTGAGCTAAAAAAAAAGAAATAACAAAATCAATCCAATAAGTCTTAAATGAAATCAACTATTTAGCTGGAGAATCAAATTTAAAGAAAGACTCATGCTCAAATAGTCCAGTAGACAGCTTTTAATATTCTAATAAAAAAACTCATTCCAGAACCCTTCACATGCAGGCCACTTTAAAAGTTCTGTAAACACAACTCCATTTTAAAAAAAATCATTCTTCTGCAATTTAAAAAAAAGCTCTTTAGTGATGTTAAAAAAAATCTCTTCGAAGCGTATAATTTTAGAGAAAAAAACACTCGGGCCTCCCACTTGTCTGCATCTCCAAAAGGTCCATTAACAGAACTTCATTTGAAAGAAAAGACACCTTTTAAACAATTTGGGTTTTTTTTTGCGATTTTGAGAATAAAATAATTAACAATAAATCAAAATGAAAATCTTATACTGCTGAAATGACATAACTGTAAGAAATCTGGAAGTAAAACTACAAATAACCCTGAATCTCAGGAGCAGCTGCAAGATCCACATTACTCTCAGTCCGTCATTTTGGAAGTCTGGCAGTATCTGTTGTGACAAAAACAGAGTAGGTAGTTGTTTTGAGTCCAAAGACTCTTCTTCAGAACTGAAGGGAGCTGGAAAATTATGTTTTTAATGCAATTGACAAAACAGGAGAATTAAACATGGTAATTGTGAGGGTACAAAATGGAGGACAGTGTGACTATCCCTGCTAACATGCATAATCTTCCCTGAAAACTGTGAGTCGCAAGTACAAGAATTGCAACAGTTTTAAGAGTAAGTTTCAGGTTACGCATATGAGTTAAGGAATATGAAAGCATATTTAAAAAGTGCATTTATTTTCATTTTCTTCTCTCTTAAAATGGAAGCATTTTCCTCGACTGGCAATTCAGAGCAAAGGGGAAGGATAAACATCACAGTTTACTCCAAACTTCAATAGATAAGAACAACAATTTAAGTTTCAAACAACAATAGTAGCACAGAAAAGGACAGTGATGTGCAATTCTTGAAGAATGTGAGACCTAGATAACCATTGTAAACTTCTACGAACATATTTGAGGGAACCGTTTTCTGAATGGAATACTTGAGATAGTAGATTTGCTGATAGCCTCACATGACAGCAAGGGAGCAAAGTTCACAGAGGATGATTTCAGAGGGTTGTCATCCATCTGAAAGTTAATGTTTTTGCAATAGCGAAAGGAGAATTGTGTAGAGTGCAGGAAGAACCACACAGTCCTGGAAACGTGGAACACGTTTCTCTCCTGAACACATTTGAGTAGGTGTGTCCCTGGGACAAGAATGAGGAATGTATGCAGGATCATTTGTGCAGAAGCTCAGAGATAGGAGATTAGGGAGCAATTCAGTAATAATGAGACAATAACAGAAGAGAGAAGAATATTTTTCAAAGATCAGAGTTCATACAAGGGCAAGTGATATTTTCAAAAAAGTTATAATGGGGATGTCAGAATGCTGATGAACATCCTGGCCTACGTGCCAGCTATGACCACGATATAGTGTAAACGTAAGTTCCATTGAAAGAATTCTGGAGACATGGGAGCAGGTTTTAGAGTTAGAGATCTACAAAGTATGATGGGCACACAGCAAGCTTTCCACATCAGATGGAGTTTTCAAGTGACACAACTTACCTGATTGAGGAAGAGGCCAAACCTTGACAGACATGTTTCGTCATGATTGCAACATGAAGCTACAAGGTGTTATTGTGGTTTTATGTATAGCATTGAAATTTGTTACCAAGCTGCTGGAGTCAGTGTTCCCCATGGTGGTTCATGTCGGTCCATGGTCAGTGTTGTCATTTTCCTCTATAATCAGCTAATAACTTACAGGAACAATATTGATGTTCAGGGCCTTCTTGGCACACTTCTTCGGTGATTGGCTGGCTCTGGCTAATCTCCAGGACACATACTCGGCAATATACTAGAATAGAAAATGATAGGACTAGTAGAAAATGCAAAATATTGCTGTAGAGTTAGGATTAGGTAAGGGGTTTCTGACTGTCGGAACACTTAAAGCAGTACAGCAGAAAAAAAGGACCAAACTGCAAGAGAGGCAATATCTGAATATAAAAAGAACTAATGAACTGGCAGTGAATATAAGTGAGACAGTGAAGAGCTATTTACGCTTGGAAGGAATGGGAATAGGAAATAAATGCAATTAAAAATATCAAGTGGTGGAGGTTAAAATGTTGGCATGTGCATTACACAAGCTGAATGGGGTAGATGTGTTTGAAGGGCAATAAAGGGGTATGGAGATAGAGGAGTTTATGGAATTAGGGCTACTGTTCATGTTGAGGACAATTACCAAGGCCAACTGGTCCATTTTCTCATTTTTCTCTGTATCCTTTTTTTTGTGATAATGAGTTTTAAAGTTACCATTATCTCTTCTTTTTCCTCTTCTGCCTTTTGTTTCAGATTCTATATCTTCTCATCTTTCAGCAATTTCCTCAAGTTAAGCAACTTAAACTTTCTTGTCATGCACAGAGCAGGAATGATCATTCTTATACCTAACAATGATGCAATAGTCAGTGTTATATATCGCTTTAAGATGGCTTTTGACTTTTGAATGCTTTTGAAATGACTGATAATTAGGAAAATCAACAGTAAAATCTGAGTTGCCTTTGTGTCGATGTGTAATTCTTTCACTAATGTTTTAATTAAATTCATATTATGTCAAAGCATGGCTTAAAGATAAATTTAAACATGATTATAAACAGCTTATTGTTCAGCAATTCCAGCTTTTGCCAACAAGATTAGGAATGGATGCAGTTAAATAAAATCTAAACCTTGTAATTACATTAAAAAATGTTCATAAACAATGTTCCAAAGTTGGCATGGACAGGTAGGTGACAAGTGAGGTTCAATGTGGAGAAGTGCGAGGTGATTAATTTTGGTAGAAAGAATGTAGGCGACAGCAGAAAATAACAAGTCCCTCTGTAACAGAAGTGAAGGAACAGAGAGGCTCATATATATTATTAAATATGGCAGGACAGATAGAGATAGTAGTTAGTAAAGTACACAGGATCCAATGATTTATTAATAACTAAATAGAGTACAGAAGGTTATGTATAAGACACTGGTTAGACCACAATTGGAGTATTGTGTACACTTCTGGGTGCCACACTTTACGAAGGATGTGAGTGCATTGAAGAGAGTGCAGAAGACGTTTACAAGAATGATTTCAGCAAAGAGAAACTTCTGATATGATGATGGATTGGAGAGGTTGGGGCTGTTTTCAATGTGGAGGAAAGGTTGAGAGGTGTTTCAACTGAAATTATCAAAATTATGAGAATTCTATACACGGTATTCGGATAAACTGTTCTTGCCTGTAGAAGAGTCAAGATCAAGGAGATGCAGATTTAAAGTAATTTATAAAAGAAGTGGAAAGTGAGGAAAAACACTTCTTCATGCAGTGAGTGTTTTTGGGTTAGAATGCTCTGCCTGGAATAATGGTCAAGGATAGTTCAACTAAAGCATTCAGGAGGGTATTGAATGATTATTCAAATTGAAACAATTTATGAAAATATGCGGAAAAGGTGGGAAAATGGCATTAAGTCATGATTTATAAGTTTGTTTTGACGGACCAACACAGGCATGATGGTCCAAATGGTCTCCTTCTGCACTGTAACAATTCTGTGGTTATGTGATGAACTCTGATTCAGTTCAGGATTTTTCCAAGCAATGTTCCTGTCACTTCCCATCATTAATTATTATAAAAGACTCTGACAAATTTATATGAGTTGAGCTTAAAGGATGATAGTAACATTTATCAGTTTAAATCATGATGTAAGTAACCTTTAATTACTTAAAATCAATTACCACTACATACATTCTTTGTGAATAGTCAAGAAAAAAATGAACTAGAACTGAGGACACTGCACATAGAATCATAGAATCCTTACAAGGTGGAAGCAGGCCATTTGCCCCAATTCCCGAAGATCATCTCGCCCAGACCCACTCTATCCTTGTAACCCTACAATCCCCATGGCCAATCCACGCAGCCTGCACACCTTTGGACTTTGGGAGGAAACTGGAGCATCTGGAGGAAACCCACACAGACACAGGGATAAAGTTCAAATTTCACGCAACCAATTGCCCAAGGGTGGAATCAAACCTGGGTGTCTGGCACTGTGAGGCAGTAGGGCTAACCACTGAACCACCATGCCACCCCTAATATTGATAGCTTTGAGATAATCGTAAACTACATTTAATATTATTCAACAGAAAAGCTTTCAATTCTGTTTGCAACTCAAGAATGTGTTACAGTGAAGTAAATCAATGCAACCAGTATGGACATTCCAAGGTTCCAAAACCTCTGCTCACGAAGCAACGTATAATTTACGAAAAAAAAACATGCATTTATAATTGCATGGAAATAACATAGTATATTGCCTAAAAAGAAACTAAAAGCACAGCAATTACATATCAGGTTGCACGTTCTTGGGCCTGCATGGAAGCTGGATGTTTGGGAAGGGGCTGGGGCAGGGAATATCAGGAACAGAGAGGGAAAGCAGCTTTAGGTGGCTTCTCAATGGGTTTCTGCTGCCTGAGAAAATTGTCATGGATAATGTGGGATACACAGCAGTTTCCCATTCCACTGAAACGGGCATTTAATGAATATAGTCAAGATCCCATTGGGCAATTTTTTCAGCTGCTATTTTACCAGAGGAAAAGAGGTCCCAGTTTAACGGAGGCAGACTTTCTATTGCAGGCTGAGACAATCAGAGTTATAGGCTCCATGCTTGAATCAGGCTCAAAAGGCAGAAGGGCCTATACCTGCTCCTGTTTTCTATGTTTCAATGCTCCAATGATGTGTTTGTGCATAAAAAATACTTCACCCATAGTTGAAATGAATCACGGAGATGAGTTTCTCCTCAACTAGAAGGGGTCTTCTTTTTTTTCTTTGTTCATTGTATGTGGGCATTGTTAATGAGGTAACATTTATTGTTCAATCCTTTTGACCAGGACATAAAGATGATGAGTTCCTTTCTTAAACCACAGCAGTGCTTGCAGTGTATGGACACCCAGAATGCTGTAAGGAGGTGATTTTCACAATTTTGACCCAGCGGTAATGAAAGCGCGAGGATGAGACTTCAAGTCAGAATAGTGTGTGGCATGAAAAGGAATGGCAGCTGGCGGTGTTCCCATTATCTGCGGTCCTTGTCCTAGGTGTGAGAGGTTGCAGGTATAGAAGGTGCTGCCAGAGGAACCTTAGGTGCGCTGCACCATTCAACTTAATCCTTCTGAATTTTTCGTTCAATTCTACGCTTTCAAGGGCACCTCCGTGTTGAGGTGCCCTCATGGTCTCTGACTTGCCTGAGTGGCACACAATTCTCCTGGTGGTGTCACAAGGGCTGTGGAACTGCTGGTCTCTGACTGAGCCAGCAGAATTGGGAGCGCTCCCGCTGTCATTAATAGGACATTAAGTGCGAAGCTGGTCAGTTAGCTGGCAGCCTGTGGGAAGATTGTGATGCCTGTCTTCCAGGCAGCAGCCCTGAATTCTGTGGAACAATTCTGCTCATTTTATTTGTTCATGCCTGTGGAGAGAACAGCAAATGAATGCTTGTGACAAACAGCTATTCATCAGGACTGAAAGGAATGAGAAATGACCAATCATTTTAATAGAATAAGAACAAAAGAGAACGAATGACCTGCTGGTTAATGAATGCAGCAGAAACAGGTAGATGATTGAAATGATTTCAGTGTCAAAAAAAAGTAGAACATAACATTATGAAAATTTCACATCTGAAATCTCCTCCTGACAACTTTCTGAATTTCATCAGAATGAGCAACAGGAGTTGCTAAATGAAAACCATGTGCTTATCCACAGGTAGAGAAGGGAAATCAGAGAATATGGAAAATTAAAATGAAAAGGGGAAATGCTGAAAATACTCTTCGCCTTATAGTTCATTTTATACTTTGGCATTTTTTTTTCCTAAATGTGGTATGATGATCATTTTAATCATCTGTCCATCTCCCATTTGTAGGGAGGATGATTACAGCCATTGGGCAGTTAGAAAATAATGGGATAAATCGTGGCTGAGCACAAAAAGTATAAAACAGCAGATAACAAGTTGGCATAACAAGCATGGGGCTGGACGAACA
>JAHRHZ010000144.1:71817938-71828985 GCA_024137785.1 Ginglymostoma cirratum
TGCTGGAGTAATTTAACAGGTCTGGAAGCATCTTTGGAGACAAAGCAGTGTCGAAGTTTTGAGTCCTTTCTTCATAAACTCTTTCTGTTTAAAATCCTTTGGAATAACGCAGTTTATTGACATGCAATATTCCATGGTCCTTTGAGTGGTTAGTTTTGAACTGAAAGGTCTGGTAACCTATAAACATGCATGTACCTGGGGACTGATTGTATTTATGGATGTGTAGATTGACGACATGAGCTCTGTTAATAAATTACAGAACAGTCCACAGTTCACAAGGACTTTTTCAATATTTCACAAGTGAGGTAGATTGCTTTCTTTATCCCTAGTGTTACAGCTGTTAACTTGGTTCATGTTGTTGGAGTACAATTGAGTTGGGATTGACAACTTCACTCTCAAAACGGAAAGCTCCAATAGGTTGAGGAAAATTAAAACAAAGAGGTTAGTCTTTTTTTAATCTATCATACAGCAACGAGCTGTGGTAAAAAGGATTCTTGAGTTGCATGTTGCCTTTGGAATTAGCCAGCCGTTGTATTTTATGTTAAAGAAATATAAACCTTTGACTTTTGAGAACTTTACTAGAGCAAAGATGTTTTTCAAGTGTACGATATTTTCATATTGTCTGAAGGAAGGCAAAGAAATGACAACACATTTTATTGAGTTTATTATTGCCACATGCATTGCAGTTGTCAACCTTTTGAATTTCAATATAATTTTTTTGGAGTGGTACATGATAAAATGGATCATATTTTCAAGCCACAGTCCTGCAAAGAGGTTTCCAGTGTAATTGTACTTTCTTTGTTGATCCACCTAAGAGGGAAAACAGGTTCTCCATTACTGTTTCACACGGAAAATCACCCATTAAATATATTTCTAACTGCCAAGCTGTGTGGAATTGGAACTTAATTTTGCCTCATTGATATATACTGAGCGCTCTTTAATTGCACTTTAAGTTGTCCAGCTCTTTCTCGGAAGCCTGATGTTGGCAAATGAATGTCTCCAACTTGGTGCCTGAAAATCTCAGCAAGATAAGCAATATCAGTAGACAAACAAGGGTAAATGTTTCCAATCTGGTATGACTTCTTCAGAACTGACACCTGTGAATTTGCTTTGGTAACTACTGTGATTTCTAATTTATCTCACACCATGTTACCTCTACATTGATAAAAGCCAAATACTGCAGATGCTGGAGATCTGAAATAAAAGCAGAAAATAGTGAAGAAACCCAGCAGGTCTGGCAGCATCTGTGGAAAGAGGAAGAGAATTAAAATTTAAAAGCAAATACAACTCTTCTTCAGACTTCTGCTGTTGTGTTTTTGATGCATTTTCTATTTAGATTTCAGGTCACGATTAAGAAATTTCAGCATTTCTTTGCAATCCTGACCTTTGCCACAGTTTTTTTTTTCTCTCGCTTTTCTCAAATCACTATTCAAATCCATCCATACTACAAACTGTTAACAAAGTTCACGCACACAGGAAACGGGGGTGAGCCACCATGTTGAACATCTGTAGTCCAGGAGGTGAAGGTACTTCCTCTGATTTGGTAGGTGGAAAGTTTTAGGATTTTAACCTAACAGTGATAAAGAAATACTGGTTTTAGTCAAAGTACAAATTGAATGTGATAGGTGCAGGTGAGATGGGAATACAATGGTTGCCCTTTTAGCCCATTTGTTTAACCAAAGCAAGTTTTTGTTTTCTTTAATATGGCTATGCTTACCAATTCAGAGTTGGACTAAAATGCTGTTTTTGTAAAATAACCAGACAGGTTGACAAGTATTTTGTATGGTTTTCAAAGAAGAGAGAGTGTTATTTATTGTACTAAACACCAAACCTAAGTAAAAAATAATAAAGACACACCAACTGTCTCTCACAAATGCATTCAAGGTTTCATATGCAAATGCACTCAGAACTAAATTATAAAGGATAGATGACAAGCACTTTCAATGTTTAATAGAAGTCATTGGTATGTGGAATTTGTAAATTGATAATTTGCAGGGCTTCAGGCTGAGCTCAATGGTCTTTTTGGAGGTTTGGTGCATGAGTCACAAAAAGCTAACATTCAAGTTTGGTAGGCAATTACGAAGGCAAATGAAATGTTGGCTTCCGTTCAAAGAGAATGGAACATAGAAAGAAAGGTCTTTGTAAAATTTTACAAAGCACAAGTTAGGTCCTTCCTGCAAAATTGTGAAATGTTTAGCATCATGTGGTGTTTGGAACCGGGTGGGCCTCATTGACAACGAGGCCCTTGACTGGGGTTGCTAACCTGGGCCAATCAGGAAAGATTTGACTGACTAATATAAACAGGAGATTTAGAATTGCCTCAGTTCAGGAGACTGACTCTGAGCTGGTTGGTCACAGGTAAATAAAAGGTGAATTTGTGACTGGATACCAGCCTCTGAGCAGTTATTTTCGTCCCCTTTTCTAAGGAAAGATATAGTGCCATCAGAGTCAGTCCTGTGAAGGTTCATAAGGTTTAAGAGAATGGGAGGAGATCTTATTGAATCATACAAGGTTCTTAGGATGCCTAATCAGGTAGATACAGAGAAGTTGTTTCTCTTTGTGAGAGAACTGAGAGCAAGAGTGCATAGTCTCTGAGGAATGGGTTGCTTATAGAAGATAGTGAAGAAGGATCTTTTTTGACTGCAATGAATCTAAGGAATTCTTTGTTGTAGAGGGTTATAAGGGCTGCGCTGTTATGTAAATCAAGGCTAAGATAAACAGATTTCTAATTATGTATGGAATAAAGGATAAGCATGAAAGTGGATTTGAGGATTATCAGATCAGCAATGATAGCCATTGAATGGTGGAGAAGATTTGAGGGTTTGAATGGCCTATATCTGCTCCTGCAACTTATGCTCCTGTGGCATGAAGAATGATTTAAAAATGTTGACAGATCTATCATTCTTAGAATAATAATAGCTGGATTGATTTTTTTCAAATACTACACATAGCATGTAACTGATCAAACAAAGGCAGCACCAAGTTTGAATGGTGGATGGAGAGAGAAAGAGAGGAAGAGAAAGGACATACAGTCAGCTCAGTGCTTCAGCTACATTTGTTCTCCTCTTCTGTTCTCATTTGCTTGGACAAAAGTATTTTCTTAAATGTCAAGAGGGTTAATTGACTGATCACACAATCCCCTCTCAACAATCAACAAACTACCCAACCATGGTCACTGCAAGTTGATTCCAGAATCATGGTATATAAATGTATAAATTATGGCTTGATCCTTTCTCTTCTTGGTAAATACCCTTCATTTGAAGCCGCTGTATTGATTGATTGTTCCATATGCAGTTAACTTGTCTGGATAGTTTGAGAATGAATCAGAACATGGGGAAATTTGGCAATCCTCTACAGATTATTGTGTTAGGTTCTTGTGGACAGCCTGACTCCATTCTAATTATTATGTGAAATGATGGTTTATTTTAGTAAATAATAGGAGTATGGGCCTCACCGGCTCAGCCAAGGTTTGTTGCTAATCCTAATTCTTCTGGAGAAATGGTAGTGAGCTGCATTTTTGAGCAATTATAGTCTGTGTTATAGAAGATTCCACAGAAAGGGAGTCCCACAATTGTTAACCAGTGATATTGAAGGAACAGTGGAAAAAATTCCAGGTCCAAATGATGCATGAGTTTGGCTGGAACTTGCAGGTGTTGGAGTTCTTCTGCATTTGGTACCCTGTCCTTCCAATGAAATTAAATTAAATTGATAGAATGACATAGAATCTGTGGGTAAAGATGAGGAATCACAAAGGAAAAAGACCTTGATGGGAGTTGTATATAGGGCTCCTAGCAGTAGTCAGGATGTATTAAAGAAAATAAATCAGGATTTTGAAAAGTGTAAAAATGGCATTATTACAATAATCATGGAGGACATCAATATTTAGGTGGAATGGGAAAATAAGGTTTGCAGCTGATGTCAAGAAAGGAATTTGTCGAATGTCTCCAAGATGTATTTTTGGAGCAGCTTGTGGTAGACCCTACAAGGGAACAGATAATTCTAGATTTGATGTGAAATGAGATGGACTTGGTTATAGAGCTTAAGGTGAAGGAACCCCTATGGGACAGTGACCATAATTTGATAGAATTCACATGCAGTTTGAGAATGAGAATTTGGAATCACTAACACACCACATTAGAATTGAAAATAACTCTCTAATCGTTGTACTTATGTATTCTTTAAAAAGAAAAGGACAAAATATGTCTGGAGTCTGGGACATAATCCATAGCGAATAATATGCTGTAAATGGGAGTTTGTGAGCCCCTCATTAGGTTTGTCATCATGACATCAGTGCCCAGTTTATTTTGACTTGCACCTTCCCAACTTCCCCACCCTTTTGAAGGGCTATTGTTTGAAGCTCCTTTTCCATCTGTAGCTGTGATATTCTGTGGATTTCTCTTCAGACAACCACACAAGTTATATTTGTAGCTGTTTTTAACTGTTTCAGCCCTCTCTTTAAAAGAAAACACATGCAGAAATTACAAACTTAAAGTGCATGTGATACTTCGCAGTTCTGGTCCATGGTCATGACACTAATGTGGTGGGACTAAATTTGAGGCCTCATTGACTAGTTGGTATAGACCAAGTTGGGCAAACAGGAAACCACTGTACTGCCATTGTTAAAACCACCCTCCCTATCCAACACCCACTTTCTCAACACCCAACAGTCCTCTCACACACCCTCCAACACCGCCACCCCAGGCAGTCCAATTGTCCACTTTCGCTGGGAACTCCATCCTACCTTACCTTACCTTACTCTGGAGGATCCATTGACTATCCTTCACATAGACCCTTGTACAATATTGGCAGGGGCCACTACTCCTCATTGCTGGTATTGTAGAACAGATGTCCTCCCACTGGCCAGCAATCTTGGAGCCAGGATTTCCATCCAGCAAGGGCCTAAATTCAGTTGTTGGAATTTTCCAGAGCAGTGTTTTTTTTATTCTCTGGTCAGAGGTGGACTACATTGGCTGGCCAATGTTTATTACCCATCCCTCATTGCCCTGGAGAAGATGGCGGTGAGCTACCTTCTTGAGCTGCTGCAGTCGATGTGCTGTTTTTAGATCTAAAATGCCCTAAGGAAGGGAATTCCAGGATTTTGATCCAGGGACAGTGAAGAAACATTGAGTGTTATATTTCCAAATCCAGATGGTTTTTACCTTGGAGGGCAAAGGGGAGGTGGTAGTGTCTCCCATGTATCTACTACCCTTATCCTTTTAGATGGAAATGATCATGGGTTTGGAAGGAACTAAAAACAAAAAATGCGGGAGATCACTATGGGTCAAGCAACATTTGCAGAGACAAAGCAATCTAACTATACGCTGAAAAACGTGAGCTTGCTTTCTCCCCCTGGATGCTGCCTGACCAGGTGTGATCTGCAGCATTTTCTTCATATTCTAGCATTTGCAGTAATTTGTTCCTACATGGGTTTGGAAGGTGCTGCCTAAGGACCTTTGACTAAATTCTACGGTTCATCCTATAAATAACACACAGTGGTGTTACTGAACCTCAGAGTGGGTGTTTGAAGACACAGTGCCTATGAAGCAGGCTATTTTGTCTTGGATGGTGTCAAACTTTTTGAGTGCACTCATCCAGACAAATGTAGAGTATTCCTTCATTGGCATGACTTGTGACTTTGTAGATGGGACACAGGCTTTGGGGAGTCAGGAGGTGAGTTACTCACTGCAGTATGCTTAGCCTCTGACCTGCTCCTGTAGCCACTGTATTTATATGTCAAGTCTAGTGTTCTGGTCAATGGTAATCCCCAGGATTTTGATAATGGAAGATTCAGTGATGGCAATGCCATTGAATGTCTGGGAATGATGGTTTGATTGTCTCTTATTGCGGATGGTCATTGCATGACATTTGCGTCGTGTGAATGTTCCTTGCCATTTGTTAGCCCAAGCCTGGATATTTTCTTGTTGAATTTGAACATGGACTGCTTCAGTATCTGAGGAGTCACAAATGATGCTGAACGTTGTGCAATCATTGGTGAACATCCCCACTTCTGACCTACTGATGCAGTTGAAGGTGGCCTACAACAGTATCCTGAGGTAGTCCTTCAGTGATGACCTAGAACTGAAATAACTGACCTCCAATACCAACGGACATTTCCCTAGGTGCCAGATTGAAAGCACATGATTGAAATGAAACAGCATTGATGGAAAAGCAATTCTGTTCCCTGAACACTGTGTGGGCACTGTCACTATAATTAAACTCCACCAGTGTAGCACTCCCACAGTCTTGCATTAGATTATCCATTCCAGAGGTAAGATAGTACAAACTAAGCCACACATATGGCAGAATTTCTTTGACATATCTGTCTAACTTGCCTTTGCCTGTCAAATTTTCAGATTACATGTATCTCACATCCTCCCAGAGAAACATTACAAAAGGACCATTAATGATAGAGAATATGTGCTAGTCAGTTTCTACTGACATGTCTGACTTTGGAGGAAGTCAAAGATTTACAAGCAGTTACAATTGACAAATAAATAATTAGCTCTCTTTTGGCTTCGACACCTAACAAGCAGTAATTAGATTTGAGATGTGCCTATCTATATCCATAGGACCTTGTGGCCTTAAAGAGACAGGTAAAATATGATTGATCCTTGGCACAGAAGTAATTAATAGTGTATTACATGGTGTAAAGCTACTTGGGTATCCTCTAATTTAACTTGATTGATGCAGCAGAAGAATTGTTTCCATTTTTTTTAAAATTGTACCCTTTCCAATAATGATAATCAGATATATATACTAATGGCAGCAATTGAAAAGTACTGTATTTGCAATTCCCACTACACAAGTACCAGGTAATATTTGTATCTAAAAAGAAAGAATCTAATCATTGTCCCTATTGTTCACTGGTATAACCATTGCTGAATCTCCCACTTTCAACATCTTAAAGGTTACCATTGACCAGAAAGTGATCTGGCCCACCAATATTAATGTTCTGTCTACAACAATAGCCCTGAAGCTGAGAATTCTGAATTAAGAAGCTCACCTCCTGACCTACATTTCTTCTAATTCTTTTTTTTTTGTATTCTGGTGCATGACAGTGCGTTGTTAACATTTTTAACTTTAATGATGACCCTGGGAATGGCAGGGTTTGATTTCCAACATGATACCACAGTGAAGTGAGACATTTATTTTCATTAATTTCCTAGTAGCATTGCGATTGTACCTATGCCTCATGGACTGCAGCAGTACAAGCTTGCCGCCACCTTCTCCAGAAACAACGAATGTTGGCTTAGCCAGCGACTGGTGCATCCCAAAAATGAACCAAAATAAGTGTCACGCCTCACTGAGGTAACATGCTGGAAATCACACTCCTCTATTCCGAGTTATCACAGAAATTCAAATGTTGTCAAAGTACGCAAGGTCCCCAGTTT
Source organism: Ginglymostoma cirratum (assembly GCA_024137785.1). NCBI lineage: Eukaryota > Metazoa > Chordata > Chondrichthyes > Orectolobiformes > Ginglymostomatidae > Ginglymostoma > Ginglymostoma cirratum. The sequence goes on from JAHRHZ010000144.1 coordinate 71,825,330, forward strand.
TTCTGTTGGAGAAACCCTGGTTAACAGAAAACATAGACCATGTTCCTGTACTTAATGAGAACTACCATACATTGCAAACAAATAGGATTTAACAACGATAAACAATAAATTCCAGCGGTTTAAACTCTAACCCCTCTAAAATCACACTCACAATCAGAGATTGTGGAAATATTGTGGAAACTGAGGAATTTTCAATGTAACAATCCTCAGGATTTGAGTTTTTTAATATGTTTTCCATGCCCTTCATTTCTATGATCTTTTCATTCAGGTCCTCGTACTTTGTTACAGGTGGTACAGACTGACCAGCTCAAGTATTATAAAGCCTCTAATACCTTGTTGAGAAGAAATGCTTACAGCAGCCAGTCAGAGAAAATAAGTTTTTTTTTTAGCCTGTTGTTGTTTAACTGGAGTAAGAGGTGCACCATCTGTCTTTTCAGCAGTCCAAAGACTTCAGGCAGTATTTTTCACACCCACACACACCTCCCCAGGAACCAATCAGATCATTATTGTCAGGATCATGACCTTTGGCACCCATAACTGCTCACAGCTCCACAAACTAACCAGCAACCTGTCACCAGCTAAATCTCACGTTATGCACAAACTTCCAGAGTCAGGCTAAGATAACAAGGTGTAGAGCTGGATGAACAATTCCTGCTCCTATGATGCTGCTTGGCCTGCTGTGTTTATCCAGCTCTACACCTTGTTATCTGGGATTGTCCAGCATCTGCAATTCCTATTATCTCCAGAGTCAGGCTGCCTCCTCACACACTGACCCTCTCTGCTTGCAAAGCAGCAGTGTAAACATGACTTAAAATGAGTTTCAGTAAAAGTAATTCTCTCCTCGGTCTTCTGTCGTAAAACAATTTCCTACTTCAAACCATTGTCAAACATACAGTCAAAGATTTCGGGCAGAAGTTTACACAGGTCTCAACAGCTTGGGCTAGGGTTAGATGTACAGCAGAACTGGGCAACAATTCCAGCAAAGTCCATCTCGAAATTGAGATCATTTTTATGCTTTCCAAAAGTGCCAAAAGTGAGATTCTCATGAGGCAGCAATGAGTTGCCAAACAATGTTGATTGTTACTGATTAACAGCTCAGCCTGCCACTTTCTTATACACTTTGATCTGGTCACGTTCTCCAACCAAGTCTGTCGTCAGGAAATATCAACAAGGAAACCAGAGAGGACACCTGACGATGCAGCTCATCTCTTGTTTCAAATGTCTTCCATGTTGGAAACAGGGCAGCAACATCTGGGAGCAACATCTCTGTGAGCACCAGTCAAAGGCACCCATGTCCACAGACATTGGCATTTGACATGTGCCAACCTCTAAGAACCTTCATGGCATATCTCTGATCCACTGTTGATCCACCTGCACTGACAACTCTCATTGTAGTATTGCAACAAAGACACTGTTCACTCAGAGACACACACCAAACTCATGATTTAGACCAGATTTTATCACTGGGCTCTTCCCTTACTGTCATTGTGTTCACTTACTCTGAGCCTACCTGGATGCTAACAACACCCTTGCTTGCATTGCTCGGCCTTGCCTTTAGACACTTTGCCCCTCAGCTAGCAATACGAGGCTCACATTACTGCAATCAAAGGGTATAGCCTTTGCTCAGGGATTTCCGGAACAGTGAGTCAAGGGCAATGTCTGATACAAGTCCAAGCCCTGCTTGGAATGGCTAGAGTCAGGACCCCCTCTGCATAAGAGGTGAGGATCCAAATGATGGGCAGTACATCACCAATCTTGACTCTTTCCCCCTTATTTTGGGCTGATTTCCTCCTGCAATGGGAGAGAGGAAAGTACTATAGGAGATGAAAGTGCATGGCACAGTTAATATCATTGGCGCAGGTGGAAAAGTGCCCTGATCAAGTGAGTGGGAAGCAGAGAGGGCATGCGGGGTTAGTGGTGTTGCAGATTGGATGGGTGGCAAGTGTGGGAAGATGTTACAAGTAACAATGAGAGAGGTAGAATGTAAGCCTTGATAGGAGGTGGGAACAGCAGTGGAAATAGAGTGAGTATGTGGTATCAAACAGAAAACTGCAAAATTTACCATGGCAGAGTGGAAAAGGTCATTGGCCTTCTTCCTAAATTGCTGTGCAATCTGCACAAGGCTGAGACTTTCTGACTTGGGTGGTAACCTCAGAATAGGCTGTCAGGGTCTGGTGTTGTGGCCTCCACTGACCGTTCTTGAGGAAGTCAAATTTCTGTACCATCACCACCCCGTCCAGCAGAACCTCCAGAATCCTGCCGTAAAGTGAAATACTGATTTTTCCTACCTACTACGTCCAGGGCAAATGTCAGAAAGAGCACCTCCGGACTGACATTGTTAATCCAGGTACATCATGGGATTTTAAAGGTGGCACAGTTGCAAGAGATGCTGATGAATTCTGGGATATCTGCTGAGTTGCAAACTGTTTTGGGAACACCCCATAATTAATGAGATGATAGGCGGTAAGATAGAGTGAGATAAGTCATTAGGCCTCGCATTGACCAACCCTCCAAGAAACTCAACACAACTTGCATTTTGCCAAAAAACATAAGATTCAGCGATAAAAGGTACTGCAGATGCTGGAGAATCCGAGATAACAAGCATGGGGCTGGATGAACACAGCAGGTCAAGCAGCATCATAGGAGCAGGAAAACTTGACGTTTCGGGCCTAAACCCTTCATCAGAAATTGGGGAGGGGAAGAGGGTTCTGAAATAAATAGGGAGAGAGGGGGAGGCGGATAGAGGATGGATAGAGGAGAGGATAGGTGGAGAGGAGGCAGACAAGTCGAAGAGGCGGGGATGGAGCCAGTAAAGGTGAGTGTAGGTAGGGGGGTGGGGAGGAGATAGGTCAGTCCAGGGAGGACGGACAGGTCAAGGGGGCGGGATGATGTTAGTAGATAGGAGATGGGGGTGTGGCTTGAGGTGAGAGGAAAAACAGGTTAGGGAGGTGGAGATGAGCTAGGCTGGGTTTGGGATGCGGTTGGGGGAGGGGAGATTTTGAAGCTCGTGAAATCCACATTGATGCCATTGGGCTGCAGGGTTCCCAGGCTGAATATGATTTGCTGTTCCTGCAGCCTTCAGGTGGCATCACTGTGGCATTGCAGGAGGCCCAGGATGGACATGTCATCTGAGGAATGGGAGGGGGAGTTGAAATGGTTCGCGACTGGGAGGTGCGGTTGTTTGTTGCGAACTGAGCGCAGGTTTTCTGCAAAGCGGTCCCCAAGCCTCTGCTTGGTTTCCCCGATGTATAGGAAGCCACAACGGGTACAGCGGATGCAGTATACCACATTGGCAGATGTGCAGGTGAACATCTGCCTGATGTGGAAAGTCTTCTTGGGGCCTGGGATTGGGGTGAGGGAGGAGGTGTGGGGGCAGGTGTAGCACTTCCTGCCGTTACAAGGAAAAGTGTCGGGTGTGGTGGGGCTGGAGGGGAGTGTGGAGCGGACAAGGGGACCGCTTTGCAGAACACCTGCGCTCAGTTCGCAACAAACAACTGCACCTCCCAGTCACGAACCATTTCAACTCCCCCTCCCATTCCTCAGATGACATGTCCATCCTGGGCCTCCTACAATGCCACAGTGATGCCACCCGAAGGCTGCAGGAACAGCAAATCATATTCAGCCTGGGAACCCTGCAGCCCAATGGCATCAATGTG
>JAHRHZ010000144.1:71833985-71847836 GCA_024137785.1 Ginglymostoma cirratum
CATTACAAAGACTGTCTTCTTCCATCTCCATAGCATTGCATAATTATGACCTTGTCTCAGTGTATTTTTTTTTTGACTGCTCCGGACCCCAATTTAAAAGCTGTCCTGACTCAAAGTCCATGTTGTATAAAGGTCAATCCAATTAGAAAATCTAACTAAAGCCAAATTCCACTCACCCAACCCTGCTTAGTGGTCTGCATTAGTTCTTGATTCCTCAATTCCTTAAATTGTAAATTCTCATTCTTATGTTTTGATTTCTTCCTGGTTAAACTTTTGCCTATCTTTGTAAATTTTTTCATCTGTATTACCTTATATCCATGCCAGGATATGTTCTGTCCCACTGGCAGGGCAGACTCACCAGACGTGATGGTACAATGGTATGCTGTCAGGAGAAACTTGCTCTGGAAGTCTTCAAGATTGACTCTGGACCCCATGAAGCCTCATGACATCAAGTCAAGCACAGGCAAGGAAAACTCGTGCTGATTAGATTTACTGCAACCCCTTGGCTTTTTTTATTCCTTATTCATTCACAGGATGAGGACGTAGCTGGCTAGGCAGAATTTATTGCCCATCTCTAATTGCCCAGAGGGCAGATAAGAGTCAACCACATTGCTGTGGATCTGGAATTGCATGTAGGCCAGACCAGCTAAGGATGGCAGTTTCCTTCCCTAAAGGACTTTAGTGAACCAGATGGGTTTTTCCTGACAATCGACAATGGATTCATGGTCATCATTAGATTCTTAATTCCAGATATTTATTGGATTCAAATTCCACCATCTATCGTGGCAGGATTAGAACCCAAGTCCCCAGAACATTATCTGAGTCTCTGGATTAATAGTCCAGCGATAATACCACTAGGTCATCGCCCGCTCCCCTCCGCCCCCCCGACTCCGATGGACAAGTACTCCATTATGTTGAAAACCATTTGGAAGACTAGTAGATTCTGTAGGACTTTCTTGAAAGCAAAAGCAGGACACTGGTATGCCCCTACAATTATGCATATGATAACCCAATTTCCAGGAGCCAATTTCTTAATTCCTTTAAGGACCATTATATCTAGAATAGTAGTGGAAAAGCTAAATCAGCTTTTACGCATTTTGGGCTACCAATTGAATTAAAATCTAATCACGGTTCTAAGTACATGTCTGAAATTTACCAAGAGGTCATTAGCAGTTTGAATATAAAGCAATTGACATCAACTATGTATCATCCTCAAACAAAGGTACTTTTGGAAAGATATCAGCAGACTCTCCAAACCATGATTAAGGCATACTGTCACAAAATCTGAAAGATTTAGATAAAGGACTATATTTCATACTACTTGCTACCAAGGATTCCCTAAATGTATCTACTTGGTGATATCTTAGACCAGAAACTGAACTGGAACAGCTATATAAATATTGTGCCTACAAAACCACATCAGAGGCCAGAAATTTTATGGTGAGCAACGCACTCCAGTTTACTCAATGTCTGAATGTCATCTACAAGGCACAAGTCAGGAATGTGAATATTATCGACTTGTCTCAATGAGTGCAGCTCTGTCAGTATTCAAGAACCTTGACATTTTCTATGACATTGAAGCATGCTTGATTTCTCCCTCTCTACTACCAATATTCACTCCCTAAGCTACAGACACACTGTGGTATCCATGTATATCATCTATGAAATGCTCTGAAAGAACTCACTAACTTTTTGACTGCATTTTCCACCTTTGAGGGTGAAGGGAGCAGATGCATGTGAACGCCACTATCTGCAGGTTTATTTCCAAGTCACAAACCGTACTGACTTGGGAACTAAATGATTGTTTTTTTTCACTGTCACAGGGTCAATATCCTAGAACTCCCTTCCTGAGATCTCTGTGGGTGGACCCATTTTCTACAAGCTACATGCAAAAAAACTGACAACTACCTTCTTGAAATGTGTATGGTCAATAAAGGCTTAAGTAGTGATGCCCTCATCCTTGAATTAAAATGAATTTTTTAAAAAAGTTATTTTTGAAGAGATCAAAAGTCATTGAAATGACTATAATTTTGAACATTTGCTCAAAACTTAAAAGTTGACAACAGAGGAGGATGGAGTGTAAAAATAATGAGGCTGACCAGTGTGTTAATTACTGACTTTGTTCCCTGTTATATTATTGATAATAGTCTCACAATTAATCATTCAACAGGGATGATTACCTGTATGCTAGTTTACTTAACACAGTGAAACACATTACAATATATGATGCAGAAATTACAGTAAACAAATAGATTTCCATGCGTGCAACTTGCACACTGTTAGCAGATAACGGCCAGCCAGACTCACAGCATTATATACACATGACACAAGGAAGTTCATCTTAAATTGATTTCTCTTAAAGGTAGGGTACACAGCCAACATTCCAAAGATCAGCCATTGTAGGATATTGCATCAAAGACCAGCCCCATGAGCTGAGCAGGCAATCAGACACATAAGAATTGACAAAAGGTTTCCTTATATTATGCATATGGAAAAAAAATTCTCCCCTTATTCTTTATCATGAGTTTAGTGTATAACTGAAATTAATCTTCCAATACTGTTTGTTGCGTCTGAGGCGCTTTCCACAAAAACTCTTTATTTACCATTCTTTACACACATTCTATTAAGATTCTGGCAGGGTTTCTTTTCCCTTCCTGTCCTCACTTCATAACCATGTGACATTGACATCTGCATCATTACATCATTATACATCATTGTCATTAAACATTCTGCTGATGTCTCTGCATTTGCAGTTCTTGCTGATAGTAAGACTAGGCTGATTTTTTGACTAAATCTCTTATGTGCAGGACATTTGAGCACATACGCAAGATGAATGGAAATAAAAATCAGAAGATTCGAAATAAATGACTGACTTTCTATCAGTTATGTAATGCTAGAGCACAAACTCAAGCTGAGCATTCATTTTTTAAACAATTCCTTTGACCTCTTTTCACTTCTCAGCTGCAGGTGGTTTGCTCCCTGAGCATTGAGTTGAAAACCTTCTGTTTAGCTTTTATCTTTTCCTTGGGTCTTGCTGAATCAATGTTAGCCGTGAGTGACAATATTTGAGCTCTTGATCTCATTTCACACACACTACTTGTTCATAGCATTAGGCTGACACAGCCTTGTAATTGTTTCCCTCTCGGCTTAATGATATCATGTACATTTGCCATGTATACATTTTTTTTACAAAATTAAACAAAAACATAATCCCCCCAAACTAACTAATTTAATGAGAAGCTAAGAGAGTCTGAGAGATACTATTTCCATGAAATGCGAAGGGAAACATTATTAGATTGTATGGAGAGAGATGAAAGGACCTCTATTTTTATACCTTAATTTCAAAACGTAATCTTCACACCCTGGAACAATCTGAGTTATACTGGTGCCAAAGGGGTTCACCACTACACTTTTCAATTACTTTTGATAAATGTGAAAACCTGTGAATTTCAGTGAACTACTCAGGCATAGTGTTGTTTGGAGAATGACAGGTTTTGTGTTTCATTTCTAGCTTAATATCCATTAAGGTTTCTTGAGGGTTTTTTAGCCACACAAATGGAAAGGTGTGACATCTTTATGTCCCATTAGATGTTAGTCTAAATGGTTTGAGTTTTCTTAATGTTTTTATGACACCATTAAGGAAAGTCTTGCGGACATATAAATCTCTCTTGGTGTAATTAACTTCAAGATTTTGTGGCTTGATTACCTGGGAACTGCTATGCTTTGAACTTGCTTTGATTAATAATCATTTCCCAACATTCAGTTCTATTACGTACTTCCATTTGGAATAGCACGTTTCCAGCTAAACTCTATTTTGAGTTGTTATTGAAGTACTTCCCACTGAACTTTGAAGGCAAATTTTAATAATATCCAGGGCATTGTTTCTACAATGTTCTCAGACTTGAAAAGACAGGTAAACATGAGAAATTTGCTGCAATTTGGCAAGCTTTATTTTTAATGATTTACACTGCTACGTAATGTTGATGTTGGCATGTGGTGAAGGTCCTGGCTTGTATTTCAATAGTTTGTTCATATCACTTTCATCTAACCATGGCAGAAGAAAAAATTTTAAAAAGGGAGTAAAAGATGCTGGAAGAAGAGAATGAAGAGGTGGAGAAGAGGTCTATGCAGGAAGTCATAGCCACCCAAGTCTTCAAGGAGCAACTGACTCCCACAATCTAAGCCAAAAACAATGGCTACGAGGCCAGGGAAGAGGTCAGCAAGGAATACATCTCCTGACTGGTTAGTAAGGTTGGGTCACATGGGATCCAGGGAGAGCTAGCCAATTGGACACAAAATTGACTTGATTGTAGGAGACAGAGGGTGGTGGTAGTGGGTTGTTGTTCAGACTGGAGGCCTGTGACTAGCAGTATGCCGCAAGGATCTGTGCTGGGTCCACTGGTGTTAGTCATTTTATAAATGATTTGGGTGAGAATATTGGAGGCAGGGTTTTATAAGTTTGCAGATGACACCAAAATGAAGAAGGTTATCTAAGAGTATAATGGAATCTTGATCATCTGGGCCGATGGGCCGAGGAATAGCAGATGGAGTTTAATTCAGATAAATGTGAGGTGCTGCATTTTGGTAAGACAACAAGTGCAGACTTAAGTAAATAATCACAGGGCCCTAAGGAGCATTGTTGAACAGAGAACAAGAGCAGCCAGAACACTTTGTCAGGGGACGGAAAAAGAAGGATTGGAATGGTGGGAGGGTAGGTGGGATGGAGATAGTTAGATGCACATAAAGGGTTATTTTGGTATGGTTTTCAGCAACTTGTAGACAGTAAGGACTGCAGATGCACATACCACCCCACCAACATCCGAATTCAATGCGTCATCCTCTGACATTTCCGCCACCTACAATTAGACCCCACCACCAAAACAATATTTCCCTTCCCACCCCTGTCCGCTTTGAACAGGAATTGTTCACTCTGTGACTCTCTCGTCAGCTTCACACTCCCCACCAACCCCTCTACCACACTCAGTACCTTTCCCTGCAACCACAAGAGGTGCTACACCTGCCTCTACACATCCCCGTCACCTCCGTCCAAGGCTGCAAACAATCCTTCCAAATCTAGCAGAGATTCACCTGCACTTCATCCAACTGATCTACTGTATCTAATGTTGCCAACGTGGTCTCCTCTAAATCGGGGAGACTCGGGGACCGATTCGCAGAGCACCTGTGGTCTGCATGCACCAAACAACCTGACCATCCAGTTGACATCCACTTTAACTCCCCCTCCCACTCCCCTGGTGACATGCCTATCCTTGGCTTCCTCCACGGTCAAAGTGAGGCCAAATGTAAACTGAAGGAACAACACTTGATATTTTGCCTTGGGAACTTACAGCCCAATGGCATGAATATTGACTTCACCAGCTTGAAAATATCTCCACCCCCAACCTGTCCATCTTTCAACACACCTATCCACTCCACCTTTCCCACTGACCAACCACAATAACCCCCTACCTGCATCCACCTATCTCCATCTACATACCCTATACCAGCCCCACCACAGCCCCTCTCGCTTCCCAGTCCTAACGAAGAGTTTCCACTTGAAACGTTGACTTCCCTGCTCCTCGGATGTTCTCTGATCTGCTGTGCTTTTCCAGCTCCACATTTATTGACAAAGCAGCCTGCTTGATTGGCACCACATCTGCAAAACTTCATTCTCTCCTCCATCGGCACTCAGGACCAACATTGTGTACCATCTATAAGATGTACTGCAGAAATTCAGCGACTGTCCTTAGTACTTTCCAAACCCGTGACTCCTTCCATGTAGAAGAAGGGCAGCCGATACATGGAAACATGACCAACTACATGTTCCCGGCTAAGCCACTCAATATCTACACTTAAAAATATATCACTGTTCCTTCACTGACACTGAGTCAAAATTCTGAAACTCCCTGCTTAATGGAATTGTAGGTGTACCTGTACCAAATGGAGTGCAACATTTCAAGAAGGTAGCTCATCAACACATTCTCAAGGGCAGCAGGCATGGACAATAAATGCTGGCCAGCCAGCAACTCTCACATTTCATGAATGATTGATTAAAAATAAACAAAAAAACTCTGGCTCTGTCTGATTGAGATTTAGACTACACCATCTCATCATGGAGACAGCAACCTGGCCTGATTGAAAGGCAACGGGATATCAGGTTTGGGCTTCAGTGAGACACAGTCAGTTAGTTGGTAAACGCACTGCAATCCCAAGATTTTACTTGAACATAGATTAGCAAATTTCTGTGGGACACTGTGATCAAATTTGGAGCACTGGGATCTGTTACCCTATTGGTACAGTCTGAGTAAACGTGGCATCAGGTGCTTTCCTGCTGAATGTGTATGTCTTCTTTGGAGTTTTCACTGCAATATTCAGTTGTTGAATGACTTCTTCATTTGCTGCAATAAAGTTTGAACATTTGCTATCAGCTGCTGTACTTCAGTAGGTTCTATCCTTGTGTTAATGGATTTGATAATCACTTAATTGTTCTCAGGTCAGGGTGGTCTCCAAGACCAGTGAAGATGAGAGCAAGGTTGGCATAGAGATTCATAATGTTTCCTATCCGTGGCTGGAGACTTTGTGGCAGGTCTAATAAAGCACAATGTATTTATGTGTAGATTCCTATCAGATTTTTTATTTGTGTATGCTGCCCCATCAAAGTCCTCCCCTGAATCCTCTGCAGCAGGTCGTGCAACCTCACACATTCGCAAACTGGAACATAGGTCTCCCAGCCTGACTGCTGGCCATTTTGTGTCTGATGTCTTACCTTGTGCATATCCAGCCTGTTGAACAAAATCCACACTGTATCTGAGCTGTCGGCTATGGCTGGAATAGCAAGTGACAATATTTCTTCATCATCAGTGTCTCTGTCTTCATCAGGGATGAATTCATGGCCATAGATCAAGTCCTGTGGATGGAGGACTGTGCTTCGAGCATCCTACATCATGTGGAAGCCAGTTACCCTCTGTATTACCTCTCTGTAATCCAATCAAGAGTATGATATTTTTGCAGCACAATTCTGTGACAATCAAAAGTTTAGCTGATAAATAGTTGATATTGTCACATTTGATTTATGGTGTCTGTTTTTAAACGAGATTAGTCATTCAGCGTTCAGTGACAGTTCAGTTCATTCCTGCTGAGTTACAACACAATATAAATAAGCACACATTCCTTCAGCAAAACACAATAAAACCAGTGACTTTTCTAAATGTTAGGTCATCACCAGGCTTTATGTGTTTCTTTTTCTTTGATTTAATTCCATTTTATCAGACCAAGCAAATGTATATTGATATCTATAGAGCCTGCCCTTCAAGATCTCGTAGTGCCTTCTTGAGTGTGTCAAAGATTTAACAGAACACAAATAGTTATTCTCCTGATCGAGGGCTGTTGACCAGCAGAACAAGCTGTCTGGATGTATAATTGTCCTAATAGTCACAGCAAATCAAAGCAGGCAAGGCATGGATGCTGTGAGCATGCAGGGAGGATCAAAGTGAGCAAGCGCTCAGAAAGCAAACAAACAGCCCTGAGACTGCAACCTGGTCCAGTCTGTGAAATGTATTCCTGGTCATGAATGCAAAATGTCCCTACTACAGCTGTCCAGTGCTAACTGCCCAGCAATATACATCCAGAGTGGCCTCCTAATCTATTGGAGTGGTTCCATGATGGTCACATTGCCTTGGCAGATACTGGATGCCAATGTGTATGATGGTGTGTGCAGCTGATGCCTGTGGGTTATGCCCTGAACAACAGTTTGATCGAACGCACCATGGAGAAATATGGGTGCAAGCAGAGAACTGAATCTGGCAGGTACGTGCTCTAGCTTCCACAATTTGGGTTTCTCACCACCTAGCTTGTTTGGGAAGTTTGGTAAGATAGAAAACTGAATATTAAAGAAGCATGTTAGGCTATCAGCAAGGCATTTAACAGGCAATAAACCTTTTTAACTGCAACTCTCAACTGCCTAGTGGAAAAATCTTATCAAAGCATGAAAGATGGAGCAGGGTGACAGCTTTGCTGACCTTCTGGTCCAATTTTAACACAAATTTTGTCATAATCCATTAAGATTCTGCCCGCTATTTCTGATGCCATGTCCTCTAAATGTGATTATTTACTTTACTTGCTGAAAGATTTTTTAAATTTGCAGTATTAGAAGTGCTGCTGCTCTGTGCTGCAACTGGAGGGTTTTTGCACTTTTTTGTGGCCTGAGTGGAAAATTTCTGCCTTTTGCAGGTGGTGTGAAGGATTCCCAATTCAAGTGGCTCAATTGGAGGATTCCCACTATTTTCAATAGCTTCTCTGGCTGTATTCTGCTATTGCTGACCGAACTAAATTATTCCAGTTTCCTTAATGATTTTATTAAAATGAATGCCGGCATCTGTAACTTCAGTAATGCTGACTGCTTTATTCACTTTTTCTGACTGTTTCCTGCCATTTGTGGCCCTGATAAAAGTCCCCATCTATTTCAGAGTTTTTCCAAAATAGTTCCTCCTGCCTGCAGTTTCAATAATTGCTTCTTACTCTTATCACAGTTTTAATAATGAACCTCTTACATTTTCTACGGCCTTAATATCTTTCTTCTTATATTAGACCTTGTCTACTCAATCTCATAATAAGAACCTTTATTGCATTAAGTATGGCTTTGTGAAGTCTTCAAGACTAAGACCTCAGTTTGAATTGCTCCAGTGGTCCTTGATTTCACTTATTAAAGCTGTGACTCATGGTACTGTTCACTACAGTGGCAATGTTTAATCTGAACTCTTGAGTACTGTACTTTCAGCTTTCTCAGAATGTAACGCTGCACCAGTTTGTAAAATTATTTTCCTTATCCACCAGATGTTTGAACTTTTTTCATGGAACCTCTGATAACTGTTCGCTATCTCACTGAAACCCAGCTCTAAACTACTCCATGCTGCAAATTACCTGCCTCGAATGCAATATTTAACTGTATTAGACTGAATTAAAGCTCCAAAGAGTTCTGAACAATCTCCTGTAGATTCTATAGGAATCTTGTCACAAGCTCTTCTTCTAGTGGAGTTATCAGGGTTCTACTCTTGTGTTGCTGATTGTCTGCCTGAGTTGGATTCATAAGGCTATGTCTGAGATCTTCAGACCTCCAACACCGACAGCATGAGACAGCTCAATGGAATGTTGAATGAGCAATCCTTACCACACACCAACTTGTCATGTGAGGCTATCTGCACGGTTGATCACCATGAGTTTGGTTTGCTGCCACCATGTCCTGTGAGGTAAGGATCCTCAAGACTGTTTAATTTAGTGTGGTAGAGGTAAACTACTTGATGGTCTAATGAGAAGAGACTTTTGCCCTAAACAATGTTAAACAATTTTTGGATGTTAGCAATCATGCAAAAGTTACACTGATGTGCTAAACATTGTTACAAAGTTTATAATTTAGGCCTGAATGCTAGGTCAACTGCTTTGAGATTCAGTGGCTCACTCTCATCATATGATATTAAAGTGAGAGGTGGCTCAGTTGGCTAAAGTTCCTCAAGTTTCTGACACTCATTGCAGATATTGCTGGAGCACATCCACATGATATAGCCTGAACATATTAGCTCCCAGGCCATACATACTATGTTTAATTAAACTAATTAGCTTAAGCTGGCTGGTCAAGCACTGGTTGCTTATCTCTAATTGCCATTCAGAGATCATTGGTGAACTTCCTTCTTGAACCAAGGCAGCTCATGTGGTATATGTGCACCCACGCTGCTGTTTGGAAAGATGTCCCAGAAGTTTAGCCCAGTGACAGTGAAAGAATGGCAATTTAACTCCAAGTGGGCATGGTGTGTGACTTGGAAAATTGTATGTTCCCATGCATTTGCAGTTATTGCCCTTCTAATGGTGAAGGTCTCAGGTTTGTAGGGTGATGTTGACGGTGACAATGAGTTGTTGCATTGCATCTTGTAGATGGACAACCTTTAGTTATTGATGGAGGGAATGAACAATGAAGGTGATGGATTGGGTGTCAAACTCTTTCAGTATTATTGGAACTGTACTCAGCCAGGCAAGTGGAGAGTATTCCATCCCACTCCTGACTTGTACCTTGTGGGTGGTGGACAGACTCTGGGGATACAGGAGGGAGTTACTTTCTATGGAATTCCAACCTCTTACCTGCTCTCACCATATTTCTGCATTTGGTCTAGTTCAGTTTCTATCAATAAAAATCCTCAGGGTGATGGGTGATTTAGTGATAAAGTTTTGGCAAAGATCTGTAGCTCGGGTTGTGGATGAGGTTGTTGACTTGCTCACCGAGTTGACTTGTTTTTGTTCAGACATTTCGTCACCATGCTATGTGACATCATCAGTGGATCCTCCGATGAAGTGATGTTGTTCTACTCCATTTGGTATTTACGGACCAGGCAGTATAAATACCAAGAGGAGTAGAATAACGTCACTTCATCGCAGGCTCCACTGATGATGTCACATAGCATGGTGATGAAACGTCTGAACAAAAACAAGTCAGCTCAGCGAGCAAGTCAACTTCCTGATTCAGTGATAGTCATGCCATTAACTTTAAACAGATGGTTAGATTCTCTTCTGCTGGAGTTGATTATTGCCTGGCACGTATATAACATGAATTTTACCGCTTATCAGTCCTGGATTTTGTCCAGATTTTGCTACACGTGGGTTTGGAGTGCAACAGTTTCTGAGGATTCACAAATGATACCGACCATTGCTTAATTATCAGTGAATACCCACAGTTCCGACAATATGATGGAGTGATGATCATTCTAGGAGCAGCTGAAAATGATTGAATCTAGAACACTACTCTGAAGAACTCTTGCAGAGATGACTGGGATGATTGAGTTCTGTCACAGTCATCTTCCTTTGTGACAACTACTGCTCCAACCACTGAGAGGTTTCCCTTTGATTCCTATCGACTTCAGTGCTACACTCTGCTAAATGCTGATTGATGTCAAGAGCAGTCACTGTCACGTTATACCTTGAGTTTGGTTCTTTGTCTATATTTTGAAGCAAGGCTGCAATGAGATCAGGCACTAAACAGGCCTGTCAGGTCCCAAACTGAGAGTAATGAAAGGTTTGTCGCTGAACCTGTGCCATTTGATAGCACAACTGACAACTTCTTCCATCACCTTGATAATGATTGAGAGTTGGCTGATAGAATGGTAATTGTCCAGAGTGGATTTGTCTTATTGTTTGGGAACAGGACATACATGTACAATTTTGCATATTGCTGGGGAGCTGCCAAGTGTTGTAGCTGTACAGGAACAGCTTGGTTTGGTCTGGGGGTGCAGCTAAATCTGAAGTGTATGTCATCAGTACTATTACTGGCGTGTAGTCAGAGTTCACAATCTTTTCCGTATATTCAGCCATTTTGTGAAATCTCATAAAGTGAAATAAGTTGGCTGAAAATCAATATGCAGGGGACTTTAAGAGTAGGCTAAGATCCTCCATCCACTCAGCACTTCTGGATAAGATGTATGCACGTGCTTGTGTTTTTCTATGCAGCAAAAATAAACCCATTTTAGCTCTGGCTCTTTTGTCATTTTTTCATCTAAAGACATAAGAAATAGAATGAGGAAGAGCTACTTGGCATGTCAAATCTGCTATGCCTTTCAATAAGTTCAGGACTGATCATCTACCTTTACTCCATCTTTCTCACTATCTCTAGAAATCTTAATTTCCTTTGTAACTAACAATTTATCCATCTTGAATGAGCTCAATGTCTGAACATCCGCCTTTCTCTGAGCAAGAAAATTATAATGATTCACGGTTCACAGTTCAATCCAAAATGATTGGCCCCATATTGGGAGACTGTAACACTATGATCTAGGGCCTCCAGCCTAGGGAAATATTTATTTCAATATCCACCCATTCAAGCCGCTTAAAAAATCAGAAATTTTTATTCACTAGCTGAATAGCCTGGTTCTACTCCCATGTCTTATTGTCTTATGGTTTTGTTGGGGCAAAATGACTGAATGAATAACTCGAAACCTGACGCCCATTTCCAGTATCTAAGAGTTTATTGATGTTATACAGGGCAGATAACCTCTGGACGTCCAGAGCTTCTTCACAGAACAAAGGAACGACAGAAACTTTCTCCATTTGTTTTCAGTCTACCTTAGTGTTTACAAACCAAACACAAACCAATTGCGTCATTAATTGGTTACATATGCATCCAATCAGGTTAATCATGTTAGAGACAATAAAACTGTACTTGCTGGAATCCAAGGTCGACAAACAGGAGGCTGGAAAAACACAGCAAGCCAAGCAGCACCTGGAGGAAATAAGCATTCAATGTTTCAGGTATAACCCTTCTTCAGGACTGAATGTGAGGCTAGGGGGAGCTTCAGGTAAAGAGATGAGCTGAGGTGAGGGTTGTATGCAGAATGGTGGTGATGGGTGGACACTGGTAGTAGATATGAACTTGTTGGTTGATGGGAGGACTGAATCTGGTTGGTGGCTGGAAAGTACAAAAGAACAAAGAAAATTACAGCACAGGAACAGGCCCTTCAGCCCTCCAAGCCTGTGCCGATCCAGGTCCTCTATCTAAGCCTGTTTCCTATTTTCCAAGGATCTGTATCCCTCTGCTCCCTGCCCATTCATGTATCTGTCCAGATACATCTTAAATGACACTATCGTGCCTGCCTCGACCACTTCCGCTGGCAATGCTTTCCAGGCACCCACCACACTCTGAGTAAAGAACTTTCCACACGTATCTCTGTTAAACTTTTCCCTCTCACCTTGAAATCGTGACCCCTAGTAATTGAGTCCCCCACTCTGGGAAAAAGCTTCTTGCTATTCACCCGGTCTATACCTCTCATGATTTTGTAGACCTCAATCAGGTCTTCCCTCAACCTTCGTCTTTCTAATGTAAATAATCCTAATCTACTCAACCTCTCTTCATAGCTAGCGCCCTCCATACCAGGCAACATCCTCGTGAACCACCTCTGCACCGTCTCCAAAGCATCCACATCCTTTTGGCGACCAGAACTATATGCAGTATTCCAAATGTGGTCGCACCAAAGTCCTATACAATAGGGAGGGTCAGAAGGTGGAATGGAAGGGGCGAGGTGGGGCTGGAAGAGGAGCCGGGGAATGGATGGGAAGTTTATTGGAAATTGGAGATCTCAATGTTGAGTCCTCCAGGCTGTAGTGTGCCCAAGCGGAAGATGAGGTGTTGTCCTTCAAACTTGCATTCTGAGTCACTGAGACACTAGAGGAGGCCAAAGACAGACATGTTCGAGGGGGAGTGGGTCAGGGAGTTGAAACAGGTGGTGACTGAGAGGATAGGTTGGCCGTCACGGGCCAGGCAAAGATGCTTGGCGAAATAGAGGGGGGGTGGTTGATGGGGAGTGTGGCACGAACTAAGGAGTGGCAAAGGGAATGGAACTTGGAGAAGGCAAAGAGGGGTGGAGAGTGGAAAATGTTACAGGTAGTGGGGTCTAATTAGAATCAATGGAAGTGTTTGAGGATGATATGTTGGATATGGAGGCTGGTGGGGTGGAAAATGAAGACAAGGGGTCCCCATCTTTATTATATTTGGAGTGGATGTGGTTAAGTGCTGTGGAGCGGGGAATTGAAGAGGTGTGGCAAGGTCTGTCTGGATGACGAGGGAGTGGGGGTGGGGCCGTGGTGCACAGAAAAGAGTTGTTTGAAAAAGGCAGACATCTGGAATGCTAACAAGTGGAATATCTCATCAGAGCAGATGTTATGGAGAAAAAGGATCTGGGAAAATGGGATCAGAGATAATAGGAACTGCAGATGCTGGAGAATCCCAGATAACAAGGTGTAGAGCTGGATGAACACAGCAGGCCAAGCAGCATCATAGGAGCAGGAAAGCTTGACGTTTCGGGCCTGGGCCCTTCATCAGAA
>JAHRHZ010000144.1:71848236-71885210 GCA_024137785.1 Ginglymostoma cirratum
GGGCCCAGGCCCGAAACGTCAAGTTTTCCTGCTCCTATGATGCTGCTTGGCCTGCTATGTTCATCCAGCTCTACACCTTGTTATCTCGGAAAATGGGATGGAGTTTTTGCAGGATACAGGGTGGGAGGAGGTGTACTCCAAGTAGCTATGAGTGTCTGTGGGTTTATAGTAAATGTTGGTCCTTAAACTGTCGACAGAAATGGAGACGGAGAGGTCACAAAAGAAGAGGGAGGTGTCTGAGATGAACCAAGTGAATTTGAAGGTGGGGTGGAAGTTGTTAGTGAAGTCAACGTATGGCTCCAGTTCAGCCCGGCTGTAGGATGCAGCGCCAGTGGAAGAGTTGGGGAACAGTACCGGTGTACGTACTGAAGAGTGACTGATCAACACAATCGACAAACAGCCAGGCATAGCTGGGGCCCATGCAAGTATCCATGGTAACTCCCTGTATTTGGAGAAAGTGGAAAGAATTGAAGGAAAATTTACTGAGGATGAGGACTAGTTCGACAAGGTGCAGGAGGGTATTGGTGGTGGGGGGTAGCGCGGTTGGGGTGGGACTGGATGGGTCTTTTGGAGAGAATAAAACTGAGGGCCTGTAGGCCGTCCTTGTGGGATAAGAACGTGAATAGGAATTGAACATCCATGGTAAAGATGAAGCGCTGGAAGCCAGGGAACTGGAAGTTACCAAAGTGGTGGAGGGTGTGGTTTATGTCCTGGATGTAGGTGGGGAGTACCTGGACCAAGGGGGAGAGAATGGAATCAAGGTAAGAAGAGATGAGTACAGTGGGGCTGGATGTGGAGATGATGGGTCGGTCAGGATGGTTGGGCTTGTGGATCTTGGGGAACAAGTAGTGCAGGGCGAGGGGACTATAAGGTTGGAGGTGGTGGAGGGGAAGTCACCGGAAGCAATGAGGTCATGGACAGTGTGGGTGATGGTGGCTTGATGCGCCATGGTTGAGGGGGAGGTGAGATGTGGTGTCGGAGAGTTAGCATTCGATTTCTGTGACATAGATGTCTATCCTCCAGACTACCAGCGCCCCACCTTTGTCAGCAGGTTTGATAATAAAATGGGCATTGGTAAAGAGAGAGTGGAGTGCTACACGTGGAGAGGGGGAGAGAGGGAGTGGGTGAAGGGGTTTGGAGAAATCGAGGCGGTTGATGTGGCGTTGGCAGTAAGCAATGAAGAGGTCCAAGGTAGGTACGAGGCCAGATGAGATGCCCAAGAGGAGGATGAAGGTTGGAGAAGGGAGAAGGGGTCTCCCAAGGGTGGTTGGAAGTCTTTATCGAAGAAGAAGGCATGGAGGTGGAAGCGGTAGAAGAAGAGTTCCATGTTGTGGTGGACATAGAACTCTTTGAAGTGGGGGCAGAGGGGCATGAATGTGAGCCCTTTACTGAGGACAGACTGTCCGGCCTCAGAGAGTTCAAGTTCAGGGGTAATGGTGACTTCACAGCAAGGTTCATCATTTCGGTTTTGGGATGGTCTCGAGGAGGCTGAAGGACGGGATGGGGGAAGGGCAAACATGTGATGGGTGAGGGTTGGATGTAGTGTGGTGGGGGGAGTAGGATGGAGGATTGGATGGGTAGAGGAGTGTGAGAGAGATGAGGAGGAGAGGTTGAGGTATAGGGTGTATTGTGGGGTTGGACAGATGAGGAGGGAGACATGTGCTGGTTAGCTGCAGGTGAGCAATAGGGCCCAGGAGTGAGCCTGAGGATAGGAGTATATGTGTTGATTGGAGCATGGATGGAGTCTGGATTGGCGGCGGCTGTTGCAGACAAGTAGAGGCAGGCCCCAATCCTTTCATCAGTGGAATCTATGGCAGCATTTGTGCAGTCAACTGGAGCAGGGACGGAGGTTGAAGAGGTTGTTGACTTGCTCATCAAACTGGCTTGTTTTGTTCACACTTTTCGTCACCACATTAGGTGACATCACCAGTGGAGCCTCTGATGAAGCAATGTTATTCTACTCCGCTTGGAATTTATACTGTTCAGCCCATTATAGTGGGTACTGTCATTTCCGGTTTTGATCTGTTTGGGTTTGTATATGGGGCCCAATTCATGTGTTTGTTGATTGCATTACGGGTGGAGAACCATGCCTCCAGGAATTAGTGTGAGTGTCTATGTTTGGTTTCGACTACTATGGTTACTTTGTCCCAGTTAAATTGATAGCCTTCATTGTCCAAATGTACAGATATTAAGGAGAGTTCATCGTGCTGTTTTGCTGCTAGTGGATGCTCATGTATTCTGATGGCTAGTTTCCTTCCTGTGTGTCCGATGTAATGTTTGTGGCAGTCATTGCATGGTATTTTGTAAACCATGTTCGTTCTGCATGTTGTGGGAATGGGGTCTTTAATCCTTGTCAGTGTTTGTCATAGAGTGGCTGTGGGTTTGCGGGCCACCATGATTCCTAGTCGTCTTCGGAGTCTTGTTGTCAATTCTGATATGTTCCTAATGTGGGGTACTGTGGCCATTGTGTTAGGGTGTACTGTGTCTTCCTGTTGTTGTCTGTTATGTCAGCATCTGTGGATGAAGTTGCGGGGATATCAGTTTAAAGCGAGGATCTTGTCTCAGTGTTCTTCCTCTTCCCGGACTAATTCTGGAGTGTTGCAGTGTGTCCTGGCCCGTTTAAATAGTATCCAAATACGGCTTTGTTTGTGGACTTTGGGGTGGTTTCTGTGGAAATTGAGGATTTGATCTGGATGGGTTGCTTTTCTGTGTACTGAGGTTTGGAACTCCCCGTTTGTCAATCAATATACTTTAACATCCAGAAGCAAAAGTTGATTGTTGGTTTCTTCTTCCCTTGTGAATTTAATCCCTGTGAATACGCTGTTGATGAGGTGATGGGTCTCTTCTAATTTGTTGCATTTAATAATGACAAATGTGTCGACTACGTACCGGATCCACAGTTGAGGTTGAATGTGGGGGAGGGCGGTGTGTTCTTGTCTTTGCATGACTGCTCCTGCAATGAGTCCTGAGATGGGTGACGCCATTGGTGTACCGTTGATCTGTTTGTATATCTGACCATTAAAGACAAAGTGTGTGGTGAGGCAGGTGTCTAGTAATTTAAGTATGTTGTCCTTGATGATGGAGTTGCTGTTTCCTCTCATAATATGGCCACTGTTTCTTTGGCTAGTAGGATGTGAATTAATGTGAATAAAGCTGTGACATCAAAGGATACCATAATCTCGTTGTCACTGACTTCTATGTTTTTGAGGGTATCAAGGAAATCTTGGGTGGAGTAGATAGAATGAGGTGATCCATCTGCTAGGTGTTTCAAACTCTGTTGTAGGTCCTTGGCCGGTTTGCGTGAAGATGTGCCTGGTAGGGAGACAACAGGTCTGAGACAGATGTCTGGTTTATGGACGTTAGGCAGTCCATGGAAGCGGGGAGGTGTTTGTGCCTTCTGGTTTCATTCTCATGAAGTCTGTCTTGGTTATCTGCCCTGCATTCATTAGTTGCTTCGGTGTCTGGGTAATCCTATTACCTAGCTGCAGTGCTGGGTCTATCGCCGCCTGTTGATAAGTGGTTGTATCTGCAAGCAATGTCTGTGCTTTCTTAACGTAGTCTGGTTTGTTCATAATGACGGTCATGCACCCTTTGGCTGCTGGTAGGATTATGATGTTCTTGACTTTCCTGGGTTTATCTAGTGCTTTCCTCATTCCTGTGTTCAGGTTGTCCCCTTTGTTCCTTCTATGTCGTGTGGGGTTTATAATTTGTCGGACGGCTTGTTGTGCTTTGTCCATGAGTCTGTTGTCTCTTAATGTATTCTCTAGAGTGGCCATGGAGTGTGTTCTGTTCGCATCTTTGTGGTTATAGTTCAGTCTGCATAATAGGACATCTTTCTCAGTTTCTGTGAGTTGTCTGTTAGATAGGTTTCTTATCCATGTGCCTGATTTGTTGTCCTTGTCTTTGTGGTGGGTCAGTTTGGTAAGTTTCTCCTGTAGTTTGTGTCTTTTTTTAGTATTGGTTTAGTGTTGATTGATGGTGATGGCCTGTTCTAGGGTTGTAATCGATTGCTGGTCCGTAGAGTTTAGGTACTGTGATTTTTGGAACGCAATTTCTCATTCATACCCGTGGAGTCGGTTATGTGCATCATTAATCATTGTTTGTAGCATTCTGCATCTGTTCTGTTCAGCTATTTTATATGCCTGTTTATATGAGCGGAGGTTTGTGTTTCATGCTGCGGGGCAGTACCTGGTTCCTGAGACATTGGTGGAGGAAGTGAAGTTGTTCGCGGGTAGAGCTCAGTTGGTTGGCGAAGGTTTTACATTGTCAGGCAATTTTTAGCATGTTACGCCCGTAGCTGTTTAAAGTTTTGGCAAAGATCTGTAGCTTAGGATGTGGATGAAGCATCCTTTTAAGAGACTTCACAGTGGTAAAACTTGGTCAGAGACAAAAAAAACCTGCAGATGCTGGAATCCAAGGTAGACAAACAAAAGGCTGAAAGAGCACAGCAGACCAGGCAGCATCTGGAGGAAAGGAGCATTCAATGTTTCAGGTATAACCCTTCTTCAGGACTGAATGTGGGGCTAGAGGGAGCTTCAGGTAAAGAGATGGGGTGAGGGGTGGAGGCAGAATGGTGGTGATAGCTGGGCACTGGTATTAGGTACGACCTAGTCGGTTGATGGGAGGGCTGAATCTGGTTGGTAGCTGGAAGGCAGGGTCAGAAGATGGCATGGAAGGGAGGAGTTGGGGCTAGAAGAGGAGCTGGGGAATGGATGGGAAGTTTATTGGAAATTGGAGAACTCAATGTTAAGACCTCCAGGATGTAGGGTGTCCAGGCAGAAGAAAAGGTGTTGTTCTTCAAATTTGCGTTGGGAGTCACTGTGACAGTGGAGGAGGCTGAGGACGGACATGTCGGAGGGGTGTGCGGAGGGGAGTTGAAATGGGCGGTGACCGGGAGGTTAGGTTGGCCGTTACGGGCCAGGAGAAGATGCATGGCAAAACGGTCACCTAGTCTACGTTTGGTCTCACCGACAGAGAGAAGGTCAATCATGTGTCTGCCTGATCAGCTGATGGAGAGTGGGGTTGGTTTAGCTCTGTCATTTGGATGGTTGGTCTGTGAGGTAGTGTGATGCCAACAGCATGAGCTCGATTCCCATCATGGGCTCCTGTTACCCTGACGGACTCTCCTTCTCAACATCTCCCCTTGCCTGAGATGTTGTGGCCCCAGGTTAAACCAGTTGTCTTTCTCTAATGAGGAAGCAGCCCTAAGGTGACTTGACTAATTAATTGACAATTATAGTTCCCATTGCATGATGTTTATCAGACACCCTTATCACCTATTTTTGGGCTTTCACGACCTGTCTTATTCAACCACATTTCAATACTGCTATCATTTTAACCTCAATCAATCATCTCTGCTAACAAACTGCGGAGTTCTCCCTGTAGTTTCAGGCTCTCTGTCCACTGGAATTCAGTTAAATCTCTTTGTGTCTCTACTTTTAAAACTCCATTATTCATTTACATTTATATCTATGTGATTATTTTCACCTAAAGGATCTTATGTAATGTGAGTTAAGCTTTTCCCCTTCTATCCCATGTTAAATCGCAAAATTTGAATTGGGTTGTAAGAGGAGCTTCTATCTGTGCTCCTGTGCATTTAAAGGATATCTGTTATTAAAACAGTCTCTGTTAAGCAGTGGCTACATTTTTGCTTCTTCTTAAAAAGATCTCATTGTGTGATTGTTTTGACAGCGTAAATGGCTGCTTCATCTAACAATCTACTTTGGCCATTTTAATGTCAATGAAAAAGCGCAGGCAGGTATTTTATGTAAACCAAGGACCGTGGGTTGTCCTAAAATTTATAAAAGGAAGGGATGAATAAGAGTGTTAAGAGTAAGGGAATGTTTTTATCTTGGGAGCAATCTAAGAAGGCTGTTATAAAACTTCAGAATGACCTTAGACTCCTTATTTAAATTTATTCCTAATAGTTATTCCTCACTTTTCTGTCCTAACAGTCTAGATCACCTCTCATGCTTTTACGCTCCAGGGAATGTAGAATTAGTTTACTCAACGTTTAATCATAGGACAATGGTGTCATCCCAAGAATAAGTATAGTGGACCTTTGTTGCACTCCCTCTAGGGCAACTTTGTCCTTCCTTAGATAAGGAGACCAAGACTATGTACAATGGGCCAGGCATGACCTCATCAATGCCCTGTATGAGAGTTTTTAGACTTATTTATTGTTGTACTCCAAACCCATTGTTGTGAAAGCTATCATACCATTTGTCTTCCTAATTGCTTGCTGTACCTGCATGTTAACTTTCTCTGATTCCGGTAAAAGGACACAAAATCCCTCTGACTGCAAACTTTTTCCATTTTTCAATATTCAAAGCTCTTGCCAAATTCTCTTAAAATAAGAATTTATTAAATGAAGCCTGTTGTCAGTCTGGATTATTGACCTCAGTTAACTTACTCCAATGGAAAAACTTACAGAATTAAATGACACCAATCAGAAAGTCAGGCAGCTTACATACAGTTATTGGTCTACGTTTTTCAGTTATATTTTCTAACTTATTTTTTCAATTCACCTTGTGATGATGCTATAGCTTTAAGAGGTATATTTTGTCCTGTATTTTTGTGTGAAGAGAGGTTGAAACAGAGGTGGAAACAAAAGAAGCAGCCTGAATGTTTAGGTTAAGCTTCCAC
Source organism: Ginglymostoma cirratum (assembly GCA_024137785.1). Lineage (NCBI taxonomy): Eukaryota > Metazoa > Chordata > Chondrichthyes > Orectolobiformes > Ginglymostomatidae > Ginglymostoma > Ginglymostoma cirratum. The sequence goes on from JAHRHZ010000144.1 coordinate 71,854,882, forward strand.
AGAACCAGGATTTTTAGTCTTAGGTTTTTGCAGTTGCTAGAATCTTTAAGCTAGGCATCAAAGCTCTTACTCCTCTCTCTGTTACAGCTAAAAGCTGGCGTTCTCTTCCTGCTGCTAGAATTGCATGTGAGACAATCTCTTTTACTGAGTTTTCCTTTGCCAAGCGTTGGTTATTATTATTGGAATAGTTAATAAGTTGTAGTTTATATTATTTTGTTAAGCATTTTGATAGAGTTACAGTTACGCCAATTCTTTTTTTTTAATTTTTATTTTGTCTATATTTTAACCGAATTGTAAAAATAAAGTAAGTTTTACTTAAAGTCAAGTAGTTTAACCAATCAGATTGCATCTGGAGTGTGGCGCCTTACACTTTGCCTGGACCCTAACATTTTCTTATTTTAAACTATATTTTGAGAGGGGTTGGTCTGGTCCATAACACCCCATAAGAAGTCTAATTGTCTGTTGCATACATACAAATCTACATCCTTCTCTTATGGTTTTGAATTCAAAATATCATGCATCTGCCTCTCATTCTTGTGGTAGACATCATGGGCTTAGAAGATGTTGTCAAAGGAGTATTGGTGAGTTGCTGCCTCTTGTGAAAAGTGATGGATAGGGTGCTAATCAAGCAGGCTGGTTTATCCAGGATAATGTGTTATGGGAGTGGGCAGCATGTCAGCGTCACTGTGAAGCAGACTTGTAGGAGTGTGTAGCCAGTCAGTGTCACTATGAAATAGCCTCCAGGTGCATGGAGGATGTTATGTTTTCTGCAAGGATCCTGTCAGTGTGTAGACTCATGAGCATTTGCAACTAGTTCCAACTGGCCTCTGGAGCCAAGGTAAATCGAGGCAAGAGCAAGGCCATGTTCTTTGGGAACTGGACCAAACTATCCTTAATCACCTTCACCATCAGGACAGATTACACAAAGGTGCTAGGAATATGGTTCAGACAGATCAGGACACGTGTAAAAATTTGGGAAGATCATGTCTCCAAGGTGAGGCAGGAACTGGGCTTTTGGGAGCAATGTTCCCCCTCCATTGTGGGTAAAAACCTGGTCATCAGCGTGAAGCACTTTCTCTGTTTTTGTGGCTGACTTAGGTCTGGCCCATTCCCAGAATTTGGGCCGTTGCCGTCACCTGAGCCATCTTCTATGTTATCTGGAGGTCTAAGATGAACCATGTCCGCAGGGACACGAGGTACAAAGCTCTGGATAAGTGAAGGAAAATCATTCCCAATGTCACCCTTATCCTAATGGCCACTTTTGTGCACAGCTGCATCAATCTGTGTGTAGACCCTTGTTACACAAATACCCAAGTGTCACTACTTACTGAGGTTCTACCTGTCCCTGGTGTCGTGAAGGATGGGACTTGTATTGGTGCCACAGCATGCTCAAGTAATTAGGCCATTCCATACTATCTGTCCTTTGTGGAGAAATTTGCGAAGAAAAGCACCTTTACCCAGAAGCCCATCAGGAAGTGATCAGCTCATAGCATCCTCAGGATCCTGCGGCAAAAGGAGGTGGTGCATTCTGTTGAGTTGTTCTTTGAGCAGACTATCAAAGTCATCTGGCAGAATGCCTCATCACCAGAACTTTCCAACAAGCACCAAGACATTGCTTGTCTGGTGTCGAGGAGCATACTACCTGTGAGATCTACCATGTACATCTGGACTCTCTGCACCATTGCACACTGCCCTCGAAGCAGCTGAGCATGGTAGACACAGTCACATATCTCTTTCTGGAATGTGACTTTGCAAAGGAAGTCTGGAAACAGACGCAGTGGCTTTTGCCGAGGTTCATCCCAAGCGGCTCTGGAGCGCAGGACCCTGCTCTGTGGTCTGTTCTCCCGGATGCACACATTGACTGTGCCTGAAAGACCATCAACTCAGTGAAAAAAGCTCTTTGGTCTTCCCCCAAACTTGTTTGATTTGCAGTGCAAAGAGTTGACCTCGACTGGGTGTGGCAAACTGGTACATTCCAAGGTCCTGGACTATGTGCTGAGGGATGCACTAAAGCTTGGGGCAGCTGATGCCAAGGAACAGTGGGGAAAGACCATGATTTAAAGTCTCTCTACCAAAGTACAATCAGGTCTATTCAGTTATTGGACCCTCCTTCTGCCTCAAATGTATGGAAATATAATCTTGTATAAGTAAGAAATGCTTTGTGTTTGTTTGGTCTCCATACATAAAGACTGTGCAGTGTCAAGCTGCTCTAGTGACTTTGTGTGTATATAAAGATATTAAATGAATAATGTATATTATGGAAATTTTAGAAAGTGAAATGGGTTGGGAGGACTGTGGAATAGGTCAGCATCACTATGAAGTCGACTGGGAGGAGTGTTCAGCTGGTCAGCATCACCGTGAAGCAGACTGGGAGAGCTGTGTTAGAAGACTATGTTTGAGGAGTAATAATGACAGGAGATAAAAACTGGCAGCAAAGAGTCCGTTCAACCTGCTTCTACCTGTCAGAACTGAATTTTAATGTCACAGGAAAACAGGTGGATGATTGGTAGTTATTTCTTCTGTGCTGCTTTTGATTAGCTAAGTGGTTAATATCAGGAAATGATATTGCAGCTGAAGAGTACAATTATGAAAATGACATTTTAAACTTTTAACATCCAAAATAATTAATTGAATAGAGTGGAGCTTGCTAGGTAGATGATGCGTTACAGCTGAGAATATAGGAGCTGTCAGATGCTAGTGTAATCCACGATGACCACACCTGCAATAAATAGTTGGCTCCCTGGGGAGCTTAGGCTCAGAGTTAATGAATTAAAGTCCGAGCTTTTGACACTGTGACATATCAGGGAGTTGTAGAGTTATGTGGTCATGGTATTTCAGGGGAAAGTCACAACCCTTAGATTAATTACATCAAATTTGATTTGTGATCAGAATCAGGGAGTATAACAACAATTGACACGGGTATTGGGATCCAAAATTTAGAGTTAGAAGAGCCTCAGCCACTGCTCCTGGTGTTGACAAAGGCACAGAGTGCAATAGAGTTTGAATTAACCCGAGCTAACTCTAGCCCTATCACTGAAGGATGAGCGAACTGATTAAAGCACCACGGTACTGAGTTTCATTCAAGTGGGGGAAGGAAAGAGAAACATAGTCATGGGACATAGCACTGTTATGGGAATAGATATTGTTCTCTGCAGCAAGGACAGAATGTCCTGAAGGCTGTGTTGTCTATCTAATGCCAAGATTCAGGACATCTCTTCTAGGCTGGAGAGGAATTTGGAGTAGGAGGAGGATCCAGTTGTCATGGTTTATGTAAGTACTAATAACATAGGTAGGATGAGAAAATGTGCCCTGCTTAGGTCATGGAGCAGCTCAGGGCTAAATTATAAAATAAAACTATAAAGGTACCAATCTCAGGATTACAATTTGAGCCATATTCAGATTGCCCTCGATTAAGGTTAGAGGGCTAAAGGTGTGGTTGAAAGATTGATGTGGCACACATAGACCCCAACTCATGGGACATGGTACTTATACCAGGAACAGAAAGAACTGATCTGTTCTGATGGGTTCAATTTGGAGGGTGCAACTAAAAATTGATAGTGGGGAGTAGGGATATGGCAGATTATTTTGAACCTATATTTTGCATTGGTCTTCAATGGAGGATGCAATAAACATCCCGAACCTGACAGATAAATAACCTGTTTTGGAAGGAAAAGTCTTGAAATAATCTCTATTATGAGGGACAAAGAATTTGACTATACAACAAAACTAAAGACAGACAAGTTACCAGCACTATATGGACTGCATCCAAGGGATATAAAAGGTGGTTGCAGACTCAGTGGAGGCATTAGTTGAAATATTCTAGAATTCATTGATTGGACAACTACTGATGTGATGCCCCTGTTCAAGAAGGGAGGGAGACAAAAAGTAGGAAATTATAGACCAATTAATGTAACATCTGCTATTGGAAAATGGTGAAGCCCATTATAAAGAAAAAAATAGCAGGCCACTTAGAAAAGCTTAACATCAGAGAGTGAACGTGGCTATATGAAAGCGAAATCTTGTTTGACAAATTTGAGAGATCTTGAGGTTAGATGAAGTAGACATGATAAAGGGGAACTCATAGATGCAGTGTATTTGGATTTCCAGAAGACAGTCGATTAGTTGCCATATGTGACAGTTATTGCATAAGATAGGAATACATCTTACTGAAGGTGATGTATAATATGATTTTAGGCTTTATTAAGACACAGATGACAGAGAGTCAGGATTAATGGGCCTTTTTTAGGTTGGGAAGACATAACTGCCACAAGGATTAATCTGAGATTTTCAATTATTTACCATTTATATCAATGACTTGGAGGGGGACGAGTGTTCAATATTCAAATTTTATGAAGTTACAAAAATATGTGGGAGGGCATATATTATGATGAAGACAAAAGGAATCTGCAAGAAGATTTAAGATCACTTAAATGTAGAGAGTCTCAGGAAAGTTCAGTGTGGAGAAATTTAGGTGGCCTTGTGCATGAAACTCAAAAAGTCAGCATGCATGTAGTCCAGGTAATTAGGAAGGCAAATAGAATTTTGAACTTCATTAGTAGGGAGTTGGAGTTTAAAACTAGCGAAGTCTTGATTCAACTGTAAAGGGTGTAGGGGAAGCCACACCTTGTAATATTTTGTCCAGCTATGTTCTCTGTATCTATGAAAGGATATATTTGCATTGAAGGTAGTTTAACAAAGATTCTCTAGGCTAATTTCTGAGATGAAGGGATTGACATATTGAGAATGTCTAAATAGGTTCAGTCTTTATTCATTACAGTTTGGAAGAATGAAGAATCTCAGATTCTGAATGTGCTTGATAGAGTAGATGTTGAGAAGATGTTTTCATTAGTGGGGAAGTCTTGAACTAGGGGCATAGTTACAGGATAAGGGTACACTTATTTAAAACAGAGATGGAAAGGAATTTATTTTCCTCGATGGAAAATAATGTCTGGAATTTTCGACTGCATAGAGTTATAGAGGCTAGATGACTGAAAGTATCTAAAAAAGAATGAGATAGATTTTGAATGATTCAGAGTTATGAAAAGCTAGCTCAGAAGAAGGGGTAAGGTTTGGGGCAGATCACCCATTGTCTTATAGAATGGTGGAGCAGGCTCTAAGGGACTGAATGGCCTATACCTACTCCTATTTTATATGTTCTTATGTGTCAAACCTCTTGAGTTGTTCTAGCCACAATAATCCAAGCAGTAGAGGATATTACAGCATACACCTAATTGTGCCTAATGAATGATGAACATGCTTTGGAGTGTTAGAAAATGTGTTAGTACCTGCGGAATTTCCAATATCTGACTGACTGCTGAAGCTATACCATTGCTATGGCAGATCCAGTTCAATTTCTGTCCAATAATAACACGAGGTATGTTCATAGTAAGGGATTCAGCGACGGTCATGCCAAGGGGAGATAGTTTGATTTGCCCTTGTTGGATATAGTTATTGGTTAGCACTTGTCTGGTGCAAATGTTACTTGTTGCTCAGCCTGGATTTTAGATTGTTATGTAAGAAAACCCAGACTACTTCAGTAATGGAGGAGTTGCAAATCGTACTAAGCAATCTTTCCCATTTTTGGTGTTATTATGGAGGGTGGGTCATTGAGGAAGCAGCTGAAGATGGTTGAACCTGAGACATTACACTGAATTTCTTCTTTAATGGAGCCCTTGGGCTGAGATTATTGTCCTCCAACAAACACAACACTTTTCCTTTGTGCTATTATTGACTGTAACCACTGGAAATCTTCCTCTTTGATTTCTACTGACTTCAATTTTTGCTCAGAGTTCTTTATACCCATAATGCTTCTGAGTGCCTTCATTCACACTACACATCTTCGAGACCAATTCTTTTGATATGTTTGTACTTAGGCTGTAATAAGGTCATGAGTTAAGTGGGTTTAGCAGAACCACCACTGTGTGACAATGATTGTTGTGTAAGTAAGGGAATACATGTGGGATCTAAAAGTTCTATTAAATTTCTAGCAAGATTTCTATAGAAGTAAGCTGGTGTTGGTGTTAGCAATTCATCTCCTTACTAGTCAATATTTATGTTTAATGTGAAATGCACAATATCTAATTGAATATACAGGAATTTCTTAAATAGAAGATTGAATATTGACAACAAACGTAGAAAATGCTGGAGAAGCTGAGCAAGTCTGACATTGACTGTGGAGAGAGAAACAGAGTTAACATTTTGAGCCCAATATCAACTCAAAATGTTAATTCTGTTTGTCTTTCTACAGATGGTCCCAGACTTGCCGAATTTCTACAGCATTCTTTGTGTTTGTTTCAGATTTCCAGCATCTGCAGTATTTTGTTTCAATACTGATAACATTTAGAGTCACTGTCAGAGTTGTACACCAAGGAAACAGATCCTTCAGTCCAAATTGTCCATGCCAACCAGATATCCTAAATTAATTTAGTTCCATTGGCCACCATTTGGCCCACATTCCTCTAAATCTTTCCTATTCATGTACCCATCCAGATGCTTTTTAACTGTTGTAAGTTTACCACCTGCCACCACTCCCTCTAGCAGCTCGTTCCATTCCCGTACCATCCTATGTGTGAATAAGTTGCCCATTAGATCCCTTGTATATATTTCCCCTATCATATTAAACCTATGCCCTCTAGTTTTGGACTCCCCACCCTTGGAAAAAGACCTTGGCTAGTGACCCAATCCATGTCCCTCATGATTTTATAAACTTATAAGGTCACCCTGCAGCCTCCAATGCCACAGAAAATAGCCTCAGCCTATTCAGCCTCTACCTGTAGTGCAAATCTTCCAACACTGGAAACATCCTTGTAAATGTTTTCTGCACCATTTCAAGCTTAACAACATCTTTTCTTTGGTGGGGAGACCTGAATTAAACACAGAATTCCAAAAGTGACCAAACCAATGTCCTATAAAGCTGCAAAGTGACATCTCAACTCCCATACTCAATGCACTGACCAATAAAGGCAAGTATACCAAACACCTTCTTCAATACCCTGTCAACCTGTGATTACACCTTCAAGAAACTATGAACCTGCACCCCAAGTTCTCTTTGTTTGGCAACACTCTCTAAGAACCTACCACTAAGTCTAAAATTCCTGCCCTGATTTGCCTTACCAAAATGCACCATCTTACATTTATCCAAATTAAACTCCATCTGCCACTCCTCAGCACAATAGCCCATTTGAGTAAGATTTTGTTGTACTGAGATAACCTTCTTCACTGTTCATTACACCGTCATTTTCGTTTCATTTTGAACAGGGTCCACAGCATTAACTTCTGTGTTAGATGCTATCTGGCTGTGGCCCCCTCACTGAGTGCGAAACAATGCAATGGGCTTATGCAGATATCCTGCTAGTGAAGGTAATATTGGTGTATTATGAGGGTTTTGTTCTTGTCCTCTTCTTGTGCCTAGCCCCTTGCCACACCATGTCCCCATGCCTCACCCTTCCACTAAACTGCGGGCATGGTGGCTCAGTGATTAGCACTGCTGACTCACAGCACCAGGGTTTGATTCCAATCTCAGACAACTGTCTGTGTGGAGTTTGCACATTCTCCCTGTGTTGATTTGGGTTTCTTCTGGGTGCTCTGGTTTCTTCCCACAGTCCAAAAATTTGTGGATTATGTGGATTGGCCAGGCTAAGTTGCCCATTGTTTCCAGGGATGTGTAGGCGAGATAGATTAGCCATGGGAAATGCAGGGTCACTGAAATAGGACAGGTGGAGGGGCATTTTGGGGGAACATTAGGTCTTGGTGTGATGCTCTTTGGAGGGTCAGTGCAGACTCAATGGGCTGAATGGTCTATTTCCACGCTGTAGGGATTCTATGATTCTAAACAAAGTAGGAGCATCATGAAGACAGCCATGAACACATTCCGTTTTGTGGGAACTACTCTGAATTACAACTTACTTTATGTGACTGAGCCATTTTTTTCTTCACCTTTTAGACTGATTGCAGCTTATCAGCCATGGATCGACAGGCTGACAATTCCCCAGCTCACAGATTGGAATCTGCTGCTTCCATTTTAGGCTGCAGCATCACTGATGAGAAGCTTGCAATCCATTTGGATCAAGAAGATGAATTGCGACATATTAGAGACCAATTCCATATACCCAAAATGAAAGACCTCCCTTTTGGTAAGTTCTAAAGTTCTAATAGTTCAATTGTGCTGATACTTCATATTGATTTAAGTATCTTAAAACGTTAGAGTTTTAAGATCATATGTTGCAAGAGTAGAACTGACCATTTGGCCCGAGGAGTCTGATCTGATAACCAGATGGGGACATGAGGAAAACCTTTTATATGCAGGAAATAGTTAAGATCTAAATACACTGGCTCAGTGCGGTGGAGGTACATTTAGTCATGACCTTCAAAATGGCATTGACTAATTATCAAAGTGAAAATATTTTCAAGGCTGCGATGAAAAGGCAGGTGAATGTGATGAGCTGTGATGCTCTTGCAGACCTTTTGGCCTCCTTCTGTCCCATCCTTTGATTCAAAGCTATTCTCTACCACATTCATGTCTGCTCTTCTGCCTCTTCCCTGTAACCCTTACTTTACAGTAAGGGTTAAAAATCTGGATATCTCCATGTAGAATGTTCTTAATGATCCAGCCTTGACAATGACATGGTAGTTCAGTGGCTATCACTGATGCCTCACAGCACCAGGGACCAGGGTTTGAACCCAGCCTTGGGTGACTCTCTGGGTGGCATTTGCACATTCTCTGAGTATGTGTGAGTTTCCTCAAGGTGATCTGGTTTTCTCCCACAGTCCAAAAATGTCCAGTTTAGGTGGAGTGGCCATGGGGAATGCAGGGTTACAGGGATAGGGTAAGGGGCATGAGCCTGGGTGGGATGTTCTACAGAGGATGGATGTGGACTCGATGGGCCGAATGGCTTGCTTCCACACTGTAGGGATTCTAGCTCTCAACCGTAAGTCATTCCACAGATTCCCAAGTTTCTGAAATAGTAAACTCATCATTTTGATTTTTAATGGGCAACATTGCGATGATGCTGTTTGGTCCTAGAAATTCTCACGAGGGGAAACATGCTCTCCACATCTAACCTCTCACGGCCATTGAATCTATATGTTTCAATATGGTCATCCATCATTCTTCTAAACGCATGACTATTGGCTTCACGTTTTCAACCTCATTTGTACACTCATGTTTAAACTAGTGAACCTTCTCTGGACTGTCTTATATGCCATTACATCTTTTAATAGAAGAAGCGATCAAAACCGTTCACTGTATTCTAAGTGTGGTCTGACCAGTGCTGTTTATAGTTCTGGCAAGAGCTTTGTAATTTCATACTCCATTCCCAATGAAATAATACCTTATAATACTTTTGCCTCTTGATTTATTATCTTTGGAATGTTATTAATGTTCTTTTCCATGAAGATTGATGCAAAGTATTTAGTTATTACCTCTGATATTTCCTGGTTCCACTGGGAGGACTGTAGATTAATTCCACCAGGATCATCTTCTATTTGATTTTTTCATTACTCCACCATATGGATTCTACATCTTCTGATCCAAGATCATAACATGCTGTTGCATTTATTCCATCCCATATTAACAAAGTTACATCATTACTCATTCCTTCCTGCCTACCCTTTTGAAAGTCACATACTCCTGAGTATTTAGTTACCAGCTTTGATCTCCTTGTAACCATGTCTCTGTAATGGCTTTATGGTATTACACCACTAACCTATATCTGTGCCATTAATCCATTTATGTTGTTCCAAATGCCCTGAATTTTGTTGCTTTGCATTTTTCCCCCTTTGACCCCATGTACTTCCTTTCATGTTTATACACTCTGACCCTTCTGGTACCATTTTGGGTATCATTACCTAGATGCCTGCTTGCAATGTTACCAAAGCCTTTTGTTTTTTAAGTCTACATAACCTGTCTCCAATTTGTTTAAAGCCCTCGTTATTCAGGTCATCATGATACTGATTCCAAGATAGTTGGAGTGAAGCCCATCCCTTGGGAACAGCTCCCTTCTACCCTAGTATATGTATAAGTGATCCATGAATAGAAATCTACTAACCCCACATCAATCTTTGAACCACACATTTAACTCCTTGGGTTAACGTTTACATTTTCTTGGCTAAGCGTCAATTTTGGCAATTTCATGAAGGGCTTCTCTCTGCAAGATCTGACTCATTTATTACCAAATCTGCCTCATTAATTACCCACCCTTCTCCTACGGCTCCCCTTGAGTCCAATTGTAGTCCTGTTCTATCACTTGCTCTACCCAGAACCATTAGCGACCGCTGGGATATCCCAGAATAGATTGGTATTTGTGGTGCTGGTGCCTTCTTTAATAGGTCATTGTGCACCTAGACACATAATATGTGTTGGGATAATAAGGTGTTCAACCTGGATGTACACAGCAGGCCAGGCAGCATCAGAGGAGCAGGAAAACTGACTTTTCTCCTTCAACTCCTCCCACTTCCTACAGACAAAAGGGGTGGCCATGGGTACCCGCATGGGCCCAAGCTATGCCTGCCTCTTTGTAGGATACATGGAAGAGTCCCTCTTCCACAGCTACACTGGCCCCATTCTCCACCTCTTCCTCCGTTACATCGATGACTGTAACGGCGCCGCCTCTTGCTACCACGAGGAGCTCGAACAGTTCATCCACTTCGCTAACACCTTCCACCCCAACCTTAAGTTCACCTAGCTGCTCCTCTGATGCTGCCTGGCCAGCTGTGTTCATCCAGCTCCACACCTTGTTATCTCAGACTCCAGCATCGGCAGTTCCTACTATCACTATTAGTTGGGAGTTGTCCAACATGGTTCATGACATTCACCCTCGATATGACTGAAAAGAGAAAGTCAGCACCCCACTGTGTGGGCAGTGACATGGACAACCTGTTGAATGGGATGATACAAAGGCAGGACATACTCTTTCCCACTCCTGCAGTGGACACCATGGCACCAGACATGCTAGCCTGGTCCTAGGTTGCCACCCTATTCAGTACAGTTTCAGCAGTGTGAAGGAATCCACTCTACCCCACTATTGCTTGGAACATTTTCTCTCACTTGCTGTCACTTACCCCATCTCCTACCCGTATTAACTCTGGATGCCTGCTCTACTGCATAAGCACTTGTCCAGGACACTACTCTCCTGCACCAAAACTAACAGCTGTGCCATCCACTTTCATCCCCATTAATACCTGCCTTCCTGTCATTTTAGGAGGAAAAATAATAGCGTGGAAAGAATCAAGGTGTGTGTGGGAGGGTTCTGGAAGATGTTTGACTCTTCACCCTTCATGCAACTCTGACTGCCAGGGTTTTTTTTTTCATCTTGGTGACCCGTGACTAGTGGAGTTACTCATGGGTCAGTGTTGGAACTGCAACTGTTTACAAAGTCCAGGAAGAAAAGAAGCGAATGTACGTAGCCATGTTTTCAGTCAACATAAAAAGAAGTGGAAAGGCAATCTACAAGGATACAAACAGTTTACAAGAGATACTGATAGGTTAAGTAAATGGGCACAAAGAGGACAAATGCAGTATAATGTGGGAAAACTTGAAGTTGTTCATTTTGGAAAGAAAAGCATGATAATATTATTTAAATGAGGAAAACTGCAGAAAGCTACAACATAAAGGCACTTGAGGTACTTGCGCACAAAACGCAGAAAGATAGTATACAGTTTCAACATGTCATCAGGAAGGCTAATGAAATGTTCACGCTTATTTCAAGGAGTTTGCAGTATAAGAGGAGGGAAGTTTTACAAGGTCCTGGTGAGACCACAGCTCGAGCAGTGTGAGCAGTTTTGGTTTTCTTCTTTCAGAAATGATATTATTTTACTGTAGACAGTACAGGGAAAGTTCACTAGCATAATCCCCATTATTTAGGGATTGTCTAATGAGCAAAGGTTAAACAGGTAGGGACTTTACATATTGGAACTTAAAATATGAGAGATGATCTGATTGAAACATATAGGATTATTAAGGGGCTTAACAGGGTAAATTCTGAGGGAATATTCCCTCATGGGAGAGTCTAGAACTAGAGGGCATAGCCTCGGAATTAAAGGATCTAATTGAACACTGAGATGAGAAGGAATTTCTTTTCTCGGATGGCTATGAGTCTTTGGAATTCCTTGCCACAGAGAGTTGTAGGGCAGAGGCCTTGTGTATATTTAAGGCTGAGACAGGAGATTTTTGATCAATAGGGGAATCAAAAGTGATGGGGAAAGAGTAAGAAAGTGGATATGAGGAATTTTGGATCAGTCATGATCCTAATGTTCGGTGGAGGAGGCTCGAGGGGCCAAAAGACCTACTCCTGTTCCTCTTTTTTTATGGTCTTGTAGCATTCTGAAAGTGAATTGAGATGTATCATGAGTGTTCAGAGATGCCCCTGTTGCGTGACCTGAGATTTTGTTGCCTGGTGTCCAACATGGAGATCATCCAAACGTACACCACCTACAAGTTTGCTGACAATGATGGCATAGTGGGACGGATATCTAACAATAACGGGTCAAAATACAGAAGGGAGATAAAGGGCTTGGTGACATGGCGCAATGAAAAGACTCTGTCACTCAATGTCAGCAAAATTAAAGAACTGATCATTGACTTCAGAAAGAAAGGAGGAGAATGCCCCACACTGTGGCCCCCCAACCCAGCTTTTACATCAATGGGACTGAGGTTGAGAGGGTGAAGAGCATCAAGCTCCTCAGAGTGACGATAGTCGACAGCCTGTCGTGGACATCCAACATAGTTGCAACAGTTGAGGAGGCACAACAATGCCTTTTCTTCCTCAGGTAACTTAGGGAATTTGGAATGTCCATAAGGTCCCTCACTAACATCTACAGATGCACCATTGAAAATATACTATCCAGGTACATAACAGCCTGGTATAGCAACTGCTTTGGCCAGGACTGTAAGAAACTACGGAAGGCAGTGTGCACAGCCCAGACAATCATGGAAGCCAACCTTCCGTCCATGGGCTCCATTTAGCTTGCTGCTGCGGAAAGGCTGCCAACATCATCATTAAAAACCCTGCACACCTCGGAAATGATCTCCTACAATCTCATCAGGTAGAAAATACAGAAGCTTGAACACACACACATGAGCAGTATCAGGAATAATAGGTACTGCAGATGCTGGAGAATCCGAGATAACAAGGTCTGGAGCTGGATGAACACAGCAGGCCAAGCAGCATCATAGGAGCAGGAAAGCTTGACGTTTTGGGCCGAGACCCTTCATCAGAAATGGGGGAGGGGAAGAGGGTTCTGAAATAAATAGGGAGAGAGGAGGAGGTGGATAGAAGATGGATAGAGGAGAGGATAGGTGGAGAGAGGCAGACAAATTGAAGAGGCGGGGATGGAGCCAGTAAAGGTGAGTGTAGGTGGGGGGGGTAGGGAGGAGATAGGTCAGTCCAGAGAGGACGGACAGGTCAAGGGGGCGGGATGATGTTAGTAGATAGGAGATGGGTGTGCGGCTTGAGGTGGGAGGAGGGGATAGGTGAGAGGAAGGACAGGTTAGGGAGGCGGAGATGAGCTGGGCTGGTTTTGGGATGCAGTTGGGGGAGGGGAGATTTTGAAGCTTGTGAAATCCACATTGATACCATTGGGCTGCAGGGTTCCCAGGCTGAATATGATTTGCTGTTCCTGCAGCCTTCGGGTGGCATCACTGTGGCATTGCAGGAGGCCAAGGATGGACATGTCATCTGAGGAATGGGAGGGGGAGTTGAAATGGTTCGCGACTGGGAGGTGCAGTTATTTGTTGTGAACTGAGCGCAGGTGTTCTGCAAAGCGGTCCCCAAGCCTCCGCTTGGTTTCCCCGATGTGGAGGACACAACAACGTGTACCGCAACTTCCCTCCCACAGTGGTCGAGAACGCCCTCGACCGTGTCTCCCGCATTTCCCGGAACACATCCCTCACGCCCCGTCCCCGCAACAATAACCAAAAAAGAATCCCCCTCGTCCTCACATACCACCCCACCAACCTCCGGATCCAACGCATCATCCTCCGACACTTCCGCCATCTGCAATCAGACCCCACCACCAAAGACATTTTTCCCTCCCCACCCTTATCTGCCTTCCGGAGGGACCACTCCCTCCGCAACTCCCTTGTCTGCTCCACACTCCCCTCCAGCCCGACCACACCCAGCACTTTTCCTTGTAACTGCAGGAAGTGCTACACCTGCCCCCACACCTCCGCCCTCACCCCAATCCCAGGCCCCAAGAAGACTTTCCACATCAGGCAGAGGTTCACCTGCACATCTGCCAATGTGGTATACTGCATCCGCTGTACCCGTTGTGGCTTCCTCTACATCGGGGAAACCAAGCGGAGGCTTGGGGACCGCTTTGCAGAACACCTGCGCTCAGTTCGCAACAAATAACTGCACCTCCCAGTCGCGAACCATTTCAACTCCCCCTCCCATTCCTCAGATGACATGTCCATCCTTGGCCTCCTGCAATGCCACAGTGATGCCACCCGAAGGCTGCAGGAACAGCAAATCATATTCAGCCTGGGAACCCTGCAGCCCAATGGCATCAATGTGGATTTCACAAGCTTCAAAATCTCCCCTCCCCCAACCGCATCCCAAAACCAGCCCAGCTCATCTCCACCTCCCTAACCTGTTTTTCCTCTCACCCCAAGCCACACCCCCATCTCCTATCTACTAACATCATCCCGCCCCCTTGACCTGTCCGTCCTCCCTGGACTGACCTATCTCCTCCCTACCCCCCTACCTACACTCACCTTTACTGGCTCCATCCCCGCCTCTTCGACCTGTCTGCCTCCTCTCCACCTATCCTCTCCTCTATCCATCCTCTATCCGCCTCCCCCTCTCTCCCTATTTATTTCAGAACCCTCTTCCCCTCCCCCATTTCTGATGAAGGGTTTAGGCCCGAAACGTCAAGTTTTCCTGCTCCTATGATGCTGCTTGACCTGCTGTGTTCATCCAGCCCCATGCTTGTTATCTCCTTTTTTAATATCACTGGCTGGTATTTGTTGTGATAAGAAGCGAATACCGTACAATTGAATATACCCAGTTCTTGTAGCACAGCGGTAGTGTCATTACATCCACACCTGGAATCTCAGATTCAATTTTCAGCTGCTCAAAAAGTGTGCGATAACATATATGAACAGGTTGATTTGAACTCCTCCATAAACCAATCCGAAGCTAACAAGTTTGCAGAACATATTTTCACAACAGACTTTTCAACTTAACTTAAAATTAATTTTGAATTTAAAAAACAATGTCTGTTTTGTGTCATTGGGTTCGCAGAGTGCTTTTTGCTTGTACTGTCTACATCTTTTGTATCTACATATTCTGGCTCAGACTTGAGAATTGTAGTAAATCGTGGAGAGAATTCACACTTCTGAATGAATCAGAATTTGTAATAGATTCACACAAAATATATATTTCAAACTCTCTGCTGTACATGACTATTTGGCACTAACTTCTGAAACACGAAGTAAGTACAATACCTGTAATCACTCATAAGTGATTTACTTCTCTTTGATTAGTCATCTCGAGACGAAGTCATCCTTTCCAACTGGTTGCAACATAGGAGCTTCAATTAAGTTTCTTTTGTACTTGAGTTGTGAAGAGGAACAAGATTTTATTCTGAGAGTGGTTTATAGCTCAATTAATATTTTAAGCCGTGGAAATGTTCGCCATGGTACTGTCAATCTTCTTTGAACTTCCTTTAGTCAAGAGTACTAAGGATTTGAGTTTGTATTTGAACAGTGAATAATTCCTTACCCTTCATGTTGTAATAGACTCATTTGTCAGAATGTCAATGCAGCGTAACTTACCTCCGGTATTCAAAACTCATTATCTTGAAAGGCTTGTTAACACAGTTCACACACAGATGGCAGAATGTCACTGTTGGGGAAATCACAGTTATCACAAAAGAAAATTTCAAAAAGTCTTAACCAAAGCCAAAGGTTTATCCACCAAACTGGATTCGTTCAAGGCATAGTTGTAATTTGGTCAAGGCCTTCGCAATAAGTTTTTTTTCATTAAGCAATGAGTGTCTCAACTTCTATATGGAGGTGATTGTTAGTTTGAAAGGTTCTATCCAAGGATCTTTGGTGAATATCTGTAATTTCTGTAATGCGTCTTGTAGATGACACACACCAATTTCAGTGGCAGAGGGAATGGATTTTTGTGGAACTGGTTCAAACCAAGTGGGCTACTTTGTTTACCTGCTGTCAAATTTCTTGGACTGTTGGCGTTGCATGCATCCAGGCAAGTGAGAAGTATTACATTACACTGCTAACTTGTGTTTTGTAGATGGTGGACAGGCTTTGGGAAGTCAAGAGGTGAGTTGCTTGGGAAATTTTGTGAGTGGGTGTGGAATTAATAATTGAAAATAAAGAAATGGCAAAACACAAATTGTTTTGTATCTGTTTTCACAATAGAAGATGGAGAAAGTCATCTAGGAATATTAGAAGTTAAAGAGGTGAAATGGAGAGAGGAGTTCAAAACAATCATGATATTTTGAGAAAAAAAATTTTGAAATTAATGTCACTAATAGTTAACAAGTATCTTGGACTTGATGGCCTTAATTTTTGCAAAGTTGTTACAGCGTTAATAGATGCATTGACTTGTCATCTTTCAAAATTCTCTGCACTTTGAAGAAGCCCCATGATATGGGAAAACCACATACAAAGGGAGACAGAAAACAAGAAACAAAAGAACTGGGAATGTAATATCTATCATTCGGTAAACACTGGAATCTGTTATTAAGTATGTGGTAGCAGGATGTTTAGAACATCATAAAACAATCAAATAAAAACTACATGGTTTTCTGAAAGGGGAATCATTTTGACAAATTTATGAGATTTCTTTGAAGATGTATTGAAATAATGGATAAATAAATAAAACCAGCAATATAATGTAACTGGATTTCCAAAAGGCACCTTCAGAACCTTCAACAAAGACCTACGTAAGAGCTAAACAAGAGCTCATTGTTTAGTTGTGATATATTAACATGAATAGAGGATTGTCAGATGAACATGAAACAGGGACCTGATAAATGGGTTTTTTCCAAGTTCGTAAGCTGTAACTGGTAAAGTGCTGTCAGGATGAACTAGTTCTAATCAATATGAATGACTTCGACAAAAGGACAAGACTATTGTAGTCATATTTGCTGTCAATGCAAAAATTAGTAAGAAAGCAAGTTGTGAGGAAGACGCATAGTGGTAGGAAAGGGATATAGAAATTTTACCTTTGTGATCAAAAAAGCAGTCAGATTATGATCTGCGAAAACATGAGGTTGTCCACTTTGGGAGGAAAATTAGAGATGCAGGATACTATTCAAATGGAACAGGATAACAGAGTGTTGCAGTAAAGAGGCATTTCGTTGTCCTTGTACACACAGCACAAACAGTTCGCATCCAGGTGCAACTAATAATTCAGAAGTCAAATAGAATGTTGACCTTCATGGAGCACAAATGTACAGATGTCATGCCTGCAGCCAGAGTGGGCATTGGTGAAACTCCAACTGGAGCGTTATGTGCAGTTATGGTCACTTTACCTAAGAATTGATGTACTGATGTAGAAGCAGTTCAGATAAGGTTCACAGGGTTGATTTCTGGAATGAAGGAGGCATATATTGAGTGTTTGAACAGATTCAATATATGCTCCTTGAAGTTTAGAAGAAGGGGGTTGGTGCTCTTTTCGAAACATATAAGTTTCTGAGGGGACTTGACAAGATAGATCTTGAGAGGATGCTTCTTGTTATGGGGTATCTGGAATTAGGGGTTGAACCATGTTCATTGTACAAGTATCTTGGGCATTGCTTTCAAAGCTTAGCTTAGAGTCATAGAGATATACAGCAAGGAAACAGATCCTTCGGTCCAACTTGCCTATTCCGACCAGATAGCCTATATAAATCTAGTCCCATTTACCAGCATTTGGCTCATATCCTTCTAAACCCTTCCTATTCAGATATCCATCCAGATGCCTGTTAAATGTCATAATCATACCACTCTCCACCACTTCCTCTGGCAGCTCATTCTATACACATACCACCCTCTGTGTGCAAAAATTGCTCCTCAGGGCCCTCTTATATCTTTCCCGTCTCACCTTAAACCGATGCCCTCTAGTTTTGGACTCCCACACCGCAAGGAAAAGACCTTGCCTTTTCACCCTATCCATGCCCCTCATGAGCTTCAAATGCAACCATCTTCTTGTCCAATATCCTTACCCTTAATCATTTACCAATTAGAGCAGATCAAGTGATTGCCTCGCCTCCATTTACTTGGCATGCAGCCTGCGCAGTTTTACCATTTCTGTGTAGATTCTGTAATTCTGCAGTTCTGTAGTTTAATTTGCCCTGCCTGGAGCTGAGAAAATTGCAGCCTAGTCAGGATGAGACCCTAAGTGACCCTCAACTGGGTGTTAGTTGACTGCCTAAGAATCTTAAGACGAAGCATGACAGGAAGGTGCATCCCACTATAATCTATGTGGTTGGGGGTGGGAATTAAGGCATTGGATATCGGTTACTTGCATATTGGAACAAATGGACTTCAACCTCTGTGAAAAATCCTGTGCATAGTTGATTCTGATCACCTTGTGTAAAAGCATTAAGTATCTGATGGTGCCTATCCATCTATCACTCACTACTGCCTGCTCGATTGAAGTTTTCATCTTCTGCAACAGAACTTGTTGATGACTTTGCTCTCTGGGGAGCAGGCACGTAGCTAACTTTCCTCTCTGCCGTAGCTGAAGGCCACTCTCACGTCCAGTGTGTTATCACATATATATCTCATGTCTATCTATCTTTTAATGTGAATGAACCTCTGATCTCTGAGCAAATATCAAGGTGACTGATTCTTCTTTGTAACTTGCTCCTTGTTTTTCCACCACTGTCTGCCCAGTGTACAATTCTTGAGTATCTGAAAGGATAAAAGGGACAGAGACATTGTTTTAGTGAGGGAAGCGTGTGGAAGTAAAATATGAACTTGCACCATCTGGAGCTTGTAAATCAGTAGAGTCTGTGGGGTGAGAGGGAGAGTGAGCTTGAAAAAGAGAATTAGGTACAAGGATAGCATCAAGTTTGCAGAATGGCAGCCGACCTCAGCGACACAGCTATCTGCAGCTGCTATCTGTCCCCTGCCACAACCACACAGCCCTACCTGCACACACCCATACATCTGATCCTGCCCATCAGCACTGACTGTCTCTCATTTTGCGCCGCATTGAATTTTCACTCACAGACATAGAACAATCTGTTGGGGAGTTCAGTCTGACTGTGTGCACAGGGTGTAAGGTGTGGGTTTCCATATTGTGTATCCATTTTAAGGTAGCTAACGTTTTTTAGTTCATTTAATGGCAAGAATAGTTTGCAAATAAATCTGTTTTGTGCTTTACCATACTGTTCTACTGAGTGAAAGTTAGTGTTGACTTCACAATGAGGTATTACTTAGCTTTGCCTCTGCTGTAACCTTGTGTCAGTCATCTTGACAATTGAATATCTATATGTTTCATTTAAATATTGTGAGACACAGTTTACAGATTAAAAATTAGATTTTATGTGAAACAGCAACATTGAAGAGAGAATAAGAAATGACATACACTAGGGGATTTACAATACTGAGAGGTTTCTCTGGTTACCAGGTATCCTTAAGACCAAAATCAGTGATACTTTTAAAATAAATACTATGTTATAGATTTCATCTGTATACCCGTGTACTGTTAAAATTGTCTCAAGATTTTTTTTTTCTCTATTTTTTCAATTGCAGAGCTGTATAGTTTTCAAAGAGAATTTGAACATATTTACACAGTGGTAGATAGAATCCTCCAAAGGAGCACATAAGAGACACAATTTACCAAAATTCATATCCTCATTAATTTTCCAAATGAAGCTAATATATGATAGGACATTGTTCCTGTACTTTTCTACCATCTATTCAGCATTGAATCCAAGGAGCTACATAAATTTCATGTTGTTGGTATTTGATTCTAGTGACATCAATCTTGGAATTTCACAAGAGATTTGTATTACTTGTGTCATTTAGTATGTGGTGTTAGCAGGTGTCTACATGTTCCCGGTCAACTATACAATGCCCATTTTCCACGGGAAATTCATGGTGGGCTTATCATTGCATTTGTGGTCCTACTCCTTTATAACAAATGAAGGTGTATCACACTTCTGTAAAGGTTAAAGAATGTTTGAAGCAGGAACAACCAATTTTAGAGCGCCACACTCCAAACCCTATCACAACATCACCCATCAAGCCTCTTTATTCTTATCAAATACAGTGGGCAGTCCACTTCTGGTCAGAAGTGTACGCACGCTTCCTAACCATCTTTGGAGAAATGCAATGTCTAAAAAATGGAAATTATCTAATTTGATTTACAAGTGTTTATAAATCAATCTTAATTATCAAAAGACTTCCCTGGCCCACAAAGATTTTGAAGTATGGTTGAGGTAGTCACTTAGATCATGTGGGATCATGATACTGCTGTGTACATATCCTCATCCTATCATATTAATAGAATCCTGATGGCCTTTTAACAAATCTTCTAAAGGCGATTGTTGTGGCCACCTTACTTTTCTGAGGAATGAAGATATGACCCAAATATGTGTTAAATTTCCTTTGTAGTACCAGGGCAAGCCATGCCATGTTTCAGTCACAGGTGCACCAAGATCTTGCCAAAATCCCTTCCCTACCACATACTTTGAATCCCGTAGGCAAGGATTGGGCAGGTAGTTGATCAGCAGGAATACAAATGAATATTTTGACTTTGTGTGTCTGTCTGATCTCTAGAAATTCCCCTCCCCACCTCACTGCCTGGTTCGCAACTTAGGTTAACTGATCAGAGTAGAATGGCATAGAATATCCTTTATTGTCAACATGTACTCCAGTACAGAAGTACAGTGAAAAGTTTTTACAAGTTTTTTCCCGTCTGCTCCGCACCAGCACTCAACTGCGCCAAGGTAAATTGCACTGCACCAGGACTCATTTCCCCACGAGCTGCATCAGGACTCATTTCCCCTAATGCTGCACATGGGCTCATTTCCCCTCATGCTGCACAAGGATTCCTTTCCCCACGCACTGCACCAGGACTCATTTCCCCTCACGCTGCACTGGGATTCATTTCCCCTTGCGCTGCACCAGGACTCATTTCCTCCCATGCTGCCCAGGGACTCATTTCCCCTCACGCTGGACTGGGACTCATTTCCCATCACGCTGCACTGGGATTCATTTCCCCTCACACTACACTGGGATTCATTTCCCCTCCCGTTGCCCAGGGACTCATTTCCCCTCCCGCTGCCAAGGAACTCATTTCCCCTCACGCTGCCCAGGGACTCATTTTCCCTCACACTGCACCGGGATTCATTTACCCAGATACTGTCTCGGGATTCCTTTCCCCTCACACTGTACTGGGACTCAATTCCCCTTGCTCTGCCCAGGGACTTATTTCTCCTCACACTGATCCAAGGCTGCTTCCCTGCACACTGTGCCGGCACTGCTAAAAAAGAGAGAAAAACAAGGATGGAAAGATAAAGAACAGGCAGAGTAGTGGAACTCTGGGTGGAGGGTCCTACTCGGTCCCCATCTTGCCAGAAGTCTTAGCCCCTTCCCTCATTAACACATACATGCAGCTCATCAAAATAAATTGAGTCATGAGGGCTAAAATGAAAATAAGACATCAGCCATTTGAACAGAATACTGTATATCTGCTATAAATAGGTAAACTTCCTAGTCAGGATTCCCCAGTGTTTCAGTAAGTAAATTCACTATGTAATGTGGTATACATTAAAATCTCCTGTAGGGTTCCATCTGTGGGCTGTTAACTGATCTCCACTGGGGATATAGAAGGGATAATGAAGTTGGTCTCATCATTTCTGGGCAGATAATGAACACTTGGGAGTGGTAATATATTCTTCCTAACCAGCAACCACTTCTAGAGAACTGCGGATAAGAACATCAGGTGATGCTAGGGTTAGGCTCAATTGTTAGAGCGTTAATATTGTATAGAATTGGTACCTCGACCATTGAATGAAGAGCAGTTATTTGGCTGAAATTACTGATAGCTGCTGATACAGTTAATTTTAATTAGATTGCTGAGCTTCTTAATAATTCAGCTACAAATAATAAACTAGAGCCATAGTAAGTGAGAACAACTTTATATTCAGCGAACCAAGTTTTAAGTACAGTATCTCACCTTGCAGATGGACTTAATTCCCTTGCTCATTTCTTACTTCTTGCTGTCTATTGAAGCACCAGGGAATATTTTGAAGTCTTCAAACTCAAACTAATTCATCATTTTAGCTTTCAGCCTGCAGAATAGTCCCCTGAAATTAAATTCTACCTTCAGGGAAATAGATGAGAGAATAGAGTTGAATTTTGCATTTCTAATATATTGTGAATGGTAAGATCCAAAAGCACACAGAAACTCTGGAAGAGAGGCATGCCTAATTTATTTTTCAGTGCACAGACCTCTGAAGTCAATGCATCCACACGTGGCATGGACAGATCCTCGGAGCAGCTGTACGGGATGTAGCTTCAAGCGAACATTTTATAGAATCATAGAGTCCCGGCAGTGTGGGAGCAGGCTACTCAGCCCATTGACTGCATATCAATCCTATAAAGAACATCCCACCCAGACCCATCCCCGGAACCCTGCATTTCCCATGGCTAATCCACCTAGCCCGCACATCCCTGGACACAATAGGCAATTCAGCAAGGCAAATCCACCTCACATGCATATCTTTGGACTTTGGGAGAAAATCGGAACATCAAGAGGAAACCCACACAGACACAAGGAGAATGTGCAAACTCCAAAGACAGTCGCCTGAGGGTGGAATTGAACCCAAGCCCCGAGTGCTGTGAGGCAGCTGTGCTAACCATTGAACCACTGAGCTGCCCAACATTGCTGCCTTTTTCATCTAGCCACTGTGTTAACATAGGATTTCCAGCTTTATGCAACCAAATATTTACTTTATAGATTCTCCCTTGGGATGTAGATGTTGGATGTGGATTAGCTACCTTCTTGAACTGTTATCATCCATGTGGGCATGTTCCACTGTCAGAAAGGGCGTGTCAGGATTTTAATCCAGCAACAGCGAAGGATGGTGTTGATTTCAAAGGAAGCTTGAACATGGTGTTGCTCCCATACACTTGTTGCCCTATATTGTTTAATGGTGTAAGGGTTAGAAATGATTCCTGCTGTTGTGCAGTATACTTCATATTGTTTAAGTGAAAAGGCCGTTTTCATTAGATTAGCAAGTGGGTTTCCTCTCCTATATTGAGTTAAGCACATCATGTAAATACCTATCCTGAAAGAAAATGATAGCAGCAAATCAAACCGGTAGTGAGCTGTTGTACGGACGCCCCATACAACATGGTTAGCAGTTTTGTAAATTGCTCAGAAAACACCCTTGTCCTTCTGGGTGGTAACAGTGACAGGTTTGAATTGTGGTGTTGAAAGACCCATGATGAATTGAGTTGCATCTTGTAGATAGCTGCAACTATGCATCGCTGGTGGATGGAATGAAAATTGAAAATGGTGGATGGGGTACCAGTCAAATGGATTGCTTTGCGGTTGCTGCTTGACCTGCTGTGTTCATCCAGCCCCATGCTTGTTATCTCGGATTCTCCAGCATCTGCAGTACCTTTTATCTCTGCTTTGCGGTGGATAGTGTTGAGCTTGTTGAGGGTTATTGGGCCTGAGCTCAATCATAAAAGTGGACCGTATTCCAACATAGTCCTTACTTTTGCCTTGTACTTTTCGACATTTGTGGTGCATATAATTATGCATGTAGAATCAAGCAGCACAAACACAAGAACAGGCAGGTCTTCACAAATAACTAGCAGATAATGCCTATCATTTTAGATAGGTTGAATGAAACCTAAGCTTTCATTGTTCATTGTTCACTCATCTGCAACAATAACATCTGAGGGGAGGGAATGTCAGCAGGTTCCTTCTTCCCTTCCTGAAGCAACAGCAGTTATGCCAGAAAGAAATGTTACCAAAAAGATGATGTAAAAATGACAGGAGAGAAAATACTGCCTGACTTGCCACTATGTCCTTTATTTTCAGTTCGCATACAAATTTCCAGCATCTGTGGTATATTAGTTTTGGGGTAAAATGTAGTGATCTCAGCAGAGATCAACAACTCTAAATTCAAAATCAAACCCCCAATTGTTCATATAAAAACTACGGGGTTTGAACTTTTGCAGTGTAGGAGTGAGCAAAAATCCCTGTCATTTAGAATACTGGACTAAAATCCCTGGGTTTCTAACAGAAATTTTAAAACATAAAGAAAGGCAGCTGGGCTCTGCTCTGGAATACACAATCATGGGGATAGCTGTCTGGATCCACGGTTCAGTTAGAAATCCTATTCATGCCTCAGCCCTAAAGGAACAATGAACCAGACCTAAGACAACAACTTCAGACAGAGGTACAACTCCAATTAATATTCAATAAAAATCGAAAGAACTGCCGATGCTATAAATCAGGAACAATAACAAAGTTGCTGGAAAAGCTCAGCAGGTCTGGCAGCATCTGTGAGGGAGAAAACAGAGTTAATGTTTCGGGTCCGGTGATCCTTCCTCAGACCCAAAATGTTAATTCTGTTTTCTCCTTCACAGATGCTGCCAGACCTGCCGAGCTTTTCCAGCAACTTTGTTTTGGTTCCAATTAATATTCATTCACAGAAATACTGGACATTCCACTTTATCAAAACACATTTACACCTACTCCAAACTATCAGGCAGCCAATTCACCACAAAGGGGGCAACAGAAGCACAATGGATAACAGAGATTTGCGAGGTGATAATGGAGCACACAGCCTATATAACTGCTGCGGAGCTGGAGGAACACAGCAGGCTAGGCAGCATTAGAGGAGCAGGAAAGTTGACGTTTCAGGTCGCGACCCTTCTTCAGAAAGGTCCCGACTCGAAACATCAACTTTCCTGCTCCTCTAATGTTGCCTGGCCTGCTGTGTTCCTCCAGCTTCATTCTATGTTATCTCTGATTCCAGCATCGGCAGTTCTTACTATCTCTGTGTAACTGCTGGCCCTGATCTGGGAGAGAAAGAGAGCCATCCCCGCAGCTACCAGAAGAGGGATCCCAGTCAGCTACTCTCCCAGAACTATCTGTACTGCTATCTCCCTGAAACCCACCAACATACGGCTGTTCCGTACCGGGAAACCAATGGCAACCGACCACAACCAGCAGATCTGACAACCGACTACCTCTGAAAACCACCGACATGACTGACAAGGCCTCAGACACATCCTGAAGTGAAAACCGGCTCATAAAACCACCACAAAGTAAGAAAACAAAAGTTCTCAAACCAGACTGAACATCGTCTAAAGTCTTCAGTGAGGCATTTGCTACACCAAGTGGGAACAGCCAGATGTATTTCAAAATTGTGTTTATCCCCAGTAGTGAGACTTTTCGAAGCCCAAAGTATCCAACCTAGCTAACAGGGAGGGGAAGGTGAGTTGGTGACAGTGCAGGGAACCCCAAGGTCAGGAAGTCTGATTTAAATGTCTGTGTTTGAAACTACAGTTTAGTTTCTAATAGTAATTAGCCTGTGTTAAGTTCATAACTGATAGTGTCAGTTTCGCTGTTTTGAATTTGCCTTTTTAACTCTTGTGTTTTATTCACCTTTGTTTTGTTTCCCTGTTTATTACTTTTGTTTTTTATATGTCTTGTGATTTTCTCACCTTTCCATTTAATAAACACAGAGATTCTTTGCCCTGAAACACCTGTACACTGCCTGCTTCACTTCACATTCCTAAATTAAGTCTGGTGTCAGAACCAGGGATATGGGGGCAATTCGAACTACGTGAAAATCAGCAGATTGCTGATTGCAAACCTACAGCAGGAGTTAAAGAAAGCATATATTTTTATTTTTCTAAACAGTTTACATTATGCTTTAAAAAATCTCAACATTACATTCCATGTTCTACTTTTCTTTCTAACTAAGAAATCTGTACACTTTAAAAAGTTCTTTAAAGTTTCTTCCACTCTACTCGGACTGAACAAAGATGGCGACAGCTCTCAGGAATTTGTTTTGATTCTAATCAATGTCTCTGTTCATCTTCGAAGTATGAGATTCCTTGGAGTTCTTCCACCAGCATCCTGCTGAAAAACCCTTCTCCTTCAATAGCCCATGATTATGACCATCCCAGCTCAAGAAGGATCTTTGTTATTTTATTGCTAAACAATTCCAGATCAGAAGCCACCTTTAGTTTTAGACAGCTCTGTATTACCTATAGCTTCTGGTAAATTCTCTCTTTTTCCATCTTGACATTGTTTTCAAGCTTTATCTCCAACCGTCCATTTCTGTGAGCATTTACACGTAGAATCCATGTAGTTAGTTAGGTGTATTGCTGAGACCTAAGTGAACCTTACATTAATGAATTGGCCTGGGCATCCTAGAGATCAAAGTGATATTCTGGTGGTGCATTGAGCCACAGAGGGCAGCACAACATGACCATTTCAGAGTCCCTAAGTGTTACATACTGAAGGACACCACAGTTGGGTATGTTTAGCCTGAGGGGGACAGTGTGAAACAAATGGGATTGGATTAGCTCCCATTATAAATCTCTGTGAATTTTTATGCTCAAAGTTAAAATGACTGATTTGTATTTAGGAATTTCTTAATGAAATATCAGGCTGTAGGTTATAAAATATGTATTTTCAATGTTTACAATGATATACAGGTCACAGTTAACAAGCATTGTGACTTCATCCCAGGGTTTATTGCGGTCAAACAATTTACATCTGTCTTTTGCTGTACATTTGTCATTGCTAAGTGATTAAATATGAGGGATGGGGAACCTAACTGAATGTTCTTACCAGGAAAAGAAAGATGAAATCCTCAGCCAATCAACAGAATTTATGGCCTTTTTTAATATAAGGGAGGTACAAATAAAATTATTATGCCAGTAGTTCTGGTGATATCAGGATAATTGATATCTACAGAAATATTGAGGTAAACATCCCAACACTGCAGCTAAAAAAAACATTTTTAATGATATTGATTTCACAGTAGTATTGATTTAGCTGACATAATGATTTATAATTGAAGAAAGCAATGAAACAATGCCAACCGTACATATGAAGTTTGTAATCTAGCATTTGCTTGTGATCTTCATTGCTACAGTTCAGAGTGTTTACATGCTGACATTTTTTTAAAGAAAACTTTTTCAAATCATGGAATGTGCGACCTGAAGGATATAAATGCAATGAATGAATATTAGATCTCTTGTGGTTGAAATTAGGTGGGACATTGCTCAGAGCAAATAGTGTAGGAAATAGAATAAGAACTCAGGATGGAATATTCCCAGGCCCAGAACAATGCAGGGTATCTGAGGAAATTTAGGAAAATCGAATGAGGTGTCCAGCAAAGCCCTTTTTGACATTGAAACTGAAAAGTCACATTTCCCAACCATGTTCTGGAAATCAAGACAAGATTCTCTCTAGTAACAGCGAACTATTAAGGAGGATTATCAGTCATCACCCTCGTTATTACTTAAGCTCTCTGCATGAATATGCAATTTCCCATTTTCCAGCATGCTGATGTGAAGACACAGAGACAGACAGCTAAGCGAAATCAGCCATTCTAACAAACTCAGAAATTGCTGGAAAAACTCGGCAGATCTGTGCAGAGAAAGCAGAATTACTGTTTTGGGTCTAGTAATCCTTCTTCAGAATATTTCTTTCACTCCACAGATGCTGCCAGACCTGCTGTGACCCTCAAGTTCTTCCAATAGTTCCTAAGCAGACTTTTAAATAACCAATCTCACACTATGTGAATAATTAATTGCAGATATCAGTTTAGTATTCGAAACAAAAAGACTTAATAATTTCTTAAATATGCAATAACTTCATCAGAGAAAGAAAACAACAAAGTAATCTACTTAATGTCTATACTTAAGGCCAAATGTTCACTTTCAGCAACCATTCACACTAAAGACAGGCAGACAAACAAGCATAGTTAAGGAATAAATAAAAGAAAATAGCAAAACTGGTCAGACTTTTTAAATGGCGTCCACAATGCATTATTTCACAATCAATAGGTAATAATGCTTCTGACTTGGCTTTATACTCACTGGGATTTAAAAGCTGGTAAGGACAGTTAGGAAGGGAGCTTTCAAATCTTCATTATGTGTTATCAACATCCAAAACTCTTCTGCCCAGAACCAAAAATAAATTCCCAACTCTGGTCCCGCCCTGATAGGCTCACTGTCTTTCTTCCTCAGACCTCAATTACTATTCCGACATCTGCCATCGGCCTGAATGTATGATCTCTCCCAGACTTGATGGAACCAATTCTCAAGCACTTAAAACATCAAAAGCCAAATTCTGCTATCTGTTTAAACCCAATGTTTTTCACAGGGTTGTAGTGTCTGTAGGAATCCTTTCAATCAAAAATCAGCCTGCAATTAACTTCAAGGCCTGACCTCACAAATCAGTAATAGCAGTAGCTTGCTTGGTCTGTGGTCATCTTCACTTCACAATTCCTAGTTCACAGCTCCAAACCAAAAATGATACAATTAAAAAAATGAAAAATCAGTGAGGATTCTAATATGCCTCCAATCTCAAAACATGAAACAGCGTTTGAAATCAGAATGCATTTTTTGACAATGTTAATAACTTTTAAATGATAAACCAAACAGATGACTCTCAAGTGTGATGTAATGCATTTAGGGAGGTCAAACATTAAAAGAGAATACACAATAAATGGTAATATACTGACAGGGTAGATGAAGTGAGAGATCTTGCCGTGCAAGCGCACAGGTCCCGAACAGTAGCAGTACAGGTAGATAATTTTGCAAGGAAGTCATGCTCTCCGTCAATGGCTGAGAATAGAAAAGAAGGGATATATTGTGCAATAATGTATTGTGTGCAGTTCTTGTTACTGCATAAAAGGAAGAAGGTAATTCCTCTGGAGAGAGTACAGAGAATATTTACTAGAAGAATTGTGGCTATGAGGAGCGATTGGAAAGTTTGTGGTTGTTTGCTTCGGAACAGAGAAGGCTGAGGAGTTACATGATTAAGGTATAAAAATTGTGAGGGGTAGAGAAAGAATGTGCAGGAGGAACATGTTCGTAAACCAGGAGTGATGGATTCAAGCTAAGTTGCAGAAGGGTTAGAAGGGATGTGAGGAAAAACATTTTTAATGCAGAGGATGGAGGGTATCTGGAGTTCTCTGCCTGAAATGGTGGTGGAGACAGAGACCCTTATCCCTTTTAAAAAGTACCTGGATCTTCACCTTAAATGCTGCAAGCCGCTGGGCTAAGGGCTGTGTGTAGGAATATGAGATTAGAAAGAGCAGCTGCGTGTCTTTGTGTTGGTATGGATAAGATGAGCTGAATTGTTGTTTAGGCCCGAAACGTCAAGTTTTCCTGCTCCTATGATGCTGCTTGACCTGCTGTGTTCATCCAGCCCCATGCTTGTTATCCTGAATTGTTCCCTTCTGTGCTGCTTTGGGGTCACTGCCGTTCATTCTTCCTCCAACCAGGTTCTTAATCATTATTCAATTTTCTCAGTCTCTTTCACTGTTTACCTTCAGGATAAGGAGTCAGCAATTACATTTTCTTCATTGGAAATACTTGCAATTTTTATGTTAACAGCTTGAGATCTAAGCTTCGTTGGAGCAACCTTCAAATCTTGCTCTTAAGTCATTCCGCAAATTTTAGTGGATTATGGTCCATAAATATGACAGTTTCAAAGTTACCTTGTGAAATATAAATTTCGGAGTGTTGAAGAGCTGCTAACACTGCCAATGCTTCCTTTTGTATTGTTGCACCCTTCTGTTGATGTCTGTTCAATTTTTCCAAAAAATAAGACATACCCTTCTCCATTCCAGCCTTGCCATCCTGTGACAGCATTGTTCCAATTCCAAAATCGCTAGAGTCCACTGTTAACTGAAAAGGTTTGTTAAAGTAAGGCACAGTTATACAATTTCATTCCTTAAAATTGTTTTTATCTTTTCAAAGACTGCCTGAAATTTTGTAGACTGTACCCTCTTTGTTTGTTTTTCGTAGCAAATTAGTCAAAAATATGACTACTATATTAAAATGAAGTACAAATTTCAACAAAAACTGCACATTCCCCAGAACCTCATTATCACTTGTTTTATTTTAGGAGTGGGAAAGTGAATTATAGTTTTTACTCTTGTCATTCTGGGTGACACCTGCCCTTATCCTACAACTTGTCTGAAGTACATCACATTAGTTTTTGCAAATTTATTTTTTCCTAGATTAAGCACCAACCCAGTTGACAAATTTGGGTAAGCAATTTTTCTAACTGTTCTAAACATTCCTTTTGTGTAGTACTATATACTATGATGTCACCCAACTGAACCACAAAATGTGGGGCTGGATGAACACA
>JAHRHZ010000144.1:71885610-71915927 GCA_024137785.1 Ginglymostoma cirratum
TTTCTGATGAAGGGTTTAGGCCCGAAACATCAAGTTTTCCTGCTCCTATGATGCTGCTTGACCTGCTGTGTTCATCCAGCCCCATGCTTGTTATCTCGGATTCTCCAGCATCTGCAGTACCTTTTATCTCTGAACCACAAAATGTGATACTTCAGCTTTTTTTGTGGAATAATCGTTGAAAAGTGGCTGGACATTCTTAAATCTACAAGACATAACTTGACATCTGTACAATCCATTAGGTATGACAAATGCATAAATCTCCTCAGCTCTTGTTGCCAGCAGTGCTTGCTAATATCCTATTAACAAATCAACTTTAAGTAAGTAGGGCACCAGAGCAACACTATCAATATAATCATTTAGTCTGGGAATAGGGCAAATATCTATCTCTATGACCTTCACTTTCCTATAGATTCCACACAATCTCATTGAATCATCAGGCTTAGGAACTCTAATAACTCTGGTTTGGCTTGATCAATTGATTCTCGAACATGTGTTGAATTTTCACTGTTACTTTGGCTTGTTTCTCTAGCTTGGGCCCGAATTACCTACATCTGTGTAGTGCTCAATTAATTTGGTACATCAAAAAGTGTTTTTTGCAACTTCTGAGCAATTTCTTCATAACTCTTTCAATTCTTTATAGTGACCACTGAATGTTGCTTTTAATGGCTTGCAAAAGGCAACGGTACCAAAACTTTATCTTCTGCTTTAAAAATTGTTGCCAAATGTTTTGGGAATTGTCTCTTAAGCAACTCTACATGCTCCTGTTAACCTTTAGAGAAATGTGGACACATTGAAGATTTCTTTTTCTGGCCATGCAATTTATCTCTAATCATTTTTAATGGTCCTCCTATTTCATGGCCATAAACTAATTCAAATGCGCTGAAGCAAGTAAATTTGTTTGGGGAATCTCTGGCTGCAAATAAGAGAAAATCTAACTTTTTGTCCCAATCTTTCAGGGGCTCATAACAATAAACTTTGATCATAGCTTTGAGAGTTTAGTGATACCTGTCCAAGCACCTTGGGTCTGTGGATGGTACGTAGTCAATTTCAATTATTTAATCCCCAAACTATTGATATAATCTTGAAAAGATTTTGACATGGAGTTTGATCCTTGATCAGATTGTACTTCCATTCGTAGACCAGAATTTTCCCACTTTAGCTTTGGTTGTTCAAAAAGGACTATCCTTTGGAAATCGAGTAGTCATATCCATAATCCATTGGGAAGGAGGCATGGTAAAAGTGCTGGGTGAGAGATTCAAAATAGAGACTGGGGAGGGATCCTTTCAAGTTTCTCCTTGACATCACTAGGCCTCATGTTTCCAAAGCTCAGCAGATTCAAATCTACATTATCATTTCTTCATAGGGAAGCACATCTCTAAAAAATGAAGTGGTAAACTCGCATTGATATAATGCTTTTCATGACCACGCAATGTCTCAAACTGGTTTATATCTAATTAAGTCTTTTTAAATGTATTCAGTATTTTATGTAGCAAACAGCAAACCAAGAATGATCAAGTATATTTTTGTGATGTTTATTTGAGCTTCTGTGTTGGCCCAGACAACTGAGATAACTCCCCTGCCCTTCTTCTGAAATCATGCCTTGGTAATTTTCTACATTCAATTTAGCAGGCAAATGTTGCTTTTTGCTTTCACAGTGCAGCAGTTTCAGATTTACACTGGAGTATGAGCCTTGAGATTGGGACTCGGATTTAGGGAGTGGAACTTGAGAAATAGAGGCAACAATGCTACAAACCAGGACATGGCTATAGGGCCTGAGCAAAAAAAAAGTTCTAAACTTGCACATGAAGGAATCTTGCCATTTTTTATAGAAGGGAAACTACTGTATGTGATCAGAAAATGTGGTCATTCGCAAGATAGATTCTCATTTAAATTATAATACTTCAGTTCCTTCGATGGTCTCATTGCTCATGCTGCTGGAGTCAACCGTGTGCATTGATGCTCTCAAATCTGTGTTACTGAAGGAAATAAACCGTTTTGGTTCTCAAGTGTGCTTCATGTTTTCTGCTGTAATGCCCCCTGCTCATCTACTTTAAAATGTTGCTGTAAACTTGCATCAATCATTGTTGGCAACTATTCAGAGTAAATGGTGCCTTTCTTTCTCATCTAAATAATTATGTAAAGTGCTTTTGGGAGTACGGTTCACAGAACAATAGAAATTCTTGTCAAATCACTGTATTAGTTTTACAAACTGTGGCTGATTGGGATAGAATGATGTTTACAGAAATAAAAATGTGACCTCCTTATGCCTGTCATGAATCAACAACAGGAACAGCCTTCAATAATTTGGCAGTGATACATCTTTTACTTGTCTCTAGTTGTTCATAGAAGTAGGTTCCATTTGCGCCATAAATTGCTGCTTGCTGGTACTAAAAGTAGGACAATGTGTTAGGCAACATGTACTGAAACAAAATCAGCAATTGCTGGAAAAACACAGCCGGTGTGGCAGCATCTTAAGAGAGAAAGCAGAGTTAATGTTTCGAGTCCAGTTGCTTGGTTGACATTAACATTTCTCTTTTATTTTTTGAAGTTGACCAAACTTTGGTAAAGGCAGAGGATGACAGTATTTACTTCAGTGGAAACTCTCTTGGGTTGCAGCCAAAGAAAACAAAGAATTATGTCAATGAAGAACTGGATAACTGGGCCAAATTGTAAGTAAAGCAATCTATGACAAATACTGTATTTTTATTGTTTGTGTTTGTAAAATCTTTACTGTCTGGTGCTTTCAGTTATAATAAAATTTGCAGTTCTAAAGTTTCTTTAAAGTAGGCACTTAATGGCAGCATTTTTAAAGAAAATTTGAGACCACTCTGTGGCAAGTGATATTAGGCCAAATGGCCAAAAGCTTTGTTTTTCTTTTGAAGATAAAAAGCATGTTTATGGAAGAAAAGATAGAGAGGCAAAGTGGTTTAGGAGTGGAATTGTGGCAGCTGAAGACTTGGTCAGCAAGGGGGAAGAAATTCAAATTGTTGGATGATCATAAGGTGAGTATTGGAGAAGCCCAGGTAACAAGGAGGGTCATAGACACATTTACATAGGTAAGAAGAGGTCATACAATTGAGGAATTTGAAAACAAGGACAAGAACTTTGAGATCTGTTAGGATGGGGGTGAAGTACTCAGCACAACAAGATGGAGGAAGGTTGACTGGAGAGTTGCGGGAGGAATGCTTTTAGTGGAGAGGGTTGAATAGAGGATTGAGAGGCTGTGGTCCATTATTTCGAATGTGAAACCAGGAGGAGCTCATCCAGGTAATACATAGTTCAAACACTTTTTTTTAGTGGCCTGTAGCAATTCCTTTGAGGATCACAGTTTCATTTGGATGCTGATTTTTTTGGAATCCAGCAAACCCAGTGCTGACTAAATTCATGACAACCCTAATTTGTATTTGCTTCCACAGCCAACATTTATTTTGTTTTACAGTTAGATTTTTGAACTTATAAACTGGTTATGGCATTTACCTACAAAACAACAGTAATTATGTTTGTAAAGTAATTAAGTGTTTGGGGACACCGTAAAGCTGTGAACTTGCAATAATATTGCATGTTAATTCTAACAGTATTTTGTTTATATTGCAGAGGCGTTCATGGGCATTTTGTTGGTGCTTTTCCTTGGGCTTTAGCAGATGAGTGCTTAGTTGAGAAAATGGCTAACTTAGTCGGTAAGGTGCAATTCCTCTTCATGACATAATTGAAAGCTATTAGTGCCCACATTGAATTACTGCTTGACTTGACCAGCAAAATGTTAACTGATTAATATGCGAAATTTGTTTTGAACAGAATTAGAATAACTGCACTAATCCCAAGTCATTTCACTCTCAATGCAAAGATTTGATTCTTGGTACATGAAATTTGCTCTCAGGAATTGCTATAAACACTTTGGAGTAATAATAATGAAATGTTGTAGAGGTTAAATTTATGAACAAATAAAATCTGAAAATAAACAGAAAACAAATACTGTATAAATGAAACTGACTGGTTCACTGTATTCACTGATACGATTACTTTTAATGAGTAAATCCCTCCTAAATCTAATGTTTGCAAATGCGATTAAATGCACCAATTTTGCTACATTAATTGAGGTGCTGTTACATTCTTCCACTCAGCAATATACCTTGCAAATCAACAAAATGTTCTGATTGCTTACATTGTCCCTATAGAATTGTGAAGGATGGGACGATGTTTGGATACTAAATGCTCATTTCTATTCTGAGAAATTGTTAGCTATTAGACACTTGAAGCCAGATAGGTGAAATGTTGTTGATACCTGATACCTCAAAATAAAAGCGGAAATGCAGAATTGGCCTAGTAGCTCGGGGCAGGAACTGAGGAGAGATAAAGAGGTAAAATGTCAAGTTAGAGATAGTAAGAACTGCAGATGCTGGAATCAGAGACAACACAGTGTGGAGCTAGAGGAACACAACAGGTCAGGCAGCATCAGAGGAAGAGGAAAGTTGATGTTTTGGGTCGGGACCCTTCTTCTTTCTGATGCTGCCTGACCTGCTGTGTTCTTCCAGCTCTACACTAACATGTCAAGTTAATAGCCTTTCAGAAGATCCATTTGCCATATTGCAAGTGTATCCAATGCCATTACCAGGTGAACTTATAAGTTAATGAGCATCATCTGAAAAGACAGCAAACCACAATGAACTCGCAATTAAGACCCTGAGGTGCCGAGGGAATGGTCAGATCTAGATTAGCCTAGGTTCCCCTTGGACATCAATCCAGAAGAGTAGACCCATTTCACCAAACTCAGTGGAGCTCATTGAACTTCGTTATTTCTAGCAAGTTTGACTGTGTAGGAAATCTATGACTGATCCTATGCATTGACCTTGTGTTGAAATGTCAATTCAGGCCATAATTACACAATGGGAGATCAACCTGCTTTCAGACAACCCATTGGCTTGCAGCTGTTCTTTTGCTGCCTGCTGTTTACAATTAGATTGTCCAGACTATGGTAGAAAAGGAAGAGATAAGTTTCAACTTCAATCTAATTGCCGTATTGTGTAGGTTAAAATTTGGGCTAATCAAAGCTGAATTCGTCAACTGAGAGACAGGCAGTGTGGCTGGTTGCTTTTCCACGCAGAATGTAAAAAAACTGCTACCAATTTGACGATACGAATGTTGGTCACATTGTGGACAGTGCGGAGGGCTGTTCTAGTTTACAAAGGGATATTGATAGAATGCAGAGCTGGGCTGAGAAGTGGCAGATGGAGTTTAACTCTAAAAAGTGTGTGGTGATTCATTTTGGAAGGACAAACTTGAAAGCAGAATATAGGGTTAATGGAAAGATTCTTGGCAGTGTGGAGGAGCAGAGATCTTGGGGTTCATGTTCACAGTTCCCTGAAAGCTGCCACCCAGGTGGATAGAGTTGTTAAAAAGGCGTATGGTCTGTTAGCTTTCATTAATAGAGGGATTGAGTTCACGAGCCGTGAAGTTATGCTCCAGCTATACTAAAGCCTGGTTCGGCCACATCTGGAGTATTGTGTCCAGTTCTCGTCACCTCATTACAGGAAAGATGTGGAGGCATTGGAAAAGGTGCAGAGGAGATTTACCAGGATGTTGCCTGGAATGGAGGGAAGGTCTTACGAGGAAATGTTGAGAGAGCTAGGGGTTTTCTCTTTAGAACAACGAAGGATGAGAGGTGACTTGATAGAGGTGTACAAAATGATCAGAGGTATAGAGTAGACAGCCAGAGACTTTTTCCTAGGGTGCAAGTAGCTTTTATGAGGGGACATAGTTTTAAAGTGAGTGGAGGTAGATATCGGGGAGATGCCAGAGGTAGGTTCTTTACTCAAAGTGGTAGGGGCGTGGAATGTATTGCCGGAGAGGGTAGTGGAGTCGGCCTCATTAGGAGCATTTAAGCGGCTATTGGATTGGCATATGGATGATAGTATAAGGTAGTGGTGGAGGTTAGATAGACCTTAGGATTAGGGTAAAAGTTCGGCACAACATTGTGGGCCGAAGGGCCTGTACTGTGCTGTACTGTTCTATGTTCTATGTTCAATTAAGAAACCAACTATATCACCCTTAACCACCCAAAAGCTTACTAAGGCTTTGGACATAGGAAATTAGTGGCAAGATAAAAGATGATATGTTCTAAGTTAAAGCGCTAAATGCTGAAGTTAAATAGACTCGTCAAGTCAGAGTCATACAGCATGAAAACAGACCTTTCGGTCCAACTTGTCCATGCCGACCAAGTTTCCAAACAAAACTAGTCCCACTTGCATGTGTTTGGTTCATATTACCTCTAAACCTTTCTTATTTAGGTACCCGTCCAAATGTCTTCTAAATGTTGTGACTGAACCTGAATCTACCACTTCCTCTGGCAGTTCAGACAAATAACCCTCTATGTGAAAACATTGTCCCTCACATCCCTTTTAAATCTTTCTTCACTCACCTTAAAATTATGTCATCTAGTTTTGAACTCCCCTACACTTGATAAATGATCTTTTGTAATTACCTTTTCCATGCCCCTTATGATTTTATAAACTTCTATCAGGTTACCCTCAACCTCCTACACTCCAGTGGAAAAGAGTTCCAGCCTACCTAGCCTCTCATTATAACTCAAACCTTCCAGTCCTGGCATCATCCTGGTAAATCTTTTCTGAACCCTTTCCAATTTAATAACATCCTTCCGACTGCAGGGTAAACAGAACTGTATATTGTACTTCAAAAATGGCCTCACCAACATCCTCCAACCTTAATATGACATCCCAACTCCGATACTCAACGGTCTGAGCAATGAAGGCAAACATGCTAAATGCCTTCTGTTACATTTGTCTCTGTTTAACCTGTATATCCCACAAAAGGCTCGGAGCTGACGCAATAATAATACGAAATGATTTTTATTGGTTATAACACAACTAATACTGTACGAATGATCATGCTACAAACTAGCAATTAACATGATAAAGCTAACAATTAATATTGTAAATCTAAGTCAGTATCTTGTACTTTAACTTTACTTGGAATGATCAAACATCACCAACACTAGACCTTGGCCTTGATCCATGTGGTGATGGTCATCTGATCTTCATCTCCCGGTGATCCCA
This sequence comes from Ginglymostoma cirratum, assembly GCA_024137785.1. Taxonomy (NCBI): domain Eukaryota; kingdom Metazoa; phylum Chordata; class Chondrichthyes; order Orectolobiformes; family Ginglymostomatidae; genus Ginglymostoma; species Ginglymostoma cirratum. The sequence continues at coordinate 71,892,681 of JAHRHZ010000144.1, forward strand.
GGGACGTCTCTTCTTACAGTGGTTGGTCTTGAGTTACCACTTCCGAGGGTTGTGTTGTAGTGATTCTTATTCTTGGAAGCTTCCACTCCCCTTTGGGAGGATCTTTCATTCTCACCAATAGATTGATGAGGCATCGATTACCCTGATTAATCAGACCCAATCAGGCAGTGCCATGCCGATGGTGGGGTGGCCTTTGGTTCTTCATTTCTGAGAATGTCAGAGGCATGTACGTCGGGTAGGCTTTCCAGATAAGAGTGAGAGTTGGCCCTTTGTTACGGAAACAGCTTGATGTTTCCTATGATAATAAGATGTAGACCTGGATGAACACACCAGGCCAAGCAGCATCAGAGGAGCAGGACAGCTGACATTTCAGGTCTAGACCCTTCTTCAGAAATGGGGGAGGGGAAGGGGATTCTGAAATAAATAGGGAGAGAGGGCGAGTTGGATAGAAGATGGATAAAGGAGAAGATAGGTGGAGAGGAGACAGACAGGTCAAAGAGGCAAGGGTGGAGCCAGTAAAGGTGAGTGTAGGTGGGGAATTAGGAGGGGGATAGGTCAGTCCAGGGAGGACGGACAGGCCAAGGGGGTGGGGTGAGGCTGGTAGGTAGGAGATGGGGGTGGGGCTTGAGGTGGGAGGAAGGACAGGTTAGGGAGGCAGGGACAAGCCGGGCTGGTTTTGGGATGCGGTTGGGGGAGGGGACATTTTGAAGCTTGTGAAGTCCACATTGATAAAATTGGGCTGCGGGGTTCCCAAGCGAAATATGAGGTGCTGTTCCTGCAATCTTCGGGTGGCATCGTTGTGGCGCTGCAGGAGGCCCAGGATGGACATGTCGTCTAACGATTGGGAGGGAGAGTTGAAATGGTTTGCGACTGCAAAGTGCAGTTGTTTTGTGTGAACCGAGTGTAGGTGTTCCACAAAGCAGTCCCCAAGCCTCCACTTGGTTTCCCCGATGTCGAGGAGGACACGTCGGGAACAGCGGATACAATATACCACATTAGCAGACGTGCTGGTGAACATCTGTTTGATGTGGAAGGTCTTTGTGGGGCTTGGAATGGGGATGAGGGGGGAGTTGCAGGGGTAGGTGTAGCACTTCCTGCGGTTGCAAGGAAAAGTGCCGGGGGTGGTGGGGCTGGTGGGGAATGTGGAGCGGATGAGGGAGTTACGGAGAGCGTGGTCCATCCAGAAAGCAGATAAGAGTGGGGAGGGAAAAATGTATTTGGTAGTGGGGTCAGATTGCTCCGCCCACAGCCGACACTGCACAGCCCACCGCCGATGTCGCTCCGCCCACCGCCTAAACAGCCAGCAGCTCCAGAGGAGACAGTGGCACCCAGCCCTGCCGGGTCTTCTTCATCCCCCTCGACCTCCCCCTTACTGAGGACGAATGGTCAGTCCTCAGTAAAGAGCTCACCTTTATCCCCCTCCATCCGAACATCAATGAATACTGCTCACACTTGGACAGTGAACAGTTTTTCCACTGCATCCACATCCACACTTACTTCTTTAATCGTGAGCCTAACCGTCCCTCCACTGACCCCTTCTCCTGCCTCCAACACAACCCCTTTTCCTGGACACCACCCCAAGGCCTCCTACCCTCCCTTGACCTCTTCATCTCCAAATGCCGTCAAGACATCAATCGCCTCAACCTCTCTCACCCACTCCAACCCCTCCCCCACAGAACATGCAGCCCTCCGTTCCCTCCGCTCCAATCCCAACCTCACCCGCGGACAAGGGAGGAGCAGTTGTAGTATGGCTCACTGACCTCTACATCGCCGAGGCCAGACGCCAGCTCTGTGACACCTTCTCCTACTGCCCCCTTGATCATGACCCCACCCCCGACCACCAAAACATCATCTCCCAGACGATCCACAACCTCATCACTTCAAGTGACCTCCCACCCCCAGCCTCCAACCTCATTGTTTCCCAACCCCACACCACCTGTTTCTATCTCCTTCCCAAAATCCGCAAAACTGACTGCCCTGGTCAACCCATTGTCTCCGCTTGCTCCTGCCCCACTGAACTTATCTTCATATATCTCGACTCCATTTTCTCCCCCTTAGTCCAGGAACTCCTCACCTACGACCGTGACACCACTCATGCCCTGCACCCCCTCCAAAACTTCCGATTCCCTGGTCCCCAACACCTCATCTTTACCATGGATGTCCAGTCCCTATATACTTGCGTTCCCCATCGGATGGCCTAAAGGCTCTCCGCTTCTTCCTGTCCCGCAGGCCCGACCAGTCTCCCTCCACTGACACCCTCATCCGCTTAACTGAACTCGTCCTCACCCTTAACAACTTCTCCTTCAATTCCTCCCACTTCCTACAGACAAAGGAGGTGGCCATGGGTACCTGCATGGGCCGAAGCTATGCCTGCCCCTTTGTAGGATATGTGGAACAATCCCTCTTCCGAAGCTACACTGGCCCTATTCCCCACCTCTTCCTCCGTTACATTGACTGTATTGGCGCTGCCTGGTGCTCCCACGAGGAGCTCGAACAGTTCATCCACTTCACTAACACCTTCCACCCCAACCTTACGTTCACCTGGACCATCTCTGATACATCTCTCTCCTTCTTGGACTTCTCTGTTTCCATCTCTGGCAACCACCTGGAAATCGACATCCATTTCAAGCCTACAGACTCCCACAGCTACTGAGAAGACACCTCCTCCCACTCCCCTTCCTGCAAAAATGTCATCCCCTATTCCCAATTCCTTCTCCTCCACCTGGAATGCTCCTGGGATGAGGCATTCCACTCCCAGACATCCCAGATGTCCTCGTTTTTCAAGGACCGCAACTTCCCACCCACAGTGGTCGAAAACGCCCTCGACTGCGTCTCCCGCATTTCCCACAACTCATCCCTCACACCCCGTCCCCGCAATAACAACCAAAACAGGATCCACCTCGTCCTCACATACCACCCCCCCAACCTTCGGATCCAACGCATTATCCTCCGGCACTTCCGCCATCTGCAAGCTGACCCCACCACCAAAGACATTTTTCCCTCCCCACCCTTATCTGCTTTCTGGAGGGACCACTCTCTCCGTGACTGCCTCGTCCGCTCCACATTACCCACCAGCCCCACCACCTCCGGCACTTTTCCCTGCAACTGCAGGAAGTGCTACACCTACCCATACACCTACCCCCTCACTCCCATCCCAGGCCCTAAGACGGTCTTCCACATCAAACAGATATTCACCTGCACATCTGCTAATGTGGTATACTGTATCTGCTGTTCCTGACGTGTCCTCCTCTACATCGGGGAAACCAAACGGAGGCTTGGGGGCTGCTTTGTGGAACACCTACACTCAGTTCACAACAAACAACTGCACCTCCCAATCGCGAACCATTTCAACTCGCCCATCCCACTCCTTGGACAACATGTCGACCCTGGGCCTCCTACAGTGCCACAACGATGCCACCCGAAGGTTGCAGGAACAGCACCTCATATTTCGCTTGGGAACCCTGCAGCCCAATGGTATCATTGTGGACTTCACAAGCTTCAAAATCTCCCCTCCTCCGACCACATTCCAAAACCAGCCCAGCTTGTCCCCAACTCCCTAATCTGTCCTTCCTCCCACCTAACCCCTCCTCCCACCTCAAGCCCCACCCCCATCTCCTATCTACCAGCCTTATCCCACCCCCTTGTCCTGTCCGTCCTCCCTGGACTGACCTTTCCCCCTAATTCCCCACCTACACTCACCTTTACTGGCTCCACCCTTACCGCTTTGCCCTGTCTGTCTCCTCTCCACCTACCTTCTCCTTTATCCATCTTCTATAAGAGCCTGCCCCTCTCTCGCTATTTATTTCAGAATCCCCTTCCCCTCCCACATTTCTGAAGAAGGGTCTAGACCCGAAACGCCAGCCTTCCTGCTCCTATGATGCTGCTTGGCCTGCTGTGTTCATCCAGCCCCATGCTTGTTATCTCAATTGTGTATTGTGCTGTTTGCACATGCAGCTTGCCTGCCTGGGTCTGCAGCTTGTTTATTTCAGGATTTTTGCACAGATACTTTGGCCAATGCTTCGCTTGATTTCCCAGCATGCTCGGAGTAGTATTGATTCTGCCATTTTGAGTGGCCTGTCCGACTACACTCCCTCCTCTCGATCCTGAATGTGAGGCGTGGTGGATCACATGTTCACAGACCAATGTCTGTGTCGTGACGGTATGATCATTTAACCTGAAGCAAAGCACAACATCCACTCAAACAATTAAACTCTTGCAGATAGCATGTTAGAAAATGACACTTAGCCGAGATCAAGCAACATCATCAGACTACATAAATAAGACATCAAAAGTCAAATTTAACAACTAATCAAGCAAGCATGGTAAACTAGGAATAAATAAGACATCAGGAATTCATAGTGACGATCAAACAAACATTTCAAAATGAGTGACAAAAACAAAGTTGCTGGAAAAGCTGAGCAGGTCTGGCAGCATCTGTGAAGGAAAAAAGAGTTAAAGTTTCGGGTCCGGTGACCCTTCCTCAGAACCGATGGTGGCTGGGAAAACATCAGTTTATATGCAGGAAAAAGGGGGAGGTGGATGGGGTAGGGAGTAAACAACAAGATAGAGCATAAAGAGAGAGAAAAGCAGTTGGACAAACAAAGAGTTGATAACGATCAGGCTGGGAGGGTGAATAGTTGTTAATGGGGACTATTGGTGACTAAAAGCAGGTTGTGTGTAATGGCAGGCTATGTGGTAACAAGGCCTGGTGTGTGGGGTGAGAGGCTGGGACGTGGGACAGTTTAGGCCCTAAAATTATTGAACTCGATATTGAGTCCGGAGGGCTGTACGGTCCCCAAGCCGAAAATGAGGTGTTGTTCTTCCAACTTTGTTTTTGTTCCTGATTTACAGTATCTGCAATTTTTTTTTGGTTTTTATTACAGAATATGGGTCATATACACATATATTAGATGTGATTACACAAGGTTCATACGCATGAACAAATAATCCGAAGGATTAAGAAATGTTAGTCACTTTATCTCTACGTTTGAGAATACTGGAGAAAGAAAAATATTAGCCCCTATGACTTAACTAAGTTGGGAATTATATATGTACTTACCAAAGCAGAGAGATAATAGTAAACTGAGTGCTGCAACTGGAATCTTGGGATTTTACTACTATTGTATCAGAGATAATAGGTGACCATATCTACATTCCTACACTGGCCCTAAATCCCACCTCTTCCTCCGTTACACTGATAACTATATCGGCGCTGCCTCGTGCTCCCACGAGGAGCTCGAACAGTTCATCCACTTCACCAACACCTTCCATCCCAACCTGAAGTTCACCTGGACCATCTCTAACACCTCTCTCTACTTCCTGGACCTCTCTGTCTCCATCTCGGGTAACCACCTAGAAACAGATATCCATTTCAAGCCCACCGACTCCCACAGCTACCTAGAATATACCTCCTCCCACCCACCTTCCTGCAAAAATGCCATCCCCTATTCCCAATTCCTTCGCCTCCGATGCATCTGCTCCCAGGATGAGGCATTCCATTCCCGTATATCTCAGATGTCCTCGTTCTTCAAGGACCGCAACATCCCCCCCGCAGTGATTGAGAACGCCCTCAACCATGTCTCCCGCATTTCCCGCAACTCATCCCACACACCCCGTCCCCGCAATAATAACAAAAAACAATCCCCCTTATCCTCACGTACCACCCCACCAACCTCCGGATCCAACGCATCATCGTCCGACACTTCTGCCATCTGCAATCCGACCCCACCACCAAAGACATTTTTCCTTCCCCACCCTTGTCTGCTTTCCGGAGGGACCACTCTCTCCGTGACTCCCTTGTCCGCTCCACACTCCCTTCCAGCCCCACCACACCCGGCACTTTTCCCTGCAACTGCAGGAAGTGTTACACCTGCCCCCACACCTCCTCACTCACCCCAATCCCAGGCCCCAAGAAGACTTTCCACATCAAGTAGATGTTCACCTGCACATCTGCCAATGTGGTATACTGCATCCGCTGTACCCGTTGTGGCCTCCTCTGCATCAGGGAAACCAAGCGGAGGCTTGGGGACTGTTTCGCAGAACACCTGCACTCTGTTCGAAACAAACAATTGCACCTCCCAGTCACGAACCATTTCAACTCCCTCTCCCATTCCTCAGATGACATGTCCATCCTTGGCCTCCTGCAATGCCACAATGCTGCCACCCGAAGGCTGCAGGAACAGCAAATCATATTCACCCTGGGAACCCTGCAGCCCAATGGTATCAATGTGGATTTCACAAGCTTCAAAATCTTCCCTCCCCCAACCGCATCCCAAAACCAGCCCAGCTCGTCCCCACCTCCCTAACCTGTTCTTCCTCTCACCTATCCCCTCCTCCCACCTCAAGCCGCACCCCCATCTCCTACGTACTAACCTTATCCCACCCCCTTGACCTGTCCGTCCTCCCTGGACTGACCTATCTCCTCCCTGCCTCCCCACCTGCACTCACTTTTACTGGCTCCATCCGCACCTCTTTGACTTGTCTGTCTCCTCTCCACCTATCCTCTCCTCTATCCATCTTCTATCCGCCTCCCCCTCTCTCCCTATTTATTTCAGAACCCTCTTCCCCTCCCCCATTTCTGATGAAGGGTCTAGGCCCGAAACGTCAAGCTTTCCTGCTCCTATGATGCTGCTTGGCCTGCTGTGTTCATCCAGCACCACACCTTGTTGTCTCATTTTACTACTATCGTCAGTTCACTCATTCATTCATTGAATTTCATGGAAGCGCTATTTGATGGTAGTGAAATGTCAAGACCACGGTTCTAAGAATGGATGAATGGAACGCGGTAATAGTAAATATAGTGCGCTGGTGCGTGCGTTCAAAAGTTGTGAATGAACAAGAATGCCATATTAGTAGTAAATATAGAACACATGTGAATGGGTGGTTAGTAAAGGTTATGAATAAAGAATACAGTCATAGTAGTAAATATGGAGCGCTTGTGAACGGGTCGGTAAGAAGGACTTTTATGATACAAGGGTAAAGAAGCTCATAATACGATATCTCATCAAACCATAGAATCAGATGCTTTAAGTTGATTAGTAGATATGTAATGTATAGCCATTTGATGCAATTAAAATGCCTGGCGAACTGAATTATAAATTTAATGTAACTAACTTGCAGACTTTCTGTAATCAATTGCATAGTAACAGCTAGGTTGTAGACTTCGGTAACTTCAATTTCGGAACACATAAGAATAGTGTTGCAATAGTGTGTCTTTTTAATAAGCTCATAGAGGCCATGAATTGAATGAGTCTTTGTGACAGTTCTCTCTTCCACCGGGCAAATTTGACAGCGAAGCTTGTGTGTTGCTTCCGGTGATGATGATGACCTGATAAAATAGATCCTGATTATTTTTCATGTGTTCATGGTGTGTCCTGGGGAAAGATGAAGGTTATTTCTGTTGTTATTCTTGTTTAATGTCTGAATAGTTTATAACATGAGTAATGCATACACTCTAACCCTCCCCCCATTTCTTTTGAATGAACACCCATATTTGATTCGGGTGTAAACAAGCAATTGTGGTTAATCCTATTAGAATTTACAAGAATGTGTATTGGTCCCACAGGACCTATAGAGAATTGTGAATTGCATGCGAGTGCCGACCATCAGAAACAGTTGCACCTCACCTGGGATGGTTGCCAGGAACCATTTCATCCTCTGGGTTAATGACTCAACACATTCATTGAGTAGGTACCCAACAGAGACTACAAGGTGTAGAGCTGGATGAACACAGCAGGCCAAGCAGCATCAGAGGAGCAGGAAAGCTGACGTTTCGGGCCTAGACCCTTCTTTTCTGTCATGTCTGGGCCATCTGTCAAGTTGTTCCAATCAGTTAGAGAAATCAAGTTCTCCGATGAGCCAATTAGATCATCCGGGCGTCCATTATTGATTGGAGTTGCAGTCGATGGTAGTGATGGGAGAGTATAAATTTGGTCAGGGGTGTGGGCCAGCTGAGAGGATGTGTCAAAGGTTGTCCTTGGCCTTGTCTTCCTAATCATCCCTTTCATGGTGCGATTCATCTATTCCGTGATCCCACTAGATTGGGGGTGGTATGCAATGTAGAATTTCTGTTTGATACCATGCATAGTCATCATATTCTGCATAACTCGGCCAGTAAAATGAATTCCCTGATCTGGCTCAATACTGCGGGATAAACACCATCTTGTAAATACCTGTTGTGTTAGGATTTGTGCGGTTGTTTTGGCCATATTTGTCCAAACAGGAAAAGCTTCAAGCCATTTTGAGAATGTATCTATGATTACCAGGATATAGATAAATACATTCCAACTTCATAGAAGGGGACCTATACAATCAATTTGTTGATTCGTCCAGGGCGCTTCCACTGGATGGGTATGCCTCAGTTCTCCCTTTTGGACGTACCTGTCTGGATTATTTTGAGCACAAACCAGACATTTTCTATGTAGTGTGCTACATCTTTCTGTAACTTGGGCCACTAACACAGTTCTTTCAATCGTTCAGTCATGCCTTCATTTCCCTGGTGTCTGAGCCCGTCATGGTATTGGTATATGATTTGATTTCTGTCTTGAATTAGAACTACAGAAACTCCTGCTTTTAGAGCTCATCCGTCCCGTACTTGTAAGGAACATTTCCATTAATCATGAGTATCTGGATAAACTCCTCCCAAAATCTGTTTCATGGAATCATCACAGCGTTGTGCTTGCCTAAGGTTCTCTATGTCCGTCAGCTCGCAGTGATCACATTTGCCTGCTCTACTATGGGTGGCTGCCCAAATTCTCCTGCACCAGCACCTCTCCTCGCTAACTCCTCTGCTTTGCGGTTACCTTCTGAGGATGTTTTGTGGTGGCTCCAAACTTTGATTAAGCCATACTTCCTTTCACCAGGGGGCTGATGGTAGTGATTTCCCATCAGCAGAGATAAAACCTCTAGCTTCCCATAATGATAAAAATTCTGAGGCTGTTGCATACTAACATGCTGTCAGAGTATATGTCCGCGGGTGGAGGGAACAGCTTGGGATGGCTGACCACATAGGCTACAGCTACTAGTTCTACAACTTGGCCAATTGGATGGCTGGGTAATTTTAAAGCGAGTTTAATGAGTGGCTGTCCCTGCACGTCTGTCATATATATACCACAGCCGGTGATTCGACTGCCGTCCTCCACTGTGGAGGATAGATTTTGACTGTGTTTTCTACCTGTTTATCTTTTGCTTTGTCTCTGACTGTCCTGTTGTTTTGGGATGAAAGGGCCAGCGAGGTGTTTTGCTGTTATTATTTGATAGTCATGTGGGTCTCCCCTATAATTTAGGGTTATCAGCTAGGAAGGTGGGCATCTTGGTACGTTTGATCGTGATGTCCCGTCCTTGAAGCAGCAGAATCCATTGTGCAGCTCGGATCTAGCTCACTGAGCAGTCCAGCAAGAATTAGATTGGGGTGTGCTCAGTTAAAATAGTCAGAGGACTTAAGCCAACAATATAGTCAAAGACAGTAGGAACTGCAGATGCTGGAGAATCTGAGATAACAAGGTGTAGAGCTGGATGAACACAGCAGGCCAAGCAGCATCAGAGGAGCAGGAAGGCTTAGTCAAAGTACTGTCAAAATAAATTCAAAGTACTGGACTGCGCGAAAGACTGCAAGGAGGTGTTGTTCACACATGGAAAACCCTTGTTCCACAGGGGAACTCTGTAGGAATGCTGTAGGACTCTGGAGGCATTAGCCACTGGTCCTAGCCCCCTGTGTTTTGTTCCTGGAGCAAAACAGCAGCTATTGAGACTGCAACTTCTAGCACTTATGGTGAGTCAGGGTTGGGAACTAGCAAAGTTGGTGCTATTATGAGGGCATGTTTTAAATCAGCTACCGCCTTTGTAATTTGGAATGTCCAATTCCAGGTAGCATTCTTTTACAGCGACTCTATGAGTGGGGCCATTTTGGTAGTAAACCCATCGATGTGCTTCCTGCAGTATCCCACTAGACCCAAGAAAGATCAGAAAGCACTAACTTCCCAGGGAAGAGGGAGTCGTGCTATGGAATCTATTGACTTTTGGTCTATCTCTCTTTTCCTACAGATGATTATTGTTCCCAAGTATGTAACCCTATGCTGTAGAACCTGTGCCTTTCTCAGGTTTATTTTACAATCTGTAACGTACAAGAGGCTGAGTAATTCATCTAGGAATAGGATGTGTTCCTCTTTTGTTTCAGTTTGTGGGAGTAGGTCGTCTACATATTGGATTAGGCAATCAGCTTGAGAAAACTTTTCCAAAGCCTTAGCTGATCATCTGTGGAAAATCGAGGGTGAGTTATGGAACCCTTGGGGTAAACAGGTTCAGGTATACTGTTTCATGATGCTGCTTGACCTGCTGTGTTCATCCAGCCCCATGCTTGTTATCTCAGGTATACTGTTGTTCCCGGAAGATAAATGCGAATTTATACTGACAGGACCGATGTAAGGGTATGGACCAGAAACAGTTACTAATATCAAGTACTGTGAAGTATTTTGCTTGTGGGGTTTGCTTCATTATTGTGGGTGGGCTGGAGGCTCCTGTTGGTCCAGTGAGGAAGGTGACTTTATTGAGTTCCCAGGAATCAATAGTTAAACGCCATGAACCATCTGACTTCCTGTCAGGCCAAATTGGAGCATTATTAGTGGAGGCTACAAGTCGCAGCACTTCTTGTTGTAAAAGATTGTTAATCATCTTGGCTACGTCCCCTTCTGCCTGTCTGGGAAAACAGTATTATCTTTACGGTTTCGAGTCTGGCCCCTCATTATCACCTCTCCCGGTAGACACCCGCAGTCATGTTTATGCTGGGCGAATACACCTTCGTGTCTCATAACCACTTCTTGTGTAGCTGGATCCTTGGTCATTGTAAGGGGATTGAACAGAAACTCTCCTATTGTATTGATCCAATTAACATAATTTCCTATTGTGCCTTGCTAATTGGGGCCATATTCCACACTCAAGAATTTACTGGATCAAAAGCAAGATTACACCTTGTCATAAAATCTGCCTCTGGGGGAAGTTTAACTAAGATAGTTGGGTGGTGGTATGTAATATTGCCTGGTTTAAATTCTGTAGCTTCAGTAATGTGCCCCTCCTTTGCATGGTCAGTAAATCCACCTAAAACAATAGTCCCTTTGGTCCGCCAGGGTAGATCATTAAATTTTGAAGTGTTTAGGGTTGTGCGGGAGCCTCCGGTGCCCCGAAGAAATCCTACAGGATAGCTTCCTACTTCACTATTGACAACACTATCCCACTTTTTGTCTCAGACCCATATTGGGGAGACAGGGGCCTGACATCGTCATGCAGATGCCTCGTAATTTGGGGGTTGAGGATTGACTAGTGTCCCTGGCATGGGCCGGAGCCTGCGGAGTTGGATCTTGTGAGTTGGTGCCTCCTTCTATTACTCCTTATTCCTCTCCCATTCGGTGGTCCCTATGGTTGCAAGTGCGGCTCTGCAGGGGTTCTACATTCTCGCACAGTATCCTGGGTGCCTGCAGTGGTGGCACCGCACTGACTGCCATGTGTTCTTCTGCTGTGTCCGTCTATCTCTCCTTGTGGCTGTGTGAGGTAGAGCTGGGTTCTTTTGATAAGCATTAGCTTCTCTTCCTTCATTCTTCCACACTGGACCCTGGTCAGAGGCTCGGAAAGGAAACATTTTCACTACATTCTCTGTTTTATTTTCATTTAGTTCACAGACTTCCTTTTCGTATGCCCAGGACATGCTCCTCACAACCCATGCCTCATTGTGAGTTGGCTCTGTGGGATCAAAGTTCTCACATGCCTTCCTACTCTTTCCAGTGGCATGTGAAACTAAAGTCCTAGCCGTTTATCTGTGTCAGCCTCAGATATCTGACCTCTGTCTAAATCTCCATAGACTCCCATAAAATAGTCCCTGTGGTCCGCCAGGGTAGATCATTAAATTTTGAAGTGTTTAGGGTTGTGCGGGAGCCTCCGGTGCCCCGAAGAAATCCTACAGGATAGCTTCCTACTTCACTATTGACAACACTATCCCACTTTTTGTCTCAGACCCATATTGGGGAGACAGGGGCCAAATATCTTGCGAAGGCAGCCAGGTGTTCTCCCTTCTTGTGCCTACATTCGTTAAGTTCGTCCACGGGGTCTCCTCTATTGTACCCAATTGCTGTTGGTACTGCCTCTTTCATATCAGGTGGGGTGCCTTCCCATACATTTGGAGGGGCTGGGATTGCAGACTCCACTCACTGCTCAGACACATTATAATGAGCTTTAGCTCCTCTCACTCATCTCGCCCATGCAAAAACTTCTGGTGTCTGACCCTGTTGAAGATTACATATGGATCTGCCGATAGCTCAAAATCTGGGATTTTTTTGGTGATTTCTGCTAATTGTGCTACTGTAAATGGGGTAGTGTATGTTACTGCTGGGGCATTGGCAGCATCCCCGACCAGACTTTCATGTGTAATCGGGTTCATTACAGCATGGGATTCTGTGGGGTGGGTGCTGAAGGGCCTGATTTCTCTGGGAAGGATGGTGGCAGATCCTAATCCTCCAGCATACTGCTGTCCGTCTTCCCTGAGCTCATCCCAGTCCACCTCCAACGGCCCTCCACCTCCTGTTCTTCTTCCCTTATAACGTCCCAATATGCGCATATTATCCGGTTGCGGATTGAGAGTAGGGAATTTAACTTCTCAATCTCCTGCAGGCACTTAGTGTGGTCTGTGGCTGCCTGTTTCTTTCCCTCATTGGATTGTTGCATCACCCTTACTGCTGCTTGTAGGTCTACACATGTACTTTTTGACTGGCTTACTTTGCTCTCAGCAGCCTCTTTAGCTGCTACTGCACACTGGATGTCTTGGTACTCCTTCTCACGTTGTGTTTGGAATTGCCCCATGTGTGATAGGTTGGCCTGATTTCTTTGATTCTGCTCATTGTTACCCTGCTACTTCTTTCTTTGTGTCCTCTAATTCTTTACAAACCTTTTTTTGATTCCTTCTCAGTTCCCAACAATTGTACCAGACAACATATTATTGCTGTGGATTTTTCAAGTTTGGAAACCCGCTTCCCTTGAATTTTCCTCAAATCCTCCCAACGTTTTTGTCCTAGGGATCCTAGTCCCTTTTCATCATTACAGCAACATTGGGCCCATATGGGCCATTTTTTCTTACTATCATATTATCTTGGCTTCTTTTCCTATCCTGAACAATCTTCTACTCTGGTACCTTTTTCTGGCCACTTCTGATTAAAGTAAGGGATATAGGGGGTGGATCAGACTGGGGTTCAGGCATTCGCTACGTTCCGGTTCTAATCCCACCGGACATAATACTCCAAAAGTGGCCTCACCAACATCTTACAACCTTAACATGACATCCCAACTCCTCTACTCAACGGTCTGAGCAATGGAGGCGAGCGTGTTAAACATCTTTTGAACCACCCTATCTACCTATGACACAGCATTCAAAGAACTATGTATCTGTACCCCTGTTCTCTTTGTTCAATAGCACAAACCAGGGCCCTAACGTTAACTGTACTTGTTCTGCCCTTGTTCGTTTTAACAAAATGCAATACCTCATATTTATCTAAATTAAACTCCATCTGCCACTCCTCAGTCCAGTGGCCCAATTGATCAAGATCCTTTTGTAGTCTTGGATAATCTTCCTCACTGTCAACGGTACCATCGATTTTGGTGTCATCCACAAATTTGCTAACTATTCCTCCTAAATTCTCAAAGATTAAAAAAAATTAATTAGGTTTGACCATTGTTTTTTCATCTGTCGTAATTGATCTATTTGTGGATATTAAGGTCTTTGTTGTACATTGCAGTGATGAATTTTGTGCAAATATTCATGTATTTAACGCTACGATTACTGCAAACATACGAAATGCTGCGCATTATTTACCATTCAATTCACTTTAATGTTATCTATCATCATACAAGAGTATTGAGCTTATTGCATGGCCTGTGAACAAACTACAAACTCTTTGTAGTTATCTTTATTCAATTGTAATACAGTTGCATCTGATTCCACCTTCTCCCTTTCAAACTGCAGGGTGAGTTCTATATATTATGGTCACAGCCCCCTAGGGGTTCCTTCACCTTAAGATCCCCAATCAAGTCTGTCGCATTAGACATCATCAAATCCAGAATTGCCTGTTCCCTCGAAGGCTCTACCTCAAGCTGCTCCAAAAAAAATCTCATAGTCATTCCATCTGTTCCTTTTCTTGAGATGCACTACCAACCTGACTTTTGCAGTCCACCTTCACATTGAAGCCCCATGATTATTGTAATAGTGCCTTTCTTACATGCCTTTTCTATCTCTTGATTTATGCCCTATACCCTGACTACTTCTGCATATAACTCCCATCAGGGTCTTTTTCCCTTTGCAGTTCCGCAACTCTACCCGTTGGTTCCATGGCTTCCAATGGTATTACTTTTTGCTGTTGGTTTAATTTCATTTGTTACTATCAAGGCAAAACCAACCACTCTGCTCACCTGCCTCTCCTTCTGATAGGGCACATAATCTTGGCTATTTGGTTCCCAGCCCTGATCTCATTGTATCCCCCTGTGCTGACCCACAACATTGTAGCCACCAATTTCAATCTGTGCTACAAGTTCCTTTACCTTGTTTCGTACACTAAGTGTGATGAAGTACACTCTTATCCTGTGTTGACTGCTCCCCTCTCATAGTTGTCCCTTTATTTGCTGTGATGGAAGTTAGATTCCTGATCCTTTCCATTACTCTTTTTCCTATTACTCGTTTTGGACTCTTTAATAAGCTGTTCTGACCTTTCCCCCAACTGAACTAGTTTAAAGTCCTTGTGACCACCTTAGTTAGCCTTTCTGCTGGTATCTTGGTCCCATTTTGTTTCAGGTGGTGCCTGTCACAATGGTACAGTTCTCTCCTGTACCAATAACTGATGTTAGTGCCCCACAAAATGGAATTGCTCTTTCCCACACCACTACTCTAGTTGTGTGTTGACTTCGGTAGCCTTTTTATCTCTTTGCCAATTTGTACATGGCTCAGGTTATAAACCAGTGATTTTGACCTTTGAGATCCTTTTTGTTAATTTTGTTCCTAATTCCTGATATTCCCAAACAGGATCTCTTGCCTTCTCTTGCCTATGTTGTTGGTGCCAACATGGACCATGATAAGTGGATCCTCCCCTCCATCACCAGTATCCTTTCAAGGCAACTTGAGATATCCTTTACCTTAGCATTAGCAAGGCAACATGCCAAACAGGACTCTTGATCATGCTCACAGAGGATGCTATCTGTCCCTCTAATGATAGAATCTTCAATTAGTATCAATTTTCTTTCTGCTCCCCTGCTTGAGTGGCTTCCTGGACCGCAGTTTAGTGGTCAGCTGGACCATCCTCCCTGCTGACTCTTTCCTCATACATACAGGGAGACAGTATCTCATACCTTTTGGACAAGTTCAAGAGCTGAAGCTCCTCCTGATATAACATTTAAAACTACATCATGTAGTAAAATGCTGGCAGTGACTAGTCCACAGTGAAGTTGTTGCATTAGGAAATGGTTCTGAAAGAGTTAATGCTGAGCTGTATTGAGCTCCACCCAATCAATGATGTTTCGACAGTCATTGGCTAAAGAAGTAGTTAATATTGCATGATTTCCCAGTGGAGACAAATATAACTCCTGGTAGCTGTATTTATGCCTAACTTGTTAATTAATGTTAATTGTACTTAGTTCATGTAATAAATGATGCGTCACAATAAAAAAGTGAATGAAAACTAGCCTTGTTATGTAGTACAAGTCCTTCATCTTGTTAAAAGTTATTAGTTGTCTATCGCCTACCACTAATTGGACAGGTCATTAAGTAAAGCGTTAAAAAAGAGGACTGGGTGTCTTGGTAACAATATTTTGATTTGTGTTTGTTTCAGCTAACCTCTTGATTTAGATATTGTGTCCCACTAAAGTCTGTCAGGCCGCAGGCTCCAATTCAGACCCTAAAAAGGAAAATGTAGAAGAATTGAAGAAAGAGTCTAAAGGATTAAAGTTTGAACACTTCTAAACCTTTCGTAAGGCTGGAACGCTCAGCATTTAAGCTGTGATTTCAACAGGAAGGTTTAAGGCCACAGCTAAAGGATTTCACTTTTAAAATAGGCAGGGAAAGACATGGTTTGCGTATGAGTCTGTGAAAGGCAGGAAAACATCTATTTTCCATGGGAAGATGAAAGCCTCCATCTTGATTGCAAAAGGCAGATAAAACCCCAGTAAGTGGAAACCACAAATTTTGTTCTTAAAAGATGTGGAGAAAAATCGAGCAAGTATTAGAGATATAGTATTGTCATTTAATACAATTTGAAACTTAAGTTGTAACACAGTATACTATTTTTTTGCTGAGAATTTAATGCTTTTATTGGAAAAAATATCTCACGCTGTTGCTGTGTAACAGAAATTCAGAGCAGGGAATAGAGATAAAAGGTACTGCAGATGCTGGAGAATCCAAGATAACAAGCATGGGGCTGGATGAACACAGCAGGTCAAGCAGCATCATAGGAGCAGGAAAACTTGACGTTTCGGGCCTAAACCCTTCATCAGAAATGGGGGAGGGGAAGAGGGTTCTGAACCTGAAGTTCACCTGGACCATCTCCAACACTTCTCTCTCCTTCCTGGACCTCTCTGTCTCCATCTCGGGCAACCACCTAGAGACAGATGTCCATTTCAAGCCCACTGACTCCCACAGCTACCTGGAATACACCTCCTCCCACCCACCCTCCTGCAAAAATGCCATCCCCTATTCCCAATTCCTTCGCCTCCGCCGCATCTGTTCCCAGGATGAGACTTTCCAATCCCGCACATCTCAAATGTCCTCATTCTTCAAGGACCGCAACTTCCCCCCCCACAGTGGTCGAGAACGCCCTCGACCGTGTCTCCCACATTTCCCGGAACACATCCCTCACGCCCCGTCCCCGCAACAATAACCAAAAAGGAATCCCCCTCATCCTCACATACCACCCCACCAACCTCCGGATCCAACGCATCATCCTCCGACACTTCCGCCATCTGCAATCAGACCCCACCACCAAAGACATTTTTCCCTCCCCACCCTTATCTGCTTTCCGGAGGGACCACTCCCTCCGCGACTCCGTTGTCCGCTCCACACTCCCCTCCAGCCCCACCACACCCGGCACTTTTCCTTGTAACCACAGGAAGTGCTACACCTGCCCCCACACCTCCTCCCTCACCCCAATCCCAGGCCCCAAGAAGACTTTCCACATCAGGCAGAGGTTCACCTGCACATCTGCCAATGTGGTATATTGCATCCGCTGTACCCGTTGTGGCTTCCTCTACATCGGGGAAACCAAGCGGAGGCTTGGGGACTGCTTTGCAGAACACCTGCGCTCAGTTCGCAACAAACAACTGCACCTCCCAGTCGCAAACCGTTTCAACTCCCCCTCCCATTCCTCAGGCGACATGTCCATCCTTGGCCTCCTGCAATGCCACAGTGATGCCACCCGAAGGCTGCAGGAACAGCAGATCATATTCAGCCTGGGAACCCTGCAGCCCAATGGCATCAATGTGGATTTCACAAGCTTCAAAATCTCCCCTCCCCCAACCGCATCCCAAAACCAGCCCAGCTCATCTCCACCTCCCTAACCTGTTTTAACTCTCACCCCAAGCCACACCCCCATCTCCTATCTACTAACATCATCCCGCCCCCTTGACCTGTCCGTCCTCCCTGGACTGACCTATCTCCTCCCTACCCCCCTACCTACACACACCTTTACTGGCTCCATCCCCACCTCTTCGACTTGTCTGCCTCCTCTCCACCTATCCTCTCCTCTATCCATCCTCTATCTGCTTCCCCCTCTCTCCCTATTTATTTCAGAACCCTTTTCCCCTCCCCCATTTCTGATGAAGGGTTTAAGCCCGAAACGTCAAGTTTTCCTGCTCCTATGATGCTGCTTGACCTGCTGTGTTCATCCAGCCCCATGCTTGTTATTTCAGAGCAGGGAATGTCACTCTTGAATATTTTCAAAACTCATCGCTCCTGTTCAACAATAATGAAAAGAGTTCTGAGTTAGGATGGTATGTGACTTGAAGGGATGCCTGCTGGTAGTGGGGTTCCAATGCATCTGCTGCAACATATAAAATTAAAGCATTTTAGATCCTGAGGATTGTTGACAAGATGCTTACTGAAAGGATGTCCCTCACTCTGGGGGAAAGTAGAATTAGGGATACTATTTAAGAATTAGGGTCTCACATTTCAGACAGAATTGAGGAGAAAACATTTTTATCCTGGGTGAAGGGGTAATGGGTCTGTAGAATTCTCTTCCCCAGAGAACAGTAGGGGCAGCACCATTGAATTGTTTTTTTTAAAGCAGAGGTGAATAGATTCCCGATTAGCAAAGGAGTCAAAGGCTATCAGGGGAAGGAGGGAAAAATGGAATTGAGGTCACAATCAGATTAGCCATGATTTATCAAATGATGGAGCTCAATGGCCTACTCCTGCTCCAAATTTGTGTGTTCAGATATTCACTTGCAAAGCTCATGCAGTGAGCACTAGATATTGAAAAAACTCTTTCAACATCTACCATGTCATTCACTTGAAAGAGCTTTCAAAATCAATGTGGTAAATGTAAACTCACCACGATCCCGCTCTCTCATTCGAGACAACTGGTAGTGTGTTTAACATGAGGGTCACTAAACTCAGTTGAGGGGCATGGTTGAGAAGTTGGGACCTTCATGGTAACCTCAGCTAATACATGAATTGAACCCATGATATTGGCATCAATCAGCAGTTCCAAACCAACTGTCCAGACAACCAAGCTAATTGATCTTCAATTAATACAGCAAACACCCCAAAAAAAAATCAGTCAGTAAGTAATTGAAGATCTATGCCCTTAAATAGAGTTGGAGAGTGCAGAGAACAGAGTTGGGGGCTCTTCTCTGCTATTGAACATATTTTCAGCTGTGAGCTTTAAAGAGTCTCTAGCTGAAATTTTGAGCTCTGAATGTCAGTATTGGCATCAAGTTGGAGTTTTACACTGATTAATATCTTGTTTTGCCTACTCTGCAACTTTCTGGGACAACCTCACCATGAGCATGTACTAATATCATTACCAAAGTGACATCGGATATGCTTCAACACAGGCGTTTGCAGACATGCATGTGAATACCATTTTCAAGCAATAAGGGAACCAAAGGATGAATAGAAATGATCCCAATTTCTTACACTTCTCCTGTAAGACCTGCTCATGACGGGGAATGGAGATGATTTTTTTGAAGTGTTTACTCTCAATGAACCTATTCCTTATTTGCTCTGGCAGCATCTTGGAGAGCATTTTGAAGGAAGCTTTTATAGTAACTTCCATACATTTCAGCATTCACTTTAAAAGAAGGAACTGATTTTTTTCTTCTAATCCTCTTTGAATGTAAGTTTGAAGAAATGGAAGTGTCTGAGACAAAAAAGATTGGCAACTGGAGGGCAGAAGACAGCAGTAAATTTAGACAATAGATGCTAAAGCTGGCAGTGGAGAGCTGCAATGATATTACCGCTGCGTCAATCAATTTCAGAACTTTAAGTGCTATCAAGTATAATAGTTTTCTGGTTGTTTCACGGGGGGGGTGGTCCATCTTTTGCCTTTGATGACAAAATTAATGGAGAAGTGCTTTCTTAGCCCTTTGTTCAGAAGGTCAGTTGCAAAATCTTAAATTTGAAGGTCTTTCAATTTTATTTTATGCAATACAGTTTAATTACAAATAATATAGATAATCTGGTAATGACACAGTGACTGATGAAACTAGGTAAGGATTTTAAAAGCTAAAGTGAAAAGCAGGAGCAGGAAATTATTATGGAAATGAAGTGTGCTGATGGGTGAGAAACTGAAGTACTGTATCAAGATCAATACAGGGCCTTGTTTTCTAATTTATAGCAAAGGACTTTGTAGTCAGAAACTGAATGGCAATAAAACAAAAGCAACGGGGGGTTTGGTGCCTGTGGTAGCAGCTGTCAAATTGGATAGGCATTTGAGGATTCACAACAAGAATCAAATAAAATCTGTAATTGGGCGACAAAATGACAGATGAAATTTGATATGGACAGTTGCAAGCTACTTCATATTGAAAAAAAGAGACTAGCATGTGGACTCTTTTTGAACTTCATTAACATTCAGTTGAAAGGGATCTAACAATGTTAGTCAACTTACTGTGTAACATTTTCAGTTAGAGAGTGCACTAATCAACAAAGTTATAAAATGTTTTGGAAGATATCTTTCAAAAAACAAAACTGCACAATTCTCTGGTCAGTACACACCTTGAGTAACATGTACAACTTTATTGACTGAATCGCAGTAGAAACATTGGACATGATCTCGCAGTCAACAATAAAGCAACAGCACCTATTGTCGATTGCAAAGTTAATCACCTACAAAGATCTACCACTTTGTGTATACGCACTAATTACCACTTTCTAAATGGTTGTTTATTCTGTTGCCAAGTCATTGAGATCTTCAGACATCCAGCAGCAATGATGTCAGAAAACTAGGTGAACAGCCAATCAGATTGAGGTATTTTCACAGACAGCAAATCAGCAGTTTAAAAACACTGATAATCCTTAATTTTGTGTTTACATTTTCAGATATTGAAACAAGTGATAATGAATGGATTAAACTAGAAGGCGACATGCAATAAACAAACTCTAAACCAAAAAGACAGTGAACTTTTCATTATAATGTAACAATATTACATTTCAGCAGTACAAAACTAGCTTCTCACTGTCAGAGAAATTATGCTTTTTGGAACCCAGATTAAATCTCATTCAACAATGTATAACTTTTCAAGAATTTTTGCAACGAGTCTAACAGAGTAAGAATGGAAATTTTCATTAGTTCACTGATTGATTAGCACTTTCTGAAGAGATGGACCTCAATCATGCAAATATAGTATCATTGAAAGAAATTTCTTGATTTCTGTTTCCTTTTGTGCATGTGTGTAATTCCAAAGATGTTGTCAGTTTTGACGAAGTAATGATTGTGAACACTAACAGTTTTGCTGACATTATGACTGCAAACTTCAAGCCATTCAAACCAGAATGTAGGAAAATGATGAGCCATACTGTTGATCCTGAAATTTGGGGTATAAATTATAATGAATGACCCAAAAGATTTAGACTCTTCAACCTTGAAAGGAAGCAACTAAAAAGAAACCCTATCGGAGCATACACACTGTTCAAGAAAGAGTAACAGAATGAATGTCATTGGTGCTGAAAATATCAAGTTATTTTATAGCCTGTTGGGCATTTCTAAATGGATAAACTAAAACAAAATATTCTTGCTCATCATAGTTATCTTGTGATTTTGTGATCTTGTACTCTTCAACTGGAGGCTATTACCTGATTCTTCAATACTTAGTCAAAGGTGGGAGAGCACTGAACATTTCTTAGTTTAATAGTTCTGAGAAACACTTAATTCATGTGATTTCCTATGCCTGTTACAGCTTCTGACATTCGTCTGTGTGTGTGAGACTTATCAGATCATCCACTCTGGGTATTCCGTCCTAACCTTGATTATTCTACTTCATCTGCCTCAAAGAAGTTGTTTGGTATACTTGCCTTTATTGGACAGTGCATTGAGCATAGGAGTTGGGAGGTCATGTTATGGCTGTACAGGACATTGGTTAGGCCACTTTTGGAATACTGTGTGCAAACCTGGTCTCCCTGCTATAGGAAGGATGTTGTGAAACTTGAAAAAGTTCAGAAAAGATCTACAAGGACATTGCCAGGTTTGGAGGGTTTGAGCTATAGTGAGAGGCTGATTAGGCTGGTGCTATTTTCTCTGGAGTGTCAGAGGCTGAGGGGTGACCGCATAAAGTTTTATAAAATCATGAGGGACATGGATAGGGTAAATAGGAAAGGTCTTTTCCCCGGGGTGGAGGTATCAAAAACTGGAGGGCATATGTTTAAGGTAAGAGGAGAAGGAATTAGAAGGGACCCAAGCGACAACATTTTCAGGCAGAGGGTGGTGCATTTTTGGAATGAGCTGCCAGAGAAAGTAGTAGAGGCTGGTACAATTACAACATTTAAAAGACATCTGGACAGGTATATGAGAAGGAAGGGCTGAGAGGGATATGGGCCAAGTGCTGGCAAATGAGTCCAGAGTAATTTAGAATATCTGTTTGGTATGGACGGGTTTGACCAAAAGGTCTGTTTCCATGCTGTACATCTCAATAACTCTATGACTCTAAATGTGATTGTGTCGTTGTGTGTGTTATACAATGCTGCATGTCATATTCTTTAACTAAAATCTCTTTGATTTCACTCTTTTTCACATTTTCTGTTAAGCTGGGTGTGCACCAGAATGTCTTGTCATTTTAAAATTCAATTTTTGGCATGTCTTGTTTCATGTTTTTGGAAATGCTTTTGATATAATTTCTGTTTTTCTGTGAGCTCAAATTTGAATCATTGCGATGTATTTTAAATTTAGCATAGTGTCTTTTTTATTACTAATTACTGTGTGAAGACTACATTTCAGATGCTGCAAGCCAGGAATTGGTCCTCATACTGTGCTGCTTGACAATTATAACTGAAGACATTGTTAATTAGCCCTTAGCTGAGTTTCTGCACCCATATTCTCTCTCTCTAAATCCATCTATTGCACTTTGATAATAATGTCTTTCTCCAGCTCTGCCTCTGCTTATCTGTTGCTGAAAACACCTCCATATCTTAAACACCTTTCATGATAAAGGATGATGTTCGTTAGCCTTCAAATTGGTTGATACCATTACTCTGGCGCTGACTGCAGTAGAGAAGAATTCACGCCTCATGATCTCTGAGGCAATGCTTTTTTTTGCTATTTCAATACAAATACTGATTGTGTGACCTTTTGCAATCTTCTTGACTTCAAACTGCCAATACAGAATGCTTTCAGATTTCCAATGTACGAGATGAGTCAACAAGCCATTTTAATGTTACATATTTTATGTGGCTGAAAAACATATTTTAGCGTGTAGGAAAAATGACAGCAGCTACACTAATGTGCAGCAACAAATTCAAATGCAAAGTTTGTAGCATTTGAATGTTTTCAAGAAATCAAATGAGAACATTTATTACACTTCAAACAGCAAACATGGCAACTATTGTGATGTGGAATAATGAGGTATCAACAGAAAATATAAGTGAACTGTGATACACCATAGATAAAAGGTACTGCAGATGCTGGAGAATCCGAGATAACAAGCATGGGGCTGGATGAACACAGCAGGTCAAGCAGCATCATAGGAGCAGGAAAACTTGACGTTTCGGGCCTAAACCCTTCATCAGAAAACCTGATGAAG
>JAHRHZ010000144.1:71925927-71952029 GCA_024137785.1 Ginglymostoma cirratum
CACCTCAAGCCACACCCCCATCTCCTATCTACTAACATCATCCCCCCGCCTTGACCTGTCCGTCCTCCCTGGACTGACCTATCTCCTCCCTACCCCCCTCCCTACCCTCACCTTTACTGGCTCCATCCCCACCTCTTCGACTTGTCTGCCTCCTCTCCACCTATCCTCTCCTCTATCCATCCTCTATCCACCTCCACCTCTCTCCCTGTTTATTTCAGAACCCTCTTCCCCTCCCCCATTTCTGATGAAGGGTTTAGGCCCGAAACGTCAAGTTTTCCTGCTCCTATGATGCTGCTTGACCTGCTGTGTTCATCCAGCCCCATACTTGTTATCTAAGAAATAAAATTAACTGATTTTCTTGCTTAAATTTTACAGATATTGAATTAAAGATTAGAGTATGCATAGTCGTAGCTGAAATGTCAAGAACAAATTTCTAAAAATCCATCTGATAAGTCAAGACATAATTTGTGGAATTATTACCATATTTGAAATTGACAATATACAAATATAAAATTAGTTTGCTAAGTCAGGTCCATGATAGTTTAACCCTGGCGTGAGTTGGGTATCCATCTCGCCATTGTACCTAGTGCAAGATGATATGATCATTGAAGAGACCGCAAAAGATAAAGTGTAAAATCTTGTTTTGTGGAGCTAGGGAGAGGAGGAATGATCCTTGAACCTTTACCTTCACTAAACCCCAACCTTCCCACAGGTGAGACTCTTACAATACTCCATCCTTACCTTTTGTCTCAGTATGGCATTCTCTGGGGCAAGTGATTTAACCAGTTGACCACAGAGCCCTGTGAATACTGGAAATCTAAATTAAAAACAGGTGATATTCGAAATACTCGGTAGGTCAGGCAACACCTGTGGAGGGAGAGGGAATTATCATTTCAGGTTGATTGCATTAAAGCTTGGAAATAGAAAACAGAAGGTTAGTGAGATTTGTGTTAAGCAGGCTAATATGCAATGACATTTTGAGATCAAGAAAGAAGTTGTGTTGAGTCTCTTGAAGAGCATTAAGGTGGTCAAGTCCACAGGGCCCAATGATATCTACCCTAAGTTATAGAGAGAGGCAAGAGAGGAGATTGCTGGCACCTTGACCAAGGTCATTGTATCCTCGTTAGCCACTTGACAGGTCCCAGAGAATTGGCAAGTAGCTAATATTGGTCCTCTATTTAAGAAGGGAAATAAGTATAGTCCTGGAAACAATGGTCCAGTGAGTCCCACATCGGTGGTTGGGAAGCTATTGAACAGAATTATTACGGACAATATTCCTAACGTGTTTGGAAAAGCATGGCCTAATTAGGGACGGTCAGCTTGGCTTTGTGCAGGACATCTCATGTCTTACTAACTTGATTGGATTTTTCGAGGAAGTGACAAAGGTGAAAAATGAGGGTGGAGCAGTGGATGTTGTCTACATGGATTTTAGTATGGTTTTCAGCAATGTCCCTCATTGTAGGCTCATACAGCAGATTAAGATGCATGGGATCCATGGTGACTTGGCTGCATGGATTCAGAATTGGCTTACCTCATAGAAAGTAGAGAGTAGTGGTGGAAGTTTGTTTTTCAGGCTGGAGGTCATGACTAGTGGTGTTCCACAGAGCTCTGTACTAGGACCTCTGCTGTTTTTGATAAATATAAATGACTTGGATGAAAATGTAGATGGGTGGGTTAGTAGGTTTGCAGATAATAGAAATATCAGTGGAGTTGTGGATAGTGTAGGAGGTGGTCAAAGGATACAGTGAGATATAGATCAGTTGCAAATATGGGCAGAGAAATGACAGATGATGTTTAATCTATGTAAGTGTGAGGTGCTGCACTTTGAGAGATCAAATGTGAAGAAAAAGTACAAAATTAATGGCAGGACCTCAAGCAGTTCTGATGTACAGAGGGATCTTGGGGTTTGAGTCCGTAATTCCCTGAAAATGGCCATGCAAGTAGATGGGTGGTAAAGAAGGCATATGGTATGCTTGCCTTTTTGGCCGGGGAATTGAATACAAGAGTTAGGATGTCATTTGCAGGTTTATAAGACTTTGGTTAGGCCACACTTAAGAGTTCTGCTTTCAGCCCTGGTCGCCACATTACAGGAAGGATGTGGAGGCTTTGGAGAGGGTACAAACGAAGTTTACTATGATGCTGCCTGGATTAGAGGGTACGAACTATAAGGAGAGGCAAGAAAAACTCGGTTTGTTTTCTCCGGAATGGTAGAGGCTGAGGGGAGACTTGATAGAAATGTATAAAATTATGAGATACATAGATACGGTTGACAGTCAGAATCTTTTTACTCCAGAGCTGAAATGTCTAAAATTAGGGGGCATGCATTTAAGGTGAGAGGGGAAAAGTTCAAAGAAGATGTGAGGGGCAAGTTTTTTACACAGAGATTGGTAGGATTGTGGAACATGCTGCCGGGGTTGTGGTGGAGGCAGATATGATAGGGGCATTTAACAGCCTTTCAGATAAGCACATGAATATGCAAGGAATGGACGGGGGCCGGCAGAAGGGATTAGATTCATTTAGCATTATGTTCAGTACAACATCTTGAGCCAAAGGGTCCATTTCTATGCTGTACAGTTCCCAAGCTTTACGTTCGATGTTCTAAAAACAGGAATAGGCCATTTGGCCTTTCGAGACTGTTTCCTGTTCAATGACATCATGTTTGATCATCCACCTGCATACCCTGATCCATAATTCTCCCCACGCTCTTTGATCCATTTTGCTAAGAACTATATCTAACTCTTGAGATAATAGGAACTGCAGATGCTGGAGAATCTGAGATAACAAGGTGTAGAGCTGGATGAACACAGCAGGGAGAGCAGCATCAGAGGAGCAGGAAAGCTGACGTTTCGTGCCTCGACCTTTCTTCAGAAAATCAGCTTTCCTGCTCCTCTGATGCTGCCTGGCCTGTTGTGTTCATCTGGCTCTATACCTTGTTATCTCTATATCTAACTCCTTTTGACTTCACCTGATTTCTGTGACAGGCTATTGCACAAGCTCATCACTCTCTGGGTGAAGAAGTTTCACCTTATTTCATCTCATCTCACCTTTCGCCACAACCAGCTTTGTTGAAATAATCAGATTTGAGCAAGGGATAGGCCAAGAATAAAAAGAAGGTCAGTGAAGACTGGAGAGATTGAAAGACAGAAAAGTTTGTCTTCAAGGGCCGAAGGGAATGGCAATGGATGGGAAAGGAAAGAAACAACAGATGTGCTTAGAGGTCTACACTGCTGCCTGAAAACCAAAAAAAAGGAAAAACAGATGTTCAAAGAAAATACTTAGATGGACAGGGACAGATTTTTACGAACTGAGATAACAAGGTGTGGAGCTGGATGAACACAACAGGCCAGGCAGCATCAGAGGAGCAGGAAAGCTGATGTTTTGGGTCTGGATCCTTCTTCAGAAATGGGGGAGGGGAAGGGTGCTCTGAAAGAAATAGAGAGAGGGGGAGGGGATGATAGAAAGTGGGTAGAGGAGCAGATAAGTGGAGAGAAGACGGACAGGTCAAGGAGGTGGGGATGAAGCCAATAAAGGTGAGTGCAGGGAGGCAGTTGGGATGGGGGTTGGTCAGTGAGGAGAGAGGGGTGGGTAGGTGTGAGGGAAGACGGACAGGTCAAGGAGGCGGGGATGAGGCTAGTAGGTAGGAAGTGGGGGGGGGGAATTGGTCAGTGAGGTGGGAGGAGCAAATATGTAAGAGAAAAGACGGACAGGTCAAGCAATTTTTACACCTGCCCCTACACCGCCCCCCTCACCTCCATCTCAGGCCCCAAGAAAACCTTCTACATTAAACAGATGTTCACCTGTACATCTGCTAATGTGGCATATTGTATCCACTGTTTCCGATGTGGCCTCCTCTACATCGGGGAAACCAAGCGGAGGCTTCGAGACGGCTTTGTGGAGCACCTACGTCTGGTCCGTGACAAACGACAACACCTCTCAGTCACGAACCACTTCAACTTCCCCTCCCATTCCTTGGATGACATGTCCATTCTGGGCATCCTCCAGTGCCACAATGATGCTACCCAAAGGCTGGAAGAACAGCACCTCATACTCCGCTTGGGAACCCTGCAGCCCAATGGTCTCAATGTGGACTTCACAAGCTTCAAAATCTCCCCATCCATGACCTCATCTCAAGACCAGCCCCTCTCGTCGCTGCCTCCTTGACCTGTCCGTCTTCCATCCCACCTACCCGATCCTTCCTCCTCACTGACCAACCTCCATCCCAACTCCCTACCAACACTCACCTTTACTGGCTTCATCCCCGCCTCCTTGACCTGTCCGCCTTCTGTCCACCTATCTGCTCCTCTATTCACCTTCTATCTTCGTCTCCTCCTCTCTCTATTTATTTCAGACCCCCCTTCCCCTCCCCCATTTCTGAAGAAGGGGCCAGACCCGAAACGTCAGCCTTCCTGCTTCTCTGATGCTGCCTGGCCTGCTGTGTTCCTCCAGCTCCACACCTTGTTATCCCAGACTCCAGCATCAGCAGTTCCTACTATCTTTGAGTGAGTTTTTACAAACTGAAATTTTTTAACTCAGTATTGAGTTTGGAATGCTGTGAAGTCACTAATTGAAAGCTACAGTGCTCTTGGTCAAGCTTGCATTGGACTTGACTGGAACAATGCAACAAGCCAAGAACAGGAAATCAGCATAAAACACCACACACCCCAACCCCTCACCACCCATCCATGGCACTGTATTTTTCAAAGACATTTCATCAGTTTCAGTCAGTTTCATCATGATTGTTATAAATAAAATGGACATGCTTCTATTTCTCAACAAGTATTGTCACAAGTGTTTGTTTCCTTGTTTGGCAAACTAACTACTCATCATGTTTCTAATTACAGACTTATTTACATATTAATTGTCCAACTTTTATATAACATAAACTTTGTGTTTTACAGCTGTCCTTCTACAAACCAACATCAAATAGACATAAGATTCTCATGGAAGCAAAAGCATTTCCTTCTGATCATGTAAGAACTACTTTGCGGCACTAGAATTAATCAAGTCCTTGTATAGGTTACGTGGTGATTTATTCATTGACACTAAGTTCTGTTGGTGAAATATTTACGACTTGGCTCCTTGCCAATTGCTCAACATGCTTTATTACAACATCACCTAGTGCGTATCTCATTACTGATGCTGTTT
Source organism: Ginglymostoma cirratum (assembly GCA_024137785.1). Taxonomy (NCBI): domain Eukaryota; kingdom Metazoa; phylum Chordata; class Chondrichthyes; order Orectolobiformes; family Ginglymostomatidae; genus Ginglymostoma; species Ginglymostoma cirratum. The sequence continues at coordinate 71,931,073 of JAHRHZ010000144.1, forward strand.
TTTGGGAAGAATATGCAGTTTGATTGATATAATGATTCAGTCAGAGACCATGGAAGTAGCTGAAAACTGACTATATTGATTTTTATGTAGTAAAAGCTAAAGTCTGCAAATCATTAATTACAACCTTCATTCCTTTAAAGTATGCAGTGCAGTCTCAAATCCGGCTTAAAGGACTAGATCCAAAGGAAAGTATGCTGTTGTTGTCTCCAGAGGAGGTTTGTATCAGTTTTTGTTTTAAATTGTTAAGCTTACTTCCTTTATAATTGCAACAACGCTCTCAACTTACATGCATATAGAATAATTTATATCATTATTTAGGAATATATTTTCCTGTATTTCAATATTACCAGCACAAGTTATTTGGGTCAATATGGATTCCATATACAGCATGGCAATCTAGTGAAAGTTCTAGAACTTTAAATGGTGACAAGGATAAACCAGATACTTTATTGTGATTGACTGCAAATCCATACCTTACTAATATTGTTATAGTACTGAGTGAATACATCTCAATCTTGACTGAGGGTCATAAAGCTCAAACTGTATTATTAAAGTAGCATAAAGAGAGCATGAATATCCCTGATGAGAGCAGTTCACACACTGCTACCTCCATCGAATATTGAGAGCCATAGTTTCACATGGTCAGAAATAAAGGATCACATCCAGAGTGAGATATAGCCTGACTGAATATGTAGTTTGAGGAATTTGGAGGCAGTGTGGGAATTCGGTGCAGGAGGGAAGAGGTGTTTTTGCTTGCTTTCTTTTGGCTCGTAGTTAGTAAGGTTTTTTTAACAGGATAAATTGAAGCCCAGGATCAAGGGTCCAGAAGAATGTTGTCACAGGTAAACTGTAAGTTCATTGTTTGGTGATAGCTGCTAATTTAACTATCTATTCTGGCTACTTTCTGACTGAAGGTAATTAGGGGAAATATTTGCAGACTACAAAATAAAAGACAATTTTTTTAAAAGGTCAAATTAAAAACAACATAATTAAAATGGAGATGCTAGGCCAGCCGATGTGTGTAACTGAGAGCCAGTGGACGCTATTGTGGTTTATAGTGACCTCATTTGTAGCAAATGTTGGTTGATTCAGAAACTGTGGCTCAGAATTGATGAGCTGGATCTGCGCTTCAAACACCGTGACACATCGAGGAGCGGATGAGTTACCTGAATGCTGTGTTTCAGGAGACAATCACAACAGTTAGATTGATTACCGTAAATTCAGTCAATGGTCAGGGACAGGAGCGTGTGACTACAAGAGAGGCAGGTAGATGGATCCAGGAGGTAGTGTTGAAGGAGCCTCAGCCCTTGAGCTTGTTGAGCATTGAGATTTTTGCTCCCTTTGTGGTTAAGTGTGGGGACTGTAAGGAGGATGAACAAACTGACCATAGCACCATTCTACAGGGAGCCAATCAAGTATGGGGAGAAATAGGATAATAGGTCGACACGATAGCGTGGGCCGAAGGGCCTGTACTGTGCTGTACTGTTCTATGTTCTCTGTAAAAGAGAAATACAGTTGTAATCAGGGATAGTACAGTCAGGAGAATAAACACTGTTCTCTGTGGCTGGGATTGAGAGTCCTGAAGGCTACGTTGCCTGACTGGTGCCTGGGTTCATGATATCTCATTTGAGCTGCTGAGGAACTTGGTGTGGGAGGGAAAGATCCAGTTATTGTGATCCATGTAAGTACCAAAAAGTAGAAAGAGGAAAGAGGGTCTGCTGACAGAATATAAGGAGCTAGATACTGAACTAAAAAGCAGAACCAAAAGCTAGTATTCGCTGGATTACTACCTGGGCTATGAGCAAATTGGCACTGGATCAATAAGGTTAAAAAGGTAAATGAGTGACTCAAAGATTGGTGTGGAAGAAACAGGCTCAAATTCATGGGATAATTATTCCAGTACTGGGGAAGAGGGAGCTGTTCCAATGGGACAGGCTCTACCTAAGTCATGCTGAGACAAGAGCTGAAGATCAAGGAACACTTGGGGGTAGTGATAAAATCATAAAATGATATAACTGCAGTTTGAGAGGGAGAAGATTAAACCAGATGTACCTATATTGTATTATAACTGTGTAAATGTGATTACAGAGACATGAGGGAGGAGCTGGCCAGAGGTGATTGGAAGGGGGGCCCAGCAAGAAAAACAGTGGAGCAACAATGGCAGGAGTTTTAGGGGTAATTCGGGAGGCACAGCAGAAATTCATCACAAGGAACAAGAAGCAAACTAAGGGGAGGATGAGGCAAACATGGCTGATGAGGGAAGTCAAAGACTGCATAAGAGCGAAAGAAAAATCATACCATGTGGTGAGGAGTAGTGGGAAGCCTGACGATTGGGAAGCCATTAAGAATCAACAGGGGATAACTTTAAAAAAAGAGGAGAAGATGAAATAAGATAGCTCAAAATATAAAAGAAGATTGTAAGGGTTTTTTCTTCAGATAGCTAAGTGGTAAGAGAGAAGCAAGAGTGGACATTGGGCTGCTGGGAAATGAGACTGGAGGTGTATTAATGGAGAACAAAGGAATGGCAGAGGAACTGAATAGATACTATGCATCAGTTTTCATGGTGGAAAACTGCAGAAGCATAATAAAATTTCAAGAAAGTCAGGGGACAGAGGTGAGTGTAGTGGCCATCACTGAGGAGAAGGTGCTGGGGAAGCTGAAAGTTCTGAAGGTGTATAAATCACCCAGGCCAGATTGACTACACCCCAGAGTTCTGAAGGAGATAGATGAGAATATTGAATTATAGAATCCCCATAGGATCAAGGAGGCTCATTGAGTCCACACTGACCCTCTGAAGACCATCACACCCTACCCACCACCCCCACCACAACTCTGTAACCATGGCATTTCCCATGGTTAACCCACCTAGCATGCACGTCCCTAGACACTATTAGCAATTTAACATGGCTAATCCGCCTAGCTTGCATAACTTTGGCCTGTGGGAGGAAACCAGAACACCCAGAGAAAACCCATGCAGACATGAGGAAAATGTACAAACTCCGCCCGGGAACCAAACCCAGGTCCCTGGTGCCGTGAGGCAGTAGTGATAACCACAGGAATCAGTGAAGTCAGGCAAAGTCCTAAAGGACTGGAAAATGGCTAATGTAACACCCTTGGTTAAGGCAGAGGATAGGAAATTATAGGCTGGTTAGCCTGACTTCAAATATTGTTAAAGATTTCTTGAGAGTGCGTGGTAATATAGGACAGAGTCAGCATGGATTTTTCAAGGGCAGGTCATGCCTGACAAATCTGTTAAAATTCTTTGAGAAAGTAATAAGCAAGTTAGACAAAGGAGAGCCAATGGATGTAATTGATTTGGATTTCCAGATGCCTTTGACAAGGCCCCGCACAGGATGCTGCTAAATAAAATAAAAGTTCATAGTGTTAGAGGCCAGATACTTGCATGGATGGAGTATTTGGCTGACTGGAAGAAGACAGAGAGTGAGGATAAAGTGATCTTTTTCAGGATGGCTGCTGGCGACTAGTGGAGTTCCGCAGGGACCGCAATTATTCATGTTACATATTAATAATCTGGATGTAGGAACTGAGAGTATAGTTGCTAAGTTTGTAGATGATAGAAAGATAGGTGGAGGGACAGGTAGTTTTGAGGAAGCAGGGAGGCTGCAGAAGGACTTGGACTGGCTAAGAGAGTGGAAAATAAGTGACAGATGGAGTATAATGTTGGAAAGTGGGAATTCAAGCACTTTGGTCAGAAGAGTAGAGGCATAAACTGCTTTCTCAACGGAGATAGGTTTCAGAAATATGATGCACAAAAGGACCTAGGAGTCCGAGTTTAGGATTCTATTAAGATTAACATGCAAGTTCATTTGGCAGTTAGGAAGGCAAATTCAATGTTAGCATTCATTTCAAGAGAGTTTGAATTCAAAAGCACGCATGTAGTGCTGAGGCTGTATAAAGCTCTGGTCAGACCAAATTTGGAATATTATGAACAATCTTCGGCTCTGTGTCCAAGGAAGGATGTGCTGGCATTGGAGGATTTACCCAAAGGAGGTTTACAAGAATGATTCTGGGGATGAAGGGCTTGTCATATGAGGAGCAGTCAAGAACTTGGGGTCTGTGCTCAGTGCAGTTTAGAATGATGAGGGGGGGATCTGATTAAAATTTGCAGAGTACTGAGAGACTTAGACAGAGTAGATGTGGAGAAGATGTTTCCGATAGTTGGAGAGACTAGGACCTGAAAGCATAGCCTCAGAGTGAAGCGACAATGCTTTAGAATTGAGATAAGGAGGAATTTCTTCAGTCAGAGAGCATTTAGTCTGTGGAAACCATTTCCACAGACCGCTGTGGAGGCCAAGGCGTTGAGTGCACTTAAGACAGAGAGAAATAGATTCATGATTGGTAGGGCGATTAAAGGTTGCAAGGAGAAGGCAGAAGAATGGGGTTGAGAAACATATCAGCCATGGTCAAATGGTGGAGCAGACTCAATGGGATGAATGGTATAATTCTGCTCCTAAATCTATAGCGTTCTGGAATCTGCTCACAATTGATTAATAGAGAGAGAGTCGTAGAGTTGTAGATTGCCATTTGTTATACTGTATTTCCAGGACATTCTAGAAGCAACCCATAATTTCTGAATGCACAGGCATTTTATGCTGCCGAAGATTCAATGTAGTTACAAATTTGGGATAATTTAATTGGAACACTCAAAGATGAGTTTATATAAAACGTATTTGATGTGCTACTGCATTTCTTAGTGTTATAAATTCAACGTATCTCTATCTCAAAATAACTATGTATATAGTCTGAGGTATATCTTGCCACAGAAATGAAGATTTTGATTCACTTGAAAAGTTAAAACAAAATCCTTATTCTTGCTTGCTCACTAAAAACAAGCATACAGGTGCAGCAAGCAATTAGGAATGCAATTGGTATATTGCTTTGCACCGGATGAGGGTTTGAGTGCAGAAGTCAAGATGACTTTCTGTAATTGTAAAGATCGTTGATGAGACGGAGCCAGAAATGTTGTGTGCAGTTTTGGTCTCTTTATCTAAGGAATGACATATTTGCAATACTACCATGGAAGTTCAGCAGCCTAATCCATGCGATGGTGAGATTGTTTGATGAGGAGAGATTGAGGAAGTTGGATACATATTGGTGAGAGTTTTGAAGAATAAGGGGATATCTATTAGAAACACTCAAAAATCTGACAGAACATGGCAAGATAGATGTAGATAGGTAATTCCCTCTGCCTGTTTATTCTAGAACCAATTGACATAATTTCCAAATAAGGAATGGGCCTTTTCAGACTGAGATGAGGTGGAAGCTCTTCAGGCAGTGGTGAATATTTAGAATTCATTACCCCAGGTGGCAGTAGAAGCTCAATCATTGAACAGATTCGAGAGAGAAATTGATTGCTTTCTGGAAACTAATGACATCAAAGGATATGGAGATAGTGTGGGAATGTGAGGGGGACGATCAGCCATGATTTAGTGGAATGGTGCAGCAGGTTCAACAGGCTGAATGGCTTAATCTTGTTCCTATGCATGTCCTAACTTGTAAGAATTAATTTGAATGTTATCTGTCTCTCCAGTGATATACATGGCATGACACAATTTCCAGAAGATCGAAAGGGTGTTAATGCTGATGTGATAATGTTCCGATAAAGAAATTTTCAGTGTACCATGCATTCCTTTTATAATTAAAATCAACAACTTTGTTGGATTATCCTAACAGAAAATAAAGATAGAAAGCAGTTTTTTTGTTTGGTAAGATAGTATCCTTCTGTGAAGTACTGAACAAGTACAGAGCAAGAACAGCAGTGTTACTGTATTTACTCTCAGAGGCAATGCTAAGCCGAAGCTCCAATAACCAGTTTGGGTGTATGTGAAAGATTTCCTCGTGATCTTTCAGAAAGAGCAGATTTTCCTCGTGCCATTTATACATTGACAACACAATGGATGGAGTTTTTAGCTCCTGACTGACATGGGAAATGATGGGAAAATATGGTGAAATCGGAGAAATGCGATTCTCATCGTCAAGAGAAATAAATCTGCCATTAAATATTGAATGGTGAGATGAGAATCTAACTAATAAGAGGCAAGAGGTCCATTTGCTTTCATTTTCGTTCATGAACATGACATCACTACCTAATCTCACCTTGTTGATGTCCAGATTCTTATTCTTCCACGCACTGGACAGAAACTAAATGATCACATGACAGTCAGAGAGGATACCCAGAAGATTCAGCTCACGGTTTGCTTCTGTGGGCTTCTACTTTTGGACAGTAATCAACAACATCTCAAGTTAGGTTCAATATGCAGTGACTACTTGGACCCTCCCCCCATACCCAGATGTTAGCATCAAACATGTACCAGCCTCACTGCAGCATCAAGATACAACTCCGATCCGATTACAGTTCAGTTCTCCACATCAATGTTACATTTTGGAGCACATGGACACCCTTTAATGTAATGCAAGTGTGCAACTTTACATGCAAAGACAAGCACCCATCTCATGGATTGGACCAGGGTGCCTCTTAGGTCTCTATGCTTTCTCTCTTAGCACACCGACACTTTGTGCCTGTTTGGGTGCCCACAGCATCTTTATCTTGTCTTGGTTTGATTTGCATTTTATGCTTTGCCAACTTATTCAGAAGTTATATCTGTCTTGATCTTCTTTTTAGTGCTGACACAAAACCCGGCAGCTAGTCATTTGTTGACAGCAGTAATTAGTCAAGGGAGTGGACATGTTGCCGCACTGCATTGTGCGACATCATTCTTATACTTGCACCATGAGTCAGCAATGTAAAAACAAATTGCATGTGTTTCAACCAAGTGGTCATTTTGCAATGTCTAAGGAGTATAGTTCAAATCAAGAGAAACAGCCTTCAGCTAGGGATGCCAGTGGTTCACATTTTCATTGAAGTCCAGAAGCAGACATGATGGCAGTGGGTAGTTTGTTGGAGGCACTGGGTAAACTAACTTGAAGGTTGGAAGACTCCACTTGCGTTGTTTGCACCATGCTACATCTGGCACGTGGGCATCTGGCCAGCTCCATGAACAAGGAGGCAGCTGCCCTGAAGACCAAGGTCCAACACAATTTTTGTCTGCTGGATATAATTATGGATCTGTATGTCGTTGTCCTAGCCATTGGTGCTCAGGTCCAGCAACACGGCAAAAGGATGGTTGAGTGATTCTGGACTTCACTCTAGGTGTCGTTCCTCACAAGCAGAGAGGATAATGCCAGGCTAATCACAAGTCTCCACTTAAGACACTCAAGACATGGCTGGTTGGTTGGAGTCATACCAGGCACATAGGAGGATGGTCGTGGTTGTTGGAAGTCAGTTATCTCCACTCCAGGACGAGACTGCAGGACTTCCTCAGGGTATTATCCTAGGACTAACCATTTTCAGCTTTTTCAACAATGGCCTTCCTTGTATCATGATGTCAGAATTGGGGATGTTCGCCAATGATTGCACAATGTTAGCACCATTTGCAACTCCTCAGATACTGAAGCAGTCCGTGTTCAAATGCAACAAGATCTGGACATTGTCCAGGCTCAGGCTGAAAAGTGACAAGGAACATTTGTGCCACACAAATGCAATAAGAGATAATCTAATCACTGACTCTTGACATTCAATGGTGTTACTATCCCCAAATTCCTCGCTATCAACATCTTTGGAAGTACCAGAAACTCAACTGGACTCACCACATAAACACAGTGGCTACAAGAGCAGGTCAGAAGCTAGGAATATTGCAGCAAGTAACTGACCTCTTGATTCCTCGTATCCTGTCCATCATTTATAAGGCACAATCAGGAGTGTGATGGAGTGCTCCCCACTTGCCTGGATGAGTGCATCTCCAATAACACTCAAGGACATTGACACCATCCAGGACAAAGCAACCCACTTGACTGGCACTACAATCAAGAGCATACACTCCGTCCACCACTGAAACTGAGTTGCAGCAGAGTATATGATCTACAAGACGCAATGCAGAACTTCACCAATGATTTTTATACAACCCATGACCACTTCCATCTCGAAGGAAAAGGACAGCAGTTATATGGGAACACCACCATCTGCAAATTCCCCTCCAAGCCACTCACCATCCTGACTTGGAAGTATATCGCCGTTAATTCACTGTTGCGGGGGTCAAAATCCTGGAATTGCCTCTGTAAGGGCACTGGAGATCTACCTGCAACAGATGGACTACAGTTGTTCAAGAAGGCAGCTCACCACCACCTTCTCAAGGGCAACTAGGTTCAGGCATTAAAAAAATCGTGGCCAGCCAGTGATGCCCCCTCCCAAGAGTGAATAAAACTAAAATCAACTTCCATGTTCCCTTGACAGCTCACTAGTCGATTCACAGGTGACAGTCGGTCACCAGGAGGCAGTGGTCAGAGAAGAACACCAGCTTGATGATGGTGGATCTGACCAAGAACACTTGGGACACAAACAGAAAATCCATTCTGGAACAGATCGACCCATTTGGCCATGACCAGGTGTGTCTATATTGCGCTCCGTCCGCAGAAGTGCTGAAGATGTTGTGCAGTTTGGTGTCTCTAACAATTTCCATCAAGAACGCAGGCGCTGTGCCCAGTAATGCTGTCAGCCTGTCCAGATTTTCCAGTCGTATCAATGATGCAGTTGGTGTCACCGGCCAGAATGACCAGCTGAGATGTTGCCAGCAGCAGTGGGGGCTGCTGAAAGATGGCCAGATGCTCACTATTTACCACTGGAGCATATACGTTAATTAGTCTCGGGGAAGCATTTCTGTTCATGACATTTGCTATGAAGAGGTGCCTGCCCAACACCTCCTTAATCTGACAGATGATAAAGTTACCTCCTCGCAGCAAAATACCCAGGCCAGAGCACCAGCAAACATTACCCCCAAGTCAAATTGAAAGCCTGAGGGCCCAAAAGCTTGACCATTTCCAATAGCTGCTGAGGTGCAGTATTCCACAATCCTGCTGAAACAGGATGTCTGCTGTGATGTTGTCCAGGTAAGCCAAGGTGGAGACACATTGCTTTCTAGCTTTTACAGTATACACATTTATGCTGGCAATTTTAAAACCCATCATAAGATTTTTAGATCACCATAATGTCCATTAGCCCAAGAAAGTTTGAAATATTGTCTTGGCAATGGGTGAGATCCTGCATCACTATGGTGCGGACATGTTGCCAGGCTGAGGTAGCTGTCCTGCTCCTTCCTGGAGGCATTGTTCCCATCAGGACTCATCGAAATGAAGACAAAGCCAGGAAGGTCAAAATGCACGTTGTTCTCTGAATCAGGCTTTTTTTCAGTTGTTGCATCCCGCTCCTTGTTTGGAACATTACTGCTCTTGTTTGCTTTCAGCTCTGGAGTGCTGGATACCCCATAGTTCGGAATATCAGGAGGTGGGCTTTTGCCAGGCCTCTTGCAATATCCAGCATTTCCAGGTTGGGGGATATTCTTCTCCTTCTCCTCCTTGGTGCTTTGTCGCTTCTTCTGTTCAGGGCCATCCTCTCACACATGTTCATCAGAGAAAGAATTTCCTTGGTGCAGCTGCCTCTTTCCAGTGTGCTCTGGTGGCCCTGCATGATTGAAGGCTTTCCTTTCGAAGTTTCTCCTCACCCTCTGCCACTCGCTCTGTACATCCACTTTCTTCTCCTCCATTGACTCCATTTTCTCAGTGGAGATTGAGTTGGGCTCACTCTCTGGAGTATCTTCTTTTCTTTTTCCTCCTGTCTTGTCCTCCTTCTGATTGTCCCATTTCTCAGTTGTCATATTAGATTGCTTCAAGGTACTGCTGACTGGAAGGGCACCCTTCCCAGACTTAGCTCATGCATTGAATTACTGAAGTGAAATACCAACAATACAGTCATAAAACTATCCAAATATCAATATAATTTTCCACCTGTGACCTTGTAGCCTAATAACCAAAATCAAAATGGAAAACAGTTAATTGAACTTAAACATCCGTGAACAACTTGAGATTTGGTTAAAACTCAAGCAGTGAGAAGGACATACCTGCTACGATGTTCACATGTAGTTTGCATGACACAGTTTTCTAATGTTCTTGCCATTCAGCATTATCATGTCCAATGTCTTCTTGTTAACATGTTTCTCTTTACAACTGGTATTTCTCCTGTACTTTTTTTTTCTATTTAGGTGTCTGAGGTGAATAATCTTTATGATTTTTCTAACAGAAGAGTAAAGCACAATTTAGAATTCTTTATCTTGTCTGATAGGAAGTCTTTGTCAGTATATGTTAAATACCAGACATGTATTGAAAGTTTGTGGTATATTTTAGAAGTGAACGACTAATCAATGGAAGATGTTAAACTTTCTGAAGTACTTGGAGTTTTCTAAAGCCCTTCACTTTTGGATTGTGCTGAAATCCTGGAAATATATGCTACATTATGCTGAAAAATATTCTAAATTTTTGCTGACTGTATGAACTATAGTTTTGTTATTTAACTTGAGCATCAAAAAGCCCAATCAACTGTTTGTTTTTAGGGAGAAGAAACCCTGAGAACAGAAAATATTTTATCTACAATAGAAAAAGACGGTGACAGTATTGCTGTGATTCTCTTCAGTGGAGTACAATATTACACTGGGCAGGTGTTTGATATGCTTTCGATAACAAGGGCAGGACACGCTAAGGTGAGTCGAACAGATCAACCCAAGTTTAAAACTGAAAATACACAATATGTTTATCAACATCTGAAAATAGATAAGATAAATAAGATAATCATTTTTTCTGAAGGGTCTAGGCCCAAAACATCAGCTTTCTTGCTTCTCTAATGCTGCTTGGCCTGCTGTGTTCATCCAGCTCTACACCTTGTTATCTCAGATAAACTAATGTTTTAGCTGGCAAATAGAACATAAGCAAATAACTTTATAGTGCACGGTAAGGCAAAGAAGGGGATGAAGGTCACACATGTCAGGTAAAGTGGCTCCTATTGCAGAAAGTCAAACGGTAGTTTTAATAGTCCTCAAACAAGTGTTTTTTTTAAATATTTGAAAAATGTGAATCAGCCTGAAAACTATTATTCTTTCATGGGATGTGAGCATTGCTGTCAAAGTCAGCATGTATTTTACATCCCAGATTGCCCTTGAGAAGATAATGGCTCACCAGCTTCTTGAACCGCTGCAGTCCATTGGCATAGGCACACCTGTCGTGTTTGGAAGGAAAGAAGCTCCTAATTTTGATCTAGTAACAATGAGGGAATGGAAATTTAAGCTGAATTTTCAGTGAAGTCGTGACTTCAACTATTCTACTACCTTATTCTTAAAGAATGGATATGAACCTACCTCTGTTTGACTGGGTCACCATACAACAAATTGATGGCCTGTAGACAGTTAATTGGCTCAGTGATAGACTTCTATCCTCATCTAGAAAGAAACTCCCATCTCTTGTCCTACATGACCTTGTCCACCAGGTATGAGAGCTGCTGGCCATTTGATTAGCAAGTAGTTGTCGAATCCGAGCAATGTCACAGGCAGCGGTAGTCAATGCTGGAACCATAGACCTTCCCTGAAGAAGAAATGCCCTGGACCCATAATTAGATGTAGATGTAGATGTAGTTCTATGGTTTGTCTTAAGGTAGGCCCAGGTCTTTTCTTAAAGCTAAGGCCAGGTTTTTTTTATTCAGTCACAGGATGTGGGGGCATTGCTGTCTAGACCATTAGTTATTGCTTATCCCAATTGCCCCTTCATTTGTGAGGCTTGTTAGGGCCATTTTAGAGGACACTTAAGGGTCAACATCATTGTAGTGGATTTGGAATCACAAGTAGCCCAGACCAGGTAAGGATGACAGATTTCATTCCCTAAAAGACAGTAGTGAACCAGATGGGTTTTCAATGACAATTGACAATGATTGACATTATACTAGCATTTTTAATTCCAGATTTTTTTATTGAATTCAAATTTCACTGTCTGTCACAGCAGGATTCCAACTCCTATGCCCAGAATATTAGCCTGGGATTCTGGATTACTATCCCAGTGACACTATTGTGACTCCACTGCTTTCTAGTTTGACTGGACTTGCCAACCTGCCCCATCACAGTGAGAGAGTGAGATCTGGCTATTTTAGGGCTGGAGGAGATCACATGCAAGGAGTCTCCTTTGGATAATGGGTATCCAAAAAGGAGAGGCTGCCACTCAGGTCACAATACACTGGCAGGTGATGACATTGACCCCTCTCATCCAAGTAAAATCTCAATTGTGGTAGTCACAGGTCCTTAAATGGCCATTGACTAACCATTTGAAGACTTCAGTTGTCCCATGAATACTTCTTCCATGATGGGGAACATTAGAAAGGAGGTGAATTGGTGCAAGGCACAGTGCCAACTTCATCCCACCCAATTTTACATCAAAAATCAAACGATAGTTCAAATTCATAATATTGTTTGGCTTGAAGAAAATCTTGAGGGTGATAGTATTTCCATTCATTCACTGCCCTTGTGCTTCTGATGGTGGAGGTCTTGATTTTGGAAGGTGCAATCAAATCTGTGATCATTTGTTGCAGTGCAATGACAGTTTGTGATTGTAGTTACCAATGGACCTGTGTAAGCAACTTTTAGCTAGCTTGTTGAGTTTGACAAGAAGCAACAGTTTAGATATGATACATTAGTTAACTGGGCAAAGAAATCTTGCAACTGTGATAATTGGGGATGGTGCATTGATGTCAGATGGCACACAGGCTATTGGTGTGGAATGTGTTGGTTTCACTAAAGTTGTGAAGGCAACATCTTAAAAGTGTTGGGAAACTCTTCCCTGTGTCTTAATCCTCCTCTTCAAATCCATCTTCTATCTAGAGAAGATAGATCCCTTTGAGGATTGCCACCTATAAGGGCCACCTGATGAGGGCCATTCTCTGCTCCTGAGCACTTGTTGACATACCCTGTTTCTAGGGGGTGATAGTTTACACAATGATAATCAATTGTCTGAATCCTTTTGGCCAGTTACCATGGGGACATTTACACATGAGGTCAGATCACTGTTATCCCCTCGCCCATTTCCATATAAAGGTTACGTTTTGTTCTTTTTAAGAGCAAGAACTTCTTATTTTCCAAAATGCCACATTCTTAATGAGGTAATGTGACATCCAATAAATCTTTTATTTACACTTATAGAAGGCTGGCTACCAGCTATTTTAATCAACCTGTTCAGGCAGATGGGACTTGAACCTGGGCCTCCTCGTCCAGAGATAGGGACGCTACAGGTGCAACATAAAAGTTGACAAGACTAGTTACGGCTGTAACATATTTAAATGAAGTCACTTGCTACTCAGGAAATACTAAATATGGAATAGTAAAGGGACACGGTTTTAAAGGGGACCCCAATTCCTAACAATCTTGTACATGGTGCACACTGCTGCCATGTCGGCAGCTGGAGGAAGCGAGTATTTTTGGTGGTGGATAGAGTGTGAATCAAATGGCTTATCTTGTCCTGGATGGAGTTGATTTTCTTGAGTATCATTGGAGTTGGACTCATGCAGGCAAGTGAAGAGCATTCTTTCAACTCTTGACTTCTAGATGATGAACAAGCTTTGAGGAATCAGCAGGTGGCTCACTTGTTAATTTCTCAGCCTCTGACTCGCTTATGTAGTCATAATATTTATTTGCCTGTTGAGTCCAATTACGAGGAAGCAAATATCACCTATATAAATAAGTGAAATGCCTTTAAAAAATGATAAGGGTCTAAAAGTAGTCAAGTGAGGCATTGAAAATTATTTGGATTAATAGGTAAATTATTGAGCAACTAAATACCTTAAAGATTTCTGCTTTGAAAATATAGGAGTGGGAATTGAGAAGTTGCAGACAAATATGTCTGCAAGGAAATTACAGAGTGCAAAAATTATAGCTTAGTAATAGTGGAGGTTTTTACTGATTCGAATATAGACTAGGATACTGGCATAAAGTATGAAGGGAACAATAATTTCTAGTGTGTGTCAGGAGAATTTTCCTTAGCAGTATGTTTCTAGCCCAATGAGAAAATAAGTACTTTGAGTTTTGGTTATAGAGTCATAGAGCGGTACAGCATGGAAACAGTCTCTTCAGTCCAACTCTTCCATTAAGACTAGATATCCTAAATAATCTAGTCCCATTTGCCAGCATTTGACCTATATCCCTCTAAACTCTTGCTATTCATATACCTATCCAGGTGCATTTAAATGTTGTAATTATACCAGCCTCCACCACTTCCTCTGGCAACTCATCCCATAAACACACCACCCTCTGTGTGAAAAAGTTGCTCCTTGGGTCCCTTTTAAATCTTTCCCCTCTCACCTTAAACCTATGCCCTCTAGTTTTGGACACCGCCCACTGCAGAGAAAAGACCTTGTCTGTTCACCCTATCCATGCCCCTCATAATTTTATAAACCTCTAAAAGGTCTCCCCTCAGTCACCAACATTCCAGGGAAAATAGTCCCAGCCCGTTCAGCCTCTCCCTACAGCTCAAACCCTCCAATCCTGACAACATCCTCGTAAATCTTTTCTGAACACTTTCAAGTTTCAAAACATAACCTATAGGAGGGAGCCCAGAATTGAATGCAGTATTCCAAACGTGGCCTGAGCAATGTCCTGCACAACTGCAGCATAATCTCCTAACTCCTATACTCAATGTACTGACCAATAAAGACAAGCGTACCAACACCACCTTCACTATCCTATCTACCTGTGACTCCACCTTCAATGACCTATGTGCTCCAAGTTCACTTTGTTCAGCAACACTACCCAGGACATTACCATTAAGTATATAAATCCTGCCCTAATTTGTCTTTTCGAAATGCAGCACCTCACATTTATCAAAATTAACTTCCATCAGCCACTCTTCAGCCCATTGGCTGATCTGATCAAGATCCTGTTGTACTCTGAGGTAACCTTCTCCACTGTCCATTACACTTTCAGTTTTAGTGTCATCTGCGAATTTACTAACCATACCTCCTGTGTTTACATCCCAATCATTTATATAAATGACAAAAAGCAGTGGACCCAGCACTGATCCTCGTGCCATACCTTTGGTCGCAGGCCTCCAGTCTGAAAAGCAACCCTCCACCACCACCCTCTGTATTCTACCTTTGAGCCAGTGAGCAACCTTGTCAAAAGCCTTACTGAAGTCCACTGCTCTGCCCTCATCAATCTTCTTTAGTACTTCTTCAAACAATTCTATTAAGTTCGTGAGACATGATTTCCCATGCACAATGCCATGTTGACTATTCTTAATCAGTCCTTGCCTTCCCAAATACATGTAAATTCTGTCCCTCGGGATTCCCCCCAACAACATGTCCACCACCAATGTCAGGCTCACTGGTCTATTGTTCCCTGGCTTTTCCTTTTCATCTTTCTTAAATAGTGTCACTATTTTAGCTAACCTGCAGTCTTCCAGCACCTCGCCTGTGACTATTAATGATAAAAATATCTCAGCAAGGGGTCCAGTAATCATTTCCCTGGCTTCCCACAGAGTTTTAGGGTACATGTGATAAGGTCCTAGGGATTAATTTGGCTTTATGCATTTTAAGATGTCCAGTACCTCCTCCCCTGCATTATGGACATTTTTCAAGATGTCATTATTTATTTCCACACATTTTCTATTCTCCATATCCTCCTCCACAGTAAACATTGATGCAAAATAGTCATTTAGTATCTCCTCCATGTCCGACAGTCCACACATAGGTGGCCTTGCTGATCTTTAAGCGGCCTTATTCTTTTCTTGGAATAAATAAAGTGAACCACATATGTTGTGAAGAAGGTATAACGAAGTCACAGGTGCATATAGATAGGTCAAATGAGTGGGCAAAAGGTCCGACCTGTGGAGCATATACAAGTGTGAAGTTGTACACTTTCTTAGGAATTTAAAAAGAGAGAGCATTATCCAAAAGAAAATGATTGTGAATTTCTGAGGTGCAGATATGTCTAGGTGTTCTAATGGCTAATGGAATGCTACCCTTTAATATGAGAGGAATTGAACATACGAGTGGGGTTGTTAATGCTTCAGTTATACAGGATATTGTTGAGACCATAAGACCATAAGACATAGGAGTGGAAGTAAGGCCATTTGGCCCATCGAGTCCACTCTGCCATTTAATCATGGCTGATGGGCATTTCAACTCCACTTACCCACACTCTCCCCATAGCCCTTGATTCCTTGCGAGATCAAGAACTTATCAATCTCTGCCTTGAAGACATTTAACGTCCCGGCCTCCACTGCGCTCCGTGGCAATGAATTCCACAGGCCCACCACTCTCTGGCTGAAGAAACGTCTCCTCATTTCCATTCTAAATTGACCCCCTCTAATTCTAAGGCTGTGCCCACTGGTCCTAGTATCCCCACCTAACGGAAACAACTTCCCAGCGTCCACCCTTTCTAAGCCATGCATTATCTTGTAAGTTTCTATTAGATCTCCCCTCAACCTTCTAAACTCTAATGAATACAATCCCAGGATCCTCAGCCGTTCATCGTATGTTAGGCCTACCATTCCAGGGATCATCCATGTGAATCTCCGCTGGACATGCTCCAGTGCCAGTATGTCCCTCCTGAGGTGTGGGGCCCAAAATTGGACACAGACCACATCTCAAAAGGATGATTTTTTTTGGAGGTGAGTCCAAAGCTGAGGAGAACTGTTTTAAAATAAGGGGCTATCCTTTTAGCACAGAGATCAGAATTCCTTTCACTCAAATTAGGAACTGTTTCCTGCAGAAGACAGTGGACATGGACTAAATGAGTAGTATTAAGGCATGTGTTTTATCTTTGTCAGACAATCAAATCAAAGATTATAAGGAGCAAACAAAAAACTGGGACTCAAAATTAAAATAAATCAGCCATGATCTGATTGAATCATGGAGCAGTCTTGCGTGGCTGAATGGTCTCCTTTGGCTTCTAAATCACATGTTCTGATATGTCAGAAGACACAGCACAATGCTTTACTCTTCCTTTTATATCCTTGTTTACAAATGCACTGAAATGTTCATCTTGTTAAAAAGCCTAATTTAAATAATCAATTCTAATTCCTGACATCTGGCATGATTCACAGTACACAAATTTAAGGTAAAACTGTGTCCTTGCTTTCACACAGCGTAGGCATAAAAATCAAATGTAAAGCTATCCATGGTTCTACTCACTTTATAACCCAAATTTCCAAATAAAAGCAATAAGGTATCATGAACCTTTATCATAAAGGATACGGAGAAACGTGAGTGGTAATTGCACAGACACTAGCGATAATTTTTCAGTCATCCTCAGTCTCAGTGATTGTGGCCGAGGCATGCAGAATTGCCAGCATTTGAATTGCCTGATTTAAAAAAAAACAGAATGTAATTATAAGCCAAGAAGCTGCAGACCAACTTTGTGACAAGGAAATATCCACCAATAACTCAGGGCAGAATTAAGACTTATATGTGCTGTAATTGTTGTAGCAACAACCACGAGGATCTTATGGTTGAGGACAGTGCTGCCGCCAATCCTCCTTTCTGGATATTTTCCTAATCAATCTGCTCAGACATGTCATTGCACAATTCAGGATTAGATGGGACTTGAGCTCAGATCTCCTGGCCCAGAAACATTGCCACTGCACCAGAGGATCCTTCCTTTCTATACTGAGTCTAAGGGCCTATTTTTGCATCAGTAGTAGATGTTACACCGTTCATGAATCTTAATGAGAAGTGTAGCAATAGTTACAAATCACTAGCTTGTGTTACATAATAACCGACTATCAGGAGACAGTGATGGTACACCTGTCTGCATTAGGATCTTAATTTCCCCATCCAAAAACTATATAACACCATCAGATCAGGCGGTGTTTAATGTAGTCTGTAAAATTAGCTCTTTCAGAGCTACTACTTTCTGCATCAACATGGACAAATAAGGCTTCTAAATGGAAATTTCATTTAATCTACTCGCAGAAATTTTTGAAGAGCTAACATGATTGATCAGGGTAATGCTATTGGTTTGCTACACATTGTCTTTTAGATGCTATGCCACACAACAGACTTGTGAGCAAAATTCAAGAGCATAGAATAAAAGGGACAGCAGTGACACGGATAATATACTGAACTGCATGATAGGAAACAAATGGTCACTGGACATCTTTCAGGCTGGGAGCTAGTTTATAGCGAAGTTCTCCAGTGGCTAATATCAGGACTCTTGCTTTTCCTGATATACATTAATGAACTAAACTAAATGGTGTACAAGTCATCATATTAAAATTTACAAATGGTGCAAAATATAGAAGCTTCAGAAGCTGCAAGGAGAATGGTGTACAACTTCAAAAGGACATAGCCCTTTGAGAACACAAAAACTTCTTCAGAACTTTCAAAATGTTAACTCTGTTTCTCCCATTACAGATCCTGCCACATCTGCTGAATTTCTCCAGTGATTTCTGTTTTTTTTTAAATTTCAAATTTCCAGCATCTGCAGTACTTTGGATTTTTTGAGTAGTAAACCATCTCCTTCTTGATCTTTTAACTTTCCCGAGTAATCCCATGATAACTCCCTCTTCATCCCACTACTGTCTAACCAGCTCCATATTCTTGCTCTTGTAACACATAAATATGTGTTTCTTACATATTTCCACACTTTGAAGATGAAACGTCATTTCTAAATGCATTTCATTACACATGGAACATATAACAGATAATAACAGAACATTAGAAAATTACTTTCAGTCACACTCTCACCCTTTATCTAGATTTATACAAATTTTTGCCAATCTCCATAAACCTCGAAACTATTCCAGCATCAATATATTCTTGATAGCATGCCTGCAACTATATTCTCTTTTCTACTGATATGGACAATTCTTATGTTATAATGTTGAAATAAAAAGTTCTTTTGAAGTCGTATGCCATTTTGGGATTTAAATTTCTCTGCAAATTCAAGGGTGATGGTCAGTGTATATTAAAATATAGGAACATAGGAACAGGAGTGGGCCATTCAGTCCCTTAAGCCTGTTCTGTTATTCTAAAAGATTGTGGCTGATCTGTGGCCTAACTCCCTATGTCTGCCTTGGGCTCATATCTCCTCATAACATTGCTTAATTAAAATTTGTCAATCTCAGATTTAACTTTAATAATTATATTAGCATTGAATGCCATTTGAGGGAGAGTTCCAAACTACCACGAACTCTTTCCATGTAGAAGTGCTTTCTAACATCTCTCCTGAATGGCCTGGCCTTAATTTTTAGGCTATTGTTATGGACCTGACCAAACCCCCTAAAATATATATTAAGAAGACAGTTTAGACCCTAAAATTTTCTGGTTTTGAAAGTAACTATAAGGTGTTGCATTGCAGATGCAATTCAACTGGTCAAAGTACCAGATTTAAAGCAAAATACACTTTATTTGTACACTATAGTTTAAATATAACAAAAAACATTTGGCTTAACTGTAACTCTATGAAATGTTTAACCAAATAGTAGATACAATGCTATTACTAATTAACCTTTTCAATACAGTAACATCTCATAAACACCCACTTATTCAAAGATAAATTCAGGAAAACAAATTGTCTCCCATGACACTCTAGCATGGAAGAGAACCTTCAGCTTTTATCAGTAACAGAGAGAGGAATAAAAAGCTTCAACTTCTTCAAGAACCCAGCAGCAACTGAAAACTAAACACTAGAAATTCTGGTTCTATGGGCTTGACCTCACCCATTCAGGCTACTTCTATTGTTCCAACTTAAAAAAAAACTTAGGCCTCACAAACTGTTTACATTAATGGCTCTGCATAGACTGTTCGACACCTCTGCCTTAAAAACTCTCTCCAAACAAAAACCAGGAGAAAATATGCCTCTTAAAGCCATTGCATTGTCACACTATGCACCCTGAATGTAGAATCTTCAACCAGTGGAAATAAATTATCTTTATCTACCCCGTCTTTCCCTGTTAATAGCCTGAAAACCCTTAAACTTTTAAATTTTAGAGAATAGAGGCCCAATTTGCCAAATTCCTCTTCATAATTTCATCCCTGAAGTCTAGGTTTCATCCTTGTACCCCTGCATCGAACTCCTTTCAGGCCAAACTTCCTTCCTGAGGTGTGGTGCCCAGATCTGCTCGCAGTACTCCAAATGGGGCCGAACTAGGGTTTTGTACAACTGCTTCAAATGCCTGCATCTCTTCACTCAAAACATTTAGATCTGAAGGCCAGCATTCTATTTGCCTTCTTGACTACTTGGTACACCCGTTTGTGGCATTTTAAAGTGCAAGACCCTGGAACACACCAAATCTCATTGGGCATGCATTGTATTCAACTTCGGTCCTTCTAAAAAAATACCATAATCTATCATTTTTCAGTTCAACTTGGATAACCTCATACTTATTTATATTAAAATCCATCTACCACAACTTTGTCCATTCATCCTATCTATTAATATCCTGTTCTAATTTCATGTTGTTGCCAACATTGTCTACAAAGCTACCTAATTTTATGTTGTCAGAAAATTTGGCTATTTGATTTTTTTGTACTATTATCTGAGTCATGAATGAATATTGTGAATAATTGAGGCCCCAACACAGATCCCTGTGGGATAGCATGAATCACATCCTGCTAATTTGAGTGCCATTATTCCAACTCTCTGCTTCCTGTGACTCAACCAATTTCCTGTCCATGTCAGTATTTTGCCCTCAATTCAATGAGCTTCCATCCAAGTTAACAGTCTCTTGTTGTGGGACTTTATGAAAAGCCTTCTGAAAAGCCCATATAAATAACATCTATTTATTTACCTCTGTTCACCACCCTCGTTATCTGTTCAAAAAACTCTATGAAATTTGTCAGGCACGACCTGTTTTCATGAATCCATGCTGACTCTCCCTGAATAATTGAAATTTTGTGAGTTTTGATCAGTTACTGTATCTTTGATTATAGATTCCACTAATTTCTCCACCACAGATATCAGACAAACTAGGCTGTAATTCATTAGAGATAACAAGGTGTAGAGCTGGACGAACACAGCAGGCCAAGCAGCATCAGAAGAGCAGGAAGGCTGACGTTTCAGGCCTAGACCCTTCTTCAG
>JAHRHZ010000144.1:71952429-71981825 GCA_024137785.1 Ginglymostoma cirratum
TCAGCAGATCTGGCAGCATCTGTGAAGGAAAAAACAGAGTTAACATTCGGGTCCAGTGACACTTCCTCAGAACTCCAGTTTTTCCAGCTGTGAAAAGGTTTGTGGATATTACCGGGGTCAGTATTAGGGCCCTTGCTTATAGGAATACCTCTTAATGATCCAGATCTTAGCGTGCAGGGGATAAATTCAAAGTTTGCTTACGTTACAGAACTCAGAAACATTCCAAAATGTGAGGAGTGTAGAATTCCAAAAGGACATAGATAAGTTGGTGGAGAGAGCAGATAGGTGGCCAGTGACATTCAATGCAGAGAAGTCTGACGTGATGCATTTTTCTAGGAATGACATTGACAGACAATGCAAAACAAGGGATACAATATTTAAGAGCTGTAGAAACACAGCAACTTGGGTGTATATGTGCAAAGAACATTGAAGATGGCAGGGCAGATGGAGAGAGCAGTTAATAAAACATAAAGTATTATTAATAGGGGATTAGAGTACAAGAACAAGGAGGTCACACTAAACTTATGTTTATGTTTATCAAGTTACAGCTTTTGGTTAGGCCACAGCTGGAGTACTGTGTGCTATTCTGGTCAGCACACAATAGGAAGGTTGTGATTGCACTGGAGGGGGTGCAAATAAGATTCTCCAGGAGTTTGCCTGAGATGGAACAGTTTAGCTGCGGAGAGAAGCTGGATAGGCTTGGCTAGTTTTCCTTGGATTAGAGAAGGCTGAAAGGGAACCTGAATGAGGTGTATAAGAATATGAGGAGCATGGATTGGGTAGACAGAAAGCAGCTGTTCCGCTTATTTGAAGGGTCATTAGCAAAGGGGCATAATTTTACAGTGAAAGGCAGGAGGTTTAAAACAAGACTTGAGAAAGTTATTTTTTTTCCTGGATGGTGTTAGCGGTCTGGAATGCATAGCCTGGGAGGGTTGTTAAGGCAGGCAACCTCATAACCTTTAAAAAGTACTTTATGAGCACTTGAAATTTCATAACATTCAAGGCTATAGGTCTAGTGGTGGAAAGTGGGACTACTGTAGGTTTAGTGTATTTTTGGTGGAACAGACTCGATAGGCTGAAGGACTGCTTTGGTACTGCATGATTTTATGATCCTTTTACAAGATGGTAGTTTGACCTCAGCTGGAGAAATACAAACTGTTCTTCACACCACGTTATATAAAGGTATGAATACATGGGAGAGAGTGCAGAAGAGATTTGCAAAAATGCTTCTAGGGTAAGAAACTTTCTATATGAGGACAGGTTGGAAAGGTTGGGATATTCCTTGGAAAGAAGTAGGCTAAGAGGATTTCTGATAGGAGTTTTCAAAATCATGAGAAGTCTAGATAGGACAGAGAGGGAAAACTATCCTGTCTCTTAAAAAGGATAGAAAACAAAAGGGTACAAATTTAAAGGAAATTGTAAATGTTGCAATTGTGACACAAGAAAACACATTTTCATATGATAAGTGGTTTGGATCTGGCTTGCATTGCCTGGAACTATGGTGGAGGCAAAGTCAATGAGGCATTCAAGATGGCATTGGATAGAAACAATATGTAAGGGTATGGAGGAAAGGCAAGTGAATGATATTAGTTGCAGTGCTCATTTGAGAGCCAGTGCAGACACACTGGGTCAAAATGACCTTCTGCACCATAACAAGTCTGTGATTCTGTGAATCACCTGAAGTAGCACACTGTTACATGCCAAATTTAAATTTTCACCTTTAGATATTTACCTAAGACTTTAACTGTAAAGCTTGCAATTGATGGCTTTTAGTTTATGTGCCAAGGTTGGATGCAATATTGCTAAAATACGCAAACCTTTCTTTAAACTGACTTTAACTATGGTTTTGCAGTTTTAAATGAGAAGTTGTTTGAAGGGAGAATTATATCTCAGATTTTCAAATGCAAAACATGTTAGTCAATAGATTTTCCAAAGCCACATATGTTGCTGTAAAGGAGCAGTTATCAGATACGTATTTTCATGCTACACGATTTCATTGTTTTGTAACAAGTTGTGTTATGTTTCTCCATGCATTGACCATATTATTTATAAAATATTATAACTCTTTCAAAAATGAATGTGATGGATTTCAATGCAGCAATAAAAAGGAACTTAATTTATCAAAGTAGTGTAGCCATCAATCTTGGTGTAACAGAAGTAGTGAATGCACATCTGTATAAGATGAAAATCGTGACACCACCAAGCAGGATTTCGGAATTGGGGACACAGATACACTGCCACTTCAAAGTTCCCCTCAAACGCACCCGCTGCACTGAATTGGACATGAATCACTATTCCTTGATCATCACTTAGTTAAAATCCTGGAAGATGCCACCTGACAGTGCTGTGTGTACATTTACCATCACAGACTGCAGAGGTTTAAATAAGTGATTCACCAGCGCTGTATCAAAGACAATTTGGGATGTATAATAATACAGGCCTTGCCAGCGATGTCCACATTTAGAGCCTGAATAAAAATAAACTAAAGCAATCAAAAAGGGTAAGGGAACTAAATAGTCAATATTTGCACCCAGAATATATTGATTGTAAAAGTATAAGGAACAGTGTCTTTGTAGCAGAACAGTCAGAATAATGTATTTTAGTTTATAATTCAGATTATATTTATCCAAGGCACCAAATCAACATTACTCAGATGCTTACCGCAGTAAGTGTAAACCAGAGGTAAAGACAGGTGTGATAGAAGTGTATAATATTTATTGTTATCATTCAGGAACTTGGATCTTTTACTGTAGAAGCAGATGAATTTTGATTTCAGTTCTGTGATAGTAACTTTTTTAAAGAGACCCTTCTTCAGGAAGGGTCTAGGCCTGAAACGTCAGCCTTCCTGCTCCTCTGATGCTGGTTGGCCTGCTGTGTTCGTCCAGCTCTACACCTTGTTATCTCAGATTCTCCAGCATCTGCAGTTCCTACTATCTCTGTAATTCATTAGTCTTCTTCTCACTTAAAGAGCTGAGTGACATGAGCAAATTCCAATACTAGGAGGACAACTCCTCAATCCAGGGAATTGCATTGTGTTTATGGTGGACGTAAGCTTTGAAATTTTTAAAGGCCAGTGGCACTCCCAGAGCTTCCTTATCTACTTTAGAATACTTATTTTGATCTATTACCTGAGAAAAGCTTCTCTATGTTTGATTAATTGAATAAGGTCAAATCCACCCTCAAGTCACTGACATCAAAAATCATTTTAAAAAGGTTTGTGAAGTTGAGACTGGCAACACCAACGCATTTGTTAGGATTGTCTTCAGATTCTAAAAAAAACTTTTGCCACTCTTGTGACTTTTTCCTATTTTCATAATCAATCTGTTAGATGCACATCTAATGAAATAAAGCTTGGCACAAATTTCCAATAAAAGCCACAATTTCTCAAAAATATCATGGTTCGCACCTTCTTTAAAGAACAGGGAATTCTATCATTGCCTTTCTTTGAAACACTTGTTATTGCTCAACGATATGTCCTAGGTAAGGTTACCCCCATTTTCCCAAAATTATTCCTGACGAGATGTATTGCTAAATCAGAAATAAGACTTCCATTGGTTTTCCCATGTCTCACTGCATATTAATACATTCTGAAGTAATCACATAATTAGATGCACTCATTACAGCTTTATTCATAAGTGTTTGGAATGCAGCTACAGCTTGCTTTCAACCCAAATGGGATGACTCACTTTTGATACAATCCTTTTGATATCACAAATGCCAAAATTTCTTGAACTCTCTGTCAATTGTACTTGCCAGTATCCCTTCTATAATAATCAATTTTCATAACGAATGAGACACTGTCAACTCTACTGATACAGTATTCAAGCTAAGGAATTTTGTATGAATCTGATTTTTTTTGCTGTATATACCTTTCTGTTATCTATGCAGAATCTGGCCTGCTCATCAGGTTGACAAACCAATACCACAGGTGAACTTCAAATGCTTCAACTGCTTTGTACCAACCTTATTTATTATGTCTTTAAAAACTGTAGACATAAGTTTGGAACCTTTTTCCTGCTATAAAATTAATTGAGTTAGTTTAGCCACTACTATTTTAGTTGTAATTGTTCTGAAATGAATAACTTCTGAAATTCGAGTTGTCATATCCATTGTTGTCAGTATATACCAGTGTCTGACTTTTGTTTTTAGTAATGCTCCTGCAGTTATGGACCAGATCAAACCTCCTCAAAACATGTCAAGGAGACAACCTAGACTCTATTTTTTTTTCTTAATGTCAAGGCAAATGCCACATATTGAACTCTAGATGCAATTTAATTGGCCAAACTAAAACTTGGAGTAAAACAACACTTTATTCATTCATTATAGTTAAAACACTGACAAAATAAAACTAAAAGAAAAGAATTAGCTTAACTGTAACTCTATTGAAATATTTAACAAAATAATAAACTACCATTCCAATACAGTGACATCTCATAATCGTCCTTGGCAAAGGTAAATTCAGTAAAATCGATTGTCTCCCATGCAATTCCAGCAGCAGGAAGAGAACCCCAGCTTTTAGCTATAACAAAGAGAGAAACAAGAACTCCCACTTTCAGCTTCAAGACCCCAGAAACTACTACTGCAAGCTAAAATAAAAATCCAGGCTCTGTGGTGGCTTGGCCCCACCCATTCAGGCTGCTTTTATTATTCCAACTTTATCCAACACAAGGCCTCACAATCTGTTTACATTATTGGCTTGAAGCAGACCACTGAACACCTCTGTCTCAATCTCTCTTCATTAAAAAAGGAGAAATTCACCTTTTAAAGCATTGTCACTCTACACAGTCTGCTAATTCTCGACAGAATAGTTCTTCAAAAACTGGCTTGTATATTAAAGTGCTAGTTTGATTATATCTTGAGGTTTTCCTACAATCTAACAAGAATGGAATGTTTCACAGAAATGTGTTATGTTCTTTTGATGAATTAGATAGATGAAATACTGATTTGTTAATGATTGAGTTTTCCGTATTGCCACACTATGGGAATTTCATTTGGTACCTGCAGTATTTCTTCACAATACCTGGTCTGTATTACTATCTGATGAACCTTCACTTGCAGGTCTGTGAATATGTCTCCACTTCCTGATCAAAAGTCCACAGTACCCTAATATCCCTTTTGGAACTCCTTCAACTTCAGCTTCTTCATGGCTGATTGTGCTAACATGCTTAACTTCAGGTCTGCTTGTTCAACCTCAATTAAAGAAGATTTACAAAACATTTATTTTGAATTATCCACCTATTTGAAGAAAGTTTCAGCTACTCTAACATCATCTTCATGTATCAGTTTGACAACTGGCAATGGATTTTATTTAGCCATTGTTCTGGTCACCATAAGCGATGGAAATTTACATAGAACATGGTCTCGTAACTGTTCCATCTTTTGAAATTTTCTTCGACTTTTCTATGACTATGAGTGAAGCTACATCTCTCACTCCAATCAACTCACTACCTTGAAGTAAGACAATCCTATCCATCCTAATATCTGAACAATTCCAACTGTCTCTTTCTGCATATTAAGTCCTGCTCAATGTGTACATTATAAAAGGAAAGGGTGCATACTCCCTAATCATTCTGTTTATTTAAACTTTTGGTTTCAAAGCTCTGCTGGAAGAAAACATATCATTCTTCATCAACAGAGTTTGAGTAACTCCTGTTTACTTTAATGTAGTCATCGGTTTAGTCATATCGTTTTGAAGAAAGAAGAATTACGTCTTCTTTTTTGAGAGAAATCCTTTATATTTCTTATCTAGATTATTCACTTTTCCTGTTCAGAAGGCATTGTTTATCTTCAATTCGTAGTTATAGTTAAAGCTACAATTTGATACGCAATACATTCCATTTGAGTTCCATTTTTTTGGGATAACTCTTATGAAACTCAGTAAGCCCCATGATTTTCCCATGTAGCTTCCAAAATTCTGAATGAATGTGTGCCATTTTGGGAAACTTTGGTGCTGTGACAAAATGTTAATTATTTTTGCATTCTTAGCTTTTCTCCATTTTTAACTCCTCTAATCCTATGATTATAGTTTTAGTCGAATTATGTGAACTAGTCAGGGAAAATTCCTCCATATTGAACAAAGTTTTAGTTCCTTCCAATGGCATTTTACATTCATAAGATGAGACTAATGTTGTCTGCCCTGTTATCCTTTCCCAATTAGTATCATTCCACATCTAATCTCATGTGTCAAGATCCTACACCAAGTCCCCAAACGTTTTTATAATGTTGAGAGCTGGAGTACACTGTTCATCAAGCTTCACCACCCCTTGAGCCTTACCAAAAGCAGAAATATGTTTATTTAATCACCAAAATATGCCATTTTGCTTCTTTTCTTTTCATTATTGGCATCTACAGCATTTGGGGTGGGGGTGGGGGCAGGGGTTTCTTTCACCACATTTGTTTAAAAATAAAACAAAAAAACAACTCATTTATTATAGGTAAATTAAGTTGACCTCTTGACATGAGAATTATTTGAATATTTTGCCTCAAACTTACTTTTGAGGTCTTCATTTTGGGTCACCATCTTCCACCAATTTGCACAGGCCTGTGAAGCTCATGATGTTGCTTAAAACACTGGTGTCTATCTAACAGTTCACATTCACTTTATGCTTTCTTTCTGCAGTCATCATTTTAACAGTCACAATCCATTTATCACCTTAAAACTGATGATATCAATCTGTTGTATGGTGTATACTGATTTATCAGAATCATCAGCTGACATGTCTTCAGCAGCCATTATTACAGACTAGTATTGATTCTTTCTAGCTCAGCACTTCTGTGTGAAGTTTTTCAGCTTCCTGCAGTTAGAGGACTACTTTCCACTCACTAAATATGCTTCTTTTACTTTTATGTGATGCCCTGCACAAAATTTACACCGTGCCCCCTGGTCTTGAACTCTCTCCTCTGCTAGTAGTTCTTCCTTTTCTTTCTAATAATTTGTTTTCATTTGTCCATCAAGGTGTCCATGATAATGTGACACCTTTCCTGTACTCTCTTTAATACACTATATAGCTGATGAAATATAACAGTGTCTGCACATGCCACTAGCTTTCTTGAAAGTAAATATTTACTCACTCAAATGACACACGCTCATGGTGGGATTGTTTATATCACTGATGAGACCACCATCCAGTTGTTCAAACTGACAGGATTTAGCTAGATATCAGTGCTGTCACATACTGGGTGATTGAGTAAGGCTCGTGGAGTCGGTGGAGCAAACTTTTCCCTGTGCTCTCATGCTGGACAAATACCATTCATAAGTGACAATATGGGATTCAAAGTATACCTTAAAGACTTAAAAAAAACCACATAATTTGTTTTCTTTTATCCTTCATGAAATCTAGGCGGCCATACAATTTGTAACATTCTTTCCTCAGTAATGATAATTGTTGGAACTCATCTACTGATAAAGTTTAATTCTGTAGCTATTTTATAATTATTTCACTGAATGGAAATGAAAAGCTTATTCTGCCTCAAATCGCCTTTCATTTTCATAGCCATAGCAAATGGAACATTAACAGCAATTCTGGCTCACCCAGAAATTCAAAGTTGCATGCTATAATTTTAATTCTTATTTGCTGTTTTTTTGTTTATGTGGTAGATGGCTGACTTATTATTCTGAAATTCTACACAAATTCGGAGGAATACTTCTTGAATTATGTTTCAAACCATGTGTTTATTAGCTGCCGCAATCTAGAGTGAAAGCATTTATATCAGAGTTAGAGATCAAATGATTATGGCAATCCAGCTACAATGTGTTGTAAAGATTTCTCCATTTAGAAGCTGAAGCACCGAGATCTTGAAAATATAAAAGCAAAATCCTGTGAATGCTGGAAATCTGTAATTTAAAACAAAACAAAACAAAACTGCTGGAAAGACACAGCATATTACACAGCATCTATAGAAAGAAACATTATTTCTGTTTTCCTTTCCACAGATCTGCTGAGTATTTCTGCTTAGATTTTGGATATAGTGGAGACAATTGTTTTCCCATTTTGTAACAACAAGTATGCGTGCAACATTTGGGATTGTGTGTTGAGTCAGAGAAAGATACAGGCCTCCTCAGTGAATCCTCATTTTCTCCGTTTATCTTCAAGAAAACTTTGAATGCAAAAATGGAACTGTTGCTGACAGCTTTCAGGATTTAACATAGTTTAACTGGCTTCAATTGATGTATGAGAGTAGCATGAGTAACATGATTAATTTCTTACCTTTCAACAAATACCCGTTATTTACTTGACACAGCTATTCATCTAGTCTGACTGAGGCCTGCAGCTTATGACATGCGAAGTTAAGGAGGAGTACATGTTCTTCCATTCTGTCAAGGATAACAAATTCCCTGGCAATTCTGATGCAAGGTCACTGCTTCCTTCAGAAATACCCTTGAGTCTACTTGTGGTCAATAAAAGATATTATTCTGAATTGAGTTTACTATTTCTCAGATCTGAAAGGTCAACTGAAATAAAAGCAAGGATTGGGATCAATTTTTTTTTAAATCGGATCTTTATAACTATTCACAATGGACTACAATGAACATATATTGGAAATTTGAAGTAAATAAAAGGGAAAATGCTGAAAAACTGATGGCAAATTAAACATCAATTGTGGAGAGAGTAAAATAGAGTTAATCTATTAGATAAATGACTATCTATGTTCCACATGATGTATTTGAGTTATGTTTTAGTAAAAGAATAAGGGTAATCTAGCATAATAAGAAAAAGAAATATAGATTTTCTGCAAAATGTATTGAGAAGAAGCTATCGAGGAGGTTGATTCAACTTTTGAGGGCAAAGAGTCAATGAGGCAGACTTCTGCCTGCTTCTCTGTAGCTGCTACAAACTGATCATGTTGCTGGTTGGTGATGCTGCTTGGCCTGCTGTGTTCATCCAGCTCCACACCTTGTTATCTCAGATTCTCCAGCATCTGCAGTACCTATTATCTCTGATACAATTTTAACGCCACTGCGAAGCCTCTTCTAAGGATGCCTACCCTGAAGAAGTTACCCTCCTCCCTCCGGACAAACCTCAGGGGATCTCTCTCCCACTGCAACTCTCTCATAATCTCTTTGGCCTTGAAACTGCTACTTGTCTGCCTCCTCTCCACCTATCCTCTCCTCTATCCATCTTCTATCTGCCTCCCCCTCTCTCCCTATTTATTTCAGAACCCTCTTCCCCTCCCCCATTTCTGATGAAGGGTCTAGGCCCGAAACGTCAAGCTTTCCTGCTCCTATGATGCTGCTTGGCCTGCTGTGTTCATCCAGCTCCACACCTTGTTATCTGTGTTTCTGGTGGGTGATGGGAACCAGGGCCAGGTGGATCTCATTGACTGATATCCTTGATTGGGGCCATTAACCTGGGCCAATCAGAGAGCACAGACTGACAGGTATAAACAGGAGATTCAGAATTCTCGGGACTTACTTTGAATTGGCTATCAAAGCCCACGTATTGTGCAGCTGTAAATAAAGGGTGACTTGGTGATGGGATACTGTCCTCTGTGCAGTTATTTCACCGATGAATCTCAGCAGGTCTTGCAGCATTTTTAGGGAAAAAAAAAATCAAAGTTAACATTTTGAATCCAGTGACTCTTCATCAGAACTTATCCATCATGTGGTACATGTAATATTCCACATAGATTGTGACTGACCTATTACATCAGTCAATTTCGTATTGCCTAAACAGAGTTC
This sequence comes from Ginglymostoma cirratum, assembly GCA_024137785.1. NCBI lineage: Eukaryota > Metazoa > Chordata > Chondrichthyes > Orectolobiformes > Ginglymostomatidae > Ginglymostoma > Ginglymostoma cirratum. The sequence goes on from JAHRHZ010000144.1 coordinate 71,962,109, forward strand.
AATTGTCCCAATGGTATCAATAGAAGTCCTGACAAGAGATAATAAGTACTGCAGATGCTGGAGAATCCAAGATAACAAGGTGTGGAGCTGGATGAACACAGCAGGCCAAGCAGCATCATAGGAGCAGGAAAGCTTGACGTTTTGGGCCTAGACCCTGAAGGGGTTATCTCAGAACTCCTGACAAGGCCTTTTGATTGACTTTTCACTACCTGTGTGACACCCACCTTCCAAACATCTTCCAAAGGAAAAAGGAAATCAGCATGTGGCAATGATACTAAATCTGAGTTCTCCCCAAGTTGCACATTATTCTCAATGAGAAGTATATCAGCAATCTGGGTCAAAATTCTGGAGTTGGCACTTCAAAGTGAGGGCCACATATGTTAGTGTTTTAAGTGATGCCACTTTCCTAAGAATGAGTAAAAATAATATTCAATTGCTGGCTCAGTAAAACATCCAGTTCATGCTTGACGTCTCTTTAGGTTTCAAAGTAAACAATGTACATTTTTGAACATCACATCAAAAAATAAGCATACCATACCATCTGTGAAAGTGAAATGTAGCTTACTTGTAATTCATCTTGGAAGAAGTGTCATCCTTAAAAATTAAGGGAAGCACTGCTAAATTGTTTAAATATATTTAGACATTTCCTGTTAATGACGACTGCTGGAAAGACTATAAAGTGTACAAAGTAACATGTTTAGGAACTGGCATTGCAAATCACCTATTTAGATTCCTTAAAGTTCTTCCTTTTTTTTAAAGAAGTGAATCCCATTTGAAAAATGTAGAAAATTACCTTGTTTAAAACAGTTTATTCAGGAAGTAATGACAACTTATAAGACCATAAGAAATACAAAGAGAAGTAGACCATTTGGACCCTTGAGCCTGTTACACCATTCAATAGCATCACGGCGGATCTGACACTCCTCACATCTACTTCCCTGTGTTTTCACTATAGTCCGTAATTTGTCTACTGACTGTGGCTCAGTGGTTAGCACTGCTGCCTCACAGTGCCAGAGACACAGGTTCAATTCCACCCGTGGGTGACTGCCTGTGTGGGGCTTGCACATTCTCTGCATGGGTTTCCTCTGGGTGCTCTGGTTTCCTGCCACAGTCCAAAAAATATGCACGTTAGGTGGATTGGCCAGGAAAATTGGCCACAGTGCTGAGGGATGTGTAGATTAGGTGGGTTATAGGGGGATGGGTCTGGGTGGGATGCTCTGAGAGTCAGTGCGGACTTGTTGGGCCAAAGGGCCTGTTTCCACATTGTCGGGATTCTATGATTCTATGAATCAATCTGTCTCAGCCTTAGCTATTCACAAGGACTCTGCCCCTCACAGCTCTCTGTGGCAAAGAGTTCCAAACACTCAGAAACATCTGACAGAAGAAATTTCTCTTCATCTCAGTCTTAATTCGGTACCCTTTTATTTTGGGATGATGCCTTGTAATCCTAGTCTCTCCCATGCTGGGCAACATCTTGTCAGCATTTACCTTAAGTCTCCTGTATGTTTCAGTGAGATTGATGACCTCTTGTTGTTAAAAACTGTCATGATTAGAGTCCAAGATAACAAGGTGTAGAGCTGGATGAACACAGCAGGCCAAGCAGCATCAGAGGAGCAGGAAAACTGATGTTTCAGCCCTAGACCCCATGTTTAACCTTTACTCATTAGACAATCCTTCCACACCAGAGATCATCCATTTGAACTTTCTCTGAACTGTCTCTGATGAAATTATATCTTTCCTTGAATAAGGAGACTGAAACTGCTCACAGGACTCCAAATGTGGCCTCAGCAGCACCTTATACAGTTGCAATAAGTCTTCCCTGTTCTCATACTCCAAACTGCTTGAAATAAGAACCAACATTCTATTAGCCTTCTGATTCCCTGTGGTACAGGTCGTGTGAGAGAGAGAATGAGTGACTGCCAGGAGCTTTCCCTCAGCAGTATCATCCCATCAACATCTTGTATTACTCAAGCTTTAAGTGAACAAGCGTTGCATATTTAAACCACTTACCTTATGTGAAGTGCGATTTTGTGCAGTGCAGAGGAAATCATCACAGGGAAGATCAAGACAGCGTGCGGGGGGGCGAGCCCAATGTGGCAGTAAAGAGGTCCCCAGCGTCGATAGCAGTCATCCCGAGGAACATGCAGTCCGAGGCGGCTGGCAACAAGAGAGGCAATAGGCAGCCTGAGGACGTGGCAGGAGTAGGAACAAGCTGCAAGACGGCAAGAGCAGGCAGCCCAAGGCAGGATTGGTTTTGAGCCCGGAGCAGAGGACTTGACCCATTGTGTGGAGTGCGAGCCCAGCATTGCCAGGCGCTTAGAAACTGTCTCAGAGATAGTAGGAATCGCAGATGCAGAGAATCTGAGATAACAAGGTGGAGAGCTGGATGAATACAGCAGGCCAAGCAGCATCAGATTAGCAGGGAGGCTGACGTTTCGGGCCTAGATCCTTCTTCAGAAATGGGGGAGGGGATGGGGCTTCTGAAATAAATAGGGAGAGGAGGGGAGGCGGACAGAAGATGGATAGAGGAGAAGATAGAGGAGAAGTGGAGGTGAGACAGACAGGTCAAAGAAGCAGAGATGGAGCCAGTAAAGGTGAGTGTAGGTGGGAAGGTAGGAAGAAGATAGGTCAGTCCAGGGAGGACGGACAGGTCAAGGGGGCGGGATGAGGTTAGTAGGTAGGAGATGCGGGTTGAGGTGGGAGGAGAGGATAGGTGGGAGGAAGGACAGGTTAGGGAGGCGGGGACAAGCTGGGCTGGTTTTGGGATGTGGTAGGGGGAGGGGAGATTTTGAAGCTTGTGAAGTCCACATTGATACCATTGGGCTGCAGAGTTCCCAAGCGGAATATGAGTTGCTGTTCCTGCAACCTTCGGGTAGCATCATTGTGGCACTGCAGGAGGCCCAGGATGGACATGTCGTCTGAGGAATGGGAGGGGGAGTTGAAATGGTTCGTGACTGGGAGGTGCAGTTGTTTGTTGCGAACTGAGCGCAGGTGTTCTGCAAAGCGGTCCCCAAGCCTCCGCTTGGTGTCCCCGACGTAGAGCAGGCCACAACGGGTACAGCGGATGCAGTATACCACGTTAGCAGATGTGCAGGTGAACATCTGCTTGATGTGGAAAGTCTTCTTGGGGCCTGTGATGGGGGTGAGGGCAGAGGTGTAGGGGCAGGTGTAGCACTTCCTGCGGTTGCAGGGAAAAGTGCCAGGTGCGGTGGGGCTGGAGGGGAGTGTGGAGCGGACAAGGGAGTTTTTTTCCCTCCCCACCCTTATCTGCTTTCAGGAGGGACCACTCTCTCCGTGACTCCTTTGTCCGCTCCACACTCCTCCCTACCTCCCCTTTACTGGCTCCATCCCCATCTCTTTGACCTGTCTGTCTCCTCTCCACCTATCTTCTCCTCTATCCATCTTCTATCTGCCTCCCCCTCTCTCCCTATTTATTTCAGAACCTCTTCCCCTCCCCCATTTCTGAAGAAGGGTCATGGCCCGAAACGTCAGCCTTCCTGCTCCTCTGATGCTGCTTAGAGACTGTGGTGGTTTAACTTTTAGCTATGTTTTTCTACATTTTAGTGAGAAGGACTGTAATGTTTAACTTTTTAACATTGTTTCTTTATTTTTCTACTTTGTGCCTAGAATAATATACCTAGGAAGCTTTGTACCGAAGATGGCACCATAGGTGGTGACTTGTAAACTTTTCATTGTATTAATGACAGTGCATGTGACAATAAACCTAATTCCAATTCGATCTTGTATGCTAACTTTCTGTGTTTCAAGCACCTGCCCATTTGGCAGAAAGTAGATCAGCCATCCAACTTGTAAATGAAGTAAAACTGAGTGTCTGATCTGATCATATTGCCTTCCCATCCATTGAATAAGGTTACAAAATCTTTGCATTTTACTACTGCTGTTTGTTCCTCATGTAATGTCATACCTGCAGCCATGAACTGCTTGCTTCATCAACAAGGTGCCAGAAATGATTCTGTGAAAAAATTACAGCACATGACATCTTCCCCACACCTCAAAGTTTTGGAATGTCTTCCTTTGAAATAGTAGATTAGGATTCTCTAACTTCTGACATAAATCATCACTCCATGTTGGTAAAAATCATCAGAGTTTCTCGAGGCAAGATTTGACTTTGAAATTTAAAAATACATATTTTAGTCTTTTTTTAAACTTTTCACAGAAACTATACTCTTCTGTGCATGTGTACAGGACATTTCAACGTATGGACTATGCCTGATGATCACAAGTCGTTTTTCAGTTGCCATTTTGGTTTAAAAGCAAAGCCAATTCAATCTGTCCGTGATTTACAAGAATGTTACAATCTCCATGTGCAAACAATCCTTACTTTTCATTGTAAGAGCTTGCAAAGGATTGATTTTGTTTTCTTGAGAAACCACAAGGCGAAACACATTATTAATATCAATATTTCTGTGTCATCCTGGGTGGTGACATGTCTGCTTTCCTCTTACGATTTCCAACAAGGATCTGCACAATAAGCTGCTTTCCATCTTCCAATAATCCTAGATAAAAGGTGTAGAGCTGAATGAATACAGCAGGCCAAGCAGCATCATAGGAGCAGGAAAGCTTGACGTCTCGGGCCAAGACCCTTCATCAGAAATGGGGGAGGGGAAGGGGGTTCTGAAATAAATAGGGAGAGAGGGGGAGATGGATAGAAGATGGATAGAGGAGAGGATATGTGGAGAGGAGACAGAGAAGTCAAAGAGGCGGGGATGGAGCCAGTAAAGGTGAGTGTAGGTGGGGAGGTAGGGAGGAGATAGGTCAGTCAAGGGAGGATGGACAGGTCAAGGGGGCAGGATGAGGTTAGTAGGTAAGAGATGGGGATATGGCGCACTGACCTCTACATCGCTGAGGCCAGGCGCCAACTCTCCGACACCTCATCCTACCGCCCCCGGATCATGACCCCACCCCCGAGCACCAAATCATCATCTCCCAAACCATCCACAACCTCATCACCTCACCTCCCACCCACAGCCTCCAACCTTATCGTTCTCCAACCCTGCACTGCCCGCTTCTATCTCCTTCCCAAAATCCACAAACCTGAATGCCCTGGTCGACCCATTGTCTCCGCCTGCCCCTGCCCCACAGAACTTATCTCCACCTATCTTGACTCCATTTTCTCCCGCTTGGTCCAGGAACTCCCTACCTACATCAGTGACACCACCCATGCCCTCCACCTCGTCCAGAACTTCCAATTCCCCGGTCCCCAACACCTCATTTTCACTATGGACGTTCAGTCCCTATACACCTGCATTCCCCATGCAGATGGCCTAAAGGCCCTCTGCTTCTTCCTGTCCCGCGGGCCTGACTAATCCCCCGCCACTGACACCCTCATCCCTTAGCCAAACTCGTTCTCACCCTCAACAACTTCACTTTCAATTCCTCCCACTTCCTACAGACAAAGAGGGTGGCCATGGGTATCCGCATGGGCCCAAGCTATGCCTGCCTCTTCGTCCGTTACATTGATGACTGTATCGGCGCCGCCTCGTGCTCCCACGAGTAGCTTGAACAGTTCATCCACTTCACGAACACTTTCCACCCTAACCTTAAATTCACCTGGACCATCTCGAACACCTCTCTCACCTTCCAGGACCTCTCTGTCTCCATCTCTGGTAACCACCTAGAAACCCATATCCATTTCAAGCCCACCGACTCCCACCCACCTTCCTGCAAAAATGCCATCCCCTATTCCCAATTCCTTCGCCTCTGCCGCATCTGCTCCCAGGATGAGGCATTCCACTCCGATACATCTCAGATGTCCTCGTTCTTCAAGGACCGCAACTTCACTCCCGCAGTGGTCGATAACGCCCTCGACCGTGTCTCCCGCATTTCCCGCAACTCATCCCTCACACCCCGTCCCCCCAATAACAACCAAAAAACAATCCCCCTCATCCTCACGTACCACCCCACCAACCTCCGGATCCAACGCATCATCCTCCGACACTTCCACCATGTGAAAACCGACCCCACCACCAAAGACATTTTTCCCTCCCCACCCTTGTCTGCTTTCCGGAGGGACCACTCTCTCCGTGGCTCCCTTGTCCGCTCCACACTCCCCTCCAGCCCCACCACACCCGGCACTTTTCCCTGCAACTGCAGGAAGTGCTATACCTGCCCCCACACCTCCTCCCTCACCCCCATCCCAGGCCCCAAGAAGACTTTCCACATCAAGCAGAGTGTTCACCTGCACATCTGTTAATGTGGTATACTGCATCCGCTGTACCCGTTGTGGCCTCCTCTACATCGGGGAAACCAAGCGGAGGCTTGGGGACCGCTTTGCAGAACACCTACGCTCGGTTCGCAATAAACAACTGCACCTCCCAGTCGTGAACCATTTCAACTCCCCCTTCCATTCCTCAGACGACATGTCCATCCTGGGCCTCCTGCAATGCCACAACGATGCTACCCGAAGGTTGCAGAAACAGCACCTCATATTCAGCCTGGGAACCCTGCAGCCCAATGGTATCAATGTGGATTTCACAAGCTTCAAAATCTCCCCTCCCCTAACCGCATCCCAAAATCAGCCCAGCTCATCCCCGACTGCCTAACCTGTTCTTCCTCTCACCTATCCCCTCCTCCCACCTCAAGCCACATCCCCATCTCCTACCTACTAACCTCATCCAGCCCCCTTGACCTGTCCGTCCTCCCTGGACTGACCTAACTCCTCCCTACCTCCCCAGCTACACTCACCTTTACTGGCTCCATCCCCGCCTCTTTGACCGGTCTGTCTCCTCTCCACCTATCCTCTCCTCTATCCATCTTCTATCCGCCTCCCCCCTCTCCCTATTTATTTCAGAACCCTCTTCACCCCCCCAACATTTCTGATGAAGCGTCTAGGCCTGAAATGTCAAGCTTTCCTGCTCCTATGATGCTGCTGGGCCTGCTGTGTTCATCCAGCTCTATACCTTGTTATCTCGCATTCTGCAGCATCTGCAGTTCCTATTATCTCTGCTTCCAATAATCCTCAGTGGTTTTCTTTTGTCTTAAATCGATTTCAGGTGCTTTTTAGCTGTACTTTCCAAAATCAAGCTCTTTTTCAGTTTTGATATGCCAGATCTTCTTTAAACTTCAGGAAACCATAACCATGAACACCAATTTCAAACGAATGGAAGAGAAAGTACTCAACAGTATTGCTCTCAGCAGGTTTATGTGCAAAAGGTACCACAGAGAGCAGTATAAACTTCAGACACTGAATCAAGTGAATGAGGGTTTCAGTGCAACAACAAAAATTGTTATATTTTTGATGAAAGGAAAATACTACATGACATTCAGTACCTTGGCATAGTCCCTTGGTTTCAATCTACAAACATTTAGGAGTTCCTTGGACACTGATTCTCACAGAAAAGTTATTGAAGACAGCGCACTGTTTCATTTAAATTCCTGACTGCGGATATACTAATTCCTCAACAGCCCTATCAACAATAACCACAAATTTTTCACCACATGCCCTCATAGTTAAAGTAGGCAAGTAGGAACTTTAATGTTAGAGAGTGCTTATGTTTCAGGGAGAGTTATATGCCCCAGGGGCCCTCAGGATGTGTGCACTTTGCAAGAGGCCCAGAATTTTCCAGCTGTGGCTCCATTTCCTAGCAGCGAGAGACAATATCGAGACAGGCTCCCTCTGTCCTGAGGTACCCTGACGGAGACATGTTGGCATGGGACCTGGAGACTTCAGAAATGGGAGACCACCTTGTTATGGAGACTGTGAAAGTCAGTGATGTTCTGAATATTGACACTATTGGCTCCGTCCAGGAAGTGAGCGACGGGTGGCCTGTGTGGGATCTCTCAGTCATGCACGCAAAAATGCATTACTGACCAATTCTAATTGCACAAGATCGCACCAGATTATTTTATTTCCTCATGATTAGGTAAGTGCTATAGGCAGGGCTACTATTTGGGAACATAACTGCCTTCCCACAGGTACATGGTGCCATCAACTGTGCACACTTACCATATCACAAGGCTGCAGAATTGATCAGTAGGCAGAGATCCATTTTATTCATGTTCACGTCATCTGTGATCACCATTACCACTGCCTGGAGATGTGTGCCCAAGTCTCTAGCAGGGACAATGACCCCTACTCCTTGCAGCACTCTTGTGTACCTGGTGATTTTGGGTGACTGAGTGTCTTGCAATGCTGATTTTTGCAATGCAAACGCTATACTCCAACCGTGGCTCACAATATCAATACTCTACCCTCTAATGATGTCGGATGCAGCTATAATATTGCCCATGCTTCAACCAGGGCCATGGTGGAGCAGGTAGTAGTGCTGATTGGAACAGTCTGAGACACTGTCCAGTATAATGCAGGCAAAGGGTGCTCCTGGTGTGGTCTGCTCTGTACAATTGGAGCAGGCATCGACATGATGTGCTGAACGCTGAGCAACCGTGGAATTGGAAGCGGTCTTCCGAGGAGAAGGACAAGAACATTTGGAAGGTGGAATCTATCATTGTCCTATTATGAAGCTTAGCTGGATCAGATACTACAAGCCAAACAGGACCTGATTGACATCAAACTCTAACCATTGAGTCGCAATCACCATTGAGTGCTGTAAAACATCTATTGAACAAAATGTTGAAATTTGGTCTGCATTATCGAGTTGAACTTCAGCCTCAATTTGTATTTTATTGTGTCCATATTGTTTTCTGTAAATAAGAGCTCATGTTTTAATTTGGCCAATTGCTTGCCTGTTTTTGATACACTTTACTGGACCATGAGAATATGTGGATAAACAGGGGGCAGTGGGGACAGACTTGCGCTGACTTAGGGAGGGTGCCAGAGAGGGTGTCGCTTTTGACTGGTAAGGTGTATGGCCTGGTTGCTAAACAGTGATGATGGGGAGAAAATGGCATTGCATTTGCAAGGGAGTGTTAGTCATGCCAGCTCCCAGCTATATGCCAGGGACAACGTGGTTTCAGGACTGCTGTACCTTGATGTGTCCAGTAAGAGAAAATGCTAGATTGCTTGTCTAGGTGCACAGCAGCTTTTTGGAATTGGTGTGTGTGTGTGTGCGCACATGCATGTGCGGGCGTGCGCAATGGTAGTGCTGGCCATTCGGCAGATATCCTCTGAAAGTCTCAGAGATAAAAGGTACTGCAGATGCTGGAGAATCTGAGATAACAAGCATGGGGCTGGATGAACACAGCAGGTCAAGCAGCATCATAGGAGCAGGAAAACTTGACGTTTCGGGCCTAAACCCTTCATCAGAAATGAGGGAGGGGAAGAGGGTTCTGAAATAAATAGGAAGAGAGGGGGAGGCGGATAGAGGATGGATAGAGGAGAGGATAGGTGGAGACGAGGCAGACAAGTCGAAGAGGCGGGGATGGAGCCAGTAAAGGTGAGTGTAGGTAGGGGGGTAGGGAGGAGATGGGTCAGTCCAGGGAGGACGGACAGGTCAAGGGGGCGGGATGAGGTTAGTAGATAGGAGATGGGGGTGTGGCTTGGGGTGAGAGGAAAAACAGGTTAGGGAGGAGGAGATGAGCTGGGCTGGTTTTGGGATGCGGTTGGGGGAGGGGAGATTTTGAAGCTTGTGAAATCCACATTGATGCCATTGGGCTGCAGGGTTCCCAGGCTGAATATGATTTGCTGTTCCTGCAGCCTTCGGGTGGCATCACTGTGGCATTGCAGGAGGCCAAGGATGGACATGTCATCTGAGGAATGGGAGGGGGAGTTGAAATGGTTCGCGACTGGGAGGTGCAGTTGTTTGTTGCGAACTGAGCGCAGGTGTTCTGCAAAGCGGTCCCCAAGCCTCCGCTTGGTTTCCCTGATGTAGAGGAAGCCACAACGGGTACAGCGGATGCAGTATACCACATTGGCAGATGTGCAGGTGAACCTCTGCCTGATGTGGAAAGTCTTCTTGGGGCCTGGGATTGGGGTGAGGGAGGAGGTGTGGGGGCAGGTGTAGCACTTCCTGCGGTTACAAGGAAAAGTGCCGGGTGTGGTGGGGCTGGAGGGGAGTGTGGAGCGGACAAGGGAGTCGCGGATGGAGTGGTCCCTCCAGAAGGCAGACAAGGGTGGGGAGGGAAAAATGTCTTTGGTGGTGGGGTCTGATTGCAGATGGCGGAAGTGTCGGAGGATGATGCGTTGGATCCGGAGGTTGGTGGGGTGGTATGTGAGGACGAGGGGGATTCTTTTTTGGTTATTGTTGCGGGGACGGGGCGTGAGGGATGTGTTCCGGGAAATGCGGGAGACATGGTCGAGGGCGTTCTCGACCACTGTGGAGGGGAAGTTGCGGTCCTTGAAGAATGAGGACATTTGAGATGTGCGGGATTGGAATGTCTCATCCTGGGAGCAGAAGTCTACCTGTTCTGGGAACAACATGTTGTAAAATGGGGCCAGAATCAGGCATGTGGGACACAGTGGGATCGAGGTAGTCAGCTAGCAAATTTGGTAAGATCTGATGAGAAAACTTACCAAGCCTGTCAGTGGAAACCCCTCCAAGATATATAATGCAGCCCAGTCATCAAAAAGAATCAAAGCCAGCATTGATGTCATAGAATTGATAATTAGGCGGGACCCTGTAAATGTAGAATGCAGAAGTGTTCAACACAAATTCCCATTCCTCCATCATTTTATAGTAAGTTATTTTAGATGTCAAACTGCTACTGTCATTTTAATTTGGTAGTCGAGTAGTGTGATGCTGCAATTTTACTTAGTGACAAAGATACAAGACACTGTTGGTTTGTGATATTTTGCAATGGTCCTGCAATTTGGGTAAACATTTGTTTGCAGTTTCTCTTTCAAGACTATTGTCCACACCTGTACTTGAATGACATAATATTAATTCATGTGTCTGAATTACTTTTAAGAAATTATTAACACCACTAGTATTAATAGTTAGCTACACAAAGAAAAACACTTACGAAAGTGCTTGGTACTTGAACTCACAAAACAATAATCTCAAATGTGTGTGAAGTAATTTTTATTCCAGGCATACAAAATATACTACCTGCAGAATAACTAATATTGGAAAACACCAGAGAACACATGGTTATAGCTGATTTGTTAACAGATATTGGTGTTGCCAGTCTCCAAAATGTAAATTCCTATAAATCATTAAATGATCTATTTGAGCTATGGCTCACATCCTTTCATTAAGTATCTTATCAACAGGTGTTGATGACTATATTGCCGAGGTAACCTCTCGACAAAATGCTCAGGTATTGCTTACTGAAGTGAATAATTTGAAACTCTCTGGTTACTAGTTGCTTGATACATCAGTGAATTTGCAAAATCCTGAAAATTCTTAACGCTCTAATGTTAATTCAGCTGTTTATTATCTGTCATCTAGCTGATTAACCATAAGATATACAAGGAAAAATACTTAGCCAATCACGTCTGTTTTATCATCCAATTAGCCTGTAGTGATTATAATGAGGTCAGTCAGGTGAACCTCATAGAATATGTTCCCCTGATTCACCGATATTAACAGGAGTGGCAGATATTCTATTCCCTCTGAGAGTTGGCTCTGAGGGAGCTGGATCAGTGTCAAGGACGGTCCACGTGTAAATAAAGGATGACTTGGTGATCGGATACCAGCCTCTGTGAAGTTATTTCAATCATCGTGGCTGATCTGATAATCCTCAATTCCACTTTCCTGCATTTTCCCCATAACCCTCAATTTCCTTACTAATTAAAATCCTGTCTACCTCAGCCTTGATAACTTAATAATTCCACAGATTCAGAACTTTCTGAGAGAAGAAATTCCTCCTTATCTGTGTATTAAATGTAAGACCGCTTGCTGTGACATTGTGCTGTTTGGTCCCAGATTCTCCCTCAAAGGGAAACAACATTTCCACATCAATCTTGTAAAGTCCCCTCAGGATCTTCTATGTTTTAATAAGGTTGCCTCTCATTCTTTTATATTCCAATGAGTACAGGCCCAATCTAATTAACATCCCCTCATAAGACAGTGCCTTCTTATCTGGTATCAAAAGAAAACTTTTCTTTCTGCTAGAAATTCCCAAATTCAAACTGAACTGCCACTGTCTTAAGTTTGAATGGAATTCACTGGGAAATCACAAGTGCTCAATATTCATCCTGAGAGTATCATAGGAATTCATGCTATAGAGGCTGGAAGTAAATTTTGACCAATGTGGTGAAACCTTATATTAGGCCTCTTGTCAAGATGTTACAACCATTTTGGAGAAATTATCTTTTTAACTTTCAATAAACTGTTGCAAATTTAACTGCGATAAAGCAAATAGCATAATAATGTGAAGCCACCTCAAAGTGGATGTGAGATTGCAAATTAATTGCCCTTCAGGATGGTGGGTGTGAGAAAAGAGACTCTTTACAATCCAGACTATAAAAACCTATGACTGACTCAAGATGTGCAAATACAGATTACTGGACATTGACACCAGGGCTGCCTAAGGAATATCCATCCGAAGAATGTCTGCAAAATGCACATTGAAACTGGTATTTCAGAGAAGATTCTAGAAGCTCTTCTTGGCAGATGACTGAAAAGAAAACTGCTGTCTCTACATATCTCTCTCTCTCTCTCCCTGTCTTGCAAAAGAAACTGACTGCCAGTCCTCATGGAAACAGTTCTAGAAAAGAAACTGCAAGGAGCCAATAACTTTTAAATGACTGCAACATTTGCTACTGCTGACTGCATCCAAGAATCCAGCTAGCCAATTTGGCTTCAGGTTAAAATATCGTAATGTTAATATTCTTTTACCTTCCTTTGTACTGGATGCTATTACCTTTAGCTTTGTGTGTCTGTGCCTTGAAATTGGCTACTCATTGCTTGCAATAAAAATAGTTAACTCTATTTTAATTGGAGAAAGACGTCACCTCATGCTTTGTTGTGACCAGCCAAGGAGGCCAGAGAGGTAGCAATTCACCCCTACTCACCTGGTTGGAACACTTCCATCACTGCATAACTACATTTATGAAGTAGGCAGTGTATTTTTATCATCATAGGTCGGATCCCAGTGTCTATATCTCTGCACTTCTCAGAACCGGGGAGGACTGCTGACTTGCATTGATCTGTTTTGTTGGGCAGTCTCTGCCACAAATGTTCACTTTTGCTACATGTTCCATCAAACACCTGTTTCACGTTCAATGGATAACATGACATTGTCTTTTCTGAAGCATAGCCCTCTTCTGAAGTGTCTTCTACAGGCCTCTAGCTGTTGACGTGAAGATCAAGGCAAACAGGATAACATTTTACAAGGCAAAGTAATGGCAAAGGGAAGGAATCACAATGCATTTTGATGTGCAGAAATAACATACTCATTTGTTTATTAGAGCGTTGGGAAGATGTTCAATAGCCAGAGATACTGTTCTCAAATGTTTGCTGCTCCAACTTGAAGTGCACATTTAGATTTGGCAATCAACCTGTGGTCTTCATCCTCTCCTAGTTGTTGTGAGCTCTCTTGTCTTGCAGCATGAGACAGCAATAGTAGAAAATGTCTGCTGAAACAGAGATGCAAGATATACCTTTGTTAGTCAGCTCCCAAGAGGCATTAAAAGCAAAAGCTAATCAAGATGACAGATTAAAATGAAATTTGTGGGTGCAAAATAAGGAAGACACTATGAAAGAAGGTGATTGTTCAAAGGATTTAAGCTCAAAGAGAATGGTACCAGTGAGTGTTGTGGAGAAAGAGGTGAGTGTTTTTGTGTCAGTTGATAAATGGCAGAGTGTGGTGCTGGGATGAAACAAAACAAATTGCAAACTGGAATATCAAAGATAAGATTGAAGGGAATTCATGAAAAAAAGTATATCACTGTTCCTCATCAAAGTACAGGAAGATGGAAAGAGAGAAATACCGTAGCATTCTGAAAGTCATGATTTCAGTTAATGTAGAAGAGCTGCGTAATTGTATAATATCAGAGGTTGGAATAAGTCAGATGGTAGTGTCTGTAGATGGGAGCTGTATGTGGCTAGTGCATGTGGGTTCTCTTCCTGAGATACTGTTTGATGTCAAGCAACATGGAAGCTCTTCTCAGGCTCTGGTGAGTTGATATCACCAGGTACCCACTCTGAGTTCCATATCAAGAATTCTCGATATTTAGGTGGTTTGGCGCAATTTATGGCATAGAAAGCTGAAGGTTAATGAAGCCATTTGAAGACTTTAACAAACTATAATCCTCCTTAATCGGAGAAAGCACAAAAGATGCAGCAACTTGCTCCCAGCATTGAGATCAGCCTTATTGGATGTCTCATACCATTCTGCTACAAACTTGTCATAGCCCACTTTGTTCAGAATACAACTCAATAGCTTGATGGTAATCATATTGTTTTGGTTGAAAGATTCTTTTTGAAATGGATTAGTAATTGGCACTCTTCCACCCAACTTCCAGACTTATATTATAAGGAGTATGTTAGGCATCAAGCAGACCACCCACCTGCCCGTAGGAATGGTCAAAACCCTAAGTGGATAATTACCTGCTACTTGAGGGCCTCATTTTGACTCTGCCACAATGTTTTGCTCTGTTGGGGAAGTGGGGTATGGCAAATCAACTGGTACCTTTCATTGTACAGCACATTGGCTCTCTATCCTAACATTCTATCCACCCCCCGTCCCTCCCTCTCTCACTGGGGCCTCCTGGCCAAGTTTCCCAGACTCACCTGTTTGACATCCCAGCAGTGGCCACTGCTGTTTCTGCCACTGCTTCAACTGCAGAACAGGTCTTGATCTTGGGATTTCCTGTCTCTCAGGGGTGCAGTGCAGAAGTGATGGTCTAGTGATATTATCACTGGACTGTTAATGCAGAAAACCAGGTAATATTCTGAGGACCCTGGCTGAAACCCCACCAGAGTAGATGATGGAATTTGAGTTCAACAATAACAAAACAAAAGGTCTGAAGTGAAGAGTCTAATGATGACCATGACTCCATGGCCAAATGTCAGGGTTCAGTAGGGAGTGCTGCCTGATTTGTTGTTCACCAGCTCCTTGGTTCTGACACTGGAATGTGATGTGGTGGAAAATACAGGAGGCAGATGCTTCATGGCTAAAGAAAACTGATTTTATTGAGAAAACTGATTTTATTGAGAAAACTGATTTTATTGAGAAAACAGTCAAATTGAATATATTTACAGGAAAACCGAAAAGTGAATATCAAACCCAACTATTACTGTCTGAGACCTGTTTCACCGTTAACTTGGCCCCCAGTTAAAGCTTGCAGCCAAGACTTGATACAGTGGGTTTAATTGTTACAGTGAGTGGTTGTTACCTAATGGTTGACAGAGAGAGAGAGAGAGAGAGATTACTTGCTAACCTGAAGTCCTACTCTGCATCTCTTCCTTAGGGATGCCCTACACCACTTGGCCCCAAACCCCACCTTCCCCTATTTGTACCTCCATAGACTCCAGAAGGTCTGAAGTTGTTTGTTTCCTGCAGTCTGGTTTCCATTGTTCTTAGCTGGGGTGTGAATGGGCATCTTCCTTCAGTTTTGCAGGCAAGCCCCTGTTCTAGAAATCTGCCCTGGGCTTGCATATTACCCAGTCTGTCCCAACCAGCCTTTTCCTAGTTCAGTTGAGGCCCATGATTTCTGGAGTCCAAAAATTCAGTGAATTTTAGTCCAATGTAATTTTCACAAGCTTACATCTTCAGAGGGTTTTAGTCCAGGGTATATCCATAAACTGATGGGGATTTTTGCCTCACCTTACAGTTCTGAGGAAGGGCACTCGACCCGAAACGTTAACTCTGATTTCTCTCCACAGATGCTACCAGAGCTTTTCCAGCAATTTCTGTTCTTGTTGCTGATTTACATCATCCACAGTTCTTTTGATTTTTACTCACTTCTTGCCAACTTGATCTTGATCAGAATAAAATTGCACCAATATAGAGTTGGGGCTACAACAGATAGGTTATGCTTCTAACGATAATAAATCCAATCCTGAGAACATCCATCAGTGCCTGAGATGTAACTAGGGAATCACCATCCAGTTCTGTTGAAAACTAAATGAAAATTATGTATGTTTCTTTAAAAAAGAAGAATCCTTTGCCAATGCATGCTCTTTAGCACCATAACTCAGCAATATCACTGTGTTAGTGTAATCAGCCTTATGGAGTATGCAGTAATTTTTCACACTAAAATGTCATTAATCACAATATGAGGAACACTTCTGAAGGACTATGTCAATTACAAAACATATCTTTTGTCAGCTATTTTGAAGCATTAGTCATATCACCATAGTATTGTCAGTTTCAGGGACACATGCTTTTTTTTTTTTTACCAAGCTCACTGTTCGAGACCCCATGGAAATAATGAACAGGGATTTTTCTCTCCTTTGTGTGGCAACATAATGGCACTTATTGTGACAAAATGGGCAATGATAAAATCAGATTCTCAAAGTCAAGAAAATATCTCCCAGTTTTTCCCTTCAAGCCTTAAACAGTGATTTCAGAATCTTGCCCTTAAGTAGCGACTAATATGTTTCTATGCATTTATATCTCCTTAAAGCCTCAATGTACTCTTTTTAAACCTCACTTGCAATTCTCATCCCCTCCACTGATGAACTGGGTGAACTGAAAAAATTCCCAACATATAAAGCCGAATAGATACTTTGTACCTGCAGCTTGTCAAATGCCTCTCCTGGCCACCATTGCCAATGCAGCTTCTGACAACTTCAATTCATGTTCCATGACCCCATCCTCCTTGACCTTTCCACAAATCTTGGCAAACGACTGACCTCACCAAATCATCATACTTGATCTTGAACCACCTTAGACATCACTTCACAACTTCAAAATTTCAGTTTGGAACTATCTGACACCTCTGTTTGATTATTTTGGCTGCAATGATCAGGTGTACCAGGATCTCATAGACCGCAAACACAACCCACTTCTGATCTGACAGTGACACCTAAACTCAAATGAGAGGAAACAAGCCTGTAGGCAACTGAAGGCCATGGTGCCACAAAGAACCCAGGACTAAAGAATAAATAGTGGATAGAAAGACTACAGGAGACTCAGCAATTCACCAACAGCCATGAAATGTGAGGCTTCTTCAGGACTATCAAAGCCCTCAATAGACCGAGCACTGAGCGACTTACTCCAGGGATCCAAAAGTGGAGAGTTACTCATCAAAGACTGAAAGGCAGTTAGTATCTGTTGGAGCGAGTACTTCAAACACCTCCTCATCCAAGACCACCCTTTGACAGAAGAGCTGTAGACATCATCCCATAACCTACATAATTTTCAGTTTGTGATAAATCTAAAAAACATGCAGGGAGCAACATTAATGTCTGTACATGGCCTTCTTCAGTCTCACAAAGGCCTTCAACTCTGTCAATTGTGAGGGACTGATAATTGTGAAATATCACCCTCAAATTCATATGTCCACAGAAATTTTTCACCATTCTCAGCCTGCTCCACGATAATATGCAAGCCATGATCCTCACCTATCACATACCCAATACAAAGGTCTCCCAAGACAGTATTCTCAATATTGAGGAACTGTGCTTGCACGGCCAGCCAAAATGGGCAGGCCACTTTGACTTCAAGCCTGACATAAGGTTTCCTAAACAAGTGCTCTCCTCTAAGCTCTGCACTGATAAGTGATTATTAGAAGATGTTCCACTAATGCCCTTCAAAGAAAGAAATCTGCTATCCTTACCTGGTTTAGCTTATATATGACTCTAGATTGACAGCGGGTGACTTTTGTCTGACTGTGAAAATTGCCTGAGTAGTCATTTAGATCAAGATGGGTAACAAATATTCAAATCACTAGTGATATCCACATCCCATGAACGAATGGAGAACAATACAGGTTCTAGTTTTGCCATTGGCATATTCTAAGCAGTTGCTTAGAGTCATAGAGATGAACAGCACAGAAACAGACCCTTCAGACTTCAATGAATATTCAATGCATAGAAAGCATTCTATCTGGATGCATCATGGCTTCGTATGGCAACTTCTCTGCCCAGGACCATAAGAAACTACAGATAGTTGAGAACACATCCTAGTCCATCACTCAAGCCAATAATCCATCCACTGAGTCCATCTGCACTTTTTGCTGCCTTGGCAAAGCAGGCAACATAATCAAAGACCCCTCCCAACCTGGTTATAATCTCTTCCAACCTCTTCCATTAGGCTGAAGTTACAAAAAACTTAAACACTTGTACCAACAGCTTCAAGAACAGTTTCTTCCCCACTGTTATTAGACTTCTGAATGGACCTCTCAAATTTTGAATGTAATGGTGATCTTACTTTTTGTGCACTTTCTTTGAAACTGTAACTTTGTATTCCTCACTCTGTTCAATCACTTTATGATCTTTGTATAGTGTGATCCACAAGTACTGCACACAAAACAAAATGTTTCATTGACAATAATAAATCAAATCAAATTCCATGAATTTTAGATCTAGGAACTTGTCTGTAATTCTGAATATGTATTTATGTGATAGCATAAACTGTGCAAAGTATTGCAACATTAGGATAAACTAATGTATATTGTATATCGCTTCTTTGAAATGCTCCCCTCATATTCACTCATATACTTTATAGTAAACAGATTGAATATGCCTCAGTGATTACACAAATCCTGGAGGTGTTTTAATTTGCAATTAAAACAAATGTAAAATGTTGCAGTTAATGTTGAAAGTGTACTTCTGTTACTTAACTTCAAATTCTTTATCGTTGGTAAGAAAATTATTAAACAATGGCGTTTTGCCCTGCTTTATTCGTGCTGATTACCACCTAATGTTTTGTCAGATGAAATGTCTGCTCATTGAGCATTGAATTTTGGGGAAGCAGAATAACAATTTAGCAGCATTGTAGGTATCTAAGAGAGCCGTCTTTGAGATAGAACTGAGTGTCGTCAGTTTATAGGTGGAATCTGCAATTTTGTTCCGGATTACATAGTTCAAGGTGCAACTTTAAGTAGGAAATAGAAGCAGGCCAAGGAGAGGTCATCGACAACAGGGAAAAGGGAGTCAGTGCAAGTGATTGCCTGACAAAGATTCCAAACATAATAATAAAAGCAAACAAAGACAGCTCCATGCAGCTAGAAAGCAGAAGAAAATATATTGGCAAGGGTCATGTGGTCAGCAATGGCTGCAGACAGTAGATCAGAAAGAATTATGATCAAATTATCATAGGAAGTCATTTGTGACAATGAGAAAGTGTATTTCTATTGTGAAATGGAACAAAAATCTGATTCAAGGGAATGAAACATGGACTTGCAGAAAAGATGGACACGGATTTGTGTGGCCACAACAAGATATAGAACATTGGAGAGGAAAAAACAGGTGGAGATGGGAGGTGGCAAGCCTACGGTCTTAAAGGTTTATTTTAAGGAGAAGAGTAAAAATGGAGGATTTAAAAGGGACAAGGGCAAGACCTGAGCTGAGTGGAGTATTAACAATATGAGCTAATAGGGCCAACATTCTGGTGTGCATAGGGGCAGGAGAACAAGATCTGTGGTTCCCATGAACAAGATGATGTAAGAGAGGGCCTATTAGTTGAGAATAGATAGCAACGAGAGAAAAATGTAAAGGGTAGGGAAAATCTTAGGATACTTCTGGAGAGATGAGAGGAGAAATCAGAGAAGTGATAGAGGCAGCTGAACTGGTAGTCTGAATCCAGGCGATGATTAAGTGTAAGAGACTTTTTGTTTGTTGGATCAGAGGTGGGGGAGCTAGGAGAAAAAGAATATACTTTGTAGTAAAGAGGGGAAATCAGTTTTGTGGTAACAAGGTGTAGGGCTGGATGAACACAGCAGGCCAAGCAGCATCAGAGGAGCAGG
>JAHRHZ010000144.1:71982225-72021923 GCA_024137785.1 Ginglymostoma cirratum
CCTTGTTGTCTCAGATTCTCCAGCATCTGCAGTTCCTGCTATCTCTAAATCAGTTTTATGTTTTGAGCCCATTTTGATCGAAAATAGCAGGACCCAATTATGTTATACATGGCTATCTAGATTTGGCAGCGATTCAGTAGGCTGACTACCCCACATGTATGTATCTACTTGGCCTCCAGAAAGAAAAATTTGGACCTTATCATAGACCTTAAGTTGCCTCAGCTCTATTCGCTGTAATTCCCTGTTTAATCCACTTCACTTCACTGTACACACACACACACCACATATTGGGGAAATGGCCCAAGCAATGATGACAAAGGATAATGATTTTAAATTCAACATTATTGTTCCCTGATGCTGTGAATAATATCCATGAATTTTAAAGACTCTAATTATCGCTGTATCTTTTATTTAACACTGGTGCCTTCATATTGTAATTTTCATGGTTGTAACGCCCTTCTTATCTCAGCCAAGAACTTCACATTGTTACCTAATTGTGGGTAAGTGTAATATTTTTGTAAACTTTATTTGAATCCCTATATATTCCTGAAGCACTTATATGAAAGGTAGAGGAGTGTGCTTTAAGTTGCATAGCAGAACATTTGGTCATTCAATCATCGAGCTTTTATGGAGATTTGTTGGCTGTCAATTGCTGCCAATGTGATAGTGATGACACTTGGTTGCAAAGTGCTTTGGACTATGACATGGTTGTAAAGCATATCAAAACTAGGAGTAGGTTCTTCAGTCTTTTGAACCAATTCTGCATTTCAGTGAGATCATTGATGATCTGTAGCTGCCTTGTTCGATATCCCTTAATACCCCTACCCAACAAAAATCCATTAATGCTGGTTTTGAAATTTTCAGTCAGTAGCTTTTTGAGGAAATCGTACATATATAAAAGGTATTTTTGTTTTGTTTCAAAGAATATCAGAATATGTTAGCAAAAGTATTCCCATCAACTTTCGAATAGTTAAATTTAGTTATTCCTGCCACCTAGAGGCTATTCAGATACATACAATGTCTCAAAAGCATTCAAAGATCATAAAAGATTGAATTCTTGATGAGTTTATTTACGCCAATTTATAAAGGTATTAACAGTTATGACCTTAAGTTGTCTTGAAAGAAGGTTAACACAGCTATTTGAAAAATATTTTGCTTTAAATTCATGCAGACATGCTTGTACTGCTTTAGCTATATTCCTCACTGATGGCAAGATTCTTTACCTAAACTTAGAATTAACAGGAGAAAGTGACAAAAGCTATTGCATTGTCTGACATTAAATACTATCACTAACCCATTATCACATACAATTTTTTTTCATATGAAACTGTATGTTTTTGTTCTATTGGCTGTTGAGCATATTGGTTTTCTAGAGTAGCAATTCAAAAAGTCAATTCTAAAAGTAAATTAAAGTCTGTTACACAGTGAGTAGGAAGAAGAAAAAAATCAACCTGAAGAAATATATTAATTAGAAATGTGTTCTCAGAACAAATCAAAATGAATTTGATTGATTTTAAGTTGAAAAGAATTGATTACATTTTTAGAACTTTTATTGGATATGCCACTGGCTTTAGATTTGCTTTACTGACTGCAAAGTAAATGAGAATGTATTAAAAATCATTGACTAGCTCTTCAAAAGAGTTTTCCGCAATCAGCTTTGTTCTTTCTTTGTTTTCCCCTGCATTTATGACGGCATTTTATGACATGTTTTATGAATGCATTTTATAAGAGTTTTTTTTTATTTGTTCGAGCTTCTTTCTAATATTTATTGAGTGTAAAAGTTGGATTGCTTCAACTTTACACCAAGTGACAGTGTGATGTGCTCTGTGCCAGACATCATTTTAACACATTTCTCAAGCAACAGTGGAATTTAACTTTTAATTGGTCAGTGCCATTTGTTTAGCAGAAAATGGGGTAGTAATTGGATGTTACCACACTTATTTTAAAGCTGTAAATTGAATGCAATGAGCCTCAATTTTAAGAACTATATCCTTTACCCTAAGAAAACTTGAAACCATTATCCTTGGCAAAAACCTAAAACAAGCACTGGATCCTATTCATCTGCATTTCATTCCATTTCAGCTGTTCTAGGATGCTGACACTGATCTTGCCTCCGCATCATTCCACTTCTCTCTATTCCTTTAAGTTTTTTTAAAGCTTATGTCATTGTCTAATCTTTCAGCCATTTGTCTAAAATTACCTCATGTAGTTTTTTGTCCAGTGTTCGTTGAATTATATTCCTGTGAAGCATCTTTGGCTATTATATTGTATGTTACAGATGGAGAGAGATGCTGGGATAAATTATCCCATTTCTCATCTCCCAGCTGTCTGCAACAAAATACATTTTAGAGGGAATGTTGCAGTTTTCAGTAATAACCCTGGAGCATACTTCCAGGTAAGTTGAAATAAAAAAAAGGAAAGAATCTTACAGGGCTCTGAGTGACATAGGCTATGGTGAGATGTGTGACACTATCAAACAAGAAGTAGAGAAAGGCCCATCTCGATATTTGGAGAAACCAGCATCATCTAGTTTTCAGAAGCGGGATGGTGAGATCCTCTCTAGGCAGTGGTATGTTGCCAACTGACGGTCATTTTTGGTTGTTGAAATGGTTGTTAACTGCCCACATCGCCTCTTCAATGCTCAGCCTCTCACCTTATCAAACTCAGCAAACAAGCTTGATGTCAGAAAATCTTGACAAGGAAACAAGAGTGAGCATTTGGCGGATTCAGCTCACCACCTGATCTAAATGATTGCGATATTGGAAACCGGGCACTAACATTTCAGGGCATGATCCAGAGATACCAGTCACAGACATCCCATGATCATTCACATTGGCACTCATCATGTGCCAGCTTCTAACATGCCTCATGACACATCTCTGATCCACTTACAGCAACTTCTGCTCTTCACTGCTTCACCTTGGGCTACACCAGCAACTATCATTACAATGCTTCAGCAAGGACACTATGCGGTCAGTGGTACACACTCTGCTCATCAACTGTCCCAGATTACAACACTGAGCTCTTCCCTTACTGTTATGTCACTCACTCACTCAAAGCCTGCCTGGATTTTCAGAGCATCCTTATTTGGTATTGCCTTTCCCTACATTTTAAAAATCTGGCCCCTCAACCAGAAATGTCAGGCTCGTGTTACAACTGTCTTACAGCACAGGCACAGAGTCAGGAAGTTTATCATAGTTGTCAGCAGGCCTTACTCAAGTCAAGATGACTACTGCTGTTTGGATCTCAGCATAGTAAGTCAAAAGCAGCCTCTAATACTAGTCCAAACGCTGCTTGGGGTTGACAGAGTCAGACTCCTAAGCTCATTTGAGATGAAGAACCAAATGACAGTCAACGCAGCACTCACCTTGAGCCTTTCTGCCCAATTGTGCACCGATTTCTTCATGAGCTGAGAGAGATGCAAGTGCTGGGGCGGCGAAAGTTGGTGGCACAGATGTAGATGTTGGTGTAGGGAGGAAAATGTCTCAAGTGAATGAGTAGGCAAGATAGGGTGTGTGCAGAGTTTGTAAGTTTCAGGGAGTCGGGTGGGCGAGAGCTTGTGTGATGATATTGCAGGCATTAATGGAAGTGGGACATAAGTACAGGTGCAGAGACAGAGTGAGTATGAGGTGTCAGAGAGAAGATGGTGAAACTTATTTTGATAAGGTGAAGCAGGACATTGACCTTCTTTGCACGGTACTGAGCATTCCTCCAGTGTGCTTTGTCCTAGGCAGCCACCTAGTACTAGGCTGGCATCGCGTGGTGTTGTGGCCTCAGTTGCTGGTCCTGGAGGAGAAGGATGTCCTGCATTGGCACTGTCCCATTCAGTGGGATCTCCAGGACCCTGCCCACAAATTGGAGTACCACATCCCTTTGTCTACCATGTTTAGGGGAAATGTTAGCAACAGTGCAGGACAGCTCCGGAATGGCAGTGCTTGTCCTGGTGCATAATGATCTTCTAAAGATGTATGAACTCCAATAGATGTCGGTGAATCCAAGACATCTGCTGAGCGGTGAGTCATCTGGCAATGGTGCATCATAAAACAGGGCAGAATAGGATGGGCGAGGTGCCACAGGAATGTAGTAAGTAATTAATAAGGTGAGTTTGGTAAGATACAGTGAGAAAATGCACTAGACATTGGAGAAACAAACCCTCCATGGACATCGCTCAAAAATTGTATGATTGAGCCCAAAGTTTTATATTTACACAACACCTTGAAATATGAATGTAATGACACACATCCACTTCATTCATAGACAAAGACATACACAAACACAAAAGTGAAACTGGATTCTAGAGACAATGTATGCATTTAGGTTATTAGTGGAAACACAAGAAATAAATTAATTAATCAAAATTCAGGCCTGAATGGCTTCTCTCTTATAATTATCTGAATGAATGGAAATTGGAAGTCAATGGATTTCTGAACAAGGCTGTGGTCAAGACTTTGTAGAAGTGAATATTTGTGGGTGAAAATGAATCAGCGCCCCCCACTCACTGCCTGGTGATTTGACTGATTGTTAGCCATAGTTCTGTTCTTCTCGCTGGAAGCATGATTTCTCGTACCACATAGGTTTCCAGACGGACTTCTTTCTCCCTGGTTCCTGAGTGCTAAGATTTGATATCTGTAGTCAGTATAGCTTTGGATAAGACCTTAAACAATAAAAGATGTGAAATAGTCAGGTGGTTCTTTTCTTGGTAACAAAAACAGAAGCTGCTGGAAAAGCTCAGCAGGTCTGGCAGCATCTGTGAAGAAAAATCAGAGTTAACGTTTCGGGTCCAGTGACACTTCCTCTGAACTAATGGTAGCTAGGAATATATCAGTTTATATGCAGAAGCTAGGGTGGGAGGGAGGAGGTAAGGAGTAAACAAAACGTAGGGATGGGCCCAAAGAGAGAGAAGAACAGTTGGACAGACAAAGGAGTGGATAACAATCTGGCTAGGTGGGTGAATAGCTCTAAATAGAGACTGTTAGTGGCTACAATAGGTAGTGTATAATGGCAGACTATGTGATAACAAGGCCTAGTATATGGGGTAGGGGGCTAGGACATGGAAGAGTTCAGGCCCTAAAATTATTGCACTCGATTTTGAGTCCAGAGCCCTATTGTTAGCCATTAACAGTCTCTATTAACAGCTATTCATCCTCATAGCCAAATTGTTGTCCACTGCTTTGTCTGTCCAACTGTTCTTCCCTCTCTTTGGGCTCTATCCCCATCTATCGTTTACTCCTTACCCCCTCTCCCACCCTACCTTCCATATTTAAACTGACATATTCCTAGCTACCATTAGTTCTGAGGAAGGGTCACCGGACCCAAAATGTTAACTCTGATTTCTCTTCACAGATGCTGATTTACAGCATCCGCAGTTCTTTTGTTTTTCATTTCTTGGTAAGTTCATTCAAAGAAACCACCCCAACCTTGGACCTTCAGCGACAAAATCTGTGGAGATTTAAGGTAGCCCATTCAGAAGTTGCAAAAGTCACTTGCTCTGAATCGCCATCTTAGCAGCCAGTATCAATTTTTAAAGAGACATCAGTTCCAAAACATTCTGCAGTGAAAAGTATCCATTACAAATGTAACATTATTGGAAATGTCACACATTGATGGTGCTACACAAAGACAAATTGTTGTTTTACATTATTCCAGAAGTACATCATAAAGTTCACACAGTAGTGAAACTCATTATGATGCACTGTTATTAGTGCCATAGGATGGTCCTTTTTGATGCACTAACTTACCTTTTAACCTGCAAGTAGGTTCAGAGTAGAACAGGTTCAACTTAAAAACCTTATTTTTAAAAAAAAACTGCCCTTAAAACGTGGCCTTCTATCCTTATTGTTTACTTACTATGTTCAACAAGTAATAAATGAATATTGACTATATTTTGCTCTATAGAACCGGTCAAAACAGTGTAATATACTTTATATTTTAAGGGCACGCATTTTATTTTGAACCAAAGTTCTGTTTGGATCCATAAAATAAATGTCACAATTTTTTTAGGACCCATTGAGGACATCTGAGTGACGTTACTACAGTTTCACCTCTGGAGTTAAGGTCCATATCAGGAATTTAAAATCATAACCTAAATTTATGATATAGTCCAATAATAAGGAAGTGGTTCACTGTTATAGGTTCAGATAGATTAACAAAAAACTGAGGTTATAATCTCATGTTCTGATGAGATGTTAAAGATTTCATGACAGATTTCACTGAAGAGTTGTGGGTTGCTGGACTGTCCATCAATCTTTGCTTTAAAATAAAAGACACATGAACTTGCCATTCAGCTCACATGAATTTATTTTTGCCAAATAGAATTACATTTGCTTACATAACAGCCTCTGCACTTAAGATTAATTTAATCTGTGTGAAGTATTTTGTGTCAATTTTTGATAAACCTGACAAGATACTAAATACATGCCAGTGTTTCTCTGGTGTGTCCGTACAGCAGTTATCATAATCTGGTGTCTTAGATGGGAATAATTCCCTATGTAAGCTTATGCAAATTGCAAAATTTCAATTTTCTTCCATAAAAATTGCTGCAGTACTAATCTTGGTGTCAAGCTGCAAGCCTTCAATGTAGACTGACTATATTCTGCTAACATCCCTGACAAGAACTGCTGAGGATTCATCCAAAATTCCCAACTGCAGTTGCATCCGAATTACAACTGGAACAGGAGATTGGTCTCTCATCATTTTGCTCAACATTGGTTACAATTAGTGCACTAATAGCACAGTGTTGTATCTCATAGGGTCGGAAAATAAAATGGTTACACGTTTATCGTTCTCCCTTACAATAATCTCATTTCAATGAGGCAAGTAGCCATTTCTCTAGATTTGTCATTAATGTAACAATGGATACAGCAGGCTAGATATTCAAATGAAAATTCCAGGCACTGTTATTTAATGTCAGCTATAGAGGATACAGGTGCTAGTCCAGTTGATTTACCATAGTTTTGACATCATTAGTCTGTAATTGACATTTATCGATCCCAGGGGATTGTCAGTGCTACAGTCGCTAACCAAAGTTTTCTCGATAAATTGAAATGTTGGACAGGCATGCTACTATTTGTAATAGGACAGCGAGCAGTAGGACTTCAGCTTAACAAAAATAAGCAAGTGTACATTCACTCGTGGACTGTTTAAATTAAGTAGGCTTTTGCTCAATATGACTTGACCTCATGGTAACCATTGCCTGAGTCCACTTACACAATTTCCTCTGAAGATCCATACACCATTTTCCCTCTTGTGAATTAAGATCGCATGTTTCGCTGTGTGCAGTTTTGTGCAGTGCTGGATAACAATGTAAAGGCACTGTTTGTTATAGGTTACTCCAAAATGTCAGGAAACTCTTTGTACATACACAAGCTATACAGTTGAGAGCATGTCCAAATGACAACCTTACTGATGGTTGCAGCCTTGAAAGTATGCTAGGCAGAGCTAATTCTAACAAACTTTGCTTATTTATTCCTGCAGACTGGGCATCACTGTGTTTGTGATATAGTAATTAAGCACATCCGAAGTTGCCCTCAGAAAATATTTTGGAAAAGTGAATCTACTAGTCAAGATATTTCTAAATAAATAGTCTGTTGCATTTTATATTTACCCCATACAGTGAATAAGGGACCACGTCCTGGTGAACCATCATCTTGCTTGGTCTATTGCTAATGTCCGTATATTTCTGAAAGTGTTCAATTTCTTAATTTGTAGGGCTGCAATTTTGGGTAATTTTCACTGAACTGTTATAGATTCATTCATTCATTCTACAGATTGATATCCTATTCAGACCTGTCAACTTATGTAAGAACTTCATTTCAGAGACTGCTCCATGATTTGTCATGCTTTGGTACGCTTCTCTAGTAGAAACTGAAGAAGGATGATTGATTGCATTCCTTGGTGAACTTCTTTCATTATATAGAAACATTTTGCATGCACAATGATGCCACCCATCAAATCACACAGATCCTGTTGAGTGTTTAAATCATCTAGGCAAGGATGAACAAAATATCATCTTGCTGGTTGTTGAAGTCCAAGTCAATTATGATTCCCTGACTTGATAAGGAGTGAGAACAAGATATCCTGTCAGCATCATTTTAGGTTGAATTTCTTTTGCAGGCTGAGTGCAGGTTCTCAAGGGGCCAATTTGAAAGAACATGCTCCAGTGGTGACTTGGGCAATACTTGTGTTTGGAGATGGAAAGAATATTTTCAAAATCAGGAGAATCAAATGGTGAATGTCGAGGACCAGTCATCAAGTATATTCAACGCAAAGATCAATATTGTCTTATGGGCAAAAGCTAAACAGTTTGGGATTATACTCACTGGAGTTTAGAAGAATGAGAGGTGATCAGATTGAAATATATAGAATTCATAAGGGGCATTACAGGGTAAATGCTGAGATAGTGTATCCCTCACGGGAGCATCTTGGACTAGAAAGCATAGTCTCAGAATAAAGAAGGGGGTGGGGACTGCAATTTAAGAGTGAGGAACGCCTCCTCTCAGAGGGTTCTGAGTCTTTGGAACTCCTTGCCACAGAGAGCTGTGGGGCAGAGTCCTTGTGTATATTTAAGACTAAGATAGATTGATTCTTGCACAGTAGTGTAATCAACAGTTACATGGAAAATGCAGGAAAGTGATCAGCTGTGATCAGATTGAGTGGTAGATTAGGGTTGTGGAGCCAAATGGCCTACTCTATTCCTATTTTCTGTGTTTCCACAAGTGGCTTTGAACTGTGAACTGATTCACCAAAAGTTAAATTTCAGTGACTTGATGTCATTTTATTCTGCATTAGTAATTTGTACACTCACGGGAAGGCAGTTTAAATACAAGCTGATTCCATCTTTTATACTTCTATATAATTAATGAGAATGTCGTAATTTTTGAAACAAAATCTAATTTCTTGGGGCCTAGCTGCACAGCACACCCAAAAAGTCAGAAGGAGCCAATATTTCAGGCTAGGTGAAAAACCTTTCCTCCCTTCAGTAACATCAGTTGTTGTCTGTATAAGTGAATTCCTCATTTATCTCTGCAAAGATCAGTGTGGCTTTCATTCCTGGGCAATGCTAAAATGAATGGTTATTAAAGGGAATTATTAACTGTATAGTGCTTCATTTTTTTTGAATGCTGGCCTATTAAATGACTGTATACTTTTGATAGCCACTTCAGAATGAAATAGATACCTTCTCCTGCTAAATTAGTAACATTCACTTATAACATCTAAGGTTGACATAAAGGAAACTTGAATCAGATCTATCACATTCCCAACACTGATTATCTGTCCCTTTGTGAACAGAATGCAGAGCAGCACCAAGGAAGGAAGACTTCTATAGAAAAGAGATTTTCTCCAATTAAACTGCAAATGTAAATGAAATACATTTGCAAAGATTATCCTTTCCTTTCAATGAGGTGATAAAAACATTATTATTCAACCCCACTCTCTGAGGTCTCCTACACCCTCAGAGCTAAATGCCACTTCAAAAAAATTAGCAGGTGGCACCCGCTTAGCTTTGTGTTCCAAAACACTGACACTGAAAGAAACAAGTTAATCTGTGGCATTCCTCTAACAGCCATCTCAAGGACAGTGTTCAAATTCCGGTGAGAGCAGGCTTCTTGGCATCACTGAGGACAAATAAAGAAAAATATACTTAAATATTTTTTATTAAGCACCCTTTCCATTTGTTGACTTAACTATTTTACTTCATCACAGTACAAAACAAGATCAATTTAAAAAGGTGTGTTAATGATAACATTATTTCACTAAATGTATACAGAGTTTGAAATACTAAGGTAGCAAATATAATCCTCTTTTACACTCTAATCCTCCAAGGTTATCATAATTCATACTTTCATTGTGTACTTTCAACTAAAATACTATTCAATTTGTGCTTTACAGGGATGCTATGTTGGTTTTGACCTTGCTCATGCTGTTGGGAATGTAGAGCTGCGTCTGCATGACTGGAACGTAGACTTTGCCTGTTGGTGTAATTACAAGGTAAAATGAATTCTTCTGTAGTTTTCTTCAGTGCGATTGGTAGTAAATCATTTCATCCAGTCAAGTGAAATGAATATCAATCTGCCCAAATCACCCCTTTTTCATATATTTTACAGTATTTGAACTCTGGTGCTGGAGCCTTGGCAGGAGCATATATACATGAAAAACACAGATTTACAGTAAAGCCAACGTAAGTACCAAATGCTCATGCGCAGAAATTCCAACAAAATTTAACTAGAGATACTTTGGGTTTTTGTATTAAGGCATAGATTCCAACCAGGTAGAAAAAATGTATACCTTTAAAACATGACATTATGGCGTACAATGATCTGGTATAAAGGTATCCACCTCATACTCAGTCACTCTCTGTATCATGGAATCAGTGCAGTATATCCATGTCAGTCAGTTATGTGTATGTAATCTACAGCAACCTCAGTAAGCACAGAATATAAATTATATGCTTCATATTGTCATTTTTGGACAAAGTGTTTTTATCAGGAAGATTCATGATGGGTGGTCTGCTTGACACATGTTGCCATTTTTATGCAGTTGTCCCACTGTTCAGGCTGCTTGACTCTCCCTGGCATTGAGGAAAATTATGAATAGTTCTCATCTAGAACAAGTAACATCTGTTACTTTCTGGATGCATTTGTGGACTGAATATCGGAAGAAGCCATATAGCTGTCTCAAAGCTGATATAAAATTCCATACATCAGTCACCTTTGATTGAATGCCAGAACGGGATGGCCACCCATTCCTTCCAAATGCTGTCCCAGCAGGTAACACAGTTCAGTGATGATGGCTGGAACATCCTTTATCTCCACCTTCTTTTTGATTTATTTATTGTTGTGTGTATCTTGTTACAAAATACAGTGAAATATTTGTGTGGTGTTGCCACTCTCTGGTGCCATCTTAAAAATCTGTAGATATTTTCAAATCAACCTCTTCAGAGATGTTATGACACATCTCTGGAGTAGGTGGGACTTAATCTTGGGCCTCTTGGTTCAGATGTGGGGTTACTACCGCTGGACCACAAGAGCCTTTAATGCCTCATTGCTGCTCATTCTCTGACAGTTGTAGATAATGGCACCAAATTGGGTTTACTTGGGGTTTGATCATTCACCTCATCCTCTTAAGGAAATACCCAGCTGCTAATTCTCTCTTTGGAAGTTGTGTTACAGCTGCTGGAAGTTCCTGATCTTGTTGAGCTTGATCACAACAAAGTAATTGATATCTTTTTTGCTATCGACTCATAGTCTGCAACAGCATAAGAAATCCTCCAAATGCTGGTTCCATCTCAGATTAGTGATGAAATAATCACTGATCATTGTAGACTTATAGTCATGTGTAAGAACATGGCAGCTCTGAAGCATTGTGTTCCAGTGTAAAGTATGAAAAGCATGTAGAAATGGCAATGCCAAATGAGAATATACAGCTACACAGCTTTACATATATGACATTACAGGGAGCCAGTTGAAACAAAGTTCATCATGGTCATAATTGTTTGAGGCTATAACTTTTAATGTTAACAGTTGTTTAAATGGCCGCTACCTTCCAATTGAATGCAATTTACTGATTGATGGATGGCATTGCTGAATCAGCAGAAGCATAAGCAATACAATTGCCCCTAGCATGGCCTCACATGCAAAGAATCACTCCATCCCCAAAGACTATAACAGTAATTCATTCAACCCATATTTCATGTGGTGGCAGCCATTGTGTGTCCTTTTTGCACAATTGAGTTTGGTGCAAAGTTGGCAAAGTTTCAACCTTTTGTTCTCAAATATCAGTCGAGGTTAATAATAATCACTCTGACCTTCATGTTCCCTTTTGTTTCACTATCCCTGCAACATCGAATACATTTTATTCTTCCATGGTTTCTATTCATCCCTTTTTTTATTACTGATAATGTTCCTCATCTACCACCTGAACCTTTGGCTTTGTGAATTGCAATGCCCTTGTTGACCATAAAGCCATAAAATTTCCACATTTTGAGGTGATGGTAATTGTGAAATATTCACAACTAACCCTGTCATCTCTACATCCCCACATCCCCTCCAATGCTCTGAACAATGTCATCCTTCAATCTTAAAATTGCTGCCTTTAACCATCATCATTAGGGTTAGGGTTAGGGTTAGGGTTAGGGTTAGGGTTAGGGTTAGGGTTAGGGTTAGGGTTAGGGTTAGGGTTAGGGTTAGCATTCCCGTTTGCACTTTGTCAAGACCATTCAGGATCTTTACGCTTCAATCAAGTCACCCCTTACTTATCTCAAATCCGGTGGAAACAAGACTAGTCCTTCCAGATTATCTGAATAAAAGAACTTGCTCATTTCAGGAATCAGAATAGTGAACATTCTTTGAACTGCCTCAGACACATTTAAATCCTTCTTTAATAAAGTCAACCAAAATTACGCCTAGTATGTGGTCTCTCCAATACCTTGTCTCACTGAAACATAACGTCCCTACTTTTATGCTCAGTTATTCTCATAATAAAGGATAATATCACATCAGCCCTCTCGATTACATGTTGTACTGCATACTAACTTTTTGTGACTCTCACACCAAAATGGTTGCAGGTCTCTCTGTACTTCAGTATTCTGCATTTTCCATTTAAGAAGTAGTATGATTTTTACTTTTTTCCTGTCAAAGTGAACAACTTCATATTTTCTCGCATATGCTCCTTCGGTCAGATTTTGACCCCTCACTCAACTGATATAAATCCATTGCAACCTCTTATATGTCCTTTTTCACAAAAATACTTTCCTGCCTATTTAGCGTCATTTGCAAAATTATGTACCATGTCTTCAATTCTCTCAGTAATTGATGTAAATTGTCAGACTCCTGTGGGATGCCAAACCTCTCCTCTTGCCAATCAGATAAGGACCCATTTATGCATAGCATCTGTTTTCTGCCAGCCAGCCAATAATTTATCCTTGCTAATATGTTTATCCTAAACCACGGGATTTTATCTTCTGCACTAACCTTGTCAATTTTTTTACAGGAAACCAAGTAAATTACATCTACAGGCTGCCTCTTTTCACGCAGAACACATTACTCCTTCAAAGTACTCCGAAAAATTGGTTGGAATGATGTTCCTTTGACAAAACCATGAAGATTCTTCCTGACTACCATGTGTTTTTCTAATCATGTAGCTACAGTCTATTTAATGATCAATTCTAACACCTTCCTCATGACAAACATCAAGCTAATTAGTCTATGGTTTCTTGACTTTAGCTTCTCTTCCTTCCTGTTTTTACAGGTGTTACTTTCCAGTTCAGTGGAACACTTGCAGAATCTAGGGAATTTCAGTAAATTAACATTAATACGTATGATATCTCATTAATAACATTTGTTATGGTGCTAGGATGAAACTCGTTGTATCCAAAAGCCCATCAGCCCATAGCAGCATCAGTTTGCTTAGTACCACTTTCCTCATGATTGTAATTTCATTAAGTTCATCTCTCCTTCCACCTCCTCATTTATAACTGGAAAGTTTTCTTTTGTATTCTCTATAGTGAAGAGAGAAGCAAATTGTTTGTTAGTTTTATTGGACATTTTATTATTATTTACAGTCAACTCCCATTCTTAATCTCTACAGGACCAACACTCATTTTACATACACTTTTGCTTTTTAAAAACCTGTGGAAATTCTTGCTATCTGTTTTTACATTCCTAATAAGATTAATCTTTGAACGTCTTTGTCATGCTTAACATTTTTTAGTTATTTTCTGGCGTTTTTAATAATTTGTTTAATCATTTGACTTACTACACATCTTTAAGCAGTTATGTTTCTTCTTACTTTAGGTTAAAGCTTTTCCCAACTTCTTTTGTTAACCACAGATGCTGGGTGTTGTCTTTAGAATTTTTCTTTAAAGAGAAATTTACTTATTCTGCACATTTTGAAATGTTCCCTTAAATGCTTAGCACAGTGCTTCTATCAATCTGTCGCTCACCTATTATACTAGTTCATTTCAGCTAGCTTAGACGTCGGGCCCACATCATTTCTCTTATTTAGGTTTGAGCCCCAGTCTTCTCCATTTCAAATTAAATTTAAAATTCAATCATATTGTGTTTGTCACCACTGAAGAGCTACTAAATTCTGAGGTCATTAATTAATCCTGTCACAATACACAACACCAAGTCCAATACAACCCACTCTCTGGTCAGTTCCAAAACATATTGCTCTAAGAAATGATCTCAAAAGCTTTCAATGAACTCTTCACCCCTTCTACTGTCAATCTGATTTTTCTAGTTTACATGTAGATTAAAGTCACCTTTGATTACTGTTGCCTCTTTATCACAAGCACACAGTGTTTCTTCTTGTTTACACTGTCCCATATTGTTGTTAAGTTAGCCGAGCTGTAGACCATTCACATGAGAGATTTCTTTCTCCTACTATTCCTTAACTGTAACAAAAATGATTTTAAACCCTGATCTCCTGTATCAAGGTCATCTCTAACAAACTGCGTAAATGCCATCTTTGATTAACAGTGCTCCTACTCCACCTTTACTTAGCTTCTGTTCTTTTTTCATGAATGCCTTATACTCCTCAATGTCAGGACCCAATCCTTGTCATCCTGATGCCATGTCTCCATAAAGGCTATCAGGTTGTATTTATTTATTCCTGGAGCATTGTGTGCAGTTTTGGTCTCCTTATCTAAGGAAGAATGTTCTGGCGTTGAGGGTTTACCGGACTGATTCCTGGGACGACAGGAATGATTTATGAAGAAAGGCTGGATCAGTTAGAACTATATTCACTGGAGTTTAGCCAAATGAGAGGGACCCTCATAGACTAAACAGGCCAGTCTATTTAAGATAGTTACTAGGATGTGTGATTTCCAGATTGAAGGCATCTGTCTCAACGTCAGTCACTCTTCCTGTGTCATGGTGTCAAGTATAGTATGTTCAGTCACGCCATTATGTGCATGTCATGTACAGTAACATCAGCAAGTGCAGAATCCAGACTATTAGTGTAAGTGTATGATATTGTAACCCTGTAAGTGGTTCGTGTTTCTTTAAAAAAATCTTGTCGACATCGGTGTCAAGACAACAAGATAACAATTCTGTGATTATGTGAAAAAGAAGCTGACTCAGTAGTATGTATATTATGTGAACTACCATACTGGAAACTACAAAGTGCAGCAGCAAAGCCTACAATATTTGACACTCAATACTAAATCCTTCTTCCATAAGCTTAAACGTATTGGGAAAATGCTTCATTTCCAACCATTTAATTGTAACAAATGAATATTTGATGCAGGAAGGCCTCCTTCAAAATAATTATAATAATCATAGAATCCCTTCAGTGTGGAAACAGGCCCTTTGGCCCAACAAGCCCACACTGACCCTTGGAGCATCCCACCCAGATCCATCCCCCTAATCTACACATCCCTGAACACTACAGGCAATTTAGCTTAGCCAATCCACCTAACCTGCAAATCTTTGGACTGTGGGAGGAAATCAGAGCACCCAGAGAAAAACCCACACAGACACAGGGAGAATGTGCAAACTCCACACAGACAGTCACCCAAGGGTGGAATTGAATTCAGGTCCCTAGTGCTGAGAGGCAGCAGTGCTAACCACTGAGCCACCATGCTGCCCTATAATATGTAATAAAAATAATTATGTTTTTGTTTTATTTTGGTTTTGATATCACAACCATGTTACAGGATAAAATTGTAATTTTTGGTTCAACGATGTTGATACAAGTATTCATCTACAAGTATTTGTCTTGTCAATGTTTAGTAGAAAGGTGGATTCAAAACGTGATTTTGAATTTTGTTTTATTGTACTGTTTTGATAAACTGAGCCTAGACATCATCCTTTATTTGACCATATACTCTGCAGTTGGCAAGCCTGGAGGTAGATGTTACATAAACATATCCGAGACTGTTAGCTTTTAGATCTTTTTAACAGAAATTTGGAATTTGCTATTAGAATTGATTGCAGCTGTGTTCGTACAATTGAACATCTGTGTCAGCTTACAAAAAAAAACTTCATAAACCAATTCACATCTTACAATCCAATAATTACTGTTAGATATTTGAAGATTGTGTGAAATAGCTGTGAACTACAGCAGCTGCTGATTAAAATACAACTGTTCATTCAGGTTGAGAATCACATGTATGCCTGTCAACAGTATTACAGATAATCATCTTGATTTTGTGGCCGGTGAAAAGTGAATGGCACTCATTGTGTATTATGTTTCACAGAATTACCACAGGGACTTAGAAAATGAAAGATCAATTTTAGTGTGAATCCTCTCCGGGGGTGCTGAGGGAGTGGTGCATAGGGACAGCAAAAACGCTTCCCTTTAGCAGATCAGATTGAACAATCCTTAACGATATACATAAAGTCTAAATCAGGAAGTATAAGTTAAACTAATTAATCAATACAAAATACCATGTCAAAAGTAAAACAAAAAGACACAGAGAGAAACATGGGATCAAGATCGAGCTACAAGTGATGGAATGAAAATGTCAGAAATTTTCTTTTAACATCATCAATAAATAAAATCTGAAAATATGAGATACCACACTTGTTAAAGTAAGCTTCAGTGCAGCAAAGAATGCTTGTTCATACTTAAGGTTCTTCCTATCATTTAAAAAAATATCATTTGAATAGTCAAGCCGCAAAGTTTCTACCTGTGTCTGCACCCACACTGTCTCACATTTTTCTGGTTAATGCCACATCAATTGGTGAGGTAGCCGTATAGCAAACCCTGTGGAGGAGCAGGAAAATTTAGATAGAAGCTTCCTGATTCCATGTTTTAGTGCAGATGTCCAAACATGATGAATTCTTATCTGATATACTCCATAATAATAGTTAGTACTTATAGCCTCATCGTTATTATTGCTACAAGATCCAGATATACCCTGAATGAGAATGTTAATGACCAACTAATGTACAAAGCCAGGGATCATGGAAACCAGAAAGCCACAATTTTCTCTGCTGGAAAATTATGATGTTTGGTGTTGCAACAAATTTGTTCCATTTACACTGACATCCTGGCTGGCTGGTCAGGATAGTTAGGATACAGTTTTGCATGCGTGATTCAATTATTTTGGTCATTTAGCTGATCTGTCTCTGTACTTATGGCTGATTCACCTACCTGGGTCAATCAGAGATATTGATTTGACTCCGCTGTACTTATGCCAGAGACTGAACCTCCAGGAATTAAGGAGTTTAAGTGGTTTAAAGCAGTTTAAGCTTTTGTTTAAGAGGCTGCATTCACTTTGACAGCTCCTAAAAGTTTGAAACAATGGTTGACAAATTTGCTGATGACATAAAGATGGATAAGTTGTGAAGAGGCCATAATGACGTTACAGAGGAATATATATTTAGGTTAAAGGAATGGTTAAGGATCTGATAGATGGAATAGAATGAGGAAAAATATTTATATGTCCATTTTGGTAGGAAATATGTAGAAGTGAATGGCCTAATGATATTATTGCTAGACTATTAATCCAGATACTTGGGAAATGTAGTGGGGACCTGAGTTTAAATCCTGCCATGGCAGATAGTGGAATTTGAATTCAATAATAAAAGAAACTGGTATTAAGAGTGTAATGATGATGGTGAAGCCATTGTCAATTGTCAGAAAAAAAGAATTTAATTCATTAACATCCCTTAGGGAAGGAACTCTGCTATTCTTACCTGATTTGGTTTACATGTCATCTAGATCTACAGCAATGACTCTTAAATGCCCTCTGGACAATGAGGGTTGGTCAATAAATGAATGAATTCCTTTTGAATGAGTATTTTTAAAAAAATATAACAAAGAAGCATATAATTGAAAATAAGTGATTGCGGAGTTCAGAAATGCAGAGAGATCTGTGTGATCAAGTGCACTTTTTGACATCATTCATGGGATGTGGGCTTCACTGGCTGGGTCAGTATTTATTGCACATCCACAGCTGTTCTTGAGAAGGCGGTGGTAAGCTGCCTTCTTCAACCACTGTTCAAAGTACTGTAAATAGACTTACAATGCCGTAGAGAGGAAGTTCCAGGATTTTGACCTAATTACACTGAAGGAACAGTAATATATTTCTAAGACTGGTTGGTGAGAGGCTTGGCTGGAGAGCAGATCTTGTAGGTCATTGTGTTCCCATGTATTTGTTACCCTTGTCCTTCTAGATGGAAGTAGTCATGTGTTTGGAGGGTGCCTTGGTGAATTTCCGCAACACTTCTTGTAGATAATACAGTTTGTTGCTCCTAAGCATCGATGGTGGAGGGTGTGGATATTTTTGGGTGTGTAGCTCAAGCGGGCTGTTTTTTTTTTTTCTAGATGGTGTCAATGTTCTTGAGTTTTGTTGGAGCTGAAGTAATCCAAGCAAGTGGGCAATATTCCATCACATTCCTGATTTGTGCCTTGTAGATGGTGGATAGGCTTTGGGGAGTCAGGAGATAGCTTATCCTCCACAGGAGTCCTAGCCTCTGACTTGCTTTTGAAGCCATCATATTTTTATGGTCGGTCCAGTACTGTTTTCTAGTTGATGGT
Source organism: Ginglymostoma cirratum (assembly GCA_024137785.1). Classification (NCBI taxonomy): domain Eukaryota; kingdom Metazoa; phylum Chordata; class Chondrichthyes; order Orectolobiformes; family Ginglymostomatidae; genus Ginglymostoma; species Ginglymostoma cirratum. The sequence goes on from JAHRHZ010000144.1 coordinate 72,000,712, forward strand.
ATCCTTCAGAATGTTGATAGTGGAAGATTTAATTATGGTAAGGCCATTGACTGTAACGGGGTGATGGTTAGATTTGGTCTCATTGGAGATGGTCGTTGCCTAGCATTTGTGTGGTGTGGATGTTATTTATCCACTTTTCAGCCCAACCCTGGTTGTTATTCAGGTGTTGCTGCATTTGGGCGTGGACTGCTTCAGGATCTGAGGAGTCAGAAATGGTACTGGACATTGTGCAATCACCAACAAATATCCACACAGCTGATTTTATGATGTAGGCAAAGTCATTGATAAAGCAGCTGAAGATGGTTGGGCCTAGGACACTGCCCTGAGGAAGTCCTGCAGAGATGTCCTGCAGCTGAGATGACTGACATCCAACAATCACAACCATCTTCCTATGTACCAGGTATGACTGTAACCAGTGAAGAATTATCTTCTGATTCCAATTGATTTCAATTTTTTCAACAACATCTCAATATTACACTCAGTCAAATGTAACCTTAATGTCAAGGTTATTCACCTCAATTCTGGTTTTCAACTCTTTTGTTCAAGTTTGGACCAAGCTTATAAAAGTAAATTTGACAGTGTCTTACTAGACCACAGGACTGCTCCCTCATTAGAGACAAACAACTGGTGGTGGCTTAACCTGAGGGTCACCAAGTCTCAGATGAAGGGAGAGATTGAGAAGTAAGTTCTGTCAGGATAACCTCAAACAGTGCAGGAACTGAATGCACATTGTTGGTGTCGCTCTGCATTGCAAACCAGCCAAGTGAGCTAACTAACCCTTATTTAGGCTGTAATGAGGTCAAGAGGTGAGCAGCCCTGGCAGAACCCAAACTGGGCATCAGTGAGCAGGTTATTATAAAGCAAGTGTTGTTTTATGACACTCTTGATAACACCTTCCATCACTTTACAAATGATCGAGTGGACTGATGGGATGGTAATTGCCTGGGTTGGATTTGTCCTGGATTTTGTGTACAGGTCAAACCTGAGCAATGTTTACGTGCTATGGCTGTACTGGAACAGCTTGTCGGAGCCCTCAGCCTTTGCAGTACCCAATGTCTCCAACCATTACTTGATGTCAAGTAGAGTGAATTGAATTGCTGAAGACTGGTATCTGTGATGCTGGTATTTCTCTGGAGAAGACTGAGTTGGATCATCCAATTGGTACTTCTGGCTGAACACTGTTGCAAATTCTTCAACATCATTTTTTGCACTGATGTGCTGGGCCTTTCATCATTGAGAATGTAGATACTTGTGAAATCTCATCCTCCACTGAGTTGTTTAATTATCCATTAACATTCACAATGCGATGCGGCAGAACTGCAGAGCTTAGATCTGATCCAGTGGTTGAGGATTAGCTCTGTCTATCACTTGCTGTTTATGCTGTTTGATATGCAAGAAGTCCTGTTTTGTAGATTCACCAGTTTGACACCTCATTTTTAGGCATACTTGGTGTCATTCCTGGCATACCCTTCTGCACTCTCCATCAAGCTCGTTGCCAAAGAGTTTGAATACACATACAGCAAGTAATTAACAAAACCAATGAATATTAACCTTTGTTGTGAGGGTAGGTAGCAAGGTTGTACTTGAGTTATGCAGGGTATTGTTGAGACCCCGCTGGAGTACAATGCAGAAGTTTCCTTAAGGAACAATGTAAACACATTATAGAAGCAGAGAAGGTTTTCAAGACTAATACAGGTCACAGTCTGAAGGTTCGTGGTAGACCATTTAGGACAGAGAGGAACCAACATTTCTTCACCCCAAGAGTGGTGAACCTGTGGAATTCATTGCCACAGGAGGTAGTTGATGCCAAAACATGGAATGTATTCAAGAGGTGGCCAGAAGTAGCACTTGGGGTGAATGGGATCAAATGTTATTGGGAGAAAGCAGGGTTAGGCTATTGAGTCGGACGATCATCCATGATCATAATAAATGGCGAAGCAGGCTCAAAGAGCCAAATGGTCTCCTCCTGCTTCTATCTTCTATGTTTCTATGACTAATCTCTGGAATGAGTGGCTTGTATGATGAACAATGTCCAGACCCGCTCGACTTATACCTGCTGGGCTTTAGAAGAGTTAGAATCATACCTTCCAAGTGAAGCGACAATTTGCCTGCACATCACTCAATCTAGTCTAATGTATTTGCCGCTAACAATGTAGTTTCCTCTACACTGGGGGAACGAAGCATGGACTGGGTTACCACTTTGCAGAAGGTCTAGGTTTGCTTTCAGTTGAATGCCACTTCAACACACCACCGCGTTCCCTGGCCATCACTTCTGCCTCGGGCTTGCTGCCGTGCTCCAGTAAAGCTCAGCGCAAGCTGAATGAACAGCACTTTATTTTCCACTTGGGATCCCTGCATTTTTCTGGACTCAACATCAAGTTCAACAACTTTCAGGCTTGGGCTCCTTCTCCCATGCCTTTCCCCCACAATAACACAGCAGGCCTTGTCATCGCATGGGCTGCTACCATACACAAACCATTGCCAGCTGCTACTAGTCCCCATTATCAGCTATTCACTCTCCCAGGCTGACATCTAGCTCGTCCTTTATCTGTCTAACTGTTTTTCTCTCTCTTTGGTCTCTATCTTCACCTATCGTTTGTGGTGCCTATTGTTTGGATGCTTCACAAAATGGCAGGGCACAGTTTAAAATATAATTTTCACTTTTTCTTTATCAATCTTATTAAGAATGAACAGTTATGCATGTTGCCTAGATTCTCTATAATAGGTGAAGACAATTTGTTTCATGAATGGCTGGATGTGAGTTTAAAAACAATGTTCTGATATTACACATGCACTCATTAAACTCAACCTAGCAGTAGTGCTGGCTTATTGGAAAATGCTTTGAACATTTAGGACGAGTTAAATTGCTGTTTAATGTATGACTGTTTGATTTGAACATTCAGGATAGCATAGGCACCTGCTTTACCACCAATAGACTGTAAAGTTGTACTTCTTTACTGCATGTTCGGGGAGCGTACATGTCTAAAGTTTTAGAGTAGATTTATAGTTCAGGTTGGGGATGTTGTGGTTGGTTGGTTCGCCGAGCTGGTTTGTTGTTCCGCATCAGTGCAGCATCTGATGAAGTGCCGTTGTATTTTCCCGCCTGTTGTTTAAACTCTGGTGTCCGTTGAGCTGGATTACCTCACTTCCGGTTTTCCTTCGCAATGGAGTGTATATGGGGTCGGGCTCTATATGTTTGTTGATAGCTTTCTTCGTGAAGTACCAGGAGAATTAGAGAACCACCAGTTTGGCTGGGACAACACCAAGATCCTGGGACAAGCAAATCTGAGACAAGCACGGGAATTCCTAGAAGCCTGGTACTTCATGAAGAAAGCCAGCAACAAACACATAGAGGTTGACCCCATATACACTCCACTGCGAAGGAAAACCAGAAGTGAGGTATTCCAGCTCACCGGACACCAGAGTTTAAATAACAGGCGGGAAAACACAACGGCACTTCATCGGAGGCTGCACTGATGATGTTACCCAGCTGTGTATGTGTGTTGATTCACATTGGTGGGAAGTAGAAAGATTTTGTACATTTTTAATATTTTAACCTGGATGGGTTTTACAAATAAAAAAAAGTCCCTTGCACATTTAACTGAAGAATATCTGGCTGACTTAATTTATACAAATGAACGCAGTTGAAAATACATGCTGAATTGGCAATCCAATACTTTTAAAATGCAAAACCTCTGCTCCATCTCAATGGTGAGTGGGGAGAGATAAAAATGGTCCCATCCCTCCTTGCTTGGTCATAACGAAAAAAGGAACCCCTTTGAAATGTAGCTGTTTTTGCAACAAATGTTTAAAGTAGAGATTGATAGATTTCTGATCACCAATGACATACAATGGGTTATAGGGATGAGGTGGACAAACAGCATCAAAGTATTTGATAAGTCATGATTGCATTGAATGGTTGGGCAGGCTCAACAGACTGCCTCCTCCTGTTCCTGGAAAACAATGGCCAACATGCACATAACAAGATCATACAATTAGAAATGTGTTATTATTCAGAAATACCTGATGAAGTTGATTAAATATTCACTATCATTCTTAATATATTCCTAAACAATGTTTGCCTAACTTTCAGATTAGTCGGTTGGTGGAGTCATAATATCAAAACAAGATTTGAGATGACCAATCGTAAGTACCAGTACATGGAACTTGGTTTATTAATCATATTTTAGAAGATAATGTAGATAATGACAGTACCAGAAGTGGGAGAGTAATGTCAGAAAGATGCATCTTTATTTGTCTCACATTCTGAGAGAAGTTAATTATTTTGCACATGGCCAGATTCCATTGTTATGAAGAGCATGTGATTGCTTGTGTTCAACTAACATTTTACCTTTCAAATTATATTTTATCCATTATTACTGATATTTTTTAATGACTGCCTTCATAAACACTATGTCTTCTTTTGGACAGGAAGATGGTTAGACCAGGCAAGGCTGTATTATTGCCCATTGTTAGTTGCTCTGAAATGCTGCAGTCATTCTGATGATAGAGTGCCTGCAGTGTGAGTAGTAATGGAAGTCCAGAATATTGACCCAGTCAAGATGATTGAATGGCAATGTATGCTCTTGACAGGATATTACGTGATTGGGAGATACAAATGGAGGTGATAACATTCTCACAAGCAAAGGTACCTTATTTTGTTTAAAACAATTAGCCCAAGTCTTCCAAGCTGGGTAGGAATCTGAATTTTGACAAGTTCAGACAAGGACCCACATACCTCAGAATTGCAGGTCTGTCTTCGAAATGGAGATCTTGTGGAACTCAGAAAACACAAGGAATCCTTGCAGAGAGCAGCAGAATGAATCATTGTAGAAGCCACACCTCCTTTAAAATTATTTACTCATGGAATGTTACCTTTGCTGTCTGGGCCTGCATTTATTACCCATTTCAAGTTGCTATTGAGAGGATAGTGACGAGCCATTTTCTTGCATCACTATAGTGCATGGGGATAGGAGTACACAAGTGCAGTGAGGAAGGGAGTTCTAGGATTTTGACACTCCGTGAATGAATTAATAAAAAAATGATTGGCCAAATTCTGTAAGTCCTATGTTTGAATAGCCAAACTCAGTTGGGCTATTATTCAGATTCTTATTGTTTAAAGAAACCAGTACTGTTAGTGAACTCTAATGCAGAAGCCAAATAGAATGGAGGCTGGAAATCTGAAATAAGGAAAAATGCAAGAAACACTTAGTAGCATAGGCTGCATCTCTGGAGATAAACAGATACTATTTTGAAATTGAAGTATAGCAGTCATATCTGTCAATGCCTGGGCTGACCCCTAGATTATGAATGGGCAACTCTGCCTTCAATGAGTGAGCATGATCACCGAGTTTGCAAAACAGCTCCATATGAATGCCATCTCCCAGACTAAATTTGCGACACAACCCTGAATAGATGACCAGAAAAAACCAGACTGATTTTGCTTGACTTGGGCCCAGTCTCAGAATAAGCAGCTGATCATTTAAAACTGAGATAAGGATACATTTCTTTACATACACCATTGTGAATCATTGGAATTCTCCATCTCAAGGGCTGTCAATACTCTATCATTAAACATTTTTAAGCCTGAGATGCATGGATATTTGATCTCTCAGGGAATCAAGGCATATGGGGAGTTGTTGGAGAAGTGGATAGGAGGCTGATGATCAACCAGGCTTGAGAGGTCGTATTGGTCACTCCTGTTTCTTAAATTCTAAGCTATGGAGCCACCTTCCTTGTGCCGTACCTCGAGTCATAGAACATAGAACAGTACAGCACAGTACAGGCCCTTCGGACCACGATGTTGTGCCGGCCTATTATCCTACTAAGATCAATCTACCCAGTAAACCCTACAGTTTACTCTCCTCCATGTGCCTATCCAAGAGTCGTTTAAAGGCCTCTAAAGTATCTGACTGTACCACCGCTGTCAGCAGTGCATTCCACACGCCCACTGTGCAAAGAACTTACCTCTGACATCTCCCCTATACCTTCCTCCAATCTCCTTAAAACTATGTCCCCTCATAATAGTCATTTCTGCCCTGGGAAAAGGTCTCTGACTATCGAACCTATCTATGCCTCTCATCATCTCGTAGACCTCTATCAAGTGACTTCTCATCCTTCTTTGCTCCAATGAAAAAAGCCCTAGCTCCCTCAACCTTTCCTCATAAGACCTGCCCTCCAGTCCAGGCGGCATCCTGGTAAATCTCCTCTGCACCCTCTCTAAGGCTTCCACATCTTTCCTATAATGAGGTGACCAGAACTGAACACAATTTTCCAAGTGTGGTCTAATCAGAGTTTTATAGAGCTGCAGCATAACCTCACGGCCCTTAAACTCAATTCCCCTACCAATGAAAGCCAACACACCATACACCTTCTTTACAACCTTATCAACTTGGGTTGCCACTTTGAGGGACCTATGGATGGGGACCCCAAGATCCCTCTGTTCCTCCACCCTGCCGAGAATCTTGCCATTAGCCCTGTATTCTGCATTCAAATGCAACCTTCCGAAATGAATCACTTCACACTTTTCTGGGTTGAATTCCATCTGTCACTTCTTTGCCCAGCTCTGCATCCTGTCAATGTCCCGTTGCAACCTACAACAGCCCCCCACGCTGTCCACAACTCCACCAACCTTTGTGTCATTGGCAAACTTACTAACCTACCCTTCCACTTCCTCATCCAAGTCATTCATAAAAAGAGTCAGGGTTTCTTCCGAGGTTGATGAAGGTATTATTGTTCACAAGCTGCTCAAAGGATAAATGCTACAAAAGCAGGGCTTTTGAATCAGATCTCAGTTGCTGGTAGCCCTCTAAAACATCCAAGTTAACATTTGCTTCTCTGTCTACCTCACTCACTGCCTTAGGCTGATAGCTTGTTGGCCACCCCAGGTGCCAACCATTAACTGGATGCCTGGTGTGATATCCCTCCAGGAATAGAAGTCAAAACTGAAGGATCATTGCCTCCTAATTCTGGCTCCACCTTAGCTTACTGCCAGGTCCAGTGGCCAGCAGCTCTGGGAGTGTAGACCCTCTTCAGTACTACATTGGAATCAAATTCTTTATGCTCACATCTTTGTTGTGAGATTTGAACCCATAGCATTTTAACTCAAATGTGAGAATGCCTTTGGAATTTCATTGAATTTTTTTTCTAAAATCCCACAGCATGAAGTCAGAAATATCTTCATGGAAATGTTAGCCACAATGGAATTCCTTTCTTTCTACAATTGTGAGCTGATTTGCTTTTCTAGCAAAGTAGGTGATTGTATGTTAGAATGTCCCAATAGAGGATTCAATTTGATGCTCCCTCCTGCTGTTGTTTATTCAATCTCAGCAAACTTGCTGATGTAAATATTTTTGCACTACCCATTTAACATATCTAAGTGTATCACAAACTTCTCACAACATGTATTTTTTTGAGAGAATTGAAAATGAAAAAAAGGGCAATTTTTGCTTTTCTGCATTTAATTCATTATTCTTATCACAGTTAAAGAAATTTGAAAAAAATACTTAGTCTAACTTCCCAACTCTATTCCTTCTAACACTTCTCCTTCTCTAAACACCAGGACCTCATCAATATGGTCACATCAAAATATTCTGAATGTTGGATAAATGCAATGTTTATGAGTGAAACCAATGGATTGTTTTCAGATGAAGGACATCAAGAGTTATATAAATATATTATATGTAAGGACATGAATGTAAGAGATATGGTTATTAAGTTTGCAGATGACAGCAAAATTGTTGATGTGCTGAACAGAGAAGAAGGTTACTTCAGAGTGCAACGGGACCTTGATCAGATGGGCCAATGGGCCAAGGACTGGCAGATGCAGTTTAATCTAGAAATATGTGAGGTGCTACATTTTGGTAGGGCAAATCAGGGCAAGATTTATACACTCAACGGTCAGGTGCTGAGGTGTGCTCCCGAACAGAGACCTCGGAGTGCAGGTTCATTGTTCCCTGAAAGTGGAGTCACAGGGAGACAGGCTAGTGAAGAAGGAGTTTGGTATGCATGCGTTTATTGGCCAGTGCATTGAGTACAGGAGTTGCGAGATCATGTTGTGGCTATTGTGGCTTGTGGCTATGGTTAGGCCACTTTTGGAATATTGCGTTCAGTTCCGGTCTCCTTACTATAGGAAAGGCATTGTTAAACCTGAGAGGGGTCAGAAAAGATTTACAAGGATATTGCCTGGGTTGGAGGATTTGAGCTGTAGGAATAGGCTGGGGCTATTTTCTCTGGATTGTTGGAGGCTTAGGGATGAACTAATACAAGTTTTTTAAAATCATGAGGGGTATGGTTAGAGTGAATAGTCAGGGTCTTTTCTCAAGGGTAGGGGAGTTGGTGTGTGGTGGTGGAGACTGGTACAATTACAATATTTAAAAGGCATCTGGATTGGTATACAAATCAGAAGGATTCAGAGGGACATGGGCCAAATGCTGGTGTATGAAACTAGATTTATTTAGGATATCTGGTCAGCATGGACAAGTTGGACTGAAGGGTTTGCTTCCGTGCTGTGCATCTCTATGACTCTATGACTCAAAGATAGTACAGTCGCGTTATGGTTACATTATTCCTCAAGTAATTGCAAAAACTGAACCAATGATCTAGAAAACTATGTTCATATTCCACACAAGCTCAGAAATTTAATATCAATTAATAAATTAAATAAATCCAGAATTAAAAAGCAAGTATGAATGGGACCTATGAAGAATGTGATTCTTGAAAGTTCTTCAGTGAAAGACGTTAGCTTTCTTTGTCAAGTCAATATATGATCAAGTCCCACTGCAACCTGGTTGAGTCTGGATGATCAAGCAGGCCATTTTCCTGTACTGAAGAAGTCAGCTAACCATCAGCTTTCAAGAGCCTTTCAGACCAGACAATAAATGTTGGCCTTGCCATTGATGCCAAATCCCACGAATGAAAGTAAAACAGAAGAGCAAAAATGGGTAAATAATGTTGCAGTGCTAATCGCCATGGTCTAATTGAACAGAAGAACGCGCTTGACTAGCTTGTTTCTTTGTTTCAGTTTGACCTTAACTGGGACAATGACAGTTTTTAAATTTTCAAACTTCTTCATATTCACCGTCAACACTTTTTCATAGTCAAGAGTTCTCTAATGGATTTCAAGGACTGTTAACTCACATTGTGCAAGCTTTCCTTACTGATAGTTTTTATTTAGTGCTGTGCAGCAGCTGAGTTTGTTTTGCAAACTCGAAGGATACAAAACAGACCTTGATGAAAATCAAGTGAAGGACATCCTGAGTACACGTCGAATACTTATTTCTATAGCAATACTGAGGCATTATCCAACACTGAAGAATTATTTCTTTCAGCTGGGTATTATTACAATCAGCTTTTGATGTTAATTCTGATCAGCTAAAATGAGATGGAATGTACTGTTTTTTGTAAGTGAAAGGAATCACATTTGTCATGTATGGTTTTCTCTGCTTCAACACTTTTTTCATTCACTTGTGGGACACGGGCATTGCTGGCTGGCCAGTATTTATTGCTTATCCCCAGTTGCCTTTGAGAAAGTGGTGGTGAGCTGCAGCCAATATGATGTAGGTAGACCCATAATGGCATTAAGAAGAGAATTGTGTACTTTAACCTAAGCTTTCAAAATAAAGCTTTAATTATCTGCAAAATAAAATATTATGGACAATGGAAAACCAAGTAAAACAGAAAATGCTGGAAATGCTCAACAGATCTGGAGGCATATGTGGAAACAACAACAAGTGTAACATTTCAGATATATCACCAGTGGAATGTTATGGCTCTGTAACATTAACTCTGTTTCTCTTGTAATACATGTTGTCAAACAAACTTGCTGAGCATTTCTAGCATTGTTTTGAAAATTCAGACTAGCTCAGTCCAAATGTCAAACGATTGATCTTAAGATCCAGCAAAGTGGCAAAGGAAAAACGAATGGGCAGATGGCCTGTACGAATCTTGTCTTGTTTTTAGATTGTCACCTTGTGCTTAAACCAAGACGGAATCTTCCGGTTTTTTGGTTGTGTTAGTTGCGTAAAGATTTTTGAAAGGATTTTCACCATGAAGTCCATGAAGTTTTTCTGCTGTATCTTGCCAAACTCACCCAATTAACTTCTTTACCTAACTCTGTGGCATTCCTTTTCCATCTTACCATGCACAGTTCCTGGAAAAACACATTGTACATACCCACTGAAAGACCACAATCCCTTGTACCTGTATCATCTTTAAGAGGCCACTGTGCATCCTGATGAGCAGTGATATTCTGCAGCTGCCCTCCTTGTTGATGGATATGCTGTGTGGAGATGTCAGAAGAGGGGAAGATGGAGTCATAATTTTCCCACAGGTTCCAAGAGGTACTGTGATAGGGTGTTGCAGAGGTATCCTTTTCCTGAACGACTAGCAGAGGAAGACATGACACCAGTCCCTGGCAGCAGAATCTGAGGTTACCATCCATATCAGTACCATCTCCATGGGGCAGAGGAACCACCAGCAATGTTGCAAGGAAGTTAACGACCTTCTCATCTCTACCAAGTTAAGTGCCACACTTTGCTACCTCACACTCAGTCTGTTGCTGCTGCTGCACCCACCAAGATTCATTTCAACCACTCTCTTTATTGCCTACAGTATCTTACTGCAGTCATGCTTACTTCCCCAGTTCCCTCACACCACTAACCCTGCACGGCCTCTGCACTGCTGCCTCATTCCCTTGGAATACTGAACCACCTTTTCGACCTCATGCACCAGCACTAACAGCTGTGCCACCCACTTTCATTTCTCTCGATCGCTCCCTTTCTCTCAATCCGGGAGAAGATAGTCTACAATAGGGCAGCAAGTGTCCGGACAGATCTAGCGGTGCCTGATATCAGACACTTCACCCCTTATTAGGATAGAATCCGGACCCTCACAGGAGAAGCCCAGGATTGCTCCTGCAGCAATGCTTAGACAACCAGATCCTGACAATCAGGCAAGTTCCATTTGTCATTCCACTGCAATTTTCACAGTAACCCTGCAATAACAGGGTTATTCATTGAACACCACTTGAACTAGTAGCTGCAACATCATCTCTCTCTCTCTCTCTCTCTCTCTCTCTCTCTCTCTCGTGTCTTGTGGCTACCAGCAGGGTGTCCATGGCCTTGGAAGAGAAATAGGCTGCTCCACCAGAAGGTACCTTCTCGGCCTCTGATGAAGAGTGTTCAAGAGGCCTTAGAGGAAACACCCCCCACCAGTTCAAGTACTGATATTTTGATTGGAACTTCAGCCTTTGGAAACACAAGCTGGTGAGCATCTTACTGCGGGATCACCACAGCTGGCCAAGGAAGAAACAGCCCAGGCTGCTGGAAGCCAGGAAACTGCCGGAGACCAGGCACATGCTCAGCTCTAAGCAGGACAGAACCCTGTGGTGTCAGCAATCAGAGTCTTTCTGTGCATGCACAGGAAGGAAGAGGAGCAGCCAACAAGAATGCAATGCGATGCAATGATCCTCATTTCCCAGAAGCTACATCAATGCAGCTGCTCTGTGTGGACACAGCTGCCCTAAGCATGCAATCATCTTGGATAGGCAGACGGCAGCCATGGAGAGCCAGGTCTAACACCCACAGGGTCTCCTTGTGTCAACATGACTCTTAATTCAAGTCCACACAGCATGTGCACTGGATAGGTGTTGAGAGGCTGCTGTTGTATGTGGGAGCCAGATGAGCAAGGCATACACACCGCTGTGAGTAATGCTGACACCACTTCCCTTCATGTTAAAACAATGCTGTTCTTTCCCTGCCCTCTGCATCCAAAAGTGCTGTGTGAACGAAGTGGCCAGAACGTCTGGAACAGAGCAGTGGGCAGCACACAGGGAACCAATACAATAGGATCAGCAAAGATTAGCAACTCCTTTGCTCTATGTGATGGTGTTTCCCTTTGCGGGGTTTCGTATCGGTGGGTCTTGAAAGCATCTCCCATATCCACAGTTCAATACACTTACCCCATCCATTTCAGATGAAGTTGACAGGTACCTGCTCTGACTTCCATGTTGAAAATGATTGACATTTAGCTTATTCTCTTTGTCTGGTATGTTAGGAAGCTGAATAGGAAGTTGGGTTTTGCTGATCTATAAGTGTGTAATATTTTGAAATTCGCAAGGGATCTTCTTAATCGATATTACTATGTTTTGTTAATGATCTTGTGAAATGCCTTATCATTGTTATTGCTGGCTCCTCTTACGTAGAATTATTTGCTTGAGGTATACGTGGCATTTGGTATGTTGATTCGGATCATTCCTGGATGGAGAAACCAAGCATCAATAATTTAGTTTTGGGGTTTATCTTTATATTGAGTGCAGTCCCAGGAATCAACCCAAAAATATCATGTTGAAAAAAAATCGTATCCTACCACTAATGCAGACTTCAGATGCAAATCTACATTTCTTTCTTCCTCTTTCTTTTATCAGTTGGTTGCAGAATATCCATTGTCATTTAATTACGCCTGTCTCTTTGTACGTACATAAAGACCTCTTTTTCCAGTTAATCTCAGTGAGACAGAGACACGTGAAAGGAGCAGAATGGATCTTTGGTCATGAACAGGTTTTAACCTGAAAAATAGATCAGGTGCATTCGAGATACTTGACTCAAATATTTTATTTGACACAGTACTATTAGCTTCAACTTCAAGTGCCCAGCAAATTCCATGTCTTTCTTGCCCACACCCCGTCCCGCTGTGGATGCTAGCTTGTTTTATCCAATATCACTCATGAGTCATTTAATACAGAGATACTGGGAATTTTTTGCTTGTAATCTGTGGAATTCTGTTGAGGCTGGGTTGTCAGTTATATTCAAGGCTGAGAAAGGCAAATTTTAATCACTAAGTGGAATGAATGTTTATGGAATTCAGACAGGAAAGAGGAGTTAAGGATTACCAGATCAGTCACAATCTATTTGAATGGTGGACCAAACGCGATGGGCCAAATGGCCTCCTTTTGCTGCTAAAACTTATGGTCTTATTGGCCCCAGTCCTGAGTCCGTTTCTCCTTTTTACCATTCCACCAAATTAGAAAACCTTTTCCATACTGTCCAAACTTGAAGTCTAGAAGATAAATCGGGCAGTGTCTGTTATAAATGCGATCCTCGTTTGTCTGCGTTTAATTGTTGTCAACCTACAAAACGATACATCATACCCAGGCCCTATAGAAAAGAAAAATGCAATCTTTCATGATTTGCCTTCTCTCTCATTCCTGCTTAAATTTGAAAACCCCTGGATGACCACTTGGATCAATTTGTTGAGGGATGGAGATTAAAAGCTATAGACTGATTAGCCTGGTATCTATTGCTGGAAAAGTATTGGAATCAATTATTAAGGAAGTAATTGCAGAATATTCAAAAATTTTGATCTAATCAAGCAGAGTCAGCACAGCTTCATTAATGGGAAAACATGTCTTGCTGATTTAATAGAGATTTTTGAGGAAGTCTCAGTCAGAGTGGATAGAGGGGAGCCAGTAGATGTATTGTTTTTGGATTTCCACAAGGTGTTCAACAAGGTACCTCAGAAAAGTCATAAGGTAAACAGTCCACAGTGTTGGATGTAGTGGATTGGCATGGATGGAGAATTAGCGCATGGGCAAGAAACAGCAAGCTCTTTTTCAGTTTGGCAACCTGACAGTGGTTGGCAAATAGAGTATAATGTGAAAATGTGAAGTTGTTCATTTTGGAAGGGAGAACAAAAGAACTGAATATTATTCAAATGGAGAAAAATTGCAGAAAGCTGCAACACAACAGGGCTTGGGGATACTTCTGCAAGAGACACAGAAAGCTAGCACAGAGGTGTAGCGGGTAATCAGAAGGCTAAGGGAATGTTGGCTCTTATTTCAAGGGAGTTGGAGTTTAAAATTAGCGAGGTCTTACTGCAACGGTACAAGGTGCTGATGAGACCACATTTGGAATACTGTGAGAAATATTGTTCGCCTTAGTTATGAAGAGATATCATTTCATTGGCAGTAGTTCAGAGAAGGTTCACTAAAATGATCCCTGGTATGAAGGGGAGAACAAGGAGTGGAGCTGGATGAACACAGCAGGCCAAGCAGCATCATAGGAGCAGGAAAGCTTGACGTTTCGGGCCGAGCCCCTTCATCAGAAATGGGGGAGGGAAAGAGGGTTCTGAAACAAATAGGGAGAGAGGGGGAGACGGATAGAAGATGGATAGAGGAGAGGATAGGTGGAGAGGAGACAGACAAGTCAAAGAGGCGGGGATGGAGTCAGTAAAGGTGAGTGTAGGTGGGGAGATAGGGAGGAGGTGGGTCGGTCCAGGGAGGACGGACAGGTCAAGGGGGCAGGATGAGGTTGGTAGGTAGGAGATGGGGGTGCGGCTTGAGGTGGGAGGAGGGGATAGGTGAGAGGAAGAACAGGTTAGGGAGGTGGGGACGAGCTGGGCTGGTTTTGGGATGCGGTTGGGGGAGGGGAGATTTTGAAGCTTGTGAAACCCACATTGATACCATTGGGCTGCAGGGTTCCCAGGCTGAATATGATTTGCTGTTCCTGCAGCCTTCAGGTGGCATCATTGTGGCATTGCAGGTGGCCCAGGATGGACATGTCGTCTGAGGAATGGGAGGGGGAGTTGAAATGGTTTGCGACTGGGAGGTGCAATTGTTTGTTGCGAATTGAGCGCAGGTGTTCTGCAAAGCGGTCCCCAAGCCTCCGCTTGGTTTCCCTGATGTAGAGGAGGCCACAACGGGTACAGCGGATGCAGTATATCACATTGGCAGATGTGCAGGTGAACATCTGCTTGATATGGAAAGTCGTCTTGGGGCCTGGGATTGGGGTGAGGGAGGAGGTGTCCGGGCAGATGTAGCACTTCCTGCGGTTGCAGGGAAAAGTGCCGGGTGTGGTGGGGCTGGAGAGGATTGTGGAGCAGACAAGGGAGTCACGGAGAGAGTGGTCCCTCCTGAAAGCAGACAAGGGTGGGGTGGGAAAAATGTCTTTGGTGGTGGGGTCGGATTGCAGATGGCGGTAGTGTCAGAGGATGATGCATTGGATCCGGAGGTTGGTGAGGACGAGAGGGATTCTTTTTTGGTTGTTGTTGTGAGACGGGGTGTGAGGGATGAGTTGCGGGAAATGCGGGAGACACGGTCGTGGGCGTTCTCGACCACTGCGGGGTGGGGGGAAAGTCCTTGAAGAATGAGGACATCTGAGATGTACGGGAGTGGAATGCCTCATCCTGGGAGCAGATGCGGCGGAGGCGAAGGAATTGGGAATAGTGGAAGACATTTTTGCAGGAAGGTGGGTGGGCGGAGGTGTATTCTCGGTAGCTGTGGCAGTCGGTGGGCTTGAAATGGATATCGGTTTCTAGGTGGTTACCCGAGATGGAGACAGAGAGGTCCAGGAAGGAGAGAGAGGTGTTAGAGATGGTCCAGGTGAACTTCAGGTTGGGGTGGAAGGTGTTGGTGAAGGGGATGAACTGTTCGAGCTCCTCATGGGAGTACGAGGCGGTGCCGATACAATCATCAATGTAACGGAGGGGCCAGTGTAGGTACGGAAGAAGGATTGTTCCACGTAACCTACAAAGTGATAGGCATAGCTTGGGCCCATGCGGGTACCCATGGCCACCCTCTTTGGCTGTAGGAAGTGGGTGGAATTGAAAGAGAATTTGTTGAGGGTGAGGACGGGTTCGGCTAAGCGGATGAGGGTGTCAGTGGAGGGGGATTGTTCAGGTCTGCGGGACAGGAAGAAGCGGATTGCCTTTAGGCATGGGGAATGCAGGTGTATAGGGACTGGACGTCCATAGTAAAAATGAGGTGTTGGGGATCGGGGAATTGGAAGCCCTGGAGGAGGTGGAGGGCGTGGGTTGTGTCACAGACATGGATAGGAAGTTCCTGGACCAAGGGGGTGAAAATGGAGACTAGGTAGGTAGAGATGAGTTCGGTAGGGCAGGAGCAGGCGGAGACAATGGGTCGACCAGGCCATTCAGGTTTGTGGATTTTGGGAAGGAGATAGAAGTTGTCAGTGCGGGTTTGGGGAATGATGAGGTTGGAGATGGTGGGTGGGAGGTCACCTGAGGTGATGAGGTTGTATGAGGGTGATGACTGTATAGGCGCCGCCTCGTGCTCCCACGAGGAGCTCGAACAGTTCATCCCCTTCACCAACACCTTCCACCCCTACCATAAGTTCACCTGGACCATCTCTAACACCTCTCTCTCCTTCCTGGACCTCTCTGTCTCCATCTCGGGTAACCACCTACAAACCGATATTCATTTCAAGCCCACCAACTCCCACAGCTACCTGGAATACACCTGCTCCCACCCATCTTCGTGTAAAAATGCCATCCCAATTCCTTTGTCTCCGCCGCATCTTCTCCCAGGATGAGACATTCCACTCCTATACATCTCAGAGGTCCTCATTCTTCAAGGACCGCAACGTCCCCCCCACCCCCGCAGTGGTCGAGAACGCCCTCGACCGTGTCTCCCGCATTTCCCGCTACTCATCCCTCACGCCCCGTCCCCGCAATAACAACCAAAACAGAATCCCCCTCGGCCTCACATACCACCCCACCAACCTCTGGTTCCAACGCATTATCCTCTGACACTTCCACTATCTGCAATCCGACCCCACCACCAAAGACATTTTTCCCTCCCCACCCTTGTCTGCTTTCCAGAGGGACCACTCTCTCCGTGACACCCTTGTCTGCTCCACACGCCCCTCCAGCCCCACCACACCTGGCACTTTTCCCTGCAACCGCAAGAAGTGCTACATTTGCCCCCACACCTCCTCCCTCACCCCAATCCCAGGCCCCAAGAAGACTTTCCACATCAAGCAGATGTTCACCTGCACATCTGCCAATGTGGTATACTGCCTCCGTGGTACCCGTTGTGGACTACTCTACATCAGGGAAACCAAGCGGAGGCTTGGGGACTGCTTTGCAGAACACCTGCGCTCAGTTCGCAACAAACAATTGCACCTCCCAGTCGCGAACCATTTCAACTGCCCTTCCCCTTCCTCAGACAACATGTCCATCCTGGGCCGCCTGCAATGCCACAATGATGCCACCTGAAGGCTGCAGGAACAGCAAATCATATTCAGCCTGGGAACCCTGCAGCCCAATGGTATCAGTGTAGATTTCACAAGCTTCAAAATCTCCCCTCCCCCAACCATATCCCAAAACCAGCCCAGCTCGTCCCCGCCTCCCTAACCTGTTCTTCCTCTCACCTATCCCCTCCTCCCACCTCAAGCCGCACCCCCATCTCCTACCTACCAACCTCATCCTGTCCCCTTGACCTGTCCGTCCTCCATGGAATGACCTATCTCCTCCCTACCTCCCCACATACACTCACCTTTACTGGCTCCATCTCCGCCTCTTTGACTTGTCTGTCTCCTCTCCACCTATCCTCTCCTCTATCAATCTCCTATCCGCCTCCCCCTCTCTCCCTATTTATTTCAGAACCCTCATTCCCTCCCCCATTTCTGATGAAGGGGCTCGGCCCGAAACGTCAAGCTTTCCTGCTCCTATGATGCTGCTTGGCCTGCTGTGTTCATCCAGCTCCAGACCTTGTTGTTTCGGATTCTGCAGCATCTGCAGTACCTGTTATCCCTGGTATGAAGGGATTGGCTTATGAGTGAATTTTAAACAATTTGGGACTCTACTGATTGGAGTTTAGAAGAATAAGAGGTGATCTCATTTAAGCACATATGATTCTTAAAGACCTAGAGAAGATAAATGCTCAGAGGATGTTTCCCCTCACGGAGGAATCTCGGGCCAGAAGGCATAATCCCAGAAATAGGGGGTGCCAATTGAAGACTGAGATGAGAAGGAATTTTTTTCTCAGAAATTTGCGAGTCTTTGGAACACCTTGCCACAGAGAGCTGTGAGGGCAGAGACTTTGTGTATATTTAAAATTGAGAGACAGAGTCTTGATCAGTGGGGGAGTCAAGGGTTATAGAGAAAAGGCAGGAATGTGGATGTGAGGATTGTTGGATCAGCCATGAACCAATTGAATGGTAGGCCAGGCTCAAGGGGCTCAATGACCTCCTCCTGTTCCTATTTCTTCAGGTTTTATGGTTTCAATGGAAGAATAGAAACAGATTTTCAATCCTTTTCCCATAGCTCAATCCATTATTCTTACTATTACTGCAGGAAATCTATTTTCATGGCTATTTTCTCTAATGCAGTGTTCAGAACTAAAGACACAACAGCAGCTGAGCCTTATTCCAAGTGTAAAACAAATTCAACTTTGCCTTCTCATTTCTTTATTCGATACCAGCCATGTATGAAAACCAAAATACAGTTATTTTTTTTGCCTACACTCACCCATCTGCTGGCTGTTTCTCCGTTCCATTAAGGGCTTTTTTTGGCTAAGACATACATATATTTCTAAAAAATGTATTTCTGATTTCTCCACAACGTCCTGCAACTGTCAATGATCTCTGCATCCCATTATGTTCAGATCCTGTGATGTTCTTCATCATGTCATCATGTTGCTAATTTGATGTGATCAATAAAATGTTATGTCGTTTGTCTGGCAGCTAGGTCCAAATTATTTCTGTAAATGGGAAATTGAGCAGTACCCACATTCAGCCAATCCGAATAACATCCATTTATCCCATTATTTCGTCCCATTGCATCAATATCTTGAACTGACATTCACCCTTCAATTTCTTGACCTTGAGTAATCCTTGTCTGAAAATCCATGTAAGTTCCACGATTTCCTTGAAAAGTCAATTTTGTATTGAACACAACCTGTGCTTCAGAAAATCATACTAAATAACTCTGATTAGCTTGTGCCTTTCTATCACTAATTTCAGCCATTAGTGTGTACTTTGCTACTTGGCTGGTAACTTCCTTCTTCATCCTTTTCCTTTTTGAACAAAGCAGTGAAACTTCTGACATTCCAATTCTTTAATACAATTTCAATTTTCAGATTTTCAGAAAATTGTAGGCTAATGACTTTGCAATTTTCCTCACTAATTGGAAATACCTGGACTCCTTCTCTATCCCAGGCAGACAGTAACCGATTTGACATGAGATAATATGAGTATTTGAATTATCCCTTTTCAACAGTTGTGAGCAGATTCTCAAAAGCAGTATGCTAAGAAACATAACTCGCCATAAAAACAACACACAAAAACCTAAAATCTGAATGTTTCTTTCTCTCTGCTTAGACCTTGACTTAAGTTTTGGCGTGAATGGATTTCGAATCTCAAATCCACCCATTTTATTGGTTCGTTCACTACAAGCTGGCTTAGAGGTAAGTGCATTCGTCTGGTTGGGAATGAAAGATTTTCATATGTAGGAATGATAGAGCAGAATCCGACTTTATTATTGTGCTGCCTAATTTGGCTTAACCTGACCATATTAGGCATTTTTGCTCACCGAACGGAAATAAATATGATACTGGCAAAAGAAACTCTTTTGACCTTTAGCCCACATTGGAAATGACAAGGAATGAATTTGACATTTTACCACTGTAGTGATTGGAATGAATTTTGCCAGGTGGATCTCAATGAGTATGAGTTCCTTAATTGTGGCTGTAAACCTGGGCCATCCAGGGAACCCTGGTTCATAGATATAAACAGGAGTCTCCAGGATTTTCCTCATTCTGGGGACTGGCTCTGAGCCAGCTGGTTAGAGTCCATGTACTGTGCACAGGAGAATAATGAGTGACTTGGTGATGGGATTCTGGTCTCCATGGAGATATTTCAGTAGCAATGAGAGAAACAGTTGGAACAGTCATCTTTGAGTTGGGGTATGCATTTCTGGCATTACATCTTTATTTGGGAAGTCTGGCTTATTCAATCCTGATGTCAAAGACTTGGCCTGGTAAATAGAAAGAATGCATTATTTGTTCTAGGCCAATGAGACTGAGTCAGGTGAAAAGCAGTGAATAATTCTTCTGACTGCTTGTGGATCCACAGCATTTTTGGCTATTAGGAGACTAACGCCCCAGGCACCAGATGCTAAAACTTTTCAAGTGTTGATACTTAAGGAATATTACAACCCCTACACTCCTCTAATCCTGAGACATTATTGGTTTTAGAGAACCAGGGGAATCCGTATCAGGATTTTTGACGAGCCTAAGGTGACTGGCAGAGGCATGTGATTTTGGGTTAATCCTGAATGAGATGATGAGAGACAGTTTGGTATGTGGGATTAATGCATAACTATGAAAAAGCACCAACTAGCTGGAGCCCAATGGGATTTCAAACAGGGGGCACTACAAATGGCTTTGTCACTAGAAAATGTGGCAAGTGGAGCATGTGCGGTATGGGCTATACTAATGGAAGAGGAAATCCTCACCTGTCCAACTGAATTGGGGGAACACTACTTGAGTGTAAGCAATCACAGAGTCTCAGGCAGGACATATCGTGAGCAGAGGGACTCCACGTCAGCCCACAGCAAAACCTCAAAACAAAGCCAAGCCTCAACCAAATGGCTAAAATATTCTTCAGGATCTAGGCCAGCAAGCCATCATAGTTGCTGCTGGTATGTGGACTCAATACAGCAAAAGAGTCATATGAGGCCTGACTGGAGTAAGAAAATTATCCAGTATCCTCTCCAGTATCCAGGAGAGGGCAAATGTTGAAAAGCCCACTTACATGTGGTTTGGAACAGTTAAATTGCTTAGCAGCTTTCAAAATAGAACCAATCAAAATAAATGTCTGGTTAAATGGAGGTTGACACTGGCACAGCTGTAACAGTGATTGCAGAACTATTCTTTAACAGGATTCACTATGGACTCCAACCCTAAAGTTTGTGCCAGACGTTGGCCAGACTGAGAACATACACTGGGGAACCATTACAGGTTAAGGGTACAATTTCGGTTCCGGTCTCCCATGAGAAGCATTTGGTGCAGTTATTACTGATAGTAGTAAAAGGCTCGGGCCCAGGTTTGATGACGTGGAATTGGTAGAGGGAGATTCACCTTGTTTGGCACAACATTTTTCGATTAGAAAATAACCTCCTGATTAAAGTTTTAATTAAATACACAAACGTTTTTCAGGGAAATCTAAGACCTATCAAAGTGGCCAAGGCCCACCTACATGTTGACCGGGAAGCAATTCAACAATTCTGCAAGGCCCACCCAGTACCATTTGCCTTTGTGCAAAAGTAGAGGCAGAAGTCAGGAGGCTGAAAAGTGAAGGAATCATCAAACCAGTCCAGGATAACAAGATGTGAGGCTGGATGAACACAGCAGGCCAAGCAGCATCATAGGAGCAGGAAAGCTTGACGTTTCAGGCCTAGACCCTTCATCAGAAATG